>QLOH01000127.1:0-1200000 GCA_026901365.1 Sesbania bispinosa | reverse complement strand
ATTCAAAATATATAGATAAATTTAAGTCACGTGCATAACATTAATAAAGAAAAATTTAAACTTATATAATGATAAAAAAATACTTCAAATTTTGTCAATTTTTAAAAATAAAATAATAAAAAATCACATAAATTAACATATGAGCTTAATTTGTTTAGTAACTATATTTTTTATTCAGGGGTGGTGAAACATAGGAGTGTTCGGTTCAAGTTTGGATCAGTTTTGAGGAAAAAAAATCATCTGATCCGATCATTGCGGTTTTATCATTTTATCATTCGATCGGTTTTGATATTTTTTCAAATCCAGTCTGATCCAATTTAAATTGGATTGGATTAGATTGGATTGGTTTTCAGTTTCTTAAAGAAACAATAAATATTAGATAAAAGTGATAAAATTATGAAATAATAGCAAACATTTTTTATTGGAACTTACATTTATTAAAATTAATATAAAGTTATATGAAAAGAAGGACATGAGATATGAAAACTAATTTAAAACAAATTTTAAATTGATATATTTATAGAAATGTTAACTTGATATTAGATAATAAAATCATAAAATATATATTTGTATCAATGTTTTTATAAATATATACGTATACAAGTATAAATATATGATTATTTTATAAGGAATAATATATGTATATATAAGTTCTGTTTGGATTGGATTTGATTGATTTTCAACATAGGATCCGAAAACCAATCCATTCCAATAAAAAAATTCGATTTTTGGTTTTTTGAATTTCAATTTGATTCAATTTTCTATTTTTCGGTTCGGTTTATGTGATTTGCATTGAATTGAATTGGATGTGAACACTCCTAGTAAAATGGCCAGCTTCCCCAATTTTGACTCGCCCATAGAAAAGCCAATCAAAAATGGGTCGGGACCGGCTAACCCGCCACTGAGAAATGGGTTGAAACATGTAGCTCACTCTTTTTAAGGGTGGAACATGAAAGTGGATTGGAGGTTGTTCCTTGAATGATTAATACACAAAATATCCATCAAAATATAGATACAACGTTATTATTCAACTGAAGCATTGAAGCATATAAAAAATGTTAGATTCTGTACATAACAATTTCAAGCAAAACAAACATTTGGTGTCTTCATTTTCACCAATTGGGTTGCTCCAACTCATTTTTAACCTGCAGCAGCTTCTGCTTCTTGCTTTCATGGAAAAGACGAGGCTTGACTAAGTCATGAGAGTAAAAAAAAATGTTGATGTGGAGTTTTGGGCCATGTGACAGAGTTTGATATGATATTAACAGGCCACATCATCAATTAATTGAGACAACTTAACACTAGAGATTAATCTTATTGATTAAAAATAAATAAAGAACTGAAAATATTTAAAGAAGTAAGGAGGGGAAAAAGTAGAAGTAAGGAGGGGAAAAAGTAAAAGTGGGTGTAGTTAGAGGAACCAAAAAAGTTATTTAAGAGTGTGTTTGGATGGACGTTTTGGCCAAATAAACTTGAATATTTGGTCTTTAAAACGAGAGATCAATTTTTTCTGTAATATTTGGATAAGCATTCATGACTTGAGTTTGGATGGAAACTTGAGTTTACTTGGATGCAATAATTCCTAGCTTTTATGTTTGTTGATACTTGAGTTCCCTTCAATTTTTTTTTTTAACTTGCGTTTGCAACAAATTATCCAAACAAAAAATCACGTCTATACAAACTTAAATTCCCTTCAAATCACGTTCAATAAATCACGTTCACCTAAACTCAAGTTTGCAAACGCCAATCCAAACACACGCTAAACCTTTAAAATCCCATCTCACCAATCTATCACGACCTTTGTTAAATTGGTTTCTATTCATATCCTATTTGTATTTTCGTAATATCCATATCTAAATAAGATTGAGATATTCTAAAGGAGGAGAAAAAAAAGATTAAAATTTTACTTTTGTATAGTTAATGTCTTACCGAGTTTCAATCTTCTTTCGTAGATAGAATCAAGAAAGACTCACAATACAAGAATAAATCTACTATTATTATATAATTTTGAGACCTCACTATTAAAAGTAAGATAGTTAGGGAACTTTACCTTCTTTCTTATTAAGTCATATCACCCGATTACTATTTCTCTTTATTAAGTTTTTCATCAATGCTCTTCATGCGCTCCTTTTAACCCGTTGTAGTTTGGGTGATTAATTAAACAAATGACTCACTATTTGACTCGATTTTTTTGTGTAAACCATATGTATTTTCCAAGGGAGGCAATCTTACTCGAGCCAGAAACATTCACATCATGATAAGACTAACTCTCCGATTTCTATCCATATGCCTAACCAAACAGTTCGTGGTTGAATCCATTCAACTAGTCAATTCCATTATTACAAATATTATTCACAGATTACTAAACACATTCTTGGGGATGACTGAAGAGCCTTAACAAAAACTAAACTTCAAACAGGATTGTCCCTAAATAGGAGATACTTATAGCTAACACAAAAAAAAACAATTATTAACATATTAGAAATCCTTATATCTTATTTATTCCATCATTCTTTTCTATTCCCCCTGATTCTTAAGGAGAAGAACTATCTCTATATATATACTTCAACTCAAATAATATATAAGTATTACAAATTGTAAATAAGAAAATTTAAAAATCAAACAATATTATTACAAATATATAGATTCATCTTTATAATTTAACTATTATCAATCTAATTCAAGTTCAGGACAGATACATTTACTCCTGACAGTTTACACGTTGACAAAAAAATTGACCCTTACTCCAAATCTGGTGAAAAGGAATTTTACCGTAAAAAATCAAAATGGGCCAAAGCGGGTATATCTTGGCGTACAGATTTTATTGTCGTGTATAAAACTACCAATGCTTGACCAAAAAAAAAGCTACCAATGTTGGACTATTTCACTGACGGATATGTATGTCCCAGATATTCCCATCGCTATAGCTGCTACTATTATTGCCACTATGACTACAGTCTCAAACCCAAATTTCATGTAAGATCCTGAAATCTTTAAGTAGCACAAGCATGGAAGCAGAATAGAAGCTGTGACACTTAGAAATGCTCCAACCAGGGACATTAGATACCCAAAGAAAGGAACTACCAGGGCAACAATGACAGTGCTGATTACCAATACAGTGCTGACTAAGATGTTGGTGACTCTGTTCTTGTATGTCCTTGGAAGCAAATCATTCAAAGCATTGGTAATTGGAGTTGTCATCAGAGCATACTTGGATATGGGGTTGACCAAGGTAGTATATATTGCTATTTTTGAGCTTATTTTGTTTAGTGGAAGGTTTAAAGGTACCTGTGACTCAACTTCTGGACCAAACATTAAGTAACCAATTATAGCCATGGATGCATAACCAACAGTGGTTATCACAAAGCATACAAATAGTACCTGTAATGTAAAGGAAAACAAAAAAATTAGTGAGACAAAGAAGAGGCCTCATTAATTTTAGTATGACCACATTATATATATTATATGTGTGTGTGTGAGTGGGGGGTATAAATAATAAAAGAGTTTAATTACTATGCACTCTGACAGTATAAAAAAGTTTTACATTGTCATTCAATGATATGCTACCACATCAATTAATGAGTATGATAGTGATGACACTTTATATGTTATTAAATTCAATAAATAATATGGCAACAGATTATTGGATGACAGTATAAAACTTTTATCCACTGTCAATGTATGCTTATTAAATTTATAAAGAAAACAATATAAATTAAGATTATTAAAAAGATAAAAATAAATTCCTCAATAAAGATATTAGAAGCAGAACACACCCAAAAAAAAACTAAGCACTTACATTAGAGAACTGGTGTTTGTTTCTCATGGAATTGTATAGGGTGGGGAAGACAGGATGTGCACAATAACAAAAGGCATACAAGCTAACTGCTGTGGGGATCCCACTCCAATTAACAAGAGTTCCCTTTTGGTGAAAACCAACTCCATCAACTGATCCAGTCCATGATATTGACAAGATGATGATAGCTGAAGCAAACACACCACTTGCAGATATATAAGAAAGTAGACTCAAGTTATCCAACCAAACAGTAGGCAAGATAATAAGAGCAACCAATATCACAAATAATTGCTTTCCACCAATTGCTAAACCAGCCACATGAAGCTCCTCAATGGGGAATAAGTTACTCAAGTTGTCCCCTTCTAGAATCAGGAACCCTATTGAAACCAAGTAGAGTTCTGTGTACATAGATACTGATACTATTAGTCTCCCTGTCTTTCCAAATGCAAGTTCACCTATATCAGGATAGGTTCTAATGTTTGAATTCTTATCCATACATCTTTTCATCAACAATCCTGAGTAAAATGCTATAGCAGCAATAGAAAAGAGAAGAACTAAACTTAACCACCCTCCAGAGGCTAGAGCATATGGAACAGAAAGAATCCCAACACCTGGAATCCAAAGCCACACAAAACATCATTAGCATTTTATAGGATTCTGTTTTAACAGCAAAACAACATCTTGAGGTTGAGGTAGCACCACACCAAATCTTGAGGAATAACAACAAATAATAAGACAAGGCAAAACCAGAATACTTAAAGGGTAGCATCTACCTGAATTAAGCTCAATGCCAAAGGTCTAAAAGAAATTATAAAACTATAAGCATGTAACTAGTTGGGGTGTGTTAGTGAAACCTGATATTGCATTGAGTCCATTAAGACACGTGTGAAAGAAAGATACGGTATTTTTTGTAGGAGGATGAGAGGCTATAACTTTCTCCTCATCTATGGCATGCCTTGGCTCATGGTGCTTCCAATCATATAGTAAAGGCACATCCAAGGATGAATTGTTGTCTAGTTTTTCAGTCATTTTGAACAGAGACGGATGGAGTATAGTTGATGGAAACACTTGAATTTTCTTAGGGTCTATTTGTGTGAGTTGAATTTTAGAGGGGAAGGGAGGGAAGGGAAGGGTTTATTGGAAGCCCTTCCCCCTTTGTGTTTGTGAGTTTTTGTATTTTATAAAGTCTTTCCCTCCTCTTCTTCCCCTTCCTTCTCCTTCCAAATCTTTCCTTTCCCTCCCTTCTAAACTCACAAACACACCCTTAGAAAAACTTGAAGTTTGCAAATCTCAAAGGTTTGATGGTAGATGGTATATATATGACAAAGTAGCTCGCCAAAATATATATCTACCAGACTTGTTTAAGGTCTTTGAGTCTCATAAAATAAAATAAAAAACGTTTGATATAAATTATTTCTTGAATAATTCATATAAAATATTTTTTTTATTTTATCTCTTTTCATTATATCACTTATTATATTACACATTTCTCTTTTTTCTATGAGTTTAATTACTTTGTACATAAAAAAGTTTTGTACTAACATCAAATGATATATTACCACATCAAATGATATATTGTCACATCATTTAATAAATTTAATAATATATATATATATATATTCATGATGTGGCAATATGTCATTTGAATATCAATGTAAATTCATTTTACACTCATAGTATATAGTTATTAAATTCTTTTGAGAAAATAAATTCATACAATAAAAATATACAACAACTCATACAACACACTTTTTCTATCTATCTCTCTCCATCATATCATTCATTACATCCCACATTTCTCTCTTCTTTCTCTTTTCTGTTTTTGTCTTATTATGTTGTATGGTTGAATGATTAACAATAAGTCGTTGTACAAATAATGATTTCTCTTTCTCAAAGAAATTTTTGTTGTATAATATATACAACATAGGAGTACAATATAGAGAGAGGAATAGAAAAAAGAGAAAAAAAGAAAGAGAAATGTGATATATGATGAAAAGAGATAGAGAAAAAAAATATGTTGTATAAATTATTATATGTTTTTTATTGTATAAATTTGATATCTCTGTTTCAAAACGTTTATGTTATGATCCAATTCAACTTCTTTTAAGGTGAAATGTCAACCACAAACCTTCATTCTTTTGGTTGAATGAGACACATAGTCAAACACACAAGACTTTTCAAATAGTTTTTTTTTTCTTCGATTAAACTAGCACATCGATCCCGGACTCTTAAGGGATCATACAGTTTCGTACCTGACTTTTCTAAAATAGCACTTTAGTCTCTAATTTTATTAAAAACATGCATTTTAGTCCTTACTTTATTAAAAATCATTCATTTTAGTTCTTCACTTTATTAAAAAACATGCACTTTAGAGATTACAATGCATGATTTTAATAAAGTCAGAGACTAAAGTGCTATTTTAAAAAGTCAAGCACGAAACTGCATGGTCCCCCAAAAGTCCAGGACCGATGTGCTAGTTTAGTTGTTTTTTTTCCTATTTACACAAATTTAACCATCAAATGCTGATTATATGGTTAAGAAAGTTAAATTAATCGCTTTCACACTCATACCAACACATTAACACAGGGTAAAGTATATATATCTAAATACCAATTCTAAAAGAATGTTTTTATTAAGATAAAAATATTTTAATGTGAATTGATCTTTTAAAGTAAAGATAGGCTTGCTATAAAAAACTTTATGGAATTATTATATTTTTTATGGTTAATTTTTAATCAATAGCTATAATTTCACGTTTTATTCTTTAATTTCCCGTTAAAAAATCTAAGACTTTAATCACAAATACTACTCTGGACTCGAATATAAGTAAAAAAAATTAACTCGCGCTAATTAAGAATGTTAGTTATCTTCATTTAATTTTCTTATTGTTAAAAAAATAAATTGCATTTCCTAAATTGCCTTTTATTAAAGACTTCAATTTTATTGAAATTTGTTTTAAGTAGAAATACTCTCTCTCCATTGGTATATGGTTCATTAAATAGGTTATTGAAAAATAAAATATGAATTAAATAAAAAATATTTTTAGATGATCTCATTAAATAGAGTGAAGTTAGTTGAAAATTGTTTATATTTTAGACCATTATATATGAATTCTTTTCGTTGCTTATATTCAGGAGTGTGTACAAAACAATAAATCCATATACGACAATAGTAAAGTCATTTAATAGTGCACGATTATTTTTACTCAAATCTACACATATCAAAGGAGAAATCCAATTATGAGCATCATAAAAAAAATGATAAAATCATAAAGAGATTTCCTACTAACCGTGTTACTACTCTCGACTTGAATATAAGCAAAAATAACTAAATTCACACATATTAAGAAAGTTGGTTAAACTCATTAAATTTTCTTGGTATCATGTAAAAAGTATTTGCATTCCCTAAATTACCCTACATTCAATTTTATTGAAAATTGTTTCAAGTGGACATATTCTTTTTCTATTGGCACATGATTCATTAAATAGAGTGGTTGGAAAGTAAAATCAAAGGGCATTTTGGGTTTATCTCATTAAATAGGGTAAAAGTAGTTAAGATTTGCTTATATTTTAGTCTACAAAATATGAGTTTTTTTTTTGCTTATATTTAAGTCCGAAGGGAGTATAAATTATACAGAACAATAATAATGAGAAATAGTGTCGGTTGATGTAGGAGATACTACACATTAATGCTAAGAGGTTATTGGGATGGTTGTGAAAATTAAAAATCACTTTTTGTTATTTTTTTAAGATGGACATAATTCCCAAAATGAAAAAAAAAATTGTGTGATGAGTAAAATAATACAAAAAAGTGATAAAAAAAAAGGTTGTAAAGGAGTTGTATTTAACCCTATTTTTGTCCATATCATTTATCTTTATCTTTTTTTAACACATCACTCATTATATTTCTTTTTACTTGAATGATTATAGAGTAGATTTTTTTAATTTGAGTCCACTGTGAAAGTCAATTTTTATTACTATAAAAAGAATTTAATTTAATAATATATATTAGAGTTAAGTATGTTTTGGCACATCGAGAATATAGTGAAATTTGATTTAGATCTCTCTTTTATTTTAATTTTTTAAAATCACATACTTTTATTCCTCATTGTTAACTATACTTTGTTAAGTCACATTAAGAGTTCTCTTGTGGCTTTTTCCGAGTGAAATTGCACAGAAATTTTCTTCAGATTTTTCTCTGTGGGAAAAAAATTATTTCTAGTAAATTTCCAAAAAAAAAAATCACCAACTTTTTATGTAAAAATATAGGTGTGGAAGGAAACTTCTTGTAAATTTTAAAATCAACAAGAATCTTTCTATAAATTTTGAAATTTATAAGAAATTTCAAAGGAAAATTCATAGAAAAATATACAAGAAATTTTGCTACGTTAGCACATAATAGTATATAACTAACAACGAGAATTAAAAGAATGATATTTTATAAAATAGAGGATCAAAATTAAAAAAAAAATAAATGATGGGTCAAAATAAAATTTCACAACATTTTCAAGTACAAAATATATTTAACCCTAAATATTAATAAATTTTTAATATTAAATTTATACTACTTATATTAAATATATACTATGGACCATTTTTTTCCATGGTTCATGTATTTTCTTTTGTTATTCTCTCTTTTTTTTTCTTTTTTATCTCTTTCTCTCCTCCAAATGTATACACCTTATGGGATGTGAAAATTTTGTTTTCCTTATATATTCTACTAAGACTTTGCTTATTTTATATTTATAAAAAATAAACAAAATAATTTCTTATCACAATGAGTATGTTTGGTAAAACTAGCTCATAAACTAGTTTATCGAATTAAAAGTGTTTAATAAAATTAGTTAATAAGTTATGTAATAAATGTAAGATGATATAAAAGACGTAAAAGAAATTAAAAGCAAATAAAATAATATATAAAAATATGAGAGATAAAAAGAAAAAAGCAATCTACATGCTAGAAACTAATTGAAGTAACTTATAACTTATAAAATAGTAAGTTAGAAATCTGAATTTTACCAAACATTTTTATATTTATCAAACTAACTTAGGGGTCGTTCGGGGTGGTTGCGAGTTTTCAGTTTTTTGTTTTAAAAATTTTGAAGAAAGTTTTTACAACTCAAAATCAAAACTGAAAACCACTCTTTTTGGTTTTCAAAATGTTACAAACAAATTTTTAATTATTGATTTTGAATAATAAAAACTTAATTTAAAAATTTTAAAAACCAAAAATTGAAAAGTTGTAACTGACACCTTAATAAGTTAGAAGTTTGACATGCTAAACTAAACGAACTCAACATCACTTAAAAATATATATCGATTGAATTCAGTTCATGGTAATCTAAATTAATAATTAGTGATTCTTAAAGAATACTCTACCTATCTACTCTTCATTCATTACCCCAACCCAACTTTATGGTATGCAACCTTCCAGCAAAAAGATAACCCACTAGCTATGATAGCACTTTACCATCAACATATGTCCATAAAGAAATGAATAAATAAACTATAAAACGATTCGATCAGAGAGAAGGGTCCAAAAGGAATTAAAAAAAAAAAAAGCTTCAAAATTGCTTAGTATTCTCTGTCTGTATTCTGTATGGTCAGATTCAGAGGACAAAAAGTAAGAGGAGGATAGGTTCACGAGCAAGCACCACATATCATACCATCTTGTAAAATGGGGACCAAAATATCATCATGAGTATCTGGTTTTGGTTAATCAAATAATTGACAAAATGAGTAAAGAAACCAATTCGCTTGCCATGTTCAGCCCCACACAATTAAAACGAAAAGGAAAAAAAAAAATCTTGTTAATTTGGTGTAACCCTGAGAATATGCGATTATTATTCTTCTCTACTGTAACAGAGGAAAATTATTCATTCTAACAAAGATTCACATGGGATATGCAAAATAGAAAGAAGGGCAGCAGAACACAAAAATAGGATTTTAAGAAACAGTTAGTAATAATGAGAGAAACAAAGACATGACATGAGAAATTAATATCAATGAAATACCTGACAAAGCATTGAGTCCATTGAAACAGGTGTTGAGGAAAGATGCGGTGCCATTGCAGGGTCCGTTACCAGAAAGTTGGCTCCTTTCAAGGAAGTGTTGGTTTTGGTCTACGATTAGGGGAAAGTTGAGAGAAGAAGCATCATCACAGTGCAGCTCACCTTCCATGGGTGCGGCGTGTGTGTGTGAGAGAGAGAGGGTTTGGTTATCAATTAGGTGGTGAAAGTGAAAGAGAAATAAGAAGAAGGTCCTTGTCAGGAAATGGATCATAAGATAATTACTATATTTTTAAGCAATTTTTTTTATTTAACTTTTTCTTATAAAATTCATTCTTAAAAATTTGACTTCACTTGATTTAATATTCTTTTACCATAGTACATATTTAATTGTTGATTTCTCATAAATAAGATTTTAGATTTAAGTTTTGTATATAAAATAAGAAAAAAAAATTGCTAAGAGAGTTAATCATATCAAGATGTAAATATTTATGATTCGAACAACATTATCTCTCATGTAAAATACTTATAATTTATATAAAAAAATCTTTTAATTAAAGTACTCGATATTGGAAAATCATAAATTCTGATTAATCTAAATTAAGACGAAATAACGCAATTAAAGAAATACTCCTTCTATATATAAATATATGCTAAAAGAGATTTCGATTCCAATTAATCTCATTTAATTTTTTTAATATCACCTAAAAAAATTAATTTCATTTTCTAAACTTTCTTCTTGAAATACTTCAATTTTATTGGAATATATTTTAAATGGGAATTCTCTCTTAAAATACTTAAGAGACTCATTATTAATACAACTAAAATATATAACAATTTATTCAGCATAATTTTTTCTCTCTACTTCTCTATCACATTACCAATCACATCTCACATTTCTTTCTCTTTCTTTATTATATGTTTTATTGTACAATAATGTTGTACAATTAGCATTTCTCAATGCTTAATTGAAAAAGAACCAAGCTTCTTTCTCTTTGTTTTATAATATATTTTAAGGAAAATTGCTTATAACACAATAAAATTATTATTATTATTATTATTATTTTCTATTTTTGTAATGAAAGGTGTAAATAAACCATTTCATTTGTGAAAAAAATAGTTTTTTATTAATTGTTTTATAAAATAATTTTTAAAATTAAACTAAAAAATAAAATTGAATCAAGCACACCCTCACACTCATATTTTCTTAACTAAAAAAATAACTCATACTTGGATATATATTTGTATGGATAATGCCTACACCCATATTTGAAGGGCACTCAAATCTAGATTTATTACTCACTTTTAAGTTAAATGGAAGATAAGTTAGTAAAACAAAAATATTAATTCAGTTCCAAAATTGATTACAAAAATTAATAAAATGAATAATATATTGATCAAAAGTGCAACATTTAACTTTATTTGAAAATATTGAGATTTTTAAAATGTTAATCATAAAATTATAATATATGAAATTTGTTGTTTCTAACTCGGCCTATAAGGTTATAATCATTGTGACTCAATCTTTCATTTTCATATTTTGGCCTCAGAGAATTTTTTCTTCCTTAGGGTTTTCACTGTCAGCCATCTTCGCTGCTCAATTGTTGGTCCATCACTAGTAGAAGCCACCGAGAGCAGATGTTGCCACGAGTCAGCCACTATCGCTCGGCCCTCTTCGTCACAAGCATAACTACAAAATGGTAACAAGTTCGTTGGTCGCTAATTCTTCTTCGTTGTTGTTGCTGGTCCCTCTTCCCCAATTGCCACTGGCCCCTCTTCGCCACGACTGAAACTGCAGTCTGCATAAGTCGTCGTGATTCCACCGGTTATGGTTCGTCTTCACTAGTTGTCGTTCGTCCTCACCAGCCGCTGGTTTGTCTTCGTCGCGTGATTCCACTGGTTCGTGGTTTGGTGGTTCCTCTCAGGCTATGAGCCTCTCACACTCCAAATCTTTATTTTTTTTTTCTTTTTTTCATTTATGATGTGGTTTTATTTATGTTCAATAGTTTATATTTGTAGAATAATATTCGAAATGGAACAGTGAAATATTAAAATGTTTGGAGAGAAAGCAAAATATTGATTGATTTGGCATAACTTGAAGGCAAAATTCGATTAGAACCTTACAAAATAAGAACGGGGATTGCAAAATTTTAATAGAACTGACTGAACCAACCCGTTCTTGGTCAGTTCGTTTTGATTTGTTTTGCATATGAAAAATGCTTGCAATCCGAACCAAATCGATTCGAACAATTTTGATTGGTTCGGACTTGTTTTTCATGTGGAACCGAACCAAATCAATTCGTGAAAACCCCTAAACAAAACCTTAAGTTTATGTGTATAGTTTTCTTCTAAAATGTCATTGTGTTAAAACCATCCACCTATAGTTGTGTGGCATTTTATAATATAAAATAGGGTTCTATATATAAAACCAGAAATGGGCTAATTCAAAGATGAATAAATATGTGAGTACATAGTTTTCTTCTTAAATGTCCCTTTATTAACAAAGGACCATCTACAGGTGTGTGTCACTTTCTAGTATATATAGATCTATAGGCGTGTGGACACTTTCTAGAGTCTCAATTATGAATGAGTTTCATAAGTATAGATCTACGTATCATTTTCCCTTGAAACAAGCTGAGACATTAAATGGACTTTAATATCATATTAAAATTTTAAAGTAAATTTTCCAAGTCTTACAATGTAGAAGAATGTTTTAGCATAGTAGTAGTGTGTATAGTTTGGACTTCATAAAAAACCAAAATAAAAAGAGGCCAAACCCAATAATAAGTGTTCCGGACCTGGTCAAGACAAACCTCATTTTGTCTAGGTACCGCTATGGTGTCTGTGCCTGAGCTCGACCCACTCAGTCCTAATATAAGGTGCTCATGACAATATATCCCAGACTAGTCTGGAGACTTTAGACTAGAGGCCAACGCTTCATCTCGTTACCTACTATTGGGTACCGGAGTAGTAGAGTAACAAAATAATATCATAAAGCTAAACAAAGATGAGAGAAATTGGAATTGACACACAATATTTTATGTGGAAAACCCTCAACTGATAAGGTAAAAACCACAGACAAGGCCAAAATATTTTTTCACTAAGTGGAAGATGGCTACAACCTTTATCTCTAAATACAAGGATGGAACAATTACACCCTCTTGTGAAATCAGAGAAACAAATCTCTCTAAAGATTAGGAGAAATACCGACTAGACACTTAGAAGTTCTTCACTTTATAGTGAAGGTGTTGTGTTTAACATTGGATGATAGAAACTGAATGAGGAAGTCTCTATTTATAGGACTTGCGATTCTTGTAGCTTCCATGTCATTATCCTTTATCCTTACTGTTGAGTCTCAAAAATATCATAAGGTTGTTTATGATGTTTTAAGACAACTAGATTCCCAAAGTTTTAACGGTTGACAAATTTGACTTAAATTACTTATCATAAATACACACATGCTTTAATGTTTTATCTATGATTTCAGCAAGAGTCACTATGAGCCTACATAAAAAGACTAAGTGTTGAAGCTGTCTGAAGTAGTTCAAACCCGTCTGAAGTATCAGTGCTGTCTGAAGTCTCACTTATGACGTGGCACCCTCTGCTGAAGTTTGTGAAGACTTTTCTGAACCTCTGCTGCACGTACCTTTTCAAACACGTTTATAGCAAGGAACACAGAGACCTTTCCTGGTGATTTTGAATTTCATACACCACTGAGGAAATCTCTGCAACGCAACCTCTGCAGCAACATTTGTAGCAGCCTTATGGCAAAGAGAAACCTTGTACCGTGTCAGAAACATCAGAGCTCTCAGAAGCATGTCTCACAACGGATTAAATAGCATTTAATGTTATCTCTAAACGGTGGTATTTCAACGGATTAAAATTTGGGTATAAATACCCCTCCATGAAAACCAGTATACAACAAGAAAAGAAAAAGAGAGAGAAGCGAAAAAGAAAAATTAAGTATACAAGAAAGCCCAGTGAAACATCACGCTGCAAGTTTTTACTCTGTAACAACTCTCTGATAAAAAATTCGCTGTACACAGTTGTATATCCTGAGCAACCCTCAGATTTTATTGTACATTGTATTGGTTTGAGCTTCAAACTTGTATAGTTTAAAAGCTTAAACCCCTTTCTTTGTAAACCTTGTTTAGAGCCTGGAGAGGCTTGGTTGATAAAAGAATACTTGGTTATAGAGCCCTGGAGAGGCTTGGTTGATAAAAGAATACTTGGTTATAGAGCCTGGAGAGGCTTGGTGATAAAGAACACTTGGTTATAGAGCCTGGAGAGGCTTGGTTGATAAAAGAATACTTGGTTATAGAGCCTGGAGAGGCTTGGTTGATAAAAGAATACTTGGTTATAGAGCCTGGAGAGGCTTGGTTGATAAAAGAATACTTGGGTGTAGAGCCTGAAGAGGCTTGACTGTAAAAGAATACTTGTAATCTTGAAAGATTAAAAGAAAATCCAAGTGCTAGTTGGCATTGGGACTGGACGTAGCTCACAGTGGTAGTGAGTGAACCAGGATAAATTCCTTGGCTAAGTTTTCTTACCCTTATCTCTTGTCAATTCTTTTTATACTAATCAAGGGGTTAGAGTAATTAATCTGATATGTTATAAAGGCACAAACATTGTTTTAAATCAGTATTTTTAGACCGTCTGAAAACTTCAGACAGTCCTTTAAGAGTCTGTCTGAAATCGTGTTTTTAACACCTGTTTGCGAAAAGCTTTCTAAAATATTCAGAAACACTATTCAACCCCCCTTCTAGTGTTTCCCTGTGTTCCTACAGTTGGGTACCAGAGCTCTACTCAGGGTTGAAGCACCTAACAAGTGTCTGAGGACTGAAAGATCCAAATGGAAGCTTCTAACAGCAACAGGCAATACATCACAGAAGGAGCCTCTATCACAAGACCCCCAGCATTCAATGGAGTGGATTACCACTACTGGAGAGATCGTATGAAGTTGTTCATTGAGAGCAACAACATTGATGTTTGGGAGGTGGTCACTGATGGAGATTATGTGCGTATGCAAAATGGGTTTGCCTATACCTAAGACTGAATGGACCTGGAGCAGAAGACTAGAGTCCAGATGAACGCTAAAGCCAAACTCTATCTGATATGTTCCTTGAATAAATCAGAATATGAGAAGGTCCATGGATGCACTTCTGCCAAGGAGATTTGGGATACTCTTGCAGCAGGCCCATGAAGGGACTGAAACTGTCAAGCAATCCAAAATCAGCATGCTTATACATCAGTATGAGATGTTAAGATGGAAGAAACTGAAACTATTGACCAAAGTTTGGGAGGTTTCAGACCATAACCAATGGACTCAGGTCCTTAGGAAGAACCTATGAATCTGGAGACAACAACAGAAAGATTCTAAGAAGTCTACCTAAGTCTGGAGACCAAAGTCACTGCCATTCAAGAGGCAAGAGATTTGAACTCTCTGAGAATGGAAGAACTGTTGGGATCTCTCAAGTCATGAACTTGCGCTTGGAGAAGATGACAACAAGAAGAAGTCTCTGGCTCTAAACTCCAAGGTCAAACAGTCTAGGCATGGCAGCATGAAGGCTATGCAAGCTGAGGACACTTCAGAAGCAGATGAAGATTCTGAAGACAGCTCAGAAGATGAAAATGATCTTGCTCTTTTAAGCAGAAAGATCAAGAGAATGTTGCAGAACAGAGGAAAGTTCAGAAAGAACCAACCGTCATCATCCAAATCAGTAAGACAGGTAAAGAGTCTAACCCTGATAAAATTTTCTCGCTTTGAATGTAAGCAACCAGGACATATGAAGGCTGATTGTCCAGACTGAAGAAAAACAACTTCAAGAAGAAGTTTTTCAAAAGAAGAAAAGTCTCATGGACAACATGGGAAGACCTTGATGAATCAACCTCAGAAGAAGAAGAAGACACTTCAGAAGAGGCAAAATTGTGTCTCATGGCTAGTCTACCATCCTCAAACAGCTCTGAAGCTGAGGTATTTCCTCTTACTCTACAAGAAATGTATGATGATCTGGTGGAAAGTTTCTCAAGAACTTTTCCAAGAGTATAAGAATCTATCCAAAGCCCACACAGAAATGTGTACAAATATGAGGCACTTGAGATAGAACAATTATGCTCAAAGAAAAGGTTCTTGAGACTAAAAACTGCAGTTCACAAGCTGTGTCTGAAGAAAATGAGAAACTTCAGAGCGAGGTTGTGGAACTGACAAAGATCTGGGCCAAATTTGTCAAAGGAACTAAAAATCTGAATTAATGCTTGGAAAATCAAAGGCATTCCCTTGACAAAACTGGACTAGGCTTTTGTGATCATAACTTGTCTAAACCTCCTACTGTCTTAAATTTTTCTAAAAAGAAGGTTATTTGGGTGCTCTCACTGTGGTAAGCCTGGACACAATGAGCTCAGTGCAAACACAGGAAAAGACAAGGCCAAAGCTAACAAGAAAGGACCCAAAAGAATATGGTACCTAAAAACTTAATTATTCCTGTTAGATGTGTTTAACAGGACAAAGGAGACCCCACAAATGGTACCACGATGGACATGGGTGCTCGCGACACATGACAGGAGAAAGGTTTTGTTTCCAAAACCTTAGACCTAGAGCTGGTGGAATGGTCACCTTTGGTGGAAACAGCAAGGGAAGATCATTGGAATAGGGACTGTAGGTATATCTCCTTCATCCCTTATTAAAAATGTACTCTAGTGGAGGGACTACAACATAATTTACTGAGCATAAGTCAATTATGTGACAGTGGTTATGTGGTATCCTTTACTAAGGAAGGATGCATAGTCAAAGACTCCTCTGAGCAAATCCTCTTTACTGCTAAGAGACAACAATGTGTACAAAATTGATCTAGAGGATCTAGCAAGTCAAAATGTAAAGTGTTTCATTTCTGTTGAAGATGAAAAACAGATTTGGCATCAAAGACTTGGGCATGCCAGCTTGAGATTAATCTCAAGATTAGCAAAACACAATCTTGTTAAAGGATTGCCCAAGCTTTCATACAAATCTGACATTTTATGTGAAAGCTGTCTGAAAGGGAAACAAACAAGACACTCTTTTAAGAGTAAAGATGTTGTTTCAACTAGCAGACCACTAGAACTTTTACACATTGACTTGTTTGGTCCTATTAGAACAGAAAGTCTTAGTGGTAAGAAATATGGCTTGGTCATTGTTGATGACTATTCTAGATTTACTTGGGTGTTATTCCTAAGAAGCAGGATGAGACTTTTAGGCATTTCACAGTATTCTGCAAGAAGGTACAGAATGAGAAAGGATTCTGTATTTCTGTTATCAGAAGTGATCATGGTGGAGAGTTTGAGAATGCAAACTTTCAAATGTTCTGTGATGAGAAGGGATCTCACACAATTTCTCTGTGGCTAGAACACCTCAACAGAATGGGGTTGTTGAGAGAAAGAACAGAGTTTGCAAGAGATAGCAAGGACCATGCTCAACTCATGCAGCTTACAAGAACCTTCTGGCAGAAGCTGTGTTAGCACAACATGTTACCTTTCAAAACAGAATATTGATAAGACCAATTCTGAAAAAGACTGCCTAGAACTGTGGAAAGGAAGAAGAAACCCAAATATCATATTTCCACACCTTTGGATGTGAATGTTTTATACTCAAACACCAAGGATGATCTTGGAAAATTTGTTGCAAAGTCTGATAAAGGATTTTTCATTGGATATTCTGAAACATCAAAAGCCTATAGAGTGTATAACTCTAGAACTTTAACTGTTGAAGAAACTATTCATGTTAAATTCAATGATAACAAAGAGACTGATAGGGAACTATCAGATCTAGAGGATGACTTTGCAGGAATGGAGCTGAATGACCACAGCAGCTCGAAGGATGAGCAGCTGTCTGAAGTACCTACTGTTACTAAACCTCTTCAGACAAATGTTGAGTCTCAAACAGAACAAACAGATGTGATACCTCCTCAGAAACCTGATTGGAAATACAATCACATCATCCTAAAGAGTAAATCATTGGCAACACTTCAGAAGGAGTTAAGACAAGATCAAAATTCAAGATTTGAATTCTCTTGCTCTCCTATCTGAAATAGAGCCAAAGAACTTGATGAAGCTCTGCATGATGAAGGGTGGATCCTAGCCATGCAAGAAGAGCTGAATCAGTTTGCTAGGAGTGATGTCTGGACCCTTGTTCCTAAACCCCATGGGAAAACTATTATTGGAACCAAATGGGTGTTCAGAAACAAGCCTGTCTGAGGAAGGCAAGGTAGTCAGAAACAAGGCAAGATTAGTTGCTCAAGGATACAACCAGCAAGAAGTATTGATTTCACTGAAACCTTTGCCCCAGTGGCCAGGTAGAAGCAATTAGGAATTCTTTTATCTTATGCTGTAAATAACTGGCATCAAGCTATATCAAATGGATGTCAAAAGTGCCTTCCTCAATGGTCTCATTGAAGAAGAAGTCTTTGTTAGACAACCCCCTGGTGTTTGAAGATATTGCTTTTCCTGAACATGTTTTCCAAACTCAAAAAGGCTCTCTATGGTCTGAAACAAGCCCAAGAGCTTGGTATGACAGATTGAGCAGTTTTCTAATCTCAAATGGTTTTGAAAGAGGAAAAGTGGACACAACTCTTTTTAGAAAACAGTCTAACAAAGATCTTATACTTGTTCAGATATATGTGATGACATTATCTTGGTTCAACTAAGTCTTCATTATGCAAAGAGTTTTCAGAGTTAATGCAATCAGAATTTGAAATGAGTTTAATGGGTGAACTAAAATTTTCTTAGGACTTCAGATTAAGCAAGATTCTGACTTGTATATGGATCCATCAAGAAAAATATACAAAGGAAATGCTTAAGAAGTTTAACTTACACGATTGCAAATCCATGTCAAATCCAATGCATCCCTCTGCATCTTTAAATAAAGATGAGAAGGAAGAACCAGTGAATCAAACTTGTATAGAGGAATGATTGGATCATTACTATATCTAACAGCAAGCAAACCTGACATAATGTTCAGTGTATGTCTATGTGCTAGATTTCAATCTGATCCAAGGAGCACTCACTACAAAGCTGTAAAAAGAATTTTCAGATATCTTAAAGGTACTACTAATCTTGGTCCTGTGCTATAAGAAAAGTAAGGATTGCAGGTTAATAGGTTACTGTGATGCTGATTTTGCTGGAGACAGAATTGAAAGAAAAGCACTAGTGATGGATGCCATTTCTTTGGAGAAAATATGATTAGCTGGTCAAGCAAAAGGCCAAGCACAATTGCCTTATCAACAGCTGAAGCAGAATACTCTCAGCAGCCAATTGTTGCTCACAACTGTTATGGGTGAAGTATCAGTTAGAAGATTTTAACATTACTATATGCTATACCTGTTTTGTGTGATAATACAAGTGCTATTAATTTGTCTAAAAATCCCATTCAACATTCTAGGGCTAAACATATAGAAATAAAACATCATTTCATTAGAGACTATGTTCAGAAAGGTATTTTTGATATTCAGTTTATTGATACAGAGCATCAATGGGCTGATATATTCACAAAACCTCTGACTGAAGATAGATTTAAGTTCATTAGAAATAATCTGAACATACATGCATTTTGAATGTGTGTGATCTGATCTGTCAAAAATGATGTATCTGAAATTTCAGCTGTCTGAAACAAGTGACTTGTCTGAAATTTTGGGTTGTCTGAAATTCATATGGGTTCTGAAATCTGTCACTTGTCTGAAGTAAACAAATGACGTGGCTTTATGAGACGGTTTAATTCCATTTATTTTGTCTCTTCCACTTCGCACGTTTTCCTATGTCTGCGCCCAGTACATGCCATCATTGCTTTATGGATCTATAAATACGGAAGCTAGTGGGTCACAGAATTTCACCGTTCACTATTCAGTAGTCATCTCTTGAGATCCTTCTTCTACAAGCAATTCTTTTTCTCTCTCAAGTTCTTCAGAAAACTCTCCAATGGCCCCTAAGAAATCTGCTGGAAGCAACATCGTGAAGACTAAGGGTGTAGTTCTGGAGGATCTTCAATCTCTGGGAATGGACTTGTTTGCTGAGTTCGATGCAGCTGGGTGGACTCCGTATTTCAATCACAACTTGACACAGTGGCATGAGCAAAGTGTGCTGGATTTCTGGGCTACTGCCAGAGGAATACCCAATCCTCAGGGTATCTACACTAGCATCAAGGCCACAGTACGTGGTTCCTGTCTTCGTTGATGAAGATATCCTTGCTCACATCTGTGAGGTCAGAACTGAAGGAGCTGTATTCACTCCTGGCTGGGAAGCAAGAAATGGAGGACAGAAGCAGTTCACAGAGTTTCTGTATGGCACCTCTGAACCAGTAAGCTTGGATGCAAAGCATATGTCAGACAAGGCTAGGGTTTTGCATGCCATCTTAGGGTGCTCTATAATCCCTAAGAATGGAAGCAGAAACCATGTTTCTGAGTTGGAAAGATTTTGTCTGATTCACCTACTGCAGAAGAAGAAGGTGAACCTCCCCAACATCATAATGTACCACATGCAGAAGCGTCTCAGAGACTCTGCTGGGAGCTTCCCTCACAATACCATCATCACCAAAATCTTGCTGCATTTCAAAGTTCCCATTGAAGGCTTTTTGATCGCCTTTCACAACCTGTGTTTGGTGAATCAAACCTCAAGAGCATGGGAGTGAAGCTGACTCCAAGACCTCCCTCTCCGTCCATGAAGGAGAGCCTTCTTCTTGAGAAAGCTGCAAGAAGGAAGACAACAATGGAGGTTCTTGAGAATGAACTCAGAGGAGACATAAGGAGGCATGAGTTCAAGCCATCAAAACCCTCTCCTCAAGCAAAATTAAGAAGAAGCTACCTGTAAGGAGTGCTGCTAAGGTAGCATCTGCATCTGTGCAGAGTCAGGTGTCTGAACCTGTTCAGAAGGCATCACAAAGGCCATCTGAAATTGTGGGTCAGTTGTCTGAACCTGTACAGACTCCACAGCCTACTTCTGAAATGGAAGGACAGGCTCAAGAGGCAGATGAAACTGATGTAGTTGTAGCTGAGCCATTGGCTGCATGCCCATCTGATCCTGAACTCATTCAGGTGGCAGCATTGGCTACTGCTTTGGAGCAGGAGGAGCTGGAGAAGAAAGCAGAACAAGAGAAGACTGATAGAGCTATTGCTATTGCTTCACAATTGGCCTATGCTGAAGATGATAGGCAAGCAACCATAGCTGAGGGAGCAAAGAAAAGGAAGAGGTCAAGTGCACCTCAGAGAAGGAGAACCAAAGCAAGCTACTTCAGACTGCACCTGAACCTAGGGTGACTAGAAGTATTGCCTCTCAGCTGATAGCAGAAGATGAAGCTGAGAAGTATCAAAATTTTGTTAAAGCTCAACAATATTTTAAAAGGAAAAGGGAAGAAAAACAAGCACAAAGGGAGAAGGAAGAAGCAAAGGCAAAAGAATCTGAGGTAACCAAGCCTCCCTACAAGAGAATTAAGGTGAGATTTGATAATGTAACTCCTTCACCACCCTCCTCACCAGAAAAACAAACACCTCATCAACCCTCACAACCTTCACCAACTTCACACAACCTTCACCAAACCCTATCACCTAAAACCAACCATCTTCACCTCTATCACAACCATCACCACCTCCACAAACAGAAAACCAACCCTCTGAACCTTCCAAACCCTCTGAACCTACCTCACCACAACCTTCAGAGAATCAACTCTCTGAGCCTACATTACCTTCCCCACAAACCCATGACCTTGCTCTAATACCACTCTTACCTTCATCACCTCCACCTCCTACACCTTCTCTGGAAGAAGAGCTCTCTGTTGAAAAGAGCAAGTGCTTGCTGATCCCTGCTCACTGCCCAAGTTTAGCACCCTGTCTGAAGAGCTACAGTATTTCAGATCAGCACCTGCTGTATCCTTGCATCCTGGCTTAATCAGGAAAACTGCGCTGCTGTAAGGAATCATACAGTGCTCCTTCAGGTGGATTAGACAGATCAGTAAGGGTTTCCCTCCTCTGCACATATTTGGGCTCCCATCAATCCATTCTCAAATGATTCCCTGAGGCTGACTAATGATGATGGAGCTTTGTGAGGCAGCTGAACATTGAATCTGAGTTGTTTCAGAGGGATCTGCACAAGGGAGTTGGGATGAGAGGCTACAGGCCACCTAGAAACTTGTTCAATCAGGCCAAACCACTAAAATCTTGGTGAAACCTCATAGAATAGTGCCTAGGTATCCCTTATAGGAAGAGACATTCAAAGGAGCTAAAATCTATTCAAAGAAAACTCACCTCTGTCTGAAGTGATGAGTCCATCAGAGTGGGAATCTTTACCAGAATTCATCACAAATCAAGGAGGAGACCTGGATCATCTACTTCAAGATTGGATGTGGTCCTCTTACTGGAAGATCAGAGAATATGCTGGATCTCTTCTCTGGATCAACTGGTCCTGATGCTGATTCTGGTGTTGGACTTGGAAAGTCAACCACTGTCAAATATCACTATATGAGAGATCACTTTCCCCCACCTGCTGACTCTTTCAATGAAGATTGGGTTCTGCTGAATCCTATTGGCACCTTCTTTTGCCCTGTGTTCAGCCCATCTGACTACAGATTGCAGCCAGGATTTGGAGTGCTTAGATTTGTTTGCCCCTACATCCAGCTCATCTTCTATGAATCTGAGCAAGACTTGGCTGAGGAAAATCTGAAGCTGAAGTCCAAAGTGCAGAAACTTGAAAAGAAGTGTGCTGATCAGAGCAGAAGACTAAGCATCTGATTGCTCAACAAGAACAGATTCTTCAAGAACAGCAGCTTATCAATCTGGTCAGCAAGACTTGAAAACCTCAGTGGAAGCCGCAATAAACAAGGCCAAGGATGACTTGATTTCCTTTCTCACTGAGGCCTTGCTGAAGAAGAAAGATTAAACTGTTCATTTTAGCCATTGTCTTTTGCTTATTTTCATGCTTATGACAAGTGTCTGATTGTTTGTTTCTTTATCTGAACATTCCCCTAAATACAATCAGTGGCTTATCTCATATTTTTGTGAGTTCATTGTTAATACTATGATATATGTTTTATCTGAATTTATTGCTCTGTTACTGTTTTGCTCTGATATTCCCTTTTGATTGATGACAAAAGGGGGAGTATTAAAATCTAATAAAATCTGAATCTGAAGTGATTACAGGACTCAGGGGAGTACAAATGTTTTTCTGAGAAATCTGAACAAATGAGTGAAATATACCTTAAACAGATCCTGTTAAAGGATACTTCTATCTCAGGGGGAGCCTTCTTATTCTTAAAAACTGATTACAGATTTGTATATTTTAACCAAATTTGTCATCATTAAAAAGGGGGAGAATGTTGAGTCTCAAAATATCATAAGGTTGTTTATGATGTTTTAAGACAACTAGATTCCCAAAGTTTTAACGGTTGACAAATTTGACTTAAATTACTTATCATAATACACACATGCTTTAATGTTTTATCTATGATTTCAGCAAGAGTCACTATGAGCCTACATAAAAACTAAGTGTTGAAGCTGTCTGAAGTAGTTCAACCCGTTTGAAGTATCAGTGCTGTCTGAAGTCTCACTTATGACGTGGCACCCTCTGCTGAAGTTTGTGAAGACTTTTCTGAACCTCTGCTGCACGTACCTTTTCAAACACGTTTATAGCAAGGAACACAGAGACCTTTCCTGGTGATTTTGAATTTCATACACCACTGAGGAAATCTCTGCAACGCAGCCTCTGCAGCAACATTTGTAGCAGCCTTATGGCAAGAGAAACCTTGTACCGTGTCAGAAACATCAGAGCTCTCAGAAGCATGTCTCACAACGGATTAAATAGCATTTAATGCTATCTCTAAACGGTGGTATTTCAACGGATTAAAATTTGGGTATAAATACCCCTCCATGAAAACCAGTATACAACAAGAAAAGAAAAAGAGAGAGAAGCGAAAAGAAAAATTAAGTATACAAGAAAGCCCAGTGAAACATCACGCTGCAAGTTTTTACTCTGTAACAACTCTCTGATAAAAAATTCGCTGTACACAGTTGTATATCCTGAGCAACCCTCAGATTTTATTGTACATTGTATTGGTTTGAGCTTCAAACTTGTATAGTTTAAAAGCTTAAACCCCTTTCTTTGTAAACCTTGTTTAGAGCCTGGAGAGGCTTGGTTGATAAAAGAATACTTGGTTATAGAGCCTGGAGAGGCTTGGTTGATAAAAGAATACTTTGTTATAGAGCCTGGAGAGGCTTGGTTGATAAAGAATACTTGGTTATAGAGCCTGGAGAGGCTTGGTTGATAAAAGAATACTTGGTTATAGAGCCTGGAGAGGCTTGGTTGATAAAATAATACTTGGGTGTAGAGCCTGAAGAGGCTTGACTGTAAAAGAATACTTGTAATCTTGAAAGATTAAAAGAAAATCCAAGTGCTAGTTGGCATTGGGACTGGACGTAGCTCACAGTGGTAGTGAGTGAACCGGGATAAATTCCTTGGCTAAGTTTTCTTATCCTTATCTCTTGTCAATTCTTTTTATACTAATCAAGGGGTTAGAGTAATTAATCTGATATGTTATAAAGGCACAAAACATTGTTTTAAATCAGTATTTTTAGACCGTCTGAAAACTTCAGACAGTCCTTTAAGAGCCTGTCTGAAATCGTGTTTTTAACTCCTATTTGCGAAAAGCTTTCTAAAATATTCAGAAACACTATTCAACCCCCCTTCTAGTGTTTACCTGTGTTCCTACACTTACATTTCATTGGCTAAGCATATTTCCTTGCACTACCGCTATAAGTCATCTACTTGTTGAAATTATTGAAACATCAGCCCATAATAATGTAGCTTTACTTTACCTAACAATCTCCCACTTGAATCCACCGTTTGTGAGCTTTCAAAATTTCTCTACCTTGCCATGTAAACTTATCAAAGCTTATTGGCTTTGTCATTGCGTCTTCTAGGTTATCTTTCATGTGAATCTTTTGCATATCCACACTTCCTTCCTCTACTACTTCTTTGACAAAATGGTATTGCACTCATATGTGCTTCGTTTTAGAATGAAAGGTTGGATTCCTTGCAATGTGAAAGGCACTTTGACTATCATAATACATAAAGATCGTTCGTTGTTTGCACCCGATATTTTTCAATAACCATTTAATCCAACTAGCTTCCTTGCATGCTTGGGCAGCTATCATGTATTCAGCTTTCGTAGTAGATAGAGCTACAACATTCTGTAACTTGGATAACCAACTTACTGTGACACCTTTCTACCCCAAACTCTTATACATTCAACGAAGCGGAAGACTTGGGAAATAACAAACCACATTGGGTAAAAAGATTCGCATATCTCTCATAAAAACGTCGTTCGATTAAAGTCAACTTAATAAAATAGAATTAGAGTCGAAAGTTTCCAAAGTAAATAAAACATCAAGTTCTCAAAAGTTAACATCAAACACCATCTTAGCCATGCAAGGCACTTAAAGACAACGTTCATCATCTACTTCTAATTACATAAAATAAACTCCTAACACTAAGCCCTGATGTCACAAGTATCAGAACGACACCCCCATCAACTCAATACTCCGACACCTATGGTGCCATCGTCATCACCTGTAAATAACCACGATAGAAACGGTGAGGAAAAGAACACCAACTCATACATGCACGCAGAGGCTACCCATCCTCACCCACACATAGCCAAACATCATATTCAGTCACATCACATACTCAATCATTAATTACCCATCATAATAATCATCAATATTTCATCATATAACAAATCATCAATATCCTCATCATAATATATGTAAATCACACATCGAAAATCCCCAAGAAACACATTCTATACGCTCAACACCTAATGCTCATATCATCAAAAATACTCATGTCATCATTATATAATTCAATTTCATCATCTAATGCATCGCATGTTCATCTATCATCAAGCACACTGAAACTCATCAACATCGTCCCAAGGATCATGACTTAGAACTCCGCACAATGGGCGTACCTCGTCAATCACCCTAGTTGTTACTGGTCTTACCGGTGTCATCACACAAACCGATAGGGTGCACCCCCTCGTTGGGTCAGTACAGTTCTATCATCCCTAGGTTGCACCCCCTCGTTGGGGTCCGTGCATCGAATGTCCCATCATGGTCTCTGCACCCCCTCGTTGGGTCCGTGCAGTTCACCTCCTGAGTTGTACCCCCCCTCGTTGGGCCCCGCACAACTCATGTAGCACCTCATATGCTCAAGGCATCATCAACATCGTAATGTTATATACATCATTATCGTTAACATCATTGCACATCATCAATCATCGTTATCATCGTAAAATCATCATCACACATCATCATCATAGATCATCATAAGTATCATCACCATCATCATCATAATCTTCATAAATATCATCAATCAATCATCATTATCATAATCATCATAAATCATCCCAAAACATCATCATAAAGCATCATCATAAATATCATCAATCAATCATCATCATCATAATCATCATAAAGCATCATAAGGTATCATCAATCATCATCATCGTAATCATCACAATAGACATCTATTCATAAAGGACATATCATATCATCATAGTCATACCAAAATCAAGGTATAACAATCATCATCAAACACTAAGATCACAAAATCCACATTGGTAATCGATTACAAGACTCCTGTAATTGAATTACAAGCCAAACACCTATATGGTAATCGATTACAAGACCCCTGTAATCGATACCTGTGAGCAACAACCTCTGGTAATCGATTACACACCCTCTGAATCGATACCTGCAAACAAACTCTCTGGTAATCGATTACAACCCATTGTAATCGATTACCCGCGACACGAAATTACAGTTCTTGCGATTTTTACCCCTTTTAAACCCTTTTATTCATCCTCTAATCATTCCTCATCATCATTACGTCCATCTTACACGATTATACCGCATAAATCAATCAAAAACACAATCTTTACAACAATTTCACAGTTATTCAACATAATCCCCAAATCATCAAACCCTTATAATTTTCACTATTCTCATTACTCTCATTCAATTCATCAAGATTCATCAAGATTAACACACATAAGCATCAAATCACAGATTTTCATCTCAAAACAACACATATTCGTATATTGATTTCAATTATTAAACTTTAGAGGTTATTCTCACTACCCATTCACCCCTACATATACCTACAAGCAGCACCCTCTCCCCCACCGTACCTTAGAGTTGACGATTAGAAAACAAATAGTAGCGCTCCACTCCCTTGGTGATCTATTCTGCTACACCTTCCCCTTGTGAAGTTGCTTCTCTCCTTCTAGGGTTTGGTTATCTCACGTTTGAAAGCCAATAGGGTGAAATAGATAACTCTCCACCTATTTAAATATCTAACTGGGTTGGGCCTACTACTACCCACCCATTACCCTTTTTAATTAAATAATATCTTTTTTTTTAAACATAATAATATAATGATATTATTATTTTCTTCATAAGTCTTATTTTATTTTATTTATTCATTAGGAATTATTAGGATATATAGAGTCCTTATCCGTCTATATTCAAATTTAAATTCAAATCTATAATAAATCTTATCCTAAATTTGTATTGATTCTTACCCTTAATCCTTGTGATCTCTCAGTATTCCTATTTAAAACCTTATCCTAATTTAAAACACTAACCATATCTCTCTCATAAGATTATCATATTAATCCTGATATTATTTTATTAATATAACAATTACTATATTATAACAATTAATGTTAATTGCAATCTTATGACTTATCTCTTAATAATATTATTATATATTCAATATAAACATATCTGATTAAGATCCTACTAATCTGACGTCTCTCCTAATATTTATAATATTATATTATTATTATCTTATAAATACAGTTATATTAATATTTACTGTTATTATTATGTAACTTCTATTTTTACCGCTAACGTCATCGTATTTAAATTATATTTCTAAATTTTGGGATGTTACACTTAACACTCCTCCTACAAGTGTGAACACATAGCTTATAGTAGATTTTCTTTTATGAAGATCACTTGCAAAATCAGAATCAACATATCATCTGATAATGAACTCCAATCCTCCAAACATAATGCAACATTTGAGGTTCCTTTAATGTATCTTAGGATCCTCTTAACAGCATGCGAATGCTATTTACCAGGATCTGCTATAAATCGACTAACTTGTTCTGATTGCTTGAGCAATATCTGGTCTCATACAGATAGTGGCATAAATATGGCTTCCTACCGGTGATGCATATGGTACTCGAGACATTTCCATCCTCTCTACTTCATTGATAGGACACATACTTGAGAATAATTTATAATTGATAGGAAGTGGGGTAGATATTGGCTTACAATCTTTCATAAAACACCGCATGACTCTTCCTAGATAGTCCTTTAAGAAAGCCAATCTTCCTATTTTTCTGTCTTAGTGAATTTGCATCCATGAAAACTTGTTTGTTGGTCCAAGGTCCTTCATATCAAACTCCCTAGCCAATTGTGCCTTTATTTCTTGGATGCGATCTTTGTTGAAGCCTACTACCAACATGTCATCCACATATAACAAAAAAATGATGAAATAATCATTTCCAAACCTCTTGTGGTATGCACAATGGTTTGTACTCGGTCTATTATGTCTGAAGCTAATAATGAAGGAATCAAATCTCTTGTACCAACATCTTGGCGCCTGCTTTAGACCATACAAAGATTTGATTAACCTGCAAATGAAGTTTTCTTTTCCTTGTTCTTCAAAGCCTCTTGGTTGGAACATGTATATTTCCTCTTCAAGTTCTCCATGAAGAAAAACAGTCTTTACATCCAACTGTTCAAGATGTAAATCAAATGTAGCACAAATAGCCATCATTACTCTGATAGTGGTAAGTCTAACCACTGGAGAGAATATCTCATTCAAATCAATATCTTCCTTATGAGCATGCCCTTTGACCACAATATCTCACGATATCACTTCCACTTGATCATTGCCATCATGTTTGATCTTATAGACCCATTTGTTTCTAATAGCTCTCTGACCTTCTGGAAGTGCAACAAGTTTCCATGTTTTGTTTCTATGTAAGGCTTCTATTTCTTCTTGCATTGTTGTCATTCACAAACACTACGCCAATTTTAGGATATTAGAGCACTATCTTTAGGGCGCTCCCGTGTTAGCTAGCGTCTGAAATGATCGTTTTAAAATCAGGGGCGCTCCAAATTTGGGCGGGAGCGCCCTTATAGGTAAAATACAAGGCGCTCATCTGCGCGCCCCTCGTTCCCATGGATTTTTTTTATTTCCCTGCAATAGAGGGAGCGCCCTCCTTTATTTTTTATGTTTCTGGTGGAAATTTATTTTTTTCCCCTGAAATAGAGGGAGCTCCAGGGAGCGCCCTCCTTTATTTTTTATTTATTTTTACAGGGCGCTCCCTGGAGCGCCCTTGTTTCTGGTGGAATTTTTTTATTTATTTATTTTTTCCCCTGCAATAGAGGGCGCTCACTGGAGCACCCTCCTTTATTTTTCTGATAAATTTCCAGGGCGCTCCCTGGGAGCGCTCTCTTTTCATTTTCTGCATACTTTCCAGGCGCTCTATTGGAGCGCCCTCTATTCTCATTAAATTCATTTTCCCGCAGAATATTTCTCATTTCTTTCTCACTCGCGTCTCTCTCTTTCTCTCTAAACCCTTCCATTCTCTCTCTCTAAACCCTTTTCTCTTCTTCGTTCACTCATCAAGCTTACACGACCGTCATTCGTTCCTCACCGTGAGCATTCCGTTCACCGTGAGCCGTTGTTCGTCACCACCGTGAGTTCGTCCTTCACCGCGGTGAGCATTCGGCGGTGAGCATTCCGGCCGTGAGCATTCCAGGGAGTCCACCACCGTGAGCATTCCGGCGCCCCCCTCAAGCTTCCCTCACCGTCATAAAAGCTTCCATTCCTCCTCAAGCTCCATTTTCACTTTTCCTACTGTACTTGCGGCGCCCCCCCTCTTCCCCACACTTTCCATCTCGCGCGCGGCCATAAGGGTAGGGAAACCCTACCCTAATATTTTTTTTTCTATTTGCTTTTATTTTTGCTTGTGCACCACTGTTTTACTATCTGCATTTTGTAGGAAATTGTTGTTGGTTGTTAGTAATGTTATATATATATATATATTACTCACATTGATCTCTTTTGGACTGGTAGCTGGTGGTTTAGAGTTAAAATTGTTTTCCTTAATTATGGGAATGTTAAAAATTTAGATGAAATGCTGCTCAAATTTTTAGGACTACTAATTTTTAGTACGAGTATATATTTTGACATGTCTTTTTTTTAAAAGGTATTATTTCCTAGCTGGTTATAATTCAACACTGCATATTGGTGACTGACTTTAATCAGGTATATCCTTTATCATTTTATCCTTTTTCTATCAAGTATAATTATTTGGTTATGTGTATGTACATGAATTAATCTTAGTTTCCTGTTTAAGAAGAAATTGTATAAATTGACTGACATAATATACAATTTAGTATGTTATAGGTGTTAATTAGGCATGTAGTTAGTCATTATATCTAAAGAATGACATATACTTTTCGAGTTAATTATTAATGATTTCATGTTATGTTGATAGAATATGGATCGTTCTTGGATGTTTGCAAACCGTCTAACACATGAGTATGAGGAAGGAGTGAAAATGTTTATAAAATTTGCCATGGACCATGCAACAAACCCTAGTAGAATTCTATGCCCTTGTATGAAGTGTTTTTGTTCTAAGCGAGTTAGTGAAACATAGTTGAGGGACCATCTTTTCTGTTTTGGAATTGATCAGAGTTACACATGTTGGACATTTCATGGTGAGATTAGGAGTGAACAAAGTGGTATGGGAGAATAATGTCAATGTAGAACCAAGTGATGATGACTTTGGGACCGGGTGGGAGGATTGCGACTGAATTGATGAGATTCGAAAGGTGGTTGAAGATGACCTCAGAGATTGTCCCCAAATGTTTGATACCCTAGCCAGTGATGCTGAAAAGCCATTGTACAACGGGTGCACCAAGTACACAAGGTTGTCAGCTGTGTTGATGTTGTATAATTTAAAAGCAACAAATGGTTGGTCTGACAAGAGTTTCACAGAGTTACTCACCTTGTTGAAGGAGATGTTACCGGAGGACAATGTGCTAACTTAATTTATGTACATTTTTTTGTATAGTCATTTATATCATTCATTCAGCCTTAGCACCATCTTCCCGCACGGATCGATATGTTTACATTCTCTCCACAACAACACCGTAGCATTCAATGTGAACACCGATCAAAGTAAGTTGGTGGGAGAGGTGTTGTACACTAGACGCGGCCAAGACAAATTGTTACTGGTTCCATACAATCATTGACGGGTATGTGTATTATATGTTTATGTCTCAATATTCTTGTTTTTAAAAACCATTTAGTTGACATAAATTAAATTATGGTTGTAGGCGACATTGGGTTCTTGTTGCATTGAGTCTTAGTGATTTTGGCAAAGTTTACTTTTTTGGACTCTTTGCATAATCCGCCTCAACATTATAATCCCATGAAGAATATGATTATTAAGTAAGTTATCCTTTGATTTACTATCACACTTACATAATTAAGAGCTCTTATACAATTTACTTGTTATAATTGTTTTAGATCTTTTAAAGAATATAGAAAGTTGGTTGGATTCCCAGAAGCACGGAATAGGATTATACATGATCCCATATGTACCACATTAAGGTAATATTGATCTCTTCTGGACATTTTGTTTGTTCGTTACTGAGCGCGTAAGCATCACTTACTTTTAAATAATTATACTTGTAGTGTCCTACCCAAACAAACAATGACGATTGTGGGCTCTTCGTAATGCGTTATATGAAGGAGATCATTGATCAAAACAGACTCACAATACCTAAAGAGGTAATTATGACTTGTGATAGCAATTTACTTTTTGAACCCCATTCACTAGTTCATATAATCAAATCAATTTTTGGCTTTTACAGTACTTTGCTCAGTTCCAAAGCTCAACCTACACAACGGAGCAGCTTGATGAGGTTCGGGAGAATGGGCAAACCATGTAATTACAGTATTTGTAATTGATTTGTACATTATATGTGGGTAGTAAACTATACATATTGTTAAAATGTGTGAACAAAGTTGTATATTAATGACTTAAACTGACGTGTTCAGCAGAGTAGATATGATCATTATTCTTTTTGCAACTTGGAGAAGAGGCCTGTTTGTAGTTTGTGCACCTTTTCATTATAATTCCTGACTGGTTTATCACTATTTGACTTATGAATTCTGGCTGCTGGTATGGTTTTGTACAGCTGTTTGATAAATTGGGAAATGTTGAATAACAGAGTAAACTATGCCAAATTTTTTTAGTTTAGAAGACTTATAGTTGTTAAGCATATATATGAGATGCATGTTTATTTACCAACTGAGTTGATTCTTGTGAGATGTCATATGTTTGGTATTTCTATATAGTTTGTATAGGTACTTCATACTTTCACCACTTATATCTTGCATAGGAAACTATTCATATTATGACAAGTTTGAATTCTTATTTTCAAGTAGATATGTGTGTTGTTACTAAGTGTTGTTCATAGTATGACTAAGTGTTTGAATTTTAAAGGAATTAATAGCATGATTTTGGATTAAGCCTATTGGGATCAGACTGAAATAAATATGCAGGCCTAAAGTAGATTAAAAAACAAAAAAATGAAAAAAAAAAGGAGGGCGCTCCTTGGAGCGCCCTTGTTGTAAAACAAAATTGAAAAAAAAAAAACAAAAGGAGGGCGCTCCATGGAGCACCCTTGTTTTAAAGAACCAGGGCGCTTCCTTGGAGCGCCCTCCATAAGTACGTCTTGTGCTTATGGAGGGCGCTCCAGTGTGCGCCCTTTAAGGCTGCACGAGAGCGCCCTCTTTTTGCTTCTGTCAGGGCGCTCCAATGAGCGTCCTCGTTTTATTGACCAAACAAGAGCAGATTCTATTAGTACGCAAGAGAACGCCCTTTAATGCTGCACGGGAGCCGCCCTCTAAGGCCTTTTTTGGCATAGTGAATGAAGTATCTGAACTTCTCAACACCTCTTGAGTTAATGGTTCTCCTTCTTCTGATAGAAGACAATATGCACATCCCTTTCCATTACATAGTTGAGTACCAAGATGGTTTTCTTGTCTGGCGTGTTGATCATCGAACTTCTACATCATTGACCTCATCTGGTTTTTTATTCTTCATGATGAGTTTTGCTTCAGAAGAGTCATCTTCTTTAGTGTGTGTTTGGTTTACCCAAAAATTATGTTTGAAGAGTGGATCTGGGCTAACGTTACTGAGAGTACGTTGGCCCGAATCCACATTTCAAACGTGGTTTCGGGCAAAACCAAACATGCTATTAGACTTTTCCTCTACCTGTACTCTAGTTGTTTCTCTAGAAGTGCTCTCATCTTTCTGATCACTTTGTAGTTCTTTTTCTACAAAGATTATATCTCTACTGACAATAACCTTGCAGGTAGTGGGATCCCATAAGCGATACCCCTTAACACAATCAACATATCCCAATAATATGCATCTCTTGGACTTTGGATCCATTGTTGTTCTTTCTTGGGAGCTAATGTACATCACGTACACGTGACATCCAAATACATGCAGAGAAGAATAATATGTTGGTTTTCCCTTCCACACATCTCCATTGGTGTCTTGATCCAATTGCAATTGATGGTGACCACTTTATCGAGTAACGGGTTGTTTTGACTACTTCTGCCAGAAGACTTGGATAATCATGTTGTTTTTAACACAACTCTTTGTTCTATCTAGGAAAGTTATGTTCATTCGCTCTGCTTCACCATTTTGTTGAGGTGTATGTGCAACCGTGTGAATTGGCTCTTGATACCCTCTTGCTTACAGAATGCCAGAAAATCACCATCTTTATATTCGCTTTCATTGTCAATCCTCAAGCACTTGATCATTTTCCCAATTTCAAGCTCAACTTGAGTTTTGAACTCCCTAAATACTATAAACACATCCGACTTCTTCTTGATTGGGTACACATACAATCTCCTACAGTAATCATCAATAAATGAGATAAAATATTTGCTCCTCTAAAGAGGCATTTCTGGTAACTCCCACACATTAGAATGCATGGATCAAGTCCAATAATGTGACTTTACTTTTTTTTATACCACCACAAGAGTCATCTACTTGTTAAAATTATTGAAACATTGACACACAATAATGTGATTCTACTTTTTCTAATACTCCCTCCGTTTCTTTTTAATAGTCGTTTTAGAGTATAAAATTTGTTCTAAATAAGTGTCGTTTTCACATACCAAGACACAATAAATGCTGATTTTCCAACTTTACCCTCTTCCAAATTTGTTAAATGGTGGAGTATTTATGCATATGACTAGAAATGGTGGAGAACTTTAAATGCTTTAATGAGAGAGAGAAAGGGTATATTTGTAAACAATGGAGCTAAAAAGACACACTTATTGCATTTCTTAATCTATATGCAAAAACCTTAAACGACAAATAAAAAGAAACGGAGGGAGTACCTCTTAATTAACTATATTATATAATTAAGGGACCTGCAACATTAAATGCTTGTTGCTCTACTTTTGATCTAATACTACCTACTTAATTAACTAATTATATAAATTAAGGGACCTGCAACATTAAATTCACCCGACATACTACTTAGCCGGTGCACAATTTGATCACGGGGCTCGTCTACGATATACTGAACGTTTATAAATACTTCATTCCATAAAAGGTTGAGGCAAGCTTTCTTCCTTATTTACATTATAGTAGTACTAGTATTCTACTAAATCTCACACTGACTTGACTAGTATTAATATAATTAATGGAATATTTTATTAGTGGTGACGTACTCATCTTTATAATGGGAAGCACCGTTTTTGATCATCTGAAATCACCGTCAATGCTATATATGAGACCTCTCATCCTAGATTAGCATCTCTCATGATCAATAAGGATTGACTTTTATTTATGGTTTTGGTGAGTTTGGAACTCGAAACTACACTCTAACGTTACGTACACGTGTATATATTAACTTCTTTATATTTAATGTTGAACTCAAACGTGTAGGAGTTTGCCTGGAAAAAATTCTATAGGGAAATTATTCAAATGTTCAGTTAAAAACGCACTATGGAGTTAGTCGAAATTGATGTTAATTATATTTTTATCTTCTAATGCGTAATCAATATTTGCGTGATGCTTATAGTGTCCCATATGGATGAATAGAAACTTTGGCACACTAGAATAGTTTATTAATTGGGTACAGCGCCTTTAATTATTATGCTTCAAAATAAATAGAAAGCGATAGTCAACAAGATCATAGTACTGTAGTACTAGTTCATAACAACTGTGAATTGAAAGCGTGATTCACGATACTAGACCGGATGATAAATGTTTGTTTGATATAATTAACAAAAACACAATTATTTCTAGCATTACATTACATGAGTTTTTACATTTCAACATTAAACTAACTATGCTATATATGAATTAAGTCTTTTTTTTTTTGCCTACATTGACGGGTGTAACGTATTTCAACCTAGATTAGACGGTTGTAATAAAAACCTAGATTAGTTGGTAGCATTTTTTTTTTCTATAACTAAAATTATTTGGGAAATTCTACTGTACCCTTTGGTGAGAGAGGGTTTTGGTACTTTCTTTGATCATTTAATTAATTTCTCTCAACTTTTTTAAATGGTCTTAGTACTTTTACAGTTATGAGACAATATTTAACTGTTAGAATTAATATTTTTAATTTTTGAAAAGACGTTTTGACCTCCTATAACCATTTTTATTGTATTCCTCCATTTTTTCACATTTCTCATTTGCAATACATACGTGTCTCATTTTAAAATCTACTTTATGTCTTTGAAATAATTTAGGATGAAGTACACGACTTGTTCCTATGTAGTTTTAGTCTGTATTGCCTCTATTCAATAAAAATAATAATAACAAGGTATCAAAATCTCTGACCGGAGGGTACCAAATTGTGACCCAAATTATTTTTTATATTTTCAATTAATTAAAAAGCTAACAGAGGCTTTTCTTACATTATTATTCATAATATATTACTATATTATTTATTAAATTTAATAATATATAAGAAGCTATATAAATTAAATGAGGTAATTAACAAAATACATTAGATTACAAATACAATGCATAAAAATTTATTTTATAATTAATCTTCTGCCCGTTGTTTTGCCAAATAATTTTAGATAGCTATCCGTAAAGCAGGAATTTAACAAGGAGACCTGTTATTCAAGGACAGTGATAACTATTTTGCGGTTTAACTATATGAGTGGTGGGATCATGGATGTTTGACATATATATAGTTCTTCCTCTTGAAAGTAACGAACAATTTATTTAGAATAAGAAATTTAAAACACTTGTCGACGATTCTCTTTTGTGTTTATTTTTTCCATTCATAGATGCTTAAATGGATTTTTGGTCAGAAACAATAATTATTGGTCAGTCACTGACTCTTAGGGACCATGTAGTTTTATTTTTGACTTTTTTAAAATAACACTTTAGTCTCTGATTTTATTTAAAGCATGCACTTTAAGTACTTACTTTATTAAAAAACATGCATTTTAGTTATTCATTTATTAAAAACATACACTTTAAGGATTAAATTGCATATTTTTAATAAAGTCAGGGACGAAACTGCAAGGTCCTAGAGTTAGGGACCAATGTGCTAATTTAGTCACTGTATATGTATATATAACAAATATTGAAACATGTGTCAATCATTTGGAAACGTATTTCTACTTATGTATGTTTGGATTAGTAGAACGAAATGATATCTTTAACTAGAAGAATGCTGCCTTAATTTGAACGGTAACTTTTGGAATATAGTACTATTGTTAGTAATTAAAATAATAATAAATTTTCTTTTGTACAGAGGAATGTTGGTTTAACAGTTGTAATTGGAATTGGAAACTCCTATGGTGCAACAAAATTAAAAATAGTGTACGATACATATATACTTACTCATGGAATTAACAGTACCAATATGAAATAGTTATAAATTTGTTACAGAAATTCATATATAGATAATTTGTTAGAAAAATAAATAAATTAATTAAATAATATGATTCATGCATGTGAAATATAATTATGAGTCTATATATATGTGATTTAATAATAATTAAGGGACCTAATGATTATTATGTGAAGTTAATTATCTTTTAAATCTGTAAAAAAAAAACTTGGGGTATTCAACTTGATGAGATTTGGTAAATAAAAGGTACAAGAGTGTGAGGGAGAAAGGCAAAGAGACAAATTGAAAAAAGATGTTAAAGAATTTATTCTCATTATATCTCTGATCAAGGTAATATTTCTCATGATTATAATGTGTGTGAGAATTATAAACTATACGATCTTTATGATATACAATAGTTTTTTTTGGATATTGTGTTTTTATGAAAACTACAACTTACAAAGTTTTGTTACTAATTTTAATTATTTCATAATTAAATGATTAAGAACCATGATTAATTAAGCTATGGACTATATGCTTTTCCATAGTTAATCCTGAGCTACTTTTTAGTGAATTGGTAGTTTTTCAAAGATATTTATTGGGGGCATTATACACTATTTTTTAATGTCGGTACACCCTAGAAACCCTATTACACTTACTCATATATTCTTGGATAACTTTAAAATAGGTATAATTGTGTCTCTTTCACTTACTTTTTCTTTTCCTTTGTAATGTAATGAAATTAATATAAACTCTAGACTTTGAGATTTTCTTTTATTTTATCAATGTGAGTGGGTGCATGGGTTGGAAAATGTATGATTTAACAGTGACTTTTGAGAATTATATATATATATATATATATATATAGACACACTAATAATTAATTAATAAGAAAACAATAGTGGTTGTATTTTATTTTAGGGTCGCAATTTGGTACCCTCCCGTTAGAGAGGGTTTTGGTACCTTCTTGTCATTTTTTTTATTGAATAGGCCAAAATTACGTAGGAATAAGTCGTACTCCGTCCTAAATTATTTCGAAGACATAAAATAGATTTTAAATGAGACACATGTGTATTGCCAAATGAGAATGTGAAAAAATGAGGGAATACAATAAAAAATACATGATAATAGTTATAGGGGGTAAAAAGTCTTTTCAAAAAATTAAAAATACAAATTCTAATAGTTAATATTGTCCTATAAGTATAAAAATACTAAGATCATTTAAGAAAGTTGAGAGAAATTGATTAAATGATCAAAGAAGGTACCAAAACCCTCTCTCACGAGAGGGTACCCTAGAATTTCCCTTTATTTTATTAAAATCCTACACACACTATCTAAAACAAAATAATCAAAGTTGACAAATCAAATATATATTCATTTTCTTTGTCTCGCAAGTGAGCTTCTTTTGCATCTCACCTTGATTCAGGGAGAAGAAGACCAACGTGTAGTAAAAAAACACTCTACCACTTTAAATTGCGTTAGCATGGAATTGATCATCATCACGGATATTTTAAAAAAGCGTTAAAATATAGAGATAAAAAAGAGTTTAATATATATATATATATATATATCCAATGATTTGCTGCCACATTATTTATTAAATTTAATACACATGAGGGGTCATATTCATTACATAATATGACGATACACCATTAAATATCCGTATAAACTTCTTTACATAGAACATATACATATATTAAACTTTATATATTAGTTACAATCCTATTTAACTTTTAGCATTTGTCGCATTCTTTTATTCTTGTGGTATATAGTATGCGCATCCCACAAGATAATATGATATCTATCCTTTCCACATGTGTACACTAATCCTTACTCCGTTCTCCGCGACTAATGTCCAATGTAAAAGACAAATCATGGAATCGAGATATTGATATGATTATGATCGCCTCACTATACAAAAATTGACAAATGACAATGAAGCTGAATCGTGCACAATTCTTAGTGTCAAATTGACTTCTCTATGCTCTTTCACGATTGCCTGTACACATATTAGCCGTATGTTATTCAAATTGAGCGAGAGAATTAATTAATTAATTCTTTTTCTTATTTTTAATAAATTTGACTATAATCTCAGAGACCTGACCTATAATCTGACTAGATAAATAAATAATTATAGTTGAGATATATTGAGCAAGCTCTATTAATTACTTCTACATACACTGTTTTTTTTCAAGAATCATGTATGTTTTTAGTTCTTATAAATTAGTAAAATTTAGTATTGAATCCTATTTAAATTTTATTTATTTTTAGTCATTAATAAAAATATAAATATCACATGTTTTTAACACATTTAGTTAAATATAGAGAATAAAATCAAATAAATTAAATTAACGAGTAAAACTAAATTTTACTAATTTAATAAGAACCAAAAACATTACTTAACCATTTTTCATAATATTGTGGTAATGAGATTTCATCCTATAAACTTGTGCAAATTGCTCAAATCTCTCAACCAAATCGAATCAAGGTGGCTTCACTTAAATTTGTACATGACACTTTTATTTTTCTTTTGATGAAACAATTTCCATTATTGGTTAGATATGTATAATTAACTGAAAAAATGAATAATACCTTAAAAACCTTGTGTTACGGTCTAAACCTAAGGCCTATTGACCATGACGGCCTAAAACTAATATATGATATTACCAATATCCGTAATTACGCACATACTTGCTTACTTACTCTATCACTGTAGATGCCCACTTACCATATTTATGCAGGCCTAAAACCCTATAAATAGAGGATATTAACAATTCATAAGTTGTGCAATCTTTACTCAGTCAACCACTTTGACTGTTATACATATATGACTTGGGCGTCGGAGTGTCTTTGCAGGTACACTTCCCCATCTGCGGACAACCCGGATCTGCTCTCCTACAATAACCAGACCCAGATCCGAGTTCGATTTCATAGACTCAGGTACGAGTTCTATACCAGAACACCTTGTTAAATATATTTAATTATATTAACAATTTTCTTAACTTCTTTTACATAATGGAACTAGGAGACACTAGAGATGGAAATATAATTCAATTCACCCTACTTTGCCACCAACCGATAAGAAACTGGCCTGGAAAGGTTCACCCAATTTTGAAAGGGGCGGATTGAATAGCTGAACTCACCACTACTTAAAAGGGAGTTTTTTTAACACCTCTTTTTACTATTTTCACCCTACCCCCCCACCTTTTTTAAAATTCCTTTTCTCAAATTATCCTTCTCCCATTACCCCCTCCCCCACTCTCATGGCCATCGCCACTGCCTCCGCCACTGCCTCCGCCACCGCCGTCTCCCCAACCGACCTCCACCTCCCAACATCCCCACCACCACTCTAATCATTTTTTCTCTTTTCGAAAATTATTTAATTTCTGGTAAAAACACACTTCTGGATGTATATTTTCGGAAATATATATATATACACATCTTTTCAACGTTAGCGACGGAAAAAACCATCGCTAAATTACGTTTCTAAATTAGAGACGGAAATTTTCCTAGTGTTTGTACCAAGAAAAATTCGTCTCTGATTTAGAGACGAATTTTAGCGACAGATTTTTTCCGTCTCTAACGTTAAATTTTTTTAAAGAATATATATATTTCCGTAAATTTCTAGAAATAGTGAAATACACATTCGTAAGCCATTTTTTCGGAAACCATTTTTATCATTTAGTTTCCGGAAATTAATTTCCGGAAGTATTTTTTTTAGAAATAAATTTATGGAAGTGTTTTTTTGGAAAAACTTAAATGAAATGATGGTGGGGATGTTGGTAGGTGGAGGTGGGTTGGGGAGGTGGTAGTGGTGGTGGTGTCGGCGGTGGGGTGGGGACGAGTAGGATGGATGAGAATTATAAAAGTTACAAACATTATGGGGTGTGAATAGCAAAAATGGGGTGTTAAAAGCAACTCCCCACTTAGAAAAGGGTTGATTTGCCATAAAATTAAAACAAAAAAAATTGTGGGTTTACATGTTGAACAAAAAAAAAACAATAAAAGAGTTATTACACTTTTTATCCCTTAAAATATGTGTCGTAAGTTATGTTTACTAAATGATGACGTAATATTATTTTTTTTTTTGTAGATTTTCATTCAAATTTTCTTCCAAATTTTATACTTCATAAGAAATATCTTGCATATTTTGAAATTTGCATAAAATTTCCCACGTATTTTTCTACAACAAAGTAGAGAAATTTCATAGCATTATTTTTCTGTAAAAAATTGGTGTTTTTTTTTTGGAAACTTACTATACATGATTTATCTAGAGAAAAAATCTCAAGAAAATTCTTATGAATTTTTACCCAAGAAAAGTTGTAGGAACGTTGCAAGTGTGCCTTAATGAAGTATAGTTAACAACAATGTTGCAATCAGAGCCATGATGGGTCGGCGAGCCGAGAAAAATGAATATATATATGGAGTCGCTACCAATTTATTTGGTTTGGGAAAATGAGAAAACTCAAAAATGATTTTAAATTAAAAAATTGGTCTTTTAACGAGAGATCCAAAATCGGGAGTCAATTACGTGTAGGGAGTGTGTTAGTATCTTACAACGTCCATTAAAATGGTTACCTTAACTTTATTGTACAAAACTTACTAACTTCAAAAATATTCATTTTACCCCAAAATGAAGGTTAATGAGAATGAGAAACTAAGAGAAATTTTCTTTTAAGTTTTCTTTTAATTTTTAGCAAAAGAATAAAATTTAATTTTAAAATAAGGGAAAAATATGGAAAAAAAATTATTTGGGCTTGATTCCCACGTATCTTCGGAATTAAGAAAAAGGTGTTTGAGAAATGTTGTTTTAATTTTGAAATAATCTTGGAAAAGGGTAGATTTCGATTTTGGGAATTATCCTTTTCTAAAAAGGTTTACTTCATTATTTTTTAGAAGGATTAATTTTGGAAAAAAAGTATTTAATCTTGTAAAGGTTTTTGTTAACAAATGATTATATGATGAACCATTGTGATTCAAATGGCATTAATGATAGAAATGTTATTAATTAACTTCTTTGATTATTAAAAAAATATTTTTTTTAATTTTGAACACATTTTTACAATTCCACGCGTTATCGAGTTAGCAAATGATTATACTCAATAATACTTCCATTTCTTTGCTTGAGTGACGCTATAGCTAGAATTTTTAGTCTATTAACGTTATTGATCATTGCAAAAGATAGATTAAGTCACCCATATTTACACGTAACTCAAATTATAAATAATTACCTATTACAATGACAATAAATTAAAATACACATTAAATTAAATAAATATTTTCATTCACAAACGATAGTTAAAATAAATAATTATAAATATATATTTACAAAAATATAAAATGACGAGTCAAATAATTTACAGGAAATAGATAAATTATAGTAAAAGGGAACAAAATGGATTTCAATAATTATCACCCATCAAAATAACATAATACCAGGAGTTGGGCCTCAATCAACACCATTGGCCCAACTGATACACAAGTCAGGTGGACCAAACAAAAAGGAGAAACATAAACATATACAGGGGCTAGCTAGGGATGACAATGGGTAGGGTCTGGGTAGGGTATTATAGTATCGGTCCCCATACCTGCGTTTTAAAAAAATACCTGTACCCGGACCCATACCCGTGTGGGTAGTTATTCTAATACTCGTACCCTTACCTGCTAGGTACTCAAGTACCCGTACCCGTACCCATTACCCACATTTTTGTTAGCTATATATATATATATATATATATATATATATATATATATAAGTGCGGATATGGGTAGGGTATGGTACCATAGTACCCGTACCCGCACCCATACCCATTAAAAAGTGTGGGTAATTACCCATACCCGGACTCAAACTCATTTGGTGGGTAATTACCCTACCCATTGTGGGTAATTTTGCGGGTACCCACTGGGTCAGGGTCCAATTGGCATCCCTAGGGTTAGCTTTATCATCCCCCCTCTTGCTCTACTTTGAGTGCGACTGCATTGGCTTTTCTGTTTGCACAACAGTAAGGTCAGCAGAGTTGGTTGATCAGACAAAAGGAAGAAGCGGAAGAAAATGAAAACGTAGAAAAAAAAAACAGAAATTCGCTTAAAATGAGTTGTTTGGTTTGATGATACAAGTTGTCTGCCGGAGATGATTTTTTTTTTTGTTAATTTTTTATCTTGGTTGTTTGTGTGTATGCATCTTGAACGAGCATGCTTAGTTTTGTACTATTTATTTGTTGTGACGTTGTCGAATCCCTTTATAGGCTTATTATCTTATCTGATGTAAGTGTAGTTAGATTGTACTCGGACATAATCTAATCATCTTCCTTTGACCAAAAAGAAAAAGAGTTGGGCATCGGCACTAGCCAATTCACTTTTTAACCTAACAATACAAAAGTTGACCAAAAAAAACTTAACAATACAAAAAAAAAAAAAAACAACTAAAGAAGGGACCAAATGCATCATATTTCCTTTTTTAATTTCAACATTTTAGAACCATTACCCTCTCCTATCTGGAGGGAGAAATCGTGAAGGGAAAACCGATGTGATGACGTCACTGCAAAGGGGTGAGGAACGAAAGGCAAGTTTGTAGCCACTTGAGAACGACGACGTCTAGTTGCGAGGAAGTGCGGCGTGGGACGATGGCGCGGCCGCGTACGATGGCCATGCGCAACGGGGATAGACAGCGCGCCGGAGACAAAGGCGTTTTGTGGCTGACTTGGGGGTGGAGGTACAACGATGGTTGGGCCAGGGTGGAGAGTGGCGCGGCGAAGAGACACGTCGCAACGATAGTGACCATGATCGACGGTGGTTGGGGGTGGTGCGACAGCCGCAGGGGGTGCATGGCTGAACGCGTGGCGACCCCGGTGGTGGCTGTCGCGGTGAATTTATGTTCTCTCTTTCTCTCCTGGCCTTTTGATTACTTATTTTCCTGATTATGGGTCTCTCTTTGTTCTTTGTTTTCTGGTGTGAATAGGTAGTAGCAAGGGGCTGCTGGTTGGATGATTCAAGGGGGACAACCTTCATTTTATGTTTATTAGCTAACCCTGTGCACTGTATAATCATGTACACATTTTGATGCCTTGTTTCTTTGTATTTTGGAAACTTGCTTATGTTCTGATTTTGTTATAGCTTGAACACGGATTTTAACGACTAGAAAAACAACACGAGATGAGCAAAATTTCATGTGTGATTAAAGAAAGGATTTAGTTTAAGAGACATACTAAAATGCAGGAACAAGGGGATCTTTATGCATTTTTTGTACTCCCCTGAAAAATGCTCTCTTCTACCTCCCTCAACCAGTTTGTGTTTTCTAATTGAACTCATAACTCAAATACTGAGCTCCAAGTTCTCTGTTTTATTTTTTTATTTTCCATTGCGCCCACTCCTCTTATGCACCTCCTTTTCCTATGTCTTCCCATCTCCCCCTGCAGCATGGGTTCGCAGCTTTCTTTATACTGAAAGAGAAGCTGGATTGCTTGAGCCCTTTGCATTGCTAAACTTTCAAATCGGATAGTGGTTCACTGATATTACCACACCCTAAAAATCGTATCATGGTCTAAATTCATTTTCTCTCTCACGATCGTACGATTAATAGAGTGTGATAAAATTAGTGTACCACTATTTAGTGGTACACTTACCATTGTCCCTTTTAAATCAGCCGAAAATTTGTGCAATTTTCACACACTACTCCATTTTCAGTTAGGGAAGCTTGCACTCTCGGGTCAACTCTGCAAAACTATAAAGAGTCACAGAGATACCCTATGCCCCCAAAAAGACTTTCCTTTTTTTTTTATTTCTTTTTTTTTTGTTTCAAACAATAGGCCTACTTGGCCCAAATCAAATTTTAGCACAACAATGGGCCAAGCTGGCCCAACTTTCCTTTTTTTTGGTTAATTAATTAATTGACTATATTTTATAATTAATTAACTTAACAAGTGAACGGAAAAATCTTCACAAAATGGTAGTAAGGTAGCGCAAGATTGGACAAGCCGAGAATGGGAATGAGTTTATCATAATAAAGCAATTCATTCGCTAAGGACACCGGATTTTACATGAATTTGGTTTTGTTGTAGTTTACTGCATTGTAGTTAGTAAATCTAGACTTTCTAATGAAAACCATACGGTTCAAAGACCAAGATGTGTAATATGATTTAAAATACCATCTCAATCTCTAAACTGTCCGATCTTAATTGGACTATAGGAAAAACCGATTGCAGGGAATCTGGGTAATGTTTCTGCACTCATTTTGCATAAAAATATTCAAATCTTAGAGTAATAGGAAATACCGGTACATAAATTTTAGTTACAAATTATTAATTAAATTTAAATTATTGCGCGTAAAATAACGTATTATTAGGGGTGTTAATTGGTTTGGTTTAATCCGATGAACCCGATGAACTGAACCAATCTAATTGGATTGGATTTTTTAGCTCAATCGGGTTGGACTCAAATAGAACCAATCAAACTCGGCGATGATTGGTTCGGGTAACGAATTAAAGAAGTTGGACCCATTACCTGAACCGAATCAACCACTCTCAAATAAAAAAAAACTATACTAAAGTAAAAAAAAAATTATCAAAAATGAAAGAACATCAACATAAGTTTTTATTATAGAAGAGAGATTAAACATCAACATGAGGTTTTATCATAGATTATCTTTTTCTTAAATGAATTTTTCTATTATTTGCTAAAAAAATTGAAAAATAATTTTGGTTGTATTTACATGATAAAATTCACTATCATATTGAACCGAATCGAACTAACCCGTTCTTGATTGATTCGGTTTGGTTCGGGTCACTTACAGAAAAATTGAAAAATTTGAACCGAACCTAACAATTTTATTTGGTTCGGATTTATTTTTCCCTACCTATTATTGCAAGTGAAAAATAGTGCACCACCAGTGCATCACTTTTTTAATAACCCATCATAGAATTCACCAAGAAATTTGCTTTAGTAATATGTTTGGAGAGTTGTTAACAATTAATAAAATTTAATTTGAAACAGGTTTGTGTGTTAACAATTATTTGTTTGTTTTTTTATAAGCAAATAAATCTATTTATTAAGGAGTACAAGGGATACTCCAACCTATAACACATGACAAAGTCACCTTACGAACACCAAACACATAACCTATACAAAGGAATAAAGACATCTAACCACCCAAAAAGTCGGCCAAAAGAAAACAAACAAAATTCCTATTCCTTGAAAATAAAATGAATGAAACTACAACATAATTCTCATGTGAAAGCTAATGATGGCTTAAAGAAAAGCAGCAAGCAGCAGGCTGAGATAGTGAACAAAGAAGAGCAGAGTGTTGCATCAACGAATTCCAATATAACGTGCAAGGAAAGCAGTATTAGCAACAGGAGGCAAAGAATAATTAACACACATAAAACTCCACCTGAATGCTACAAAGACAGTAAATGACCAAGCAGTACAAAGCAACTCCAGTGTGACTAATATACCGAGAAAAAAAAATGCACCTAGTCCTGCACACTCTAATGTTTGAGTAGAAGGAAGACAAAAAAACTCATCAAACCAGAACCATACAGTGACAACAACAAGACCACTCTTCAAAGAAATTAAGACAAGCACTAGGAGAGGAGAACCAGACTGTAAATGGATAGGTAAAGGATGTATCCTTGGACCTAATCCAATTCCAACTACGAAATTTAATTAAATCCAACAAATTAGAAACTCCCACCACCTTAGCTGAAAAAGTGGCATCATTTCTAGCAAGCCACAAGGACCAAATTGTAGCCAACCAAACCACAACCCACCTTAACCTGTTCTTACCATAGCACCTTAGAAAACCAACAAATGAGTAAAATTTTCATGACAAGAGTTGTGAATAACAGTGGATACACCAAGCCAGTAAAAAACAGACATCCAAGTAATGTAAGCACACTGACATTCAAATAACACATGAGAAGTAGTCTCCAAGTCGTGACCACACCAAACACAACCTCCAATTGAGCTATGACGGATCTTCCACTTAATCAAATTAAGTTTAGAAGGAATCCTATTAGGAAAGCTTTCCAGGCAAAACTGGAGACTTTAGATGGTACAAATTTGGACCAGAGAAACATGTGGAGAGGAAAGAGTGCAAAAATTCTCTCATTCACCACTGCTTGATATGCCGATTTCACACTATAGATACCATCACTAGAATCCTTTCATCTCCAACTATCATTATGCTCACTCTTTAACGTAACTGATGCTAAATCAGTAAGTAAGTTGGATAATTGCTCTAACTCCCATTGGAAAAGACTCCTCCTCCAAGACCAAAGCTACCCAAAACCTTCATCGATCCCTCAATTGCACCATATTAGCAACCAAGACATCCTTATTAGAAGTAATAGAGAATAGCCTCTTATACCTATCACAAAGAGGACCCTGTCACACCACCTCTCCTTCCAGAAAGATGTACTACGACCATCACCCACCACCTTTTCACACCGAGAAGAGAACCAATCAGAGGGGGTATGTGGAACGGAATCAATTGTCCACAAGTGATGAGATTCTATCAAGCGTACCAAAATTTCAGCACTATAATAGTAAGTATGAGTTTATCGTATCCACAGGGAACGGTTCGCTTCGTACTTACTCGCGATCAGATTATCAAGTAGAAAACGGTATTTGAGAGTTTGTGGTGAAGAAAGTAAATTTGTATAAAAGAAAGAGATGATTGAGAGAGGATAAAATACTTTACTTGGATTAGGATTAAATTTCGTATCATCACACCCCTTTATGCATGTGAATCCCAATATTATTTATGAATATATTTCTATAATATCCTAGCCAAACTATATTGCTTTACCCCGAGTTACCATGTAGTAAACAACTCGAAGATAATTCATGCGGGTTCTCTCAGGCGACAAATTACCCCGGCTTGATTGCTCTACCTTTCCGTTTGTTTAATACTATTAATTCGCCCTATAGACCTATAGTGTCAGCTATGAAGAGATTGCCTAGTTCTTCTTCAATGGTCACTTTCTCCTATAACCCTATAGTAACTACTATGAGTACTTTTACCAATCAGACTTTGAGTTTCCTAAGTATCGGTTCCCCCAAATTCACTGTTAATTTTATAGAAACATCTGTCACCTGAATCCTAAAATTAACCTATAACTCCGGTACACAGGCGGAAGCTACGCATTAAGCAAAGATAAAAATACCGATATTATACAACAGGGATTCATAAATAAATACAAAAATTTACATACACTTTGGGGATTGAATCAACTACATTCAATCCTATCGAGATGTTTAGCTATGCATGGTAGCCATTACAACCCAATGGAGAAGCTGTCACCTTGCTCCAATCCTAGCTCTGCCTTTGTCGTCTCTCTAGTCTCCTTCCTAAATGCTCCTTTGCTAACCTCTTTACTTCTTTTACAAAGGATCCTATTTATAGACTAAGGAAAGCTATCTTAAATCTGGAAGAATCTGATTTGAAAATAGATCTGAAAATATATCTAAAACTAATCCGCGCAGCTGCGCTCAGCGCATATGCAGCGCATGAAACAATGAGCAATTTTGGAATATGCACTTCACTTGCTCTAAGCGCAGGTGAAGCGCAAAACGCGTAACTGATTGCTCTGTTTCTTCTTTTAACAGCTTGATCTCTTCCTGATCTTATCCTTGTTTGCTTGGTTTTCCTTGTTTCCCTCTTTTTTATCTGATTCTGTGTTTATTCTGCTTTTGAATTTAAACTGGAAAGTTATCTGCAGAATCCTTGTTTAAATGGCAGCTGATCCTATCTTTATTTGCTCTGATTTAAACTTCAAATTCGCAGATCCTCTTCTCAAATAATGCTATCTTCTTTCCTCATTCAAATCTTCTCATAAATCTGCAAATTTAACAGATTTTCTATCAAAATAGCATCAAATTCGGACTCAAATCAAATAAACACAATTATTACAATTATTACTAAAAAGGGATTATTTTGGGGCATAATTACTATTTTAACCTTGATATGTGCAGTAAAAATACAAGAATTTATCATATAATTTGCATTTATCAATACCCCCCAACTTAACTTCTTGCTTGTCCTTAAGCAAGAAACCTCTTTGCAAGCAAAAATCAATTCAATCCCCCTGTACAATTCTCAAAAAAAAAAGGACAAACTTTTCATCATCTCTTTGTTAGGCACAAGTCACTTTCCAAATATCAGAAAAAATCAGAATTAAGAGATGTTACCAATGCTCAATCAGGATAGTATACAATCAGTCAGTCAAACTTTTTCAGAGATAGTAATTAAAGCAATAAATGATAAACCAAGGAATTCTCTCATGCTCACGGGTAAGTGTTTCCCTAAATTTTTCCACCACAGTTGAACAAATAGAATTGATAGTCGTTTCTAGCTCCTAAACATGCACATGGTCAATATGGATGAAAAGGTCTTTTCTTTTGTTGTAATGAGGCTGAGTTATCAAGAAATCATGGTTTTTCTGGATAAGTAAAGAACACTTAGAATAGTGAGCATCTTTTGATTTTTCTTGAATTTGGAACTTCTCTCCATTCTCCATCTCATTCTTGATTTGTCATATTCAGCTGGCCTCTTTCTTTGTTTGAAAATTCACTCCCCCCAACTTATTCAATTCATTCACTTTTTTTTTTATTTTTGAGGGGGGTGATCCACTTTTGCTTTCTTGTGCCTGCATTTTGTATTTCTTTGACTTTCAATTTACAAACCTTTTCTTCCCATTATATCGAGATACACCTTGCTCTCTATCCTAAGTGTGTAAGGGACAGAATATAGATATCAATTATGGCTGGGGTGCATAAGAAGAAACATTAAAGCTCAAATGGGTTACCAAAAAATTGGAAAAATTCAATCAAGGGTTGACTTTTTGGCACTGAGCAAATAATGTAAAAATTGCCTTTATCACTTCCACATTTTCCATGCACAGAGTAAAATCCAAAAACTCAATCAATAACAATTGACAAGCAGCGGTGAAAACTCTCAATTTAAGTGTTTAGACTCCCATCTCACCGGTTTTTTTAGCTAAATTCCTTGATAAAGCACTTACTGGTTTTAATTAACTACCCTGATAGGTTTTCCTGAGAAGTATCCTAATCTAACTGATTATGGAATTAATCACAAAACCCTTTCTTCTTTCCTAATATGGTTAGTTAAACAGCCTAATTTCAGAAAATTTTGAAAAATTTTCCTTTAAATCCAAATTCCTAAAATCCTTTTTTTTTAAAAAAAATCCTAAAAATCCTAAAAAATAAAAAAAATAAAAAAATGCGGAAAATGCACTGCATAACAAAATGATGTATCAGTAGAGTATATATATACAGTACATATCAAGAATAAAAGAAAATATAAAGAAATAAAAAATGAAAAGAAAGAAAAAAGAAAGAAAAGCACCAAATAAAAAAATATCAGTCCTCCTGGTCCATATGAGCTGCTCCATCTCCAGCTGCTCCACCCTCCCCCTGGAAGAATAGGCATGTCCCCAGGCCACTGCAAATAAGCTCCAAACTGATCAGGGTGCATGCCTGGGTACGGGTCCGAGCGAGTCTGATAATGTAAATCCTGAAAATGGATTGCTGCTCGGTGGAGACTAAACAACTGGGCCTGCATATGAGTGTTCTGGGCCAGAAGCTGCTGAGCCCAAACTGGAGGCTGCATGTCTGCTACTGGTGGTGGTTACTCTGGCTACTGCTGCTCATCCTGCTCCTCATCCTCCTCATCCTCCACAGGGATGCAGTGGGCCTCTATATATCCTCTAATCATGGGTCTCAAGATGCGTATCGAACGGACTACCTCAATACCCCTAGACTCACAGAGGGAAGTGATGAGTGATGGGAAGCCTAGACTGAGCCTGGAGGTGGCGTTGCGCTGCTCTACAGAAGATATGAAATCTACTATCTTCTGAGAAATGACACTGGCAATATCAATGTCTGCGCCAGTGATGATGCTGTAAAGGAGGTGGGCAACTGGCATGATGACATCTGATACATGTCTTATAGGGGTGATGTTGGCTAGTACAAACACTGTCCACATCCGAATGATAGTTGTCATATCACGCCTAAGAAGGCGAGCAACCTCCCCATATGCATTCCTCTCGAAGGAACGCCCCTGCAAGCAAAGGCGCTCTGCAGTCTGAATATCCAGGGGATCATTGCCATAGATCCCCATTGCCCTCATCCTCTCTCGGTGATGGCACACCATGAGTCCTCAATCAGCAGGGGAAGGAAACTGTAAAAGGGCATTGATCACATTGCGACCATATGAAATCACCTGCCCTCGAACGTAGGACTCCCGCCTCGCATGAATGCCATTGGCCTCAATAGCATTTGCATAGAATTCCCTAATAATGTCAGGGTCAAAATGATCATCTGGGCGACTGAGGCGGACCCAGTTCCTTCTTACAATCTCTGCTCTGAAGTCCTCAAACTCAATAGGCTCCAAAGCCACCGGTCTCTCTCTGATGAAATTACAGTTCATTAGTGAACTGTAGGCTTCAAAGGAATCGACATTCTTGAAACGGTGCGGATCAAACTCAGGGTCCTGTTGGGGTGCCTGCCTAGCTCTCTTGGCACCCCCTCTCCCTCTGCTGGAAGTATCAGTCCCCTTAACTACCTTCATGCGAGGCTGATGGGTTTCTAGCAAGCGAAAAAAAAAATCCAGTAGTATAATAGTAAGAAAGATATCGTATCCACAGGGAACGGTCAATTCACGTAAACTCGTGATCTATTTATCAAGAGACAAATAACAGATTTGTGAGGATATTATGCGTGAAAATTATAAATTACAAATTAATAAGTAATAAAAATATAAAGGAAGAGTTATAGACACTTTACTTGGATTAGGATAGGACTTCATATCATCACACCCTTTGTGCATGTAAAAAATATCTATTATTTTAGGTTTACTCTATAATACTGTAGACAAACTATATTGCTAAGACCCCGAGTTACCAGCGGCCTCACACACTCAAAGGTAATCCATGCGGGCTCTCCCAGGCGACAGACTTACCCTCGGCTTATTTTGCTTTCTTTTATTCCGTTTGTAAAAGAACTAATTGATAAACGAGGCCTACTACTCTGGACGCACCTTCGCTAGAGTACTGTCACTACCCATCACTCATTAGAATACATCCACGTTACGCTTCCTGGATTGACAATCAACTAATCCTTTGCTACCGGTAATTTAATAACCATGCCTATCCTGTAGACGCCCTTCATTAGAGTGCTCACACTACCCATCAATCACTAGCAACGCCCATGTTTCGGTTCACTGGCTACCGAGTCCTCTTATTCACTCAGAGAATGGGTTTCTTCAGAATTCGCTCCCCCATCCTCAATCCTAGTTGAAACTAGCCTATAACTCCGGCGCAAGCGCGGAAGTTAGGAATTAAGCACAGAATAAGATTACCAATATTATAGACAGAGAGCTCAGGAAATAATAATATAGAGTTTACATACACTTGGGGATAGAATCAATTACATCCAATCCTAATGGAGAGTCAACTACACAAGGTAGCCATACAAACCACCGAAGATGTTGTCACCATCTTCAATCCTTGTGAAGCGCTCCTCCTCTCCTACTCTAAAATTAGCTTTGGTGCATTATCACTGAAATATGACTGAATTACAATAATTGTGCGCACCTGATCTAGTGCAAGAGGTTCCTATTTATAGGCTAAGGAAAGACAAAGGAAATTGGGGAGAAATCTATCTAAAAATGGCAACAGGGAACAAATCTGCGTGACCTGCGCTACAACACAGGTTGAAGCGCGCAACGCGTCCTGCAGCTTCAATCTTTCTCTTTTAACTTGATTGCTCCCTGAGACTGGTTTTGGTTGATTTGTCTTTCCTTGTTTCCATTTTCTTGATGAAATCTTGCATTTATTGAGCATCTTGGATTTAATTGGGAAGGTTGTCTGTAGAATCCTTGTTTAATTGGCAGTGATATCTTCATTAATTTCTCTCAAATAATCTTCAAATCTTCATTTTTTGCCTTCAATTAAACTTCAAATCTTGCAGATATCTCCCTTATTTAATGCTATCTTTCCTTCAAATCAAATCCGTGCAATATTCTGCAAAAATCAGCAATATTTCTATCAAAATAGCATCAAATTCAAATCTAAGATTAATAAATACAATTTATCTAATATTAAATAAAAAGGGATTAAAATGGGGCAAAAATACCATTTTATCCTTGATAAGTGAACTAAAAAGTTCTCTTATTTATCAACTAATTTTCACTTATCAAAATACCCCCCAACTTAACTTCTTGCTTGTCCTCAAGCAAGAGACCTCTTTGCAATCAAAACATCAATTCTATCCCCTGTGTAATTCAAACAATTCAAAAACAAATTCAAGGAACTCTTCATCATCTCCTTGTTAAGCAGCAGCCACTTTCCAAACATAAGAAAAAATCAGGATTAAGAGATGTTACCAATCCTCAATCAGAATAGAACATAAACATCAGTCAAACTTCTCAAAAATAGCAATTAAAGTAATAAGTGATAAACCAAGGAAATCTCTCATTCTCACAGGTAAGTGTTTCCCTCAATCTTTTTCACCACCGTTGAACAACTAGAATTGATAGTCGTTTCCAACATCTGAACATGCATGTAGTTAACATGGATCAAAAGGTCTTTTCTTTGGTTGTAATGTGGCTGGGCTATCAAGAAATCATGGTTTTTCTAGATATGCAAAGAACACTTTGAATAGAGATCATCTTGTGATTGTGCTTGGGACTTCTCTCCATTCACCTGGTCATTCTTGAATTGTTACCCTTTTTCAGCTTGGCCTTTGTTTGAAGAAGTACTCCCCCAACTTATTTAGTATCCACATCTTTGTGCAGATTTTTTTTTACCATAAACAATAACATAGAGAATTTATTCATGAGGGAGTACTCTTCTTTTTGATTTCTTGTGCCTGCTCTTTGACCTTTCAATTCACCAACCTCTTATCCCATGTTGTTGTGGTGCACCTTGCTCTCTATCCCAAGTGTTGAGGGACAGGATATAATCATTGAGTATGGCTAGGGTGCATCAAAAGAAACATTAAAGGCTCAAAATGGGAAATCAATAAATGGAAACATTTAATCAAGGTTGGTTGTTTGGCACTGAGCACAATATTATAATCACAAAATATGCCTTTGTCACTTCCATATCTTCCACTAGCAAGACAAAATTCAGAAACTCAAGCAATAACAGTTGACAAGCAGCGGTGAAAAGCTCTCAATTTCAGTGTCTGGGCTCACAGCTCACCGGTTGTTGGCTAAAATTCCTTGATAAAGCACTTATTGGTTTTAATTAACTATCCTGATAGGTTCTCCTGAGAAGTATCCTAAACTTAACTGATTATGGAATTAATCACAAAACCCTATCATCTTTCCTAGTCTGGTTAGTTAAACTACCTAATTACAGAGACATATCAAAAAGTTGCCTTAAATCCTAATTTCCTAAGGTCCTAACAAGTCCTAAAAATTTAAAGATTTAGAAGAAAAACAGAATAAGTACTGCATAATATAGATAATGTATTAGTGGCAATAATATACAGTACATATCAAAAGGAAAATAAAAGAAAACTAAGAAAAATAATAAGAAAAAGAAGGAAAAACACCAAATAGGAAAGAAAAAAATAATCATCTTGGTCCATGTGAGCAGCTCCATTCTTAGCTCTGGCATCAGCTGCTCCATCCCCCCTGGGAAAATAAGCCTGTCCCCAGGCCACTGTAAATAATCATGGAAATGCGCAGGGGTCATGGGGTCCACACGAGCCTGATAATGTCTACTCTGAAAATGAACAGCTGCTCAGTGAATAGTGTACATTTGAGCCATCAAATGAGTGTGCTGGGCCTCTAGATGCTGGGCCCAGACAGAAGCGTCCATGTCTACTGGTGGTGGTGGTGGTGCCTGCTGCTGCTACTCCTCAACCTGTAACTCCTTAGCCGGGATACAGTTGGCTTCAATGTATGCTCTGGTCATGGGAAGTGCGATGCGAACCCTAGGGTGTACATCCACACCCCCAGATTTGCAGAGTGTTGTGATAAGAGAGGGGAAGCCAAGCCTGATCTTAGAGTTAGGGGTCCTACGCCCCACAGCAGATGCAAAGTCTGATATCTTCTGGGTGATGACTCGTGAGACATCGATAACGGCGTCGGTGAGGATAGTGTAGATGAAGTGGGCCATGGCCATAACTACATCAGAAACATGCCCGGTAGGATGAATGTTGGCCAGTATCAGCACTGTCCACATCTGAGCTATGCTCCTCATATCTTTCCTGTAGATCCTAGCAGCCTCCTGATATGCATTCCTTTCAAAGGAACGCCCCGGTAAACAAAGCAGCTGAGCAGTCTCGAGATCAAGGGGATCATTGCCATGAAGCCCCACAGCCTGCATCCTCTCGTGGTATTGGCACTCCACGAGGTCTCTGTCCTCCTCCATGGGATATCCTAGAAGTGCATTGATTGCATATCGCAATCAAATCTGATAATCTGTCCTCGAACATAGGGGTCCCTTATGCAGTTAACGTCGTGTTCCCCGATGGCGTTGGCATAGAATTCTCTAACGGTGTCTGGATCAAAATAGTTGTCAGGGCGACTGAGGCGGTCCCATCGCCTCCTGTGAATCTCAACAGAGAGCTCCTCATATTCCCCCTCCTGGAGGATGACTGGTCGCTCCAGGATGAACTTGCAATCAACAATGTCAGTGTATGCTTCAAAGGACTTGAGGTCCTTGAAGCGATGAGGGTCGAACTCAGGTTCCCTTTGGGGGTCTTCCTCTTGGCACCCCCTGTGCCCCTCCTAGAGGAACTAGCACCACTGACATTCTTCGTGCGAACCATCTGCAAAGCAAAAGCAACTCAAAATTATTTATGCAACATAATATTTAATTGCTCATAATTATGAAATAAATGGCCAATAAATTTCAATAATTAGAGCAATTAATTAACCAAACAAATGTGCATAAAAATTTTGATTTTAAATATTACCAAATAAATTCCAATTAATTAATTAAGACAAGCTAAAGTGATCAGTTAAAGCAAGTCCTAAACAATTCTAAACAGGCAAAGTGAGAACCAAACTCATGCTAAAAAATCATGTCATCAGTAACATGCAATATTGCACAATCATTTATGTATGGGCATGCAAAAATATTAGAGCAATTAATTAAGCATACATGCACCAACAAAATAATTTGCAGAAATCATTGAGCACTCAAAAACTACCACCTAAGCAAACATGAATAACTCACAAAGAATCCTAACCACATGCAATCTAATTTAAAGCACTATGAACAATTATTTCTTTCCTAAAGGTTCCTAGAATCCTAAGATTCCTATCCTAAGGTTATGCTCAAATAAAATAAAAAATCAAAATTTCAATCGGTTAAAAAGAAAGAAAACTATAAAAACATACCTGGTATAAGCTCAGAAACTAAAAATGAAGGCTATATAAGTGAGAAAAGGCAAAGCAAAGGTTAGGAATATCAGAGAAAAGGCAAGGGAGAGAATGAAAGGAAGTTCGAAATGAACTCCTACGTTCAAAATGGGGATATAAATATCCCGCTTCCTGCGCTACACCCTGCGCTACAGCGCAGAGTGGAGCGCGTACCATCTCAAAAGTTGAAGCGTTCCGCTGCGCTTCACCTTGCGCTACAGCGCAGAGTGAGGCGCAAAAGTCAGAGAGTCACTTTATTTTATTTTAATTCTGTGCTTCACCTGCGCTACAGCGCAGATTGAAGCGCAGATCTGCAATATTTTTATGCTTCTGCTTCAACTATTCCTAACTGGTTCCATGCATTCCCTTAAAATTTAGATCCTTCATTTTAACAATCTCCTATTTAAACAGGTAAATCCTAAAACTAAAAATTACCAAAATGAAAATTAAAACTTACAAAGACTGGGTTGCCTCCCAGGAAGCGCTTGTTTAACGTCTTTTAGCTCGACGCCTGGTTACTCAACCCTTTTATGGTGGCCTCGAGTGGAGGATGATGTTTGACTCCATGCCAGTTCTTCCTTTGAGCTCCCATCCTCTATGCCAATCTTTGACTCTTCCATCACTGTCACTGTCTTCCTCAGTATCAGATGTTGGTCTCCTTCTCCTCTTAAATTTGAACTCCCATATTGACTCTGGATGTTTTGCTCTCATTCTAGGCTTCCTCAGAAATTCGGAGCCTGGCAGCTTTGTTTGATTTTTGAAAATTGCATCAGTTTGTTTTAATTTGGGAATACCTATGTCAATATGAAAAACAATACTTTCATCTTTTGAGCTCAATTCATATTTTCCTCGACCAACATCAATGATCATCTTAGCAGCTTTCATGAAGGGTCTTCCTAAAATTAGGGGGACTTCAGTATCCTTCTCTTCTGTCTCTGCAATGTAGAAATCTACAACATATGCAAATTTATCCACTTTGATTTGAATATCCTCTACTATCCCATGAAGGCAATGAGCGGATTTATTTGCAAGTAGTAACCTCACATTTGTAGGCTTGACCTTCACATTACTCAACTTGTTAAAATACGATAGCGGCATCAAATTGATGCTCGCTCCAAGATCTAATAAAGCATGAATAGGAGGTAGATTACCAATGGAGATGGGTATAGTAAACCTACCTGGGTCAAGTGACTTAATCGTGACTAAGACCTTCTCTTCATGATGTTCCTTTTGTGCTGCTTCTTCATCTTGTTGAGCAACTTCTTCTTGAAGCAATTGTTCTTCAAAGATGATTTCTTCTTCCTCATCAAGTTCCTCCTCCTATGACTTGTTGCCATCAGTAGCAATCAAGTTGCATTGTTCCTTTGGATTGGTTTGGGTCACGGCTGAGAAGTGTTGTTGCCTGTGCTCTGCCATCTCAGTTGCTAACTGACCCACTTGACTCTCTAGAGTCTTGATTGATGCCTCAGTAGTTTTCTTAAATCCACTAAAGCCTTGCACAAGGTCATTAATCTTACCTTCCAAAGTGTTCAGTTTATCATATGTTGAGGGCTGTTGTTGGTAAGGTGGTTGTCTTGTTCCTCCATTCTGACTCCAACCTGAGTTGGTTTGGTTATTTCTCCAACCTTGTGAATATTGATTGTTGTTATTGTTTGATTAATTCCCTTGCCTTCCCTGGTTACCCTTGAAGTTGACTTGTTCCAGTTGTGTTCCTTGGTTAGCACATTGACCATTTAGATGGTCACCTCCACAGAAATCACAAATCAATGGTTGGGCTTGGATGGGTTGTGAGTGGATAGCTTTGAGTTGTTGAGGGAGTTCCTTCAACGTCTCAGTGAGTGCTTCTAGTTGACGTTTAATGAGCTTGTTCTCAGCCACCAGAGCATCACTTTGATTGAGTTCCAGCATCCCTTTCTTTGGTAATTGCGCGGACTGTCTTCCACTTTGAGTTTGTTGATCGTTTTGTGTAAAGTGGTTGATGATTTCTAGCGATCGATCAACTTCTGCAGATAAGATAGTTCCACCTGCTGCCGCATCTATGAATGACCTTGAATCTGAACGGAGTCCCTTGCAGAATATGTTGAGTTGGGCTATATCCTCATAGCCATGGCTGGGACAGTTGCGCAGCATAGACTTGTATCTTTCCCAAGCTTCACAAAATGGCTCATCAATCCTTTGTCTGAAGGTAGAAATATCTGCTTTGGCTTCTATCTGCTTCCTTGGTGGGAAGAATCTTGTCAAGATTTTCTCCTCAACCACACCCAATTGGTTAGGCTTTGATTTGGGTGTGATTGCAGCCATTCCTTAGCTTTACCTATCAAAGAGAAAGGAAACAAGCGTAAGTAAACAGATTCTAAATTACCTTCCTCGAAACCCATAGTACCAATCAATTCATAAAAATTAGAGAGATGAGCATTTGGATTTTCATGATCCAATCCAGTGAATTGATGTGCACTAATGAGGTTGAGATGTGCAGTCTTCAACTCCAAAGCTCTTGCGTTTGGTGGTAACACAATGCTTGAGAAGTGACGTGGTCCTTGATGGGAGAAATAATCTCCTAGCGTCCTTCTTGGACGTTCCTATGCCATGTTTTTGGGTTCCTCAACAATTGTCCTTCTTCTTCTTCTCCCCGTTCCTACCTCTGTTCTTTCGCGACGTCCTTTCTATTTCCGGGTTGAACTGTAATTGATTGGGGGACGCCTGACCTCTCAGAAGCATAAACAAGAAACTTTGAAAAAGGTAAGTGTGGAAGAAGATAATAATAGAAAAACAATAAATTTCCTAAGATAATAATAGATCCTAAAAATAATAAGAGTAATAAATAGAAGAATTCCTAAGAAAACAAATAAAAAAATGCTAAAATAAAAACTTGATAACTAGACCGCCAAGGTCTACACGAATTGGAAATTGTTCCCCGGCAACGACGCCAAAAATACTTGATGGGTTTCTGGAAAGCGAACCAAAAATCCAGTAGTATAATAGTAAGAAAGATATCGTATCCACAGGGAACGGTCAATTCACGTAAACTTGTGATCTATTTATCAAGAGACAAATAACAGATTTGTGAGGATATTATGCGTGGAAATTGTATATTGCAAATTAATAAGTAATAAAAATAGAAAGGAAGAGTTAGAGACACTTTACTTGGATTAGGATTGGACTTCATATCATCACACCCTTTGTGCATGTAAAAACTATCTATTATTTTAGGTTTACTCTATAATACTGTAGACAAACTATATTGCTAACACCCCGAGTTACCAGCGGCCTCACACACTCAAAGGTAATTCATGCGGGCTCTCCCAAGCGACAGACTTACCCTTGGCTTATTTTGCTTTCTTTTATTCCGTTTGTAAAAGAACTAATTGATAAACGAGACCTACTACTCTGGACGCACCTTCGCTAGAGTACTGTCACTACCCATCACTCATTAGAATACATCCACGTTTCGCTTCCTGGATTGACAATCAACTAATTCTTTGCTATCGGTAATTTAATAACCATGCCTATCCTGTAGACGCCCTTCATTAGAGTACTCACACTACCCATCAATCACTAGCAACGCCCGTGTTTCGGTTCACTAGCTACCGAGTTCTCTTATTCACTCAGAGAATGGGTTTCTTCAGAATCCGCTCCCCCATCCTCAATCCTAGTTGAAACTAGCCTATAACTCCGGTGTAAGCGCGAAAGTTAGGAATTAAGCACAGAATAAAATTACCAATATTATAGACATAGAGCTCAGGAAATAATAATATAGAGTTTACATACACTTAGGGATAGAATCAATTACATCCAATCCTAATGGAGAATTAACTACACAAGGTAGCCATACAAACCACCGAAGATGTTGTCACCATCTTCAATCCTTGTGAAGCGCTCCTCCTCTCCTACTCTAAAATTAGCTCTGGTGCATTATCACTGAAATATGACTGAATTACAATAATTGTGCACACCTGATCTAGTGCAAGAGGTTCCTATTTATAGGCTAAGGAAAGACAAAGGAAATTGGGGAGAAATCTATCTAAAAACGACAATAGGGAACAAATCTGCGTGACCTGCGCTATAATGCAGGTTCCAGAGAGTTGCGCTTCACCCTGCGCTACAGCGCAGGTTGAAGCGCGCAACGCGTCCTGCAGCTTCAATCTTTCTCTTTTTAACTTGAACTCTCCCAGAGACTCGTTTTGGTTGATTTGTCTTTCCTTGTTTCCTTTTTCTTGATGAAATCTTGCATTTATTGAGCATCTTGGATTTAATTGGGAAGGTTGTCTGCAAAATCCTTGTTTAATTGACAGTGATATCTTCATTAATTGCTCTCAAATAATCTTCAAATCTTCATTATTTGCCTTCAATTAAACTTCAAATCTTGCAGATATCTCCCTTATTTAATACTATATTTCCTTCAAATCAAATCCTTCCAATATTCTGCAAATATCAGCAATATTTCTATCAAAATAGCATCAAATTCAAATCTAAGATTAATAAATACAATTTATCTAATATTAAATAAAAAAGGGATTAAACTGGGGCAAAAATACCATTTTATGCTTGATAAGTGAACTAAAAGGTGCTCTTATTTATCAACTAATTTTCACTTATCAGGGGCATCTACAATTCAAAATTTACCAAAATTATTCATGCAAATAAATAATAGATTATTAATAATTGAAATTAAATGGCCAGTTTAATTTAAAAATTAGAACAATCAACTAATGACACATTTTTGCACAAAAATTATGTTTTATAAATTACCACATTGCCAATTAATTTATTAAGAACAAGCTAAAATGATCAATTAAAGCAAGTCCTATTCAATTTTAAATAGGCAAAAATTGGTAACAAAAATTAAGCTCACAAATCATGTCATCAGTAACATGAAATAAGGCACAGTTATTCATGCGTGGTCATGCAAAAATATTATGGAATTTATTTAGCATTCATGCACCAAACAGAACAACTTGCAAAAATTCAATGAGCACATTAAAAACTACCACCTAATCATACTAGAATATACCACTAAGCATACCATAGTAACAAACATACTAAACAAACTAAACAAAGACTCTATTGACAAATGTTCCTAATTAAAAAGGTCCTAAAAGCCTAAGTTTTCTACCCTAAGGTTTTGGTCAAATAAATGAAAAACTGAAAATTTTAATCAGTGTAAACTAATTAAAACTATAAAAACATACCTGATGTAGCTTTAGAAACTGTAAAGAAGTGGATATGAAAGTGAAAAGGTAAAGGGAAAGGATGAATTTCAGAGAAAATGGAGGTTCGGGAGTTGAGGGGAGGTTGAAATGACCTCCCACGCTCCAAAAATTCAAATTTAAACTAAAACGCGCGATTACGCTGCACTTTCGCTTAGCGAGAGTGCAGTGCGTGCTTCATAGGAATATGAAGTGAGCCGCTGCGCTTCACCTACGCTAAGCGTAGGTGAAGCGTAGGGGTGTTCATGGGACGGGTTGGGACGGGTTTTACCTGTCCTTAACCCGGCCCTAATTTTTACCGGGCCAATTCTATGGACCCGAACTCGTCCATAGACCCGAAGAGACCCGATGATGTGCGGGTCTAAGTAAGACCGGGTCTGAGTAGGACAGGATCGGGTTGGCCCAATATATAAGCTAGATATAATCATGAGATGATCATATAACAATGTTCAAAAGAAAGTAATTCATACAATTAATAAATATATTGCATACAATAGAATACCTCTTAATGTATGCAATATTTTTACTTTTTTAAAGTTTGGAACATTACTAAACCAAGAATAACACTATATCACTATATAATTTTATGTATATAATGTATTTTTAAAGGTAAATAAAGGAAAGTTAGACTCAAAAACCTTATCTAAAATGAAAAAAAATAAGGTTAGGACTTTACATAATAGAAAATCATAAGTAATAAATATTATATTTGTATATGAAGGACGGGCCGGGTAACCCGAAGGTGAACCCGGACCCGTGCTCAACCCGATGCCTGGTCAAAAAAATGAGACCCGATGAGACCCAATTCGGTTCTATTCTTTCTTGTACGACAAGAACAAACCCGGCCCGAGTAGGACGGGTTGGGACGGATCAAAGGGACGGACCGGGTCTTGAACACCCCTCAAAACAGAACATAATTTTGATATTTCTGTGCTTTACCTTCACTTAGCGAGAGTAAAGCGCAGAAAATAGAAACTTATTTTCAATTTTGTGCTTCACCTGCGCTAAGCGAGGGTGAAGCGCAGAAAACATAATTGAAATTTTATTTCTGTTTTCTACTGCTTCCTAACTCCAATTGGTTTTCATCCTTTTCTCATTAAAATCAATCCAATTCCCAACAATTTCCTATTATACACAGGCATTGACTCTAAACAAAATTCAAAAACAAAATCAAAGAAAAATTAAAAACAAAAATGCTGGGTTGCCTCCCAGGAAGCGCTTGTTTAACGTCTGATAGCTCGACGCCTGGTTATTTAGAAACTTATGGTGGCCTCAATTTGAGGATAATGGTTGACTCTGTTCCAGCTCTTCCTTTTAGTTCCCATCCTCCATGCCAATTTCTTATTTTCTCATCTTCACTGTCTTCACTGGCTTCTTCTTCTGATGCTGCCCTTTTTCTCTTTTTAAATCTGAACTCCAATATGCTTTCTGGTTATTTAACTCTCGTTCTTGGTGTCCTCAGAAATCCAGAAACCTTTTTCTTCTTTTGCTCCACAATATCTGGGGGAGCTTCTTTCTTTTTTACCTTTGGCACCTATGATTTAGATTTAAATTATAAATCCCGTCAGTAGGATCCATTTTTAGTTTTTCTGGAGTCTTTTGTACTTGGGGGATTCCTCTGTCAATGTAAAACACAATGCTCTCATCTTTAGAGCTCAATTGGTATTTTCCCCGATCAACATCCACTATTGCCTTGGCAGCTTTCATGAAGGGTCTTCCCAAAATTAAGGGGACATCAGTGTCCTCCTCTTCTGTCTCTGCAATATAAAAGTCAACAAAATACACAAACTTGTCCACTTTAATTGGTAAATCTTCAATCTTCCCATATGGGCTTTGAGTGGACTTATTTGCAAGTTGTAACTTTACGTTGGCAGGCTTGACCTTCAAAATTCCCAGCTTGTTAAATACGATAGCGGCATCAAGTTGATGCTCGCTCCAAGATCCAATAAAGCATAAGTAGCTGGTTGATTACCTATAGAAAGAGGTACAGTGAACTTACCTAGGTCAAGTGACTTGCCTGTGGTGTAGACCTCTTATGGTTCGCTTTCTTCTTTTTGCACAATTTCTTCTGGCTTCTCTTCTTGTTGAACACTCTCCTTGACAATCTCTTTTTCGGGCACTTGCTCTTCAAATGTGATGCTTTCTTCTACATCACTTTCTTCTGTAATGTTTCCATCAGTAGCAATCAAATTGCAGTGCTCTTTTGGATTTGTCTGAGTGTTTGCTGTAAAGTGGCCATTCTTGTGTTCTGCCATCTCTGTTGCTAATTGGCCCACTTGATTTTCTAATGCTTTGATTTATGCTTCCGTATTCTTCTTGAATCCATCAAATCCTTGTATGAAAACATCAATCTTCTTTTCCAACCTGTTCAATCTGTCATACGTTGATGGTTGCTGCTGCTGGTATGGTGTTTGTCTGTTCCTTCCATTCTGCCCTCATCCAGAGTTGTTTTGGTTATTCCTCCATCCTTGTGAATACTGATTGTTATTATTGGAGAAATTTCCTTGCCTCCTATGGTTACCCATGAAGTTGACTTGTTCGGCTTGGTTTTCTTGGTAAGAGCATTGACCATTAAGATGATCACCTCTGCAAAAGTCACAGATCAAAGGTTGGGCTTGAATAGGTTGGGATTGGACAACTTTTAATTGTTGAGGAAGTGCTTTCAACTGTTCTGTGAGTGCTTCTATCTGTCTCTTGATAAGCTTGTTTTCCGCTAGAATAGCATAACTATTGTTGAGTTCCAACACTCCTTTCTTTTGTATTTGAGCTGGTTGACGGTCCACACTGAGCTTGCTGATCATTCTGAGCAAAGTTGTCAATGATTGAGATTGCTCACTCTGCATCCACGGATAAGATAGTTCCTCCTGCTGCAGCATCTATGAAATATTTGGAATCAGATCTGAGACCCTTGCAGAAAATGTTGAGTTGGCCAATGTCATCATAGCCATGATTGGGACATTTGCGCAGCATAGATTTGTATCTCTCCCAAGCTTCACATAATGGTTCATTTGATCCTTGTCTAAATGTGGAGATATCTGTTTTGGCTTGTATGTGTTTCCTTGGTGGGAAAAATCTTGTCATAAATTTTTCTTCAACCACATCCCAGTTGTTTAGACTTTGGTTTGGATGCGACTTCAACCACTCCTTAGCTTTTCCTATCAATGAAAAAGGAAACAAGCGTAAGTATACATATTCTAAATCACCTTCCTCAAAACCCATAGTGCCTATTAATTCATAAAAGTTTGAAATATGTGTATTTGGATCCTCATGATCCAATCCTGCGAATTGATTGGCACTGATAAGATTGAGGTGAGCAGCCTTCAACTTCAAGGACTTCGCAGTTGTGGGTAAGACAATGCTTGAAAAATGGCGAGGTCCTTGATACATGACATATTCTCCTAAGGTCCTTCTTCTTGGTGGTTGTTCTTCTGCCATATTTTTGGGTTCTTCCTCAAGTATCCTTATTCTCCTTCTCCTATTTCTACTTCTGTTCTTCCTTGATGTCCTTTCTATTTCTGGATCAAAGTGCAATTGAGTTGGGGACACCTGGCCTCTTAAAAGCATAAACAAGAAAACTTGAAAAGGGTAAGTGTGGAAGAGAATTTTAATAAAAAAATAAATTAAAAACAAAAAGAAAAAATCCTAAAATTCCTAAAAATAAAAATAAAATCTAATCCTAAGATAGAGTATACACAACTTGATAATTAGACCTTCCAAGTCTATACGAATTGATACACCGTTCCCCCGACAACGGCGCCAAAAATACTTGATGAGATTCTGGCAAGCGTGCCAAAATTTCAGCAGTATAATATAAGTATGAGTTTATCGTATCCACAGGGAACGATTCACTTCGTATTTACTCGTGATCATATTATCAAGTAGAAAACGGTATTTGAGAGTTTGTGGTGAAGAAAGTAAATTTGCATAAAAGAAAGAAATGATTGAGAGAGGATAAAATACTTTACTTGGATTAGGATTGAATTTCGTATCATCGCACCCCTTTTTGCATGTGAATCCCAATATTATTTATGAATATATTTCTATAATATCCTAGCCAAACTATATTGCTTTACCCAGAGTTACCATGTAGTAAACCACTCGAAGATAATTCATGCGGGTTCTCCCAGGCGACAAATTACCCCGGCTTGATTGCTCTACCTTTCCGTTTGTTTAATACTATCAATTCGTCCTATAGGCCTATAGTGTCAGCTATGAAGAGATTCCATAGTTCTTCTTCAATGGTCACTTTCTCTTATAACCCTATAGTAACTACTATGAGTACTTTTACCAATCAGACTTTGAGTTTCCTAAGTATCGGTTCCCCCAAATTCACTGTTAATTTTATAGAAACATCTGTCACCTGAATCCTAAAATTAACCTATAACTCCGGCACACAGGCGGAAGCTACGCATTAAGTAAAGATAAAAATACCGATATTATATAACAGGGATTCATAAATAAATACGAAAATTCACATACACTTTGGAGATTGAATCAACTACATTCAATCCTATCGAGATGTTTAGCTACGCATGGTAGCCATTACAACCCAATGGAGAAGCTATCACCTTGCTCCAATCCTAGCTCTGCCTTGTCGTCTCTCTAATCTCCTTCCTAAATGCTCCTTTGCTAACCTCTTACTTCTTTTACAAAGGATCCTATTTATAGACTATGGAAAGCTATCTTAAATCTGGAAGAAATCTGATTTGAAAATAGATCTGAAAATAGATCTAAAACTAATCCGCGCAGCTGCGCTTCATCTGCGCTCAGCGCATCTGCAATGCAGGAAACAATGAGCAATTTTGGAATATGCGCTTCACTTGCGCTAAGCCCAGGTGAAGCGCAAAACGCGTAACTGATTGCTCTGTTTCTTCTTTTAACAGCTGATCTTTTCCTGATCTTATCCTTGTTGCTTGGCTTTCCTTTTTTCCCTCTTTTTGATCTGATTCTGTGTTTATTCTGCTTTTGAATTTAAACTGGAAAGTTATCTGCAGAATCCTTGTTTAAATGACAGCTGATCCTATCTTTATTTGCTCTGATTTAAACTTCAAATTCGTAGATCCTCTCCTCAAATAATGCTATCTTCTTTCCTCATTCAAATCTTGTCATAAATTTGCAAATTTAACAGATTTTCTATCAAAATAGCATCAAATTCGAATTCAAATCAAATAAACACAATTATTACAATTATTACTAAAAAGAGATTATTTTGGGGCATAAATTACTATTTTAACCTTGATAAGTGCAGTAAAAATACAAGAATTTATCATATAATTTGCACTTATCAACAAGTCTAACCATCACTTTGATCTACGCACCTTGTCACCCTGTCCCTGACAACAACCCTCCCCATGAATAGAACTAACAACCCTATGCCACAGTCTACCCTTTTCAACTAAAAGCCGCCATCTCCATTTCCCCAAAAGTGCAAGGTTAAATGCACTAAGATCATGAATTCCCAACCCACCATATTCCTTTCCCCTACAAACATACCCCCAAGCCACCCAAGCTACTTTCCTATGATTTTCGTCCCCGCCCCACAAAAAGTTTTTAAATAAGATTCAAGTTTAGATATAGTACCTTGAGGAGCCTTGAAGAAAGAAAGATAGTAGATGGGGATGGAATTAAGGACCGATTTCAAGAGGACACTATGACCACCAAACGACAAAGTTTTGGCCTTCCACTTTGACAATCTCTTTTGAACCTTAGAAATCATAGGTTCCCATGTTTTAGGGCGATAGGGATTCGCCCCAACAGGTAATCCCAAATAGCAAAAAGGTACCAATCCAACCTTACAATTCAGGAACTGGGCCATCAAATTCAACAAAGCATCACTAAACATTAAACCCAAAAAGCTTGCTCTTGTAGAAATTTACTTTGAGACCAGCCACCAACTCAAAGATCTGTAGAATAGACTTTATTGCCCAAACATTATGGGCAGAAGCTTCACCAATAATCAGAGTATCATTTGCATATTGTAAGTGTGACACCAACACGAATCTCAACCAGATGAATAGCCGTTAAACACTTGTCGATCAACAGCTTTGCAAATCAGAGCATTTAAACCCTCAGCAACAATAAGAAACAGAAAAAGAGCTAGCGGATCTCCTTGCCTTAAACCCCTACCAACCCCAAATTCACCTCAAGGGCTACCATTTACCAAGATAGATATTCTAGCAATGCTCAAGCATTCAGCAATCCACAACCTCCACTTTAATGAGAAACCCATTCTCTCCATCACATATTGAAGGAAATCCCAATTGATCGAGTCATAAGCCTTTTCAAAGTCAACGTTAAACAACAAACAACTTGATTTTTCCCTTCTGGTCTCCTCAATGATTTCATTTGCAATCACAACTCCATCAAAAAAATGTCTCCCTAGTATAAATGTCGATTGGCAATAAGAAATAAGATTACCTATCACCATTCTCAATCTTTTAGCCAACAGTTTAGCCACTACCTTGTACATACACCCAATTAAGGAAATTGGTCTATAGTCTTCCACTCTTTGGGGGCTCTCAACCTTAGGAACCAATACAATAAAGGCAATTATGTGTTTGTTTGGTTTATAGTTAATAACAATGTAGAATCAATTCCACATAATTTATTTTAAATCATTTTCGCTCAACGTATTTCATAAAACGTGCATGTATCACTCATTTTTAACAATTGATTCTAAAATCAATTATATTCAATTGTAAATCAAACAGACATTAAAAGTAGAATTTAATTTGAAACGGATTTGTGTGTTAACAATTAATAAGTACAATTTACTTTATTCTAATATAATCTTTGTGCATGTTTTTTCACAGCCTTTGATTGAATCGATGGAGGGGTGGACATAACATTGTCTTGGTCTTGGAGTACTCTTGTCACGCAGATGGAGTTTGTTAAATACAATTGCAATTCTGTACGTAAGAAAACAATATTTACTTTACCATTCAACATGTGCAAGGTGTGTTAATATATATTATCTCTAGCTTTAATGACTACATTTATTTGAGGTTAGATATTTCATGATATATATTAATTCTTAAATAATGCAAAGTATCATATTAATTAGTTATGTTGACCCAAGTGCTTAACGATCTAAGACACCGATCTTGACCTTAATTAATATCATAAACTAATATAATTGACAAAATGGTATATTAATGATTAAAATTAGAGAAACTCTACCGGGCTGCCTGTGTAATATTTGGGACCTTTGGGTGGTGTAATATAGAGTTCATTTCTTTCGGGTTATTTCTTAAAAAACACATCTTAACATGAAAAACTACTTCTCACTTATTTTAAGATTTTGAAAAATAAAAATAAGAATTTAGCACCAACTACCAAATTCAAGTTTCAATTTCTCAACGCAAACTATTTCTAGCGTTGGAAACATGAATTTAGCACGTTGTAACGCAAAACTAAATATGTTATTATTAAGGACAACGTGGATTCATGTTACCGTGTTACTTTTGTTGAGTGTTCCGTGCATAAGATCTATTCGACAACAATAAAAATAAATTCTTCGTAAAATCATAGAATCTATAATATTTTTTTGTAAAAATAAAATATGTAGAAAAAAACCATAAACACCTCCTTACAATAATATATACTATTATTTTTTAAAAAATTCAAACAAATTTAAAATGTATTGGTGATAAATTACTGGTAATTCTAAATATATACCAGTAACTTGTTATCGATGTCTTTTAATAATTTATTGTTGGTACCAGCAACTTGTTACCTGTATTGGGATTTGGGAATATATACTATTGGCAATAAGTTATTGATGAAAAAGTTTTCTGTTTAATGTGTTACTCCCTTCGGTCCTTTTTATAAGACATTATTAACCGAATTACACATACCAATGAAAGTAGTTAAAGTTGGTTAATTTTATTGGAGTTTTAAAAAAATACTTTAACTTTCTAGTTTTACCCTTATTAATATCATTAACTAACTCCACTACTATTTAATACTCCCTCCATTTCATTTTGACAGTCGTTTAAGGTTTTTACACACAAATTAAGAACAATAATAAATGACTTAAAAGACATAGTAATCTTACTAAATTACCCTTATTAATTTACTACACACTTTTTTTCATTTTACCTAAATATATTAATGAGTAGTGTGGTGCACAGTTTTTTAAGTTTCTTTACCCATAAAAGTGGGAGGGTAAAAATGGAAAACTAACATTAATACTCACATAGAAATTAGAGAACGACTCATATTATGAAAAAAATTATTTTCCTAAAACGACTATCAATATGAAATGGAGGGAGTAGTTGCAAAGACATTAAAGTTACTAAGAGCAAATAAAGAAAATGATAATAAATGCTTTCTTGAAATTGTAAAGTGCCTTATAAAAAGGACCCCCAAAAATTTGTAAGAAGTGCATTATAAAAAGAACCGGAGAGAGTATTTTAAAATAAAAAGGGAGAAAATAAGGGGTTGAAATATGTGAGATTAGAAATAAGATGTGTAAAAATCAAATCCCTCTCACACTGGCAAACAAAAATAAAAGTAAATAAAAAAAATTTGGGCTAAAAATCTTAATCAGCTCTGGCCTTTTGGGTCTGTTTGATTAGCCCACATATTATTTATCCGGATGTAGTCAACCATGTAATTAACCCACAATGGAATTTGGAATTGGATGTATCACTTGGAGTAAATGTTCAGTACTCGTGTACTATTGAAGACTCAGTACTCCCTTGCCTATTGTGTGGTCGATCAGTTTTTTTTTTAATTTAGAACAAATTTTAAATTGGGAAAAACTTACCATACATGAGTAGGTGTCAAATTTTAATAAGATAGTACCTATTAAAGGAGCCTCGAAAAAAAATTCGTATCACTTGGGGCATGGACTTACGATGTGATTCAAGATAAAGATAAGACAGCTCTTACTGTTTCACCATCTATTTTCCTTCATTCAACCTACACTTTGTATTGTAAAGTTTATTTCTTTGAAATTGTAATATCCGTCCATTCATTTGTGTTATTTGGCAGTAGATATCATATGGTTGACCTTAAAGGGTCCGTTTGGTGCTCAGATAAGAGACATGATATGATAACTTTATCCTATCCTATCACTTATCATGTGTTTGTTGCACCAATAGGATATGATAACTTTATCATGTTGCTTATCCTATCATTTCCTCCTAGTGTAATTCTTATCCTAAGGGGGGAGCTGGGTTAGAGAGTGATAGGATAGGATATGATAGATAAAAAAATTTCTTTCTCATTTGTCCTCTCTTTCTCTCTCTTTCCTCCTTTTCTCCTCTCTCCTGCCTCTCTCCCCTCCCTCTCTCCCCTCTCTCCCCTCTCCCGCCTCTTTTTTTCCTCTCCCCTCCCTCTCTCCTCTCTCTTTCCTCTCTCTTGTTCCCCTCTCTCCTCCTCCCCCCTCCCTCCTCCCTCCCTCCCTCTCTTTTCCCCTCTCTCTCCTCCCTCCCTCCTCCCTCTCTCTTCCTCTCTCTCTCTCCCTCCTCTCCTCCCTTTCTCTTTTCCCCTTTCTCTCTCCTCCTCTCTCTCCTCCCTCTCCTCTTCTCCTCCCTCCTCCTCTTTTTATTAAATTTAATTTTTTTATAAAAATAATTTTTATATCCATGTATACTTTATTGAAAAATTAAAAATTAAAAATTAAAATTAATTTAATTTTATAAAAGGGTAATTTTGTCATATCAATATTTTTTATATCTTATCCTTCATCATCTATCCATTTCAAACGTATGATAAGAAAAAATAATGTTATCCACCTCTTATCCTGGTGTGCATCAAACATAGGATATGATAAGAGCTTATCATGCTCTTATCCCATCTTGTTGCTATCCAACTCGCCTATCTTATCATATCCTGTCCACCAAACGGGCCCTTATAAGGTTAATGAAATCATTATCTTAAAAAAAACTATCCCAGAGGATTCGTGGAATTGATAACAACAACTGCAAATACTCAGTGTGAAAAGATACCAAAAAGTATACCCAATGTATTTTTCTCACACACTCACTTTTTAGGATTTACTCACGATCTCTATTTTTTTTCTTTCTCACTTGTTACTCACACTTGGTTGAGTTCGTTACTTTGATTTGCTAAAATCATCTCTATTTATAGAGATGCATCGTTGTGTATGTGCAAATTTGTGCATGTAAATTTTGGGCAGTTGCTAAACAGAGATGCTTTTTCATTTTTCATCCTTTTGCAAATGGTTGGACAATACATAAACAATGTTAGGGATTTTATTTCAATTGATTTTCCTTGGAATGATCCAAATCTATTTTAAGTTTAATTTCTTAACCTTGAATTGAAGGTTAACCTTTATCAATTTCTTAAAGTATTAATTAATAGGATTCTATCACGTATACTTCAATTTTGTGATTCAAAATACAAAATGTGGAATCACTTAAAAGAGTGGGAGGTCACTTTTTTTTTTTTTTTGTCAAAAGAGTGGTAGGTCACTAAACGTCTAAACGACGAGCGAGAAGAAAAGTCGTGATACGAGCCCTTTATGGCCCATGAAAATGAAGGCTTGTGGATCGATACACTAAAAATATGTAGATTTTATGGGACTTGCTTTTTGCACCCCCAATTGCTTTGTGCACCCCCAAAAATTATTTCCCGCAAAACCCTCTCATTTTCCAAAAATTAACTTATGTAAAATAATTTCCGGAAACTAAATGATAAAAATGAATTCCGGAAGTGTAATTTTTTTTCTCTAAATTTTCCATTTTTAGAGACGAGAAAAAACTTCATCTCTAAAATTGAAACAAAATTTCTTTTCCAAAAGTTTTTAGAGATGGAAATTTTCAATCTCTAATTCGTCTCTAACAAGTTTAAAGCTTTAAGCTATATAAAAAAAATTTCAATTCCTATAATTAATTTCCAAAATTATTTTTACTAGAAATTAATTTCTAAAAAGAGGGAAAAGAAAGTAAGTGAAACAACGATGTGGTGTCCAGAGGTGGAGGTGAGTTGGGGTGAGGGAGGGAGAGGGAGGGGGAGGGGGAGGGGGACGGGTGATAGGGTGAAAATAGTTTGGGAAAAGTCTTTTCAAAAAGGGGGAAGAGTGTGAATAGAAAAAGGGGTTGCTAAATGTAATTCCCAAATTTTATTTGCTTAGAACTATAAAAAAAGTCCATCTTTAGAAAAGTACAACTATAGAGGGATGCTTTCATTACATTTTCAATATCATCTTCATTCACATGATACACTATTCTTTTGCCAGTAAGATTGCTTACGTTAACGGTGTCTCATTAACATTGATTAAATGAGGGACTAAAGTTGTGATCATTTTAAATATTGAGGGACATACACTGCAAGAAAAATATAATTTAGTTGCGGGGGTTGCTTTAACTCCTGATAAAACAAAGGGTTTTGCATTTGGCCATGGGTGATTAGTATGGGTTGTATAAACCACAGTAAATAGATAGTGTTTTCAACATTTTGTCCCATTTAGATGGAGTTTTAAACGCCTTTAAGAATGGTTTTTTAAAAGTATTAATATTAATATTAAACTAAAAAGCTTCTTCCCGGTTCTAATATCTTTTTGCCCAAGTGCCCTAGTTTTATCTCTTCACTCAACCTCTGTTCATCACGCGAATCGCAGAGCTCCATCACACGCCGGCAGCCGTCGCCGGTAGCCTCTCTTCACTTTCCTCGCCTCCATTATACAACACACTCGTCGGCAGTAGCCCCTCCATCGTCAATCGTACAACCCTCTCTTCTGGCTCTTTTGTTTTGTTCACATCGAATGTGACATAACATTTTGTAGAGTTCTCTTTCTCTGCCAATTCCGAGTCTAGTAGGCTTTTTTTGTTCTCCACATCTCTTATTTACTCACGTAATGGTTTCTGAGTTGACAAACAAGAGTATTGGGCTTTTTGACTAAACAGGAGTGAAAGAAAATTAATTACCACAATAATGTGAGAAAAAACTATTTGCCATTGTGGGGTGATTTCGGCCCATGTGGAAAGACCCATATAGCGCCACTGTGGAAAAAAAAAGTTGACCGATTAACACAATACGCTAACCAATATAGGGCCACTGTGAAAAAAAAAGTTGTCCGATTAGCGCAAGACACTAATTAACTGACCCACTGTGAGTAAAGGGAGGCGCCATCATTTCAACTCCCTAATGATGCACAACATTAAATATTGTAAGTTATTAGTAAATTTCTTATTTCTTATTTCCTTATAGAGCAAAGTTTCAAGGTTATAAAATATTGTTTTATTTTTCAAAACACACAACATTAGCTCACATTTCAAGAGAAAGTTTCAACGGTTAAGTGTTTATTTTTTTTTTATTGATAAGTGTTAAATTTTATTTATATTTAATCATTTCTGGTATTTTTATAATATATTAAAATTATAATATACATAAATATAATTTGATTTTTTTTACAAGAATTACAATTATATAATAGAAATTATCATATATAAAAAGAATAATATTATCATTATAAGTAGGGATGGGAATAGACCGAGCCGGGCTAGGCTTTCCAAAGCCTGAGTTTGGCCTGCACTTTAAATCCATGGCCCGAGCCTGACCTGTTTACCTGATATAAGCTTTATTTTATGGCCTGAGTTTGGCCTACTTAAAGCCTGACTTGACATGAAAGTCTGCTTATATAAAAAGCTTGTTTTATAGTAAAATATTTGAATATATCATAAGCATGTATTTAAATAGATTTATAAGCTCAAATTTTTTATGGAAGACAACATACTTATATATTTACACAAGCTAATAAGTATATAATTATAAGGTAATATAATAAAAATCTTTATAATAAATAATAACAATATATAAAATATTAGTATTTCATCCAATGATGTATTAACACACTATTTAATGAGTTTAAAAGACATGAAGTGTCATATTCATTAAATGTTGTGGTAACACATAATTGGATGTCGGTGTAAAATTGTTACATCCTTTCGTTAATACTTAATTATATTGGAATCCTTATTAAGAAATAATATTTAATATCCTTATTAATAAATAATAAATTAATAATCCTAAATTTCAAAATTTAAGATTAGAATTTATTAGAATTTAAAAATTTAATTAGAAAGATAGAGAGCGGAAAAAAATATTGAGAGAGAAAGTGGAGCGAGTGAGTGTCTCACTCTCCAAGACGATGTCTCAAAATTATAATACAGAGAGTTGATTAAATCTTATAATGATAATATTATATTTTTTACATATGATAATTTTTATTATATAATTGCAATTCTTGTAAAAAATTAAATTATATTTATGCATATTATAATTTTAATATATTTTAAAAATGTCAGAAAATATTAAATGTAAATAAAATTTAACACTTATCAATAAAAAAATTAACACTAACCCTTTTGAACTTTCTCTTGAAATGTGAGCTATTGTGTGTTTTTAAAAATTAAAACAATATTTTATGACCTTGAAACTTTGTTATGTATGGAAATAAGAAATTACTAATAGCTTGCAATATTTAATTGTGAATGACAGAGGGGGCTTTTTGACCGTAAAGGGGTCAAAAATAAAAAATAATTCTCGAAATAATGTGGTTGAAACATTATTTACCTTGTCTGGGGTGGAGAATGACAGCGTGGCTAGGGTTGGTACAAGGCGCTAATGGAGAAAGCGCCTTACGTGAAGGAGACTGGTAGGAGGCGCTAAAGGCTCGAGCGCTTTATGATAAAGCTGAAAAAAAAATCACGAAGCAGGGTGTAGGCACGGATCGATAGCAGGGAGCAGGTAGGGAATCGGATTCCCTTAGGTGCAGGAGGGTCGACAGTAGGGAGCAGGTAGGGAATCGGATTCCCTTAGGTGCAGGGGGGGTTGGGTATAGGGGTGCAGGGGGGTTGGCTTTAGGGGTGCAGGGGCGTGGGTTGAGTGGTTAATGGGGAGAGGACACGTGTGCTGAAGGCGCTGGAGGGTCAGGCGCTTTATTTGGTATGGTGAGAGGCGCTAGACCCCTAGGCGCCTTGCATGTCTCCCATGTGCGACGTGACTGCTGCATGAGACACTGCCAAGCGTGAGATTCTTCTCTCATTGGGAAGGAACGTGTTTCATTGGGAAGGATGTGCGGTCAGAAACGTGAGATTCCTTTCAGGCACTGTTGTTGACCGGAATTTTCTCCTGGACATGTATATATACGTGGGTGCATTGTAGTAATGGGTTGTTGTTGTGTTTTGTGAGATAGAGTGAGTACTTTGAATGTTTTTTTTTTGCTATAATGGCTTGTGAAAGAGTTATTCATCCTGGTCCAAAAGATAAATCACTATTGCGTCTACAAGATGTCCATGTTTCTGAGTGCATTTGGAACGGTGAAAATGATAGAGTGTTACATGTTAGGCGAGCGGGCGACCGACAAATGCATGGTGAGCTCATTCCTCCTCAAATTATACCTCTCCTAAGGCAGTCCGGGTTTTATGGTGTGTCTCAACTTGATTTTTTTCAAGTTGAGCATACATTAATATCGGCTCTGGTAGAACGTTGGAGACCCGAGACTCATACTTTTCACATGCCATCGGGGGAGTGCACCATTAGTCTGCAGGATGTTGCCATACAAATGGGCCTCAAAGTGGATGGTGAAGCGGTTACCGGCATAACATTTGGTAACTGGCAGCCCCTAGTACATGAGTTGTTGGGGGTAGCCCCGCCCGAGGAGGAGCTGAACGGTGGTAGACTTAGAATGAAGTGGCTTGACCAACATTTTGGTGATTTCGCGCTACACGCCCACAATGAAATTCAAGTTCAAAGATTTACTAGAGCCTACATTTTACGTATAATGGGGGGTTTATTATTCCCAGATCATTCAGGTCGCCTTGTATCCTTGAGATATTTACCGTTGCTTGCGGATTTAGAGGTGGCCGGCACGTATAGTTGGGGGTCCGCAGTGCTCAGTTATTTGTATCGTGAATTATGTAAGGCCACCGATTATGCCCGAAAGGAGATTGGTGGGGCCTGTGTACTCGTACAGCTGTGGGCATGGTCACGTTTCCCTTGCATTGCGCCTCAAGCACCTGATATGGAGCAAGATGATTTGCCGCTCGGTGCACGGTACACAATGCTCTAATAATTTATTATTTTTTCAGTTTAAATATATGATTTATAAGTATGTGATATGTATTTTGTATTTATGGTAATGAGCAGGTGGAGTGGTGGTCAGACATACATTGTTCACCACAAGTCAGTTGCTGACTACAGACTCATTTTCGATAAGATGGAGTAAACAGATGTTAATATTTTTCCCTAGTCTCTACATAAATAAATGTCACACAAAATTAACTCATTCTTTTTCCATGTAGATTGTATGGGTACCATATACTCAAGAAATAATGGGTCAACTTCCACCATACTGTTTGGAAGGACATCAGATATGGACAGCAATGGTACCACTTATATGCTTCCATATTGTCGAGTGGCATCAACCTGACCGATGCATGCGTCAGTTTGGCATGCAACAACATATTCCTCGACCCTCCCTCCCAACCAGATAAGTTACACGATGTAACATTAAAAGGAAAGGGTGAACAAAATTGGCGTTTGAAACATGCCATATATATTCAACAATGGGATGACAGATGGAATTACATCTGGACCAATGCACCAATGGAAGGGGATATATCATCTAATTCTGAGTATATGGTCTGGTATAAGAATCACACCAGACGTTGGATTACTCAAGCAGCCGCAAAAACTGGTAACATGGTAAGAATATTTGTATGTGTTTTTATTTATATACAATTTCTTGTTTTTAAGTTTTTGAATTTTGAATTTATTCGTTTGCTTTGCATTTATAGGAGGATAGCTTGGAACGAATGTATTTCACTGTGACAAGTGAAGGAGAAAGTTGCTTCTCATTTGAGAATATGAGATCCGAGATCCGTCATTGTATGCAGATTTGCAAACAAATAGATCGGATCAGTGTGCCGGCAGTGTCGGCGCCGTCCCTTTCCAACCTGCACCTGAAGCACAAGTATCTGATGACATTCCTGTTGGACGAATCGAAGGTCAAGGACTACATCGACGTCGACGGAGAGTGGGTCATGAACAATTAACAATTCCTCCACCACCAGAACCTCAGCCCGGAATGTATTATGTTCCTCCAGTACAACCATTCGATCCAGTTTCAACGTATTATTATGCATCCCACCCTACTACCAGGAACATTCCAACACCGAACACAATGGATCCACCGCCCTTTCCTACAGGGGATTGTTATGTGCCATCACCACCGGTAGAATGTACCTCTCCGATGTATAATTTTACGGCTGACACTCCAACAGCTCCTGGTGGGTGGATTCATCCCTGGCAACATGCTCCACTTATGTCTCCAGCATCAGGAGGGTTAACATATGGAGCCTCTTCTTCTAGGCAGCCAGAACCACCTGGCCTTGGTTTTAATCTGAATGAAGCTTTTGCTGAAGAAGAGAGTCCATTTCATGATGTAACGGAAGGGGGATACCAAGAGCCTAGAAGAAATCCACCACGTGATGCTAGGAATAGGCGTCGCCATTGTGTCCTCTCCCCTTGGTCTCCAAATAATTAAATTTATTTTCGCATTGCACCAGCATGTAAAAACCTATGTAATATATTTATTTTAGTGTTGTGTTAATCTTAACGATTTTACGCTTTTCATTTACGCATTGCACCACAAGAAACTTTTAAAACAACATGACTTTTAATATAACATGACTTTTAATACAACATGACTTTTAATACAACATCAAATATAAGAAATAGAATATCACGGAGGTGCTTGGTCCTGACGCTCTTCTAAGTAACGGGGGCAAACTCGACGAGTGTGACCAGACTGTTGGCAATGGCTACACCTCTGTGAGCTTTGAGACTCTCTCCAGTCCATTTCATTCCTTATGCGTGTAGACTTCGGTCGACCTTTACCACGCATGGTTGACTCATCAGGAATAATACAAGGACCATTGTAAACTGGCATGTTGTCTTCATTTCCTATAGGCCACCATTGTCCAGAGTAAGCTTCAACAATATTGTGAATGGAGTATACCGGATCAACATATTGATAAAAATCAATGCTCACAGCAGAACATGCAGCAATGGCATGTGAGCACGGGAATCTAAAGGCTTGGAATACTCCACACTCATAATAACGTTGATTTAAGATTGTTGCCCATATATGACCACCCTGTTGTGTAACAGGGTTGAATGCTTCCTCAACTTCGAACTTGGTCGACTGGATGTCATATCGACGAACTCTGTGAGAACAAGCATCCTCTTGATTTTTACTAAACAACACCATAAACTTTTTACAGTATCTCCGCCCAGAAGCCACTCAGACCTTGCTTCACCTCCCCGTTGAACAAAATACTCAACAAGTCTTGCATATGTACACTTCACCAATGCGGTTATCGGTAAATTCCTAGCACCTTTCAGTATCTTGTTCACCGCCTCTGACAAATTTGTTGTCATGTGCCCATATCTGCGTCCTCCGTAATCATGTGCCAAACTCCATTTTTCTTTTGAGATTCCATCAATCCACCTTTGGATTTCGGGACTTACTTCACGAAACTTGTTAAGGTTCCTTTCAAAATGATGAACACATGGTGTATACCCTGCATTAGGAAAGAATCCGATTATACATGTAATACAAAAATAATAACAAACCAAAATATATCATAGGCTTTTTTACCTAGTTTTAGTAAGTCTGCTTTCAATTTTGTATTTTTAAACTTGTGGTTGAAATTACTAGCAATATGGCGAATGCAATAAACATGATATGCTTTTGGAGGTTGCCACGCAGGGGACCTTCCGACAGCTGATTTAATGCTTGCATGTCGATCAGATATGAGGCATATACCTTCCTTTTGTGTGACATGTTCACGTATATTACTCAGAAACCACGACCAAGCCTCTAGTGTCTCCCCTTCAACAATAGCAAATGCAATTGGCAATACACAAGTATTTCCATCTTGACTTGTAGCTATTAATAGCGTACCTCTGTATTTCCCGTACAAGAATGTCCCATCAATCTGTATAACTGGCTTGCAATGATTGAATGCATCACAACATTGTTTGAATGTCCAGAATACTCGGTGAAAAGTACGGAACCGAGGGTCCACTTGATTGTCAAAGACAAATTCCTTTGTCTCAATTTTATAACTTGATCCTGGGGAATACAACAACATCTTCTCCAACCATTGAGGCAATGCTGCATATGACTGGTCCCAGTCGCCATACACCTTCACTATAGCTTTTTGTTTAGCTTTCCAAGCCTTTCTATAAGAGATGGAATAACCAAATTGCCCATTAATCCTTTCTTGTATCATTGCAATGGGGACCGATGGATCTACGCCGACCATTCCTACATTAGGCCATGTATTCATAATTAGTATAAAAAATTTGACTATCCAAAAAAATTGTATCAAATGAAAACATCATACCGTAGATGCAGGAGGCCACAAAGTCAGAATCCAATTTTCTGTGATCTTGAGATAGCATTGCATTCATACATGTATGTCGACCACCCCATTTAGAAATGACCCATTTATTTGAGTTCTTACCTATCATTGCTTTCATCCGCCACGGACAACCTTGTGAATAGTTTGGACACTTCAAGGTCAAATAAGTTCGCTTTGACTCCACCACAAAAAATGTCTGGTGTATCTTCATTGAGTAGTGCTTCACAGCAATCTGGACAACCTGTTTGCTATCAAATTGTAATCCAACATACAATTCATCTCCTAATCGCCATGATCCAGGAACTTCCAACCCACCAAGCTGTATCTCTTCATCAGGGTGCTCCCAATTTACAAACTTATAATGCGGGGTTAAATTCCAATAAGGATCTACTGTTGCACCTATACATATAAAAAATTGCATTCAGTAACGATGGCAAAACAAATAGGAAAATTAACATATTAGTAACTATTTACCTTCTTGACGTTCATTGTGTTCACGATAAGACAATGAATCCGGTGAATTCACCGTAAACGTCGGGAGCATGACATGATCAGTATTTGCATCAAAGTCTTCCTCAACATCTGTATCAGATGAATCCCCCTCAGGGACTTCGGCTTCCTCATTCAAATCGTCACTATCCTCGCACCCCATGTTCATATCCATGTTAAAAAAAACATCATTTTGTTCACCTTCAGGTTCCGCATTGTTGATATCCTCATCGACCGTTACACCACCATATTGATGTATGCATTGATCTTCAATCCCCAATGACAGTTGAGTATCCAAATGAAAATGTTCTTCAGGTAATGATGAACTGCTAACATTGTCAATGTCTGCATATAATTCAAGCACTGTCATCAACGACTGCTGCTCAAAAGCTTGGACCATACATTCCACATCTTCATCGTCACATATCCGAAGACCTGTATATCTGGTTGGATTTTGTGATACTAAAAATCTACACGTCAAAGTAGAAACAGTTTGATTAGTTGAAAGATTTAATTTTTTAAAAATCTTTCTTTTCAACAAATCAAAACTGATTCCACGTTTTATCTGAATAGATCTCTTTTCACCTTCAAACATTATACCCTCAACACCTTCATATTTTCTACCACTCCAATAAACAAAAGTAATAATTTGGCTCATTTTTCAAATATCAAAATACAAACACAATTTATACCAACACAAACAACTAACAATTATAATAGAAGCACACAGACAGAATAATGTTGCTACCTTATGAAATTCTTCACAGCTCTATTTATACACTCTTAAAAGCCTCATTACAATGCCCAGATACACACTCAAACGAATATATTCTCGCGAATATATTCGCTGAATTCGCTTCAGCGAATATATTCGCGGCAGGGGTTTGGTGACTGATGGATAAGTTGGAAGCGCGTGACAGAAAGGCGCCACATGTAAGGCGCCAAAACCTCCAGCGCCTTGTGTCCAGATGACATAAGGAGCTAGACCCTTTAGCGCCTCCCATGTAAAACGCTCGAGCCTTTAGCGCCTCCTATCAGTCTCCTTAACGTAAGGCGCTTTCTCCATTAGCGCCTTGTACCAACCCTAGCCACGCTGTCATTCTCCACCCCAGACAAGGTAAATAATGTTTCAACCACATTATTTCGAGAATTATTTTTATTTTTGACCCCTTTACGGTCAAAAATCCTGACAGAGGGTATGGCCGATGGCGCCATCTCAAATGGCGCCTCCCTTTTTTCACAGTGCCGCTACATCGGTTGTCAACGTTTTTTACAGTGGCGCTATATGGATTAGCACCACCCCATAGTGGTAAATAGTTTTTTTCTTACATTATTGTGATAATTTTTTTTTCACTCCTGTTTGGTAAAAAATCCAGAGTATTGACCTGTCATGTATATTCATCTGGATTTTGAATCTTTGCTTTGAATCCATTGATTGTGGTGTTACTTGGAATTCTTGCATGTTCATATAATTTTTTCCTTTGCTTTTTCAGCTAATATTTGATTTTTATATACATAGTTTGTTTTTTAATTTTCAATTGCATTTTCTATATCCAATCAACATCTTGCTTCTATACTGCCTTTTCCTTTTGTCGTTAGGAAACTGAGGAGCTTAAAGGTGTATTGGAAATGGAAATTTTGAGGGTTAAGGTATGTTCTCCTAGTTAATCATTTCAAAATACAATTTCTAGATTATTTTGGAAATATATTAATTTTGTTGCTAGTTACTATGAATTTTTATACAATGCATCTATTCAAAAATAAGAAGGGAAGATGAGTTTTGTGCAGTTTGGCTTAAGAAAAAGGAACTGATATTAATTTGGATTAATGACAACATTTGTTAAAATTAATTGTTCTTTGCACTCTTGAAGACTGCTAAAAATTCACTTCCTTGTACTTATTGATTTAAAATATCTTATTTACTCTGCAAGAACAATATATGACAAATCAGGGCATACTTTTTGCTTCCAATGAACAATATACCAGACAAAGATGGAACCCTTTCCTCATTCCATACAAATACCATCCGATGGAGATGATGTCTGGAAAATTGATCCCAACCAGCTAAAATATGAAAACAAAGTTGGCTCAGGGTCATTCGGTGAATTGGAAAGGCAAATCACCAAAGAGTAATGCTGGTTAGTGCAAAGATTATGATAACACTCTGTTAGGAGCTTGGACCTGCAAGACCTACATTGGAGGATATGCACCAACTTCAAGCAAGGAAGAGTTGGAGAAATTAGTGTCCTACAAATAAAGGGACACTACCCTACAAAATAAAGGTCACTACCCTACAGAAGGACACCTTGACCCTGGATAGGACCCTTGTCCTATGGACCACCCTTAATTAGGACTCTATTGTATTTTCTCTTTATTTTTGTAATTTCTTTTATTTTCCTTCCTACTTGGGCGCTACATGTATGGGTTTATTGGCTAGTAGGTTGCCTTGCTAAAAGGCTTAGGAGTCTTGGGTTCAATTCCCACATAGGATAGAATTTTTATTCATCTTTTTATTTGTTTTCTAGAGTGGGGTGCCATTTTGAGAGGTTTATTGGCTTAAGACTTAGCTTAGCCATAAACCTTGGGGGTCATGGGTTCAAGACCCACTTAGGAATGTTTTCACTCACCTTTTATTTTCTTTCTTTTTCACTCTCCTAAAAATCCGCCCCTCTCCCCCTCTTTTCCTATAAATGGGAGTCCTCTCCTCTTGTAATAAACACATTGAATTTTGAAGTAAAGGCATTATGCCCAATTTTCTCCTCCCTTTGTGAGTTGAGAGAGGCTTGGTGGTTGTTGCTCAAACCATACTGAGACTTATCTAATTCTCCTGAATTAGTGGCGTCTGGCACTGGACTTATCTGCTGCAAGTGGACTCTTGCTTCAGTGGCGTCCTTCCCATTTCTTCCTCTCCACTTTTTCTTTCATTTTCTCTCATTTTCCTTCATTTTCTTGCGTGAATTAGCTGCTGCCCAGCCACTAATTTTCGCATTTTAATGCTTGTTTTTCAATTCTAATCGGTGGTTTTTGCTCAATTCTAGATCCTACAACTATCCGGCTATCAATTGGTCATCAGAGCTTGTTGAATTTGAGAAAAATTGGAGCTATAAGGCCGCTGCATACTGCACCTATTTTGTGCAGAATTTTCATTGAATTAGTGTAATTCCATCCCTCTTTTCAATTGTAATTTGGACTTGGACTGTTTCCCGGGCCCGAGGTGCCTTTCTGCTGCTATCAGCACTTGTCTGTCTTGATTGATTTGCTTGAATTCTTGCTAGTTGGGGGCTGTTTTGGGCCGCTAATTCCCACCCCCTAGGTGTTTGTTTAAATGCCTTTTTAATTGCTCATACTTGTTCTTGAGTGATTCTTGCAAATTAATTGATATAACTGCTTGTTTGTGGTGAAGTGTGGTAAGAGGAGGCATTGTTGTCTTCATTTTTCCAAAGATCGTTCACCTACATTTCTCCCCTTCACCATTAATTGTTCATCCCCCATATTCATCTCTTTACTTTCCGCTTTTAATTTTCCGCCATTTAATTTCCGCTTCTCCCCATCCTTTTAATTTCTGCTCTCCCCTTTACATTTCTGCTCTCCCCATCCTTTTAATTTCCGCTTCCCCCTTTACTTTCAGTCATTTACTTTCAGTCCTCCCCATCCTTTTAATTTTCGCTTCCCCCTTTACATTTCTGCTCTCCCCATCCTTTTACTTTCTGCCATCCCCCTCTACTTTCTGCCATTTACATTTCTGTCCTCCCCATCCTTTTAATTTCACTTTTCCCCTTTAATTTCTTGCCATTTATTTTTGCGCAATTTTTTTTCCTTATTATTTTTGCTATTTTTGCACATTTTTGGGCTCTTGTGTTGTTCAATTTCCTACTCTTGTTATGTCTGTTTGATTGGCATTCTGATTGCAAATTTGGATTGACTGCTATCTCTACCTTGGACTTTCCCTGTTTGATTGTGCAAAACGCTCACCTATAGGATCTTTTTTGGTTCATAGTATTGGAAGAAGATCAACAAATTCTAATTGTTGATTTTCCTTCAAATTTTAATTCCAATCTTAAAATTGAACCAAGCGCGTTTCTGTGACCATACCGGTTTTGTATAATCAACAAGGAAGTGCTAAGCAATTTTTTTGGCCATTTTTGAAATCAAGTTGCCATCACGTTTTTACAGTTTTCAGAAATCAGTTTATTCATTATTTTTGCTTTTCTGGGCCACTTGGACCAGTTTACTGTCAGAAAATTCCAAAAATATTACAGTAGGTACAGTTAATTTTCTTTTCATTGTGTACAAATTTCTGTAATTTTCTGTTGGGAAAAAAGACAAAAAAAGAAAGAAAAGGCAAGAAAAATACAAAAGTACGTACGTGCCAAAAATAGAAAAAGAGGTGTAAAAAGCAAAAAAGGGTGCAAAAGTCAACAACAAGGAAGAAAAGTCAAAAGACACCCAAAAAGAGTCAAAAATTAAAAAAAATTCAGAAAAATAGAAAAACAAAAACAAAGTATCCCAACAATACAGTGACAGTTTTACTGTAATTTTCTGTTTTCATTTCCCTGTATACCGTAATTGAGTTGTATTTGCTGTTTTTCTTAAAAACGACAATTTTGGCAACTCTTTTTCAAAAATCACCAAAAACAATTCTCTTTGCAATTTCTTCCGTCTTGTCTTGTTTGCTGTCTGCTCTTGTGTATAAGCTTGTTTGAGTGCCTGCTTTTCTTGTTTGTCATATCAATTCTTTTGTTTTGTCTTAGGATTTTTCCAATCTTCTTCCAGTAGGTATTTTCTTTGTTAGTGCGCTTCTATTTGGGTAAGGGTTAAGACTTAGACTCACGTTGGTCTTTGCAACTTCTAATCAACCTCCAACCGAGTAGAAGAGGCAAGAGAGTATCATTATAGAAAAAGCCTAAAAAGAGAGACATACACGAGTGTTAACATTCCTTTGAGTGTAAACACTTAGTGAGTGGTGAGGTCCTTTAAAAAGCTTTCAAATAAAATCAATTTAAGATGTCATATAGAATGTGGAGAAAGGAGCTAGATGAAGATAGGAGAGAATTTAGAAGAGAAAAGGAAATGAGAAGACACTCTTCTCATGATGAAAGGTATAAAATAGAAAGGAAGGAAAGAGAAATAAGTAGATATCATTTTGAAGATAGTAAGAAGAAGGAAAGGAGTTATGTTAACTCTAACCATGATAGGATGAGGTATGATGAAGAAAGAAAGTATGAAGAAGAGAGAAAACTTAGGAGAAATTATGAGAGTGAAATTAGAAGAAAAGATCATGAAAGGAGAAGAAGAGAAAATAGGAAAAGTACAAAAGATTGTTTTGAAGATAGAATTGAAAGAAAGTTAGAAAATTTTTCTAATGAAATTGAAGATAAGCTTTCGAAATTCTTTTCAAAGTCCTTAATTGAGATAGAAGAGAGAAGAAAATTAGAAAAGAAGGAACAATTAGAAAAAGAAGAAGAAGAAAGGCTTAAGAGAGAAAAAGAAAAGGAGGTAGAAAGAGTGCAAATAGAAGAAGTGAAAAACAAAAACTTGGGAAAGCAACTAATTTTATCTTGTGATCCTTTGTTAGCTAACCCTTTGTGTGAAGGCATGAATAAGTTGATGGCAAGTACTTCTATTGTTGCAAAGAGGACAACTCAAGCTATTGAGAGGGAGTTCCCTAAACTAACTTTCTTTATGCATGAAATGCCTCTTTCTATGCACAATTATATGCCTCAAAGCATTACATGTGAAAAAGAAGTAAACAATGTTGATAATGCTTTGAAACCTATTACATGTCTAGAAAAACCAACTAAGTTTAAGAGTGCCATAACATTTACTAGAGATACATGTCTAATCAACTCCTTTGATCAATTTGGATTGAATATGCATGTACCTTTGGTTTGTATCTATAATGTGCATACACATTTTGGACCCAAAATAATTGTTTCATATAAAGATGTGTATTATGCTCTTGAACCAGTAGAGGAAAAGAATAAAATTTTGGATGAAGATATCACATGTAGGAAAACTTGTTTGACATCTATTTCACATGATGATATGCTTCTTGATATGCATGCCCAAAGTGAAGCTTTAAGTATACCACCTTACATGTCCACATATGATGATTTTCATAGACGTAAGGCACTTCCAACTCCATACTTGAGTAAATGCATTTATGATACAAATTATAACAATGACTATAGGCATGTTGAGGCTTTGTTGAAAAATAAATCATATATGCCACATAGTTTTAATTGTGCATTCATTTGGCAATATATTGTGGATTACTTTGTTGGTTTGAAACATGCATATCACTTGTTTAAATTTCATTTTAACCAACTAACCCCTTTACTTGAAAAGAAGGGCTTCAAAAGATTAGTTTTTGATCCAGGATCTAAATCAACAGAGTACATGGACAAGATGGTTCAATCTTCATTGAGGGAGTTTTCTAACCCTTATCTCAACTACCTCTTGTTCACATCCTATGTTTTTCTTTTACCAATCTTTATGATCCCCAAGTATTTTTGTTATGAGTCTTCACTTTGTTTGCTTGGGAATAATACTTATGGGTCTTCTTCTTGTTGTCTAGGCTCAAGGAAGATGTTCAACTTTTGGACCTCTAACTCTACTCTCCAAGGGCTAAGGGAAGTATCTTCTTACTTCCTAAATTTTGTCATCCATCCCCTTCTTCTACCCAGTTCATTACTCTTAAGGCTTCTTTCTGAATTTTCAGATTTGAGGTCAAATCCTTTTCAAGGGGGAGGGAAAATTGATAACCGGATAGTTGTAGGATCTAGAATTGAGCAAAAACCACCGATTAGAATTGAAAAACAAGCATTAAAATGCGAAAATTAGTGGCTGGGCAGCAGCTAATTCACGCAAGAAAATGAAGGAAAATGAGAGAAAATGAAAGAAAAAGTGGAGAGGAAGAAATGGGAAGGACGCCACTAAAGCAAGAGTCCACTTGCAGCAGATAAGTCCAGTGCCAGACGCCACTAATTCAGGAGAATTAGATAAGTCTCAGTATGGTTTGAGCAACAACCACCAAGCCTCTCTCAACTCACAAAGGGAGGAGAAAATTGGGCATAATGCCTTTACTTCAAAATTCAATGTGTTTATTACAAGAGGAGAGGACTCCTATTTATAGGAAAAGAGGGGGAGAGGGGCGGATTTTTAGGAGAGTGAAAAAGAAAGAAAATAAAAGGTGAGTGAAAACACTCCTAAGTGGGTCTTGAACCCATGACCCCCAAGGTTTATGGCTAAGCTAAGTCTTAAGCCAATAAACCTCTCAAAATGGCACCCCACTCTAGAAAACAAATAAAAAGATGAATAAAAATTCTATCCTAGGGAATTGAACCCAAGACTCCTAAGCCTTTTAGCAAGGCAACCTACTAGCCAATAAACCCATACATGTAGCGCCCAAGTAGGAAGGAAAATAAAAGAAATTACAAAAATAAAGAGAAAATACAAGAGAGTCCTAATTAAGGGTGGTCCATAGGACAAGGGTCCTATCCAGGGTCAAGGTGTCCTTCTGTAGGGTAGTGACCTTTATTTTGTAGGGTAGTGTCCCTTTATTTGTAGGACACTAATTTCTCCAATTCTTCCTTGCTTGAAGTTGGTGCATATCCTCCAATGTAGGTCTTGCAGGTCCAAGCTCCTAGCAGAGTGTTATCAGATTAGATGCATCTCTTGATTCTAAAATTAATTGTCATAGTCCATACAATAATATATTGTTCAGCCATTTTCATTCTCAACATTTTTAAATTATGTTTCTTATGATGCTTATTTATCCCCGGCCGACCGTAAACATGAGGAGACGACCATCAATACCATGAAGCATATTTTCACCATACAAACACCACAATCTGATCGTTGACCAATACAACCGACGACCGAAACCGTCCAGAGTCACTCTCACTGGAATCACCCCCGGAGACCCTTGAGACGATCAGCTCTCGGGTGAGGCTTCGGGCCCTCACCACCTAGAGGCCTAGATGTAGGCTACCTACCAAGTCTCATCGCATTTAATGCGCCCCATGCCGCCCCTGACAAAGCTGAAACGCCTCTGGTAAAGGCAAAGACCACTGACACACGCCGCGAGATTTACGGCCGGAACAGTGGGATTACGACATGGGTGCCGGCTGCACCCACCATCCCCTTGATGTGACAAGGGACCCCTATATAAGGAGGAGCCCCCCTCATAAGAAGGTAAGCTTAATCTAGTCATATAAACCCTCTCATATCAACCCCCTCCTCTGACTTGAGCGTCGGAGTGCCCTTGTAGGTACCCCCGCCGCGCGCCCTGCACCGGAGCGACCACCGGAGAAACCCCAACAACCCCCAGAATTCCTCGGACCGCCATATCATCCCCATCGGACCACCATCCTCGATCTTGACCACGATCATTTGGCGCCGTCTGTGGGGACGTGTAACGAAACCCCCACCATCTTTACCCCTTTGCTGAGATTAGGTCCGTACACCCAATAAGTCACGATGGATATCACCACCAGCCACCAGCCACCGCAGCTCACCAGAGCCACACCGGAGGTAGGGGCGGAAGTCATGACAGACCCCCGTCACACCCTGAGGGCAACACCTCAGGAGCCACCACCATCTGTATACACTACTGGATCCTCCACAGACAGCTACCACTTGGAACCTCTCAGAGAACTCACCAGAAGAAGGAAATCTGCAAGGAGATCTAGGAAGAAGGAGGAGACCCGTTCCAGCAATGAAGAAGATCTCCCCTCTCCCCCAAGGAGGAGGAAGAAGGGCAGTACGGTGAGAGAACTAGAAAGGAGGATCAAGTACCTGGAGTCCCTACTCCCTGTCGCACCACGGAGGAGGTCCCGCCGGCGAGAAACCAGCAGGAGGAGCACCACGTCCAGAAGGACATGCCGCACCAGGGACCTGCCGTCACAAGAAACAAGTTACTTTTCCTCGGAGTCATCGTCAGATGAAGTTTCATCCTCGGAATATCAGACCGAACGACTGAGCCGGACGCGTGGGCGCAGTAGACGTGCAACCCCCTCGGCCCGTGCCGACACAAAAGAGGCGTCGACCAAGAGGGATCAAGAGGCGACACCAAAGCCGAACACTCCTGGCCCCCACAGGGGGATGGAGGCCGAGGAACAGCCCACCCCGGCCGTCGCGCTAGCGAACCCAGTCGTCCCAGTAACTCCGATCACAACCCCTGTAGCAATCATGGGAACGCCCATTGCCACCATACCTGCGATTGCCGCGACGGCGGTTCCAAATCTCATAACTCTGCATCGGCCCTTCACACACCCGTTCACACCAAGGCTCGCTCAGGTCGAGATACCCGATCGCTTCCTTCGACCCTTTAGCACCATCAGCCTGTACACGGGAGAGACCGACCCAGGCCGACATCTGGATCGGTTCTTCAATGAAATGCTTTTCCTGGGAGCCCAAGAGGATATCATGTGCAGAAGCTTTTCTCGGACACTGGATGAAGAAGCCTTGACCTGGTTCAGAACCCTCCCCTAGAACTCCGTGGACAAATGGGACGACCTCGCAGTAGCGTTTGCCAAAAGATTCAGCATGGCCAATCAAATACCACGAGATTCCCACACCCTCGCAAAAGTCAAACATGGGGAGTCCGAGACCTTGCGGGAATTCCTGGCCCATTTTTACAAAGAGGTGGACCTCACGCCAAACGTTGCAGACGAGGTGCAGCTACATTGCGCAGTAGAGGCATTGCGCAAAGGGACACCCCTGGACATTTCACTCAGAAGAATCCGAGTGCAGAACATGACGGCTTTCAGAGAGCGAGCGGCCCAGTTCATGAATGAGGAACTACACTTGGAAGGCACGAGCAAGGGGACGACCTCGAAGGAAACGCGAGCTCCCGAAAGGGATGATAAAAGCAGGAAGGAACGACGAGAGGAAAAGAAGAAATTCAGAGGATGCTATGAGGGTAACTACACCCCCCTCAACACCAATCTTTCCAGGATCTGGCAGGAGGTTCACAATATCGAGCTAGCCGAAGTAAAGAGGCCCCCACCCATAAAATCACCACAGGGAGACAAGAACCAATATTGCGCCTTCCATAAGGGTCGTGGGCATGACACGAACGACTGTTATCAGCTCAAAGATGCCATTGAGCAACTCATATGAGAGGGGAACCTGGGGCGGTATGTGAGAAGAGAGAAGCCAGAATGGAACAGCCGAGGGCAAGGCGAACGGTGGAAAGATCGTCACTCGCCACCAAGGCAAGAAAGGAGGCGACACCGCTCGCGATCGCCAAAAAGCCATGGCGCATCGGACAGAAGGCCAAGGGACAGATCCCCTCGGAAGGACCAAGATCAACAACCTCGGATTACCATTAACATGATTGCAGGAGGATTTGGAGGTGGGGGATGCTCATCCAGCTCTAGGAAAAGAGCATTGAAGGAAGTACAACATGTAGAGGACGACCATCGCCGATCTCGCCAACATGGGACACCTCCTCCGACCCCAGCAATCACCTTTGACAGTAGCGATTTTGGGGATACCTTGCCCGGACACGACGATCCAATGGTAATCAGTGCAGTGATAGCCAACGCTGAGGTAAAAAGAGTATTGATAGACCAAGGAAGTTCGACCGACATCATCTATGAAAATTGCTTTGAAAAAATGGGGATCAGCCGAGAGGACCTCCTACCTTATGACAGTGACCTTGTCAGCTTCTCAGGGGATCGCATCCAGCCCCTCGGATACATGGAAGCACTTGTCACGTTGACAGGCAAGGGCGGCAGCAAAACAATCAAATCCAAATTCATTATTGTCCCATGCAAGAGCTCCTACAACGCCACAATGGGTAGGCCAAGCCTCAATGCAATAGGAGCAGTAGTATCTACAGTGCACCTCGCCATGAAATTCCCGACGAGGGAAGGCCGTGTAGCAACTGTCAGAGGAGATCAACTGGTCTCCCGAAGCTGCTACAACCTGAGCTTGAGGAAGAACCCCCCGCCGAATACAAAAACCCAGATCCAGAAAGCAAGATATGACGTTTCCCTTGTGGATCTAGATCAAAGAATTGATTCTGGAGAAAAAGGTCGAGGAATGGAGCGCCCTTCCCCAGAAGGAGAAACTATCCCCGTACACGTCGACAAGAAGGAAGGACAAAACACCAAGATGGGAAGCCACCTCCCACCAGAATTCAAAGAGAGAATGGAAAAACTATTGCTGGACAACGCCGATCTGTTTGCATGGACAACAACCGACATGCCAGGGATCGACCCCGATTTCTGCTGTCACAAGTTGTCGGTTAACCCCCGGTTGAAGGCGGTCGCCCAAAAGAAAAGGAGAATGGGACCAGAAAGGCAACAAGCAATGAAGGAGCAGACGACCGAGCTATTGAAAGAAGGATTCATCAGAGAAATCCAGTACGCCACTTGGCTGGCCAACGTCGTCCTAGTAAAAAAGTCGAGCGGCAAGTGGAGGATGTGCGTGGACTACACCGACCTTAATAAAGCATGCCCTAAAGACCCATTCCCTTTGCCAAACATTGACAGGTTAGTAGATAACTCCTCTGGATATCGTTTCCTTTCGTTCATGGACGCCTATTCTGTTTATAACCAAATCCCCATGTATGTACATGACGAGGAAAAAGTGGCATTCCTGACGGACGAAGGAACCTACTGCTACACCATGATGCCGTTCAGCCTCAAGAACGCCGGAGCAACTTACTAGAGAATGATGACCAAGGTGTTCGAAGGACTGATCGGAGAAGTTGTAGAGGTATACGTGGACGACATCATCGTCAAAACACCCGAAGGAGGAGATCCCGTAGCTGACCTGACAAAAGTCTTCCACCGATTAAGGAATCATAACATGAGGTTAAATCCCCTCAAATGCACCTTTGGAGTTCTGGTCGGGCATTTCCTCGGATACATCCTGGAAATAGAAGTCAACCCAGAGAAGTGCAAAGCCATCCTGGAAATGAAGAGCCCAGCGTCGGTGAAAGAAGTTCAGCAACTAACGGGAAGGATAGCGGCCCTAACCCGCTTCCTATCCCGGTCGGCACACAGGTCACTCCCTTTGTATCAACTCCTGAGGAAAGGACAGAAATTCGACTGGACCCCAGCTTGTGAAGAGGCTTTTAACAGCTTCAAAGAATCACTCACTAAACCACCAATCTTGGTGAAGCCCCATCCTGGGGAAAAACTATACTTGTACTTGTCGGTTGGAGAAGAAGCCATAAGCTCCGTGTTAGTAAGAGAGTCAGAGGGCAACCAAAGTCCAGTATACTTCACAAGCAAGAGCCTACAAGGGCTAGAACTCAGGTATCAGAAGCTAGAAAAGGCTGCATTTGTAATCATCTCGGCTGCGCGACACCTCCGACCATACTTTCAAGCCCATCCCATTACGGTCAGAACCCATCTACCCATCAGATCAGTCTTGCACAAACCCGATTTGGCCGGCCGAATGATCACCTGGGCGATCGAACTTTCAGAGCATGATATCTCTTACGAACCCCGAACGGCTATCAAGGCACAGGTCTTGTCTGATTTCATCCTCGAGATGACGGAGAATCAAGAGGATAAATCAGGGGTCACATGGACAGTATACGTAGATGGGTCATCAAACACTAAGGGAGCTGGAGCTGGGGTAGTACTGGAAGATAGCACTGGCGTGACCATTGAGCAGTCCCTAAAGTTCGAATTCAAAACTTCGAACAACCAGGCCGAGTACGAAGCCTGCTTAGCCGGGCTCAGCCTGGCCAAAAACCTTGAGGCCGAGACGATCGTCTTGTGCAGCGACTCACAATTAATGGTTTCACAGATCAACGGGGAGTACCAAGCCCGAGAACCCATTTTGCAGCAATACCTCACTAAGGTAAAGGAGATATCAGAAGCCCTCAAAACGATCGAATTCCGCCACGTACCGAGAGAACAAAATACCAGGGCCGACGTCTTGTCAAGGTTGGCGAGCACCAAGAAAGTCGGGAATAACAGGTCGGTTATTGAAGAAACACTGGCTGAACCGAGCATCAGCGAAAAGAAACACATCATGCAAGTCAACCAAGAGACTAGTTGGATGAGTCCGATCATGCAATACTTGCGAAGTGGGATACTCCCAGAGGAACGGAAGGAGGCAAAGAAAGTCGAATGCACCTTGGCATGGTACACCCTGGTGAACGATCGGCTCTATAAGAAGGGATTCTCTTGTCCCATGCTAAAATGTTTATCCCCCAATGAGGCAAACTATGTCCTAGCAGAAATCCATGAAGGAAGTTGTGGCCAACATCGGGGAGGAAGAGCATTAGCAAAGAAGACTTTGCGGGCTGGATATTATTGGCCGACAATGGAAAAAGATGCTGCGAAGTATGTCCAGAAATGCGACCCCTGTCAGAAACATGCAGACTTCCACAATGCCCCGGCAGAGGAAATGACGACCATCTCAACCCCATGGCCTTTCTTCAGATGGGGAATGGATATCCTCGGACCATTTCCCCCGGCCCCAGGCCAAGTGAAATTCCTAATTGTGGCAATCGACCATTTCACTAAATGGATCGAGGCCGAGCCACTAACCGCCATCACTTTCGCTCGGATTCAAAAGTTTTTCTATCGGAGCATCATCAGCCGATATGGGATCCCAAAGGCGATAGTCACGGACAATAGCACCCAGTTCACAGACAAAGGCTTCAGGGAACTGCTAGAAGGACTGAAAATAAAGCAACACTTCACCTCGGTGGAGCACCCCCAAACGAATGGGCAAGCCGAGGCAGCGAATCGGGTTATCCTGCGAGGACTAAAAAGAAGGTTGGACGAAGCAAAAGGAAGATGGGCAGAGCAGTTAGATCACGTCCTTTGGGCGTATCGAACAACCCCGCACTCGTCCACTGGAGAAACCCCCTTCCGGTTAGCCCATGGGGCCGAGGCCGTCATTCCGGCCGAAATAGGGGAGCCCACCTGGAGAACCAGCACCCATGACGAAGTCAACCACGATCGCCTCCTCAGAGAAGAATTGGACTTCCTCGAAGAACGAAGAGCCATCGCTCATGTCCGAGAAGAAGCAGTCAGGATGAGGGCGGCGGCCAAGTACAACAAACGAGTGGTTGAAAGGAAATTCGAAGTCGGAGACCTTGTTCTCCAAAGAGCTGACATTGGAGGAAGAAACGCACAACAAGGAAAATTAGCACCCAATTGGGAAGGACCTTACCGCATCGTCACTACAACAGGAAAAGGAGCCTACCGCCTGCAGACACTAAGAGGGGACGACATCCCCCGACATTGGAACGCCCAGAATTTGAGAATGTATTTTAGCTAAAACATGTATCCGACCATGGTACACTTTATATTAATCAATACCCCGGTATGAAAAACCGGGGCTTCCGGCAACAAGCAAGATAGTAGAATCTCCATAAAATACATTCGTTTCATAACCGATCGACACAACCCGTCGTCACGACACCGACGGATAAACATCCACATAATTACGATTGGATACATATATATATAAAGACGATTACGATCAAAGAATGTCTAAATACGCATTTGCGATCAAACAAAAATAAAAATACGCAAGAGACCTGCAATCGGATATAAGGGCAAACACGAAAGATAACATTTAATGAAAAAGCAAGAGTCACAACAAAAGTAGGACCATAACCGGCCATAAGCAAAATACAAAACTTAGGAAATTGAAAAACAAGAAAAGAAAACAGCAAGATGCCTCAAGCATCGGTCTGAGCGCCGGTTGCTGCAGGGAGACCCTCGGGAGGAACCTCAATCTTTTTGTCACCATCAACCCAGACCACGACACCATCAATAACCTCATACTCGTAAGAGAGGCCGCGGAGATCCAGATTGTAGGCCGGGTTGCGGACTTTCACTTGTTCAATGGTCACATCAAAGGCCTTCTCCACATACCTCAACGTGTCGAACACCGACTTGCGCTCCCCCTCTATGGCAGCCTCCAGTTTCCTCTTAAGTTCCGCCACCTCGGCATCATGTATTTCCTGCTGCTTCCTCAGATCCTCTTTCCGCCGCTCCTCGGCAGCAAGCAAATCCTTGCCGAGGTCCTCCACCTTCTTCTTCAACAACTCCATCTCCCCCAGCTTCTGCTCCAGGTCCTTCTTCTCCTTCCCGATCGTCCCCAGTTGAACAGTGAGAGCTTCTTTCTTCATTTTAATCTTGGCACACTTCTCTATGGCCGACGTTGAAGCTTTCAAAGCCTTATCATAATTCTCCTTAGCCCGCTCGGCAGCTGGAACCACATCCTTCTAGAGAAATTGTAATAGGTTGATCTGCTGCAAGTAGGTGACTTGAGCATCTCGAAGGCACTGATCAAGGCTGAACTCGCCCTTGATGAACTTATTACGTATCTCCTCCGTATAAAACTGCGAGACCACAGCAGGATGGTTCGGGGAGAAGTTATCACCGAAAATCATTGCCCTTGTTAAAACAGGAACCTCAGAAGAGGATCCCCCGCCAGCCTTAGGACAATCGGTAGGACCCTTTGGAGGGACCTTACTCTTCTTCTTCTTATCACCATCGACCTGTTTGGGATCACTCTCCGCTGGAGGATCCCGAACCTGCTCGGATTCCGCAGTCGACGGTGGGGGAGGCAAGCTTTGGTTGTTAGAAAGCGTCGCAGCCGAATCGTCCACGACCTTCCTTTTCCTCGAGTCCTTCGCCTTCGGCTCATCAGCTCCGATGGCCTTGGCTTTCTTTAGGAGGTCTCGAATATTCATTTGATCTTCTTCTGCAAGCAAAGGGGAAGGCAAAAAACATCAGTCAGATGTAATAATACAATGTAACAAATCAAAGTGTCATGACAACAAACCTAAGGCGACCGCCAGTTGATCGGGCAGTGAATCTACCAGCAACCGAGATGAATATCGATAGCCACCCCTCTCCTTGATAGCCTCTTGTAGAAGGTACACAACATCCTTCTCAGGAGGGGTCAGATGATCGAACGTAGTAGAGTACATTTTCGGACCCCAGTCGTAGTGACGCCTATCCCAATAGATGCTGATAGGCGACTCCTGCTCGTCCCAAGAATTCCTCCAGAAAGGAAAGACCCCATCCTTCGGAATAACCTTAAAGAAATCTCGCTTAAAGGACACTCCAGAATACTTAGCCGAATCCACATACAATGATAGTAGAGGTCGACCGTTGTGCGCTCGAAGGCTCACCCAACCCCTCGGCCCCGCCTTCCTCGGACAGACGTCAAAATAATGAGTAAAAACCCCAACAGTTGGGACGATCCCCAAATGTAAGCAGAGAATCTCGAAGGCCTTGATGAAAACCCAGGCATTCGGGTGAAGCTGGCTCGGCGCCACGCGATAGTGTCTTAAGATCAACTTCTAGAACGATGTAAGCGGCAACCTGATCTTCAGCTTGTGTACAATAAAAGCATACAAAAACGTGAAGCCAGCGTTTGTCTCCCCCATATGACATACACGGTCGGAAGTCGAGGGAGGTGATACTGTATAATACTCATCATGCTCCGGATCTAATACAGATAGGCTCGCTCGAAGAGTTACCTCGGTTTCCCCACAATACCGAGAGGCGGTCCCGAGCACTTCAGCATCCACCCAGGCGTATCGGTCTTGGACCCAGATCTCTTGGCTGGTGACCTCCCCCCCACTAGTACTCGCAGCGTCCATGTACCCGTACCTATCAGCTTCAGGAAAATAACCTGAGTCAGAGATCTCGGTGCCCTCATCCTGCGATTCTAAGTCGGTTTCTGAAGAGGATGCGCAGAGATATCTCACAAAGATCGACCTTTCAGCCGAAGAGAGTCTGCGGACCTCTTCACGGGCCGATGCCGCCGCAGCCTCATAATGACGGATCATTGACGGGATGGTTAGCGCCCCACGCAAGGTACGGCTGGCGACCGATTCCCTTGCAGGCCTCGCCGTCGGCCAAGAGGAAGGAGGCGCCGGAAGCACCTCCAGAGAGCCACTACTCTCCCCTCCACCATCCCTTCCATCAGGAGGATCCATCACAGACCAAAGAAAAGGAGGCAAGAAAGGGAAATGGTGAGGAAGAGAGTAGTACCTGAAACACGCGGCGGCAAGACGGTGGAGGAACGGCGTTGTGCGGCACAGGCCCCACGAAAATGCCCGGAAATGGTTCTGCCAACAGTGGAACACCACCAAACCAACCTCCTTGAAGCGCAAATGACGCAGGGAACAGTTCAACCGGAGCAAAAAACGGTGAACAGAGCTTCTTCGCGCGTCAATGAGGGATACACAGAGAAGGAAGGGAAGCGAGAGCTATGGAGGAAGAAGGAAACTCAAGCAATAAGGAGAAGAATGGAGGGAGCGGTTAACACCTCCCTCCCATTATCATTTTAAACGAAGGATAGAAAGGTCCTTTCACCTCAAACTCCAAAAGTCGTGGGCAAAACAGAGGGGCAGCCCCGTCATTTCCCGCAGGGTCAAAATGGAATAGCGCACCAAGTCAGGGGCACCACGGGAACTTCACAAGCATAGTTGAGGGCAAAAATGGAAAGCGGTTGAGACGTGTGTAACGCACGTCTCCGCAATCATGCGCATTCAATAGCGCACGGCTCGAAGATAAAAGCCCCCAATCAGCGGAGGCCATGTGCCCCACTACAGCATAACGGTCAGAAGGGGAACAGCCAACGATGGGACGGTCGCAGACGAAAAGACGGGCGATAGGACAGGATGTGGTGAATAGACTAAAGCCCACGGACACCTGAGAAGCTTTCTCTCTCCCCGATTGACCTGAACGGACTGCAAGCTACTTCTACAAGGCGTATAACCCCATCAGAGAACCGATCGCCCCAGTTAGGGTTGGGGCTGGTCCGAACAGGAGGTACCCCTCAAAAGCAACCCACTGTCGACAATGAGCCGATCGCTCATCGCCACGCTGAGGGGCAACTGATCCGATCCCCGGCCGACCGTAAACATGAGGAGACGACCATCAATACCATGAAGCATATTTTCACCATACAAACACCACAATCCGATCGTTGACCAATACAACCGACGGCCGAAACCGCCCAGAGTCACTCTCACTGGAATCACCCCCGGAGACCCTTGAGACGATCGGCTCTCGGGTGAGGCCTCCGGCCCTCACCACCTAGAGGCCTAGATGTAGGCTACCTACCAAGTCTCATCGCATTTAATGCGCCCCATGCCGCCCCCGACAAAGCTGAAACGCCTCTGGTAAAGGCAAAGACCACTGACACACGCCGCGAGATTTACGGCCGGAACAGTGGGATTACGGCATGGGTGCCGCCTGCACCCACCATCCCCTTGATGTGACAAGGGACCCCTATATAAGGAGGAGCCCCCCTCATAAGAAGGTAAGCTTAATCTAGTCATATAAACCCTCTCATATCAACCCCCTCCTCTGACTTGAGCGTCGGAGTGTCCTTGCAGGTACCCCCGCCGCGCGCCCTGCACCGAAGCGACCACCGGAGAAACCCCAACAACCCCCAGAATTCCTTGGACCGCCATATCATCCCCATCGGACCACCATCCTCGATCTCGGCCACGATCACTTATGACACTGACTACCAGTTAAATTAGTAAAGCTATAATTCCAATAATGACTATTACCTGTGTGTGATGTGAAGGTAATGTGTGGAGCGCAATGGCACATATAATAACAAGGGTGATAGGGGAATGTGTGTTATCACTAGCATTTGGCGTATCTATTTATTTTGACTTGTTCTTCCTTTGTCTCATCAATTTTGTGTTTGTCAAAATGAAACTTTTGGACTAGTCTGTTTACATCTTGTCTGATATCTCATAAACCAAATGGCTATGTGAATTTATTCACATTATTTTATCTTTACATGAATGTGATGTGATTATGCAGATTGTAACTCACTCACTTGCAATTTTTAAAGGTGATGGAAACGAAAATTGGAAAGGTACATATTGATAGTTTTGTTTTCTTTTATTCATTTGGAATTTTTTATTGATCATAACCATCAATAGATGTTACAATAGATGTTACATGATGACTTTGGGTTTAAGTTTTAATTGTTCAAATTGAGTATTGCCAGATATTTTTATAAAAGAAAACATATTTAAGGACCAGGTTGTGTTGCAGTTTAAAAATAAACTACAGGTGATAGGAATGTATGGATTTAATATACGTTACTAGGTTTCGTTGGAGAAGAAAGACAACGTATATGCCTTTTTCTATTAATATAGAATGGATTTACTATAATACTGATAATATAAAATATAATATATCATTACTATGTTCTAAAAATATATTCTATTTGTATTTAATATAGAATAATTACATTAATAGTTATTTTTAATTTCAACTACGTGCTATATAAAACAAAATTTGCCTATTAATGTTGACTATTATATGCTCAATGATTTGAACACTCACGTGATAAAGAATTCAGGAGGTGCTAAGGTTTTCAACCATTTCAATTTGTAAGATTGGCTAGCTAGGTTGATAATGTTTAATATAGTGATTGATAATTTTGAAGCTACAAAGACAATGTAATGACTAGATATTTTTATATAAAAAATGATCCTATGAGAAAATTCATGTCTACAATAAAATATATATATATATTTTTTTTCATCTTCATTCCTATATTTTAAATAAAAAGAAGTTTAGAATCTGACAATGCAAATGCAGGGGAAGGCCTGTGATTCCTTTTACTGGTCTATGCGCCTCTGTTGTAAACACTATTGTGTTTCCCTTTTAAATTTGAGCAATTTGCCTCAATTAAAACATCCATGTGGTATGTTCTTTCACCCTGTATCTTTCTTTGTTATGCAGGGTGCACCAACTGCTGTTCTGCTTCACTTTGTCTAACAGAGAACATAAAGATGTGACTTATCTTTAGCATCTAAGCTTGTAATTGTTAAGATAATTAGTTTTTCTTCTGCATATTTATTTGAGTTGTTAGAGTACTTGTTTTTCCTATTTTTAAGGTGTTTAGTTGCTGCATAATATTTGTTAGTGGGTTGTTGCTTAAGTAACGTGATTTTTAGTTGACTAAGTCTTAGTTAGTGGTTATCTTGTGTAACTTCCATCTTCTGTGTATTTGCCTATTTAAGAGGCATTCTATGATTTGAATAAAGCAATGTGATTGAAATCATATTCATCTCTATATATTATTCTGGTTTTTCATTTGCTAACAGTGGTATCACGAGCTTGGTTCATGGCCTCTGACAGTTTTGTGCAGCCAGCTATTCCCCGCTTTGATGGTCATTATGACCATTGGAGCATGCTAATGGAAAATTTTCTAAGATCCAAAGAATATTGGCAGGTTGTTGAATCCGGTGTACCAGAATCAACAACTAGTATGACAGAGGCACAAAAGATAGAAGTAGAAGGAATGAAGTTAAAGGATTTAAAGGCAAAGAACTACCTTTTTCAAGCAATCGATCGTTCAATCTTGGAGACCATTCTTTCAAAAGATACATCCAAGCATATATGGGATTCCATGAAGAAAAAATATCAAGGCTCGTCAAGAGTGAAGCGTGCACAGCTTCAGGCCTTGAGAAAGGATTTTGAGACCTTGCAAATGAGGGATGATGAATCAATTACCAGTTATTGTGGAAGGACCATGGGGATAGCTAATAGCATGCGTTTCCATGGTGAGAAAATGGAAGACGTTGCTATTGTTGAAAAGATATTACGTTCCTTGGCACCAAAGTTTGACTTCGTTGTCTGCTCAATTGAAGAATCCAAAGACATAGACTCACTCACTCTAGATGAATTGCAAAGTTCTTTGTTGGTTCATGAACAAAAGTTGAGCCGAAGATCAACAGTAGATGAGCAAGCTTTGAAGGCTTCTACATTTCCTTCAAACTCTAGAGGTAGAGGGAGAGGGAGAGGTAGAGGCAGCACCAGAGGAAGAGGCAGAGGGAGGACAGACCAAAGCAACCGAGATGGAAGCAGAAATTCCAAAATTGATGATGATCAAGCTCACAACAAAGGCAGAGGATGGGACCGAAGATTTGACAAATCAAAGGTAAAGTGCTTTAGATGTCATAAAATTGGCCATTATCATTATGAGTGCTATACCAAGTTGCCTAACAACAAAGAAAAAGGAGAGAGATCAAATTTTGCTAAAATCAAGAAGTAGAGACATTGTTGATGGCTGTTCAAGACAACAAAGAACCTCAATCAGATGTATGGTTTGTTGATACAGGATGTAGCAATCACATGTGCGGAAGCAAGTCTTCTTTTTCTTACATAAATGAAGGCTTTCGTTCTATTGTAAGTTTTGGTGACTGTTCTACTGTGAGTGTAATGGGAAAGGGTGACATTACCATAAAAACCAAGAATGGTTTCACAGAAACAATCTCCGATGTATTTTATGTTCCTGACTTGAAAAGTAATTTGCTAAGTGCTGGCCAATTGTTAGAAAAAGGTTATGTAATAACTATACAAAAAGGTGCTTGTGAAATATATGATCATTCCAGGGGAGCTATTGCAGTAGTTCCAATGAGTTCAAACAGATTGTTTCCGTTGAAGATTGAAAATGTTCAACCTTGCATGATTGCTGAGGAGAAAGACACGTCATGGCTTTGGCACTACCGCTACGACCACTTGAATTTTGGTGGACTAAAGACCCTTAAAAAGAAAAGTATGGTGACAGGTCTTCCTCAAATAAATGTTCCTTCTCAAGTTTGTGAGGAATGTGTTGTTGGCAAACAACATCGTTCTCAATTCCCTCAAGGTAAATCATGGAGAGCAAAAGCTGCTCTTGAGCTTGTCCACTCCGACATTTGTGGACCGATAAATCCGTCTTCTAATGGGGGTAAAAAGTATTTTATTATTTTCAACGATGATTATACTCGAAAAACATGGGTTTATTTTTTGCAGGAGAAATCAGAAGCCTTTAGCACATTTAAAAGCTTTAAGGCACATGTTGAGAATGAGACAGGAAAAACAATTAAAAACTCTCCGGACAGATCGGGGTGGAGAATATTGTTCAAAAGAGTTTGGTGCCTTTTGTGATGCTCGAGGTATTCGAAGAGAACTCACAACTGCCTATACACCACAACAAAATGGTGTATCGGAGAGGAAAAACAGAACCATTCTCAACATGGTGAGAAGTTTGATAGCAAGAGGAAAAATTCCAAAGAGCTTTTGGCCTGAAGCAGTAAATTGGAGCATTCATATCTTGAACAGATGTCCTACTTTTGCTGTTCAAGACATGACACCAGAGGAGGCTTGGAGTGGGCGGAAACCGGCAGTGGATTATTTTAGAATATTTGGTTGCATAGCTTATGCTCATATCCCAAATGTGATAAGAATGAAGCTTGACGATAAAGGTGAAAAATGTGTCTTTCTTGGTGTAAGTGAAGTGTCCAAAGCTTACAAATTGTTCAATCCATTGACAAAGAGGACAATAATCAGTAGAGATGTCATTTTTGATGAGGAGAACACTTGGAATTGGAGTAAGCAGCAACTATCTCCAATTATTTTGGACAATCAGTATGAAGAAGAAATGCAACATGCTCCGGCGCAGCAGGAAATTTCAGCAAGTGATCATTTGCCAAGTGGTGATCCAATAACTATTGAAACTGAACCAACAACAGCAGAAAATATTCATGCAGAAGCTGACTCACGACGTGTTCGAAAGCGGCCTGCTTGGATGAAAGATTATGTGGTTACTGGAATTGAGGAAAATGAGGATCCAATCACTCATTTTGCTCTATTTTCAGATTGTGATCCAACAAGTTTTGAAAATGCTGTCAAAGAATCAAAATGGCGAAAGGCAATGAATGATGAGATTATAGCCATTGAAAGGAACGATACATGGGAGCTGTGTGATCTTCCAAATGGTCACAAGACCATTGGTGTAAAATGGGTCTTTAAAAACAAAACTGAAGGAGAATGGTGAAGTTGATAAGCATAAAGCACGGTTGGTGGCCAAGGGATATAAGCAAGAGTGTGGAATCGACTATAAAGAAGTTTTTGCTCCGGTTGCAAGGCATGATACAATAAGATTGGTGATCGCTTTGGCGACACAAAATTCATGGCCCATCTTCTAGTTAGATGTCAAGTCTGCCTTCTTGCATGGAAATTTGGAAGAACAGGTATTTATTGACCAACCTCCTGGTTATATTAAAGCTGGAAGTGAGCATAAAGTGTATAAATTAAAAAAGGCTCTTTACGGACTAAAACAAGCTCCACGAGCTTGGTATAGTCGTATTGAGACATATTTCTTAAAAGAAGGTTTTAAGAAATGTCCGTATGAGCATACACTTTTTATTAAAACTGGAGATGGAGGGAGGATGCTCATTGTTTGCTTATATGTAGATGATCTTATATTTACTGGAAATGACAGTTTCATGTTTGAAGAATTCAAGAAGTCTATGATGACAGAATTTGACATGTCCGATCTTGGTAAAATGCATTATTTTCTTGGTTTTGAAATAGTGCAATCTGCTGATAGCATCTTTGTTTCACAAAAGAAGTATGTGGCGGAAATTCTAGACAGGTTTCAGATGAAGGATTGTAATCCTGTTAACACTCCAAGTGAGTTTGGCATGAAGCTCAATAAAGACCATGGAGGAAAGAAGGTGGACAACATATTTTTCAAGCAAATTGTAGGCAGTTTGATGTATTTAACTGCAACGCGGCCAGACATAATGTATGTTGTGAGTCTCATAAGCAGGTATATGGAAGAGCCAACTGAGATGCATTTAGCAGCTGCCAAGAGAATTCTTCGATACTTGCAAGGAACAAAAGATTTTGGGCTGCTCTATGAGAAAGGAAAAATGATGGATTTGCTTGGATTTATTGACAGTGATTTTGCAGGAGACCAAGATGATAGAAAAAGCACCTCAGGTTATGTTTTTATGATGGGCACAGGGGCTGTTTCATGGTCATCAAAGAAGCAACCCATCGTCACCTTGTCAACAACAGAAGCAGAACTTGTAGCTGCAACAGCTTGTGCTTGCCAAGCTGTTTGGTTGAGAAAAATTCTTGAAGAATTGAATTTAAAGCAGGTGGGAGCTACTGTAATTTTCTGTGACAACAACTCAACCATTAAGCTCTCAAAAAATCCTGTACTACATGGAAGAAGCAAACACATTGATGTAAAATATCATTTTGTGAGAGATCTCAACAAAGCTGAAATAATTAATTTGAAGTACTGCAGAAGTGAAGAACAACTGGCAGACATATTGACAAAGCCTCTCAAAATTGTTCCCTTCCAAAACTTAAGAAGATTGATGAGAGTCTGCACTTTGAAGAATCATGGATCTGCACATCCATAAACTGAAGTCCAAGAAGTATTCAGTTTAAGGGAGGGATTGTTAAGATAATTAGTTTTTCTACTGCATATTTATTTGAGTTGTTAGAGTACTTGTTTTTTCCCATTTTAAGGTGTTTAGTTGCTGCATAATATTTGTTAGTGGGTTGTTGCTTAAGTAACGTGATTTTTAGTTGACTAAGTCTTAGTTAGTGGTTATCTTGTGTAACTTCCATCTTCTGTGTATTTGCCTATTTAAGAGGCATTCTATGATTTGAATAAAGCAGTGTGATTGAAATCATATTCATCTTTATATATTATTCTGGTTTTTCATTTGCTAACAGTAATTTGGATCAATAATTTAAATGCATATACTATCATTTATTTATTTGAAGTGGTGAATCGTTGTTTCCATGGTAGAATTTAGCGAATTAGGCGACTAGATAACATTGATCTATGAAGCTCATACACTTACACTGATTGGATACAACACGAATATGAGGAATTCGTAAAAATTTAAGATACAACAACATGGCTTAGATACATTCCCCTAATTTTTTCGGAACACCAAACAAACTCAAGGTCAAGTGTCACTCTAGAATGAAGTAATTTTCTTCTTTTCTCCTTTGTAAATGAAGTAACTTTTGGATTTATGTGTTATCATAGATCTGACTTGGGAAGACTTGGGAGAAGCTTCAACTTGCTGCTAGGATTATCGTTGCCATTGAGAGACCTCGGGACATTATTGTTCAGTCTGCTAGGCCTTATGGACAGAGAGCAGTTCTCAAGTTTGAACAGATCATCAGGTCATGCATTATTCCTTTATGAGTTTTTCAATTTTAGCTTCACCTGCTTAGGTTGTTAGTGTAATGTAATATCTCTGTGTGTGTAATTCTATGCATATCTTTGCCTTCATTGCTTTTTGTTAATGTATATTGGTTTGTATGCAGCCCATTAAGGAAGTTGCCCTTGGAAACTGTGCTATGATTTGATGCAAATTTAATTAATCTGACACAAAATTTACTTTGATTTGTTAATATAAAATTACATAGATCTGGCTCAGAAATGGCAGCACACATGCTACTTTTAGTTTTCCAACTTTCTTTGACACTTCCTATCATCATTCATGCCAAGGATCAACCAGGTTCACTACATATATATGCTTTAATTTCCCCTGTTACAGGCTTCATTAGTATTGACTGCGGACTTGTGGATGAACCAGACTACACAGATGAAACTTGTGGAAAATATTTTCTTATATGGGTCCATAATGTGGCACAATGGTTTTTTCATTAATCACCATGCCATACTTGGTTGCCAACCTTCAGATCATGGATCCAGATTTTCAGTTCTTTATAGATTTGGATTTATAAATATCATATACTATAATTATTGCTGTTATAGTGAATGACTACATTTCATGTTGAATCTTTAGGGGCACCCTTCAAAAAGTCTGCCTCCATGTGGGATGAGTGGGCCCTAAATAATCACTACACCATTAACAAGTTAACAAGTCACTGAGACTCAGGATTTCACCAAAGTTTTCATTGGCAAGGTCCCTCTCTTTCTCAATTCTAGATGATAAATTTAATTGTGGTATTGACTGCTCAACTTAAGTACTCAACTGATTGTTCTTTTCTTTCTCTATCTTACTGCAGTCCCCTTCCATATGGTGTCATCTGATTTTGCAGTTGAAGTTTTATCTCTTTTTTATGTTCAGATGATTCAAAACTTCTATTATTAATGAAATATTTTATTATCTGATACACTATTTTTTGGTATTAGGTAATTTTGTTTTACTTTCTTATATACTTTTCTCCGCTCCAGGTAGCACTTGACTACATTGGGAAAAGAGGAGCAACCAAGGAAAAGAGAATTAAGTGAGTCGAGTTGTATTTCTAAAAATCCCGAGGACAATTTGTGTGTACCCTATAGTGTGCAAGGGTTAACTTGTATCATAATCTGCAGGTATGCTAAGGAGAGTTTAGTGAATGCAACAACACTAATGAGCCACACTGTGTGCTTTGCATAGTTGGAACTGCAGAGATTAGCAAACAGAAGATGGGAGAGAGAACAAGAGATGCAACAGAGGATATGTCTGAAGAGTTGTCGGAAGGAGAAAAAGGGGATGGAATTGGGGAGATGATACAAATTGAGATGCCAAAGAAAAAACTTCAGAGGCAGATTTCCAACTTGGAAGTATGGTCTGATGATAAAAAGGAAAAGAAGCTCAATATTGTCCTCTTTGAGGTATATTATTCTTGTGTTCAGTTTTCACTTCCACGGAATCATTATGAAAATCAATTCACATCTTTCCTAATAGCCAAATTTTTTAGGATGTGTCCATGTCTAAAGGAATACTGATTATAGTTATTTATTTACCTAGTCACTGATCAGCAACAAAATTGATTAACAAAATATGATTGGAGTCTGTCTGAACATTGAAGATTGGTTAATTTGATTAATAATAAAATAAGAAAAAGAAATGGAATTGCATTGTCACAGGATTGTAGTATAAGCATAGTATCATTATGTCATTACTCCTGTTATGAAATGCTTCACACAAATCTAATGACATAAATAGGAACTGCTGTTTTGCCAAAGTAATAATAGAACCTGTTTTTCTTCCCCTTCCTTTTCAAGCATGACTCATCTCTGTTTAAGTAACTTTGTTGGATGGAACAGTTAATTATTAGGCTAAAAATTATTGTTAATATTGAGGTGCAATTTTTCTATTTAAAGGCATGGTCAGAAGTATCAATTCAATTAGAATCCGACCTACTTAAACTTGTTTAGAATTTAGATATATGTTACTGACCCAGGACCATAAGACAGACAATTGAAGTTAAAATATGACAGAGCATAACCAACTTAATGAATCTTGTTGATATAAATACATTATTTATAGTTGGCTATATATATATATATATATATATATATATATATATCCTATAATGACTATGTTTTGTTTTATATGCCATGATTCACGACATATAAAACAAAACAAACAATCATTAGATATATATACTTTATATAATTTTAACCCTTTATATTTTCATGAAACATTGTTGGTTTAGGCAGAGGAGAACCATCAACTCACTTAACTATACATGATGTGTTGACTTTTTCTCTTAGCCCATCAAATTATGTATTTGGTAATCTCCTTTTACTAGACCTATCTCCTTTCTTCTTTATTGCTATTTTTGGTAGTGTAGTAGAAAATATTAATTATGTGTTACTGTATATAAGTTCTCGACTAGTAAAAGGAAACTGAAATTACTTTTATTTGATGCTTTGATACATTAACCACGGTTTTAAAGCTTGGGGAACTCTATAAAATTGTTGACATTACCCATACTTTTAATCGTGGGCAAATTTAGAGATTATCCGTGGTTAGGTAATCGCCGGTGGTTTCCTAAACCCAGGTAATTACCCGCGGTTGTGAAACCCCAGGTAAAATTTGATTTCTCCAGCTATTGCTCAAAATCGTAGGGAATATGTTTGTGACGCCTTCATTGCCTACGGTTTGGGCAACCGCTGGTAAAGCTGTTAGCGGGAGTTTAGACCGCGGGAAAAATAAAAAATAACCCCCGGTAAAACCATTTTTTGTTGTAGTGATAATTGAAATCTTTGAGAGGTATAATTGATGACGTATGTATCTTTTAGTACTTGGAAATTGTATTGATAATAAAATGGAAAAGTAAATTTACAATATGAGCATAGGCTTATATAGCCAATATAATTAACTAATTACTAACTAATTTTTTAATCAATCCAACTAATCTCTAACGCACATTTTATATCCCTAACAAGTACTTGGTTTAGGGCTTACTCTAAATTTTATATTAGACAATTAAAAAAATAAAAGCTTGTTGCAATTTTTTGAAAAAAATTATTGTGATTTTACTCTAAAATTATTAAATCAACGTTTAATAGGGGTGCAAATTAATAATTAAATCGAGGAAAGTGATGCACGAAGCAATAAAATGTTGAACCTAAAATATTATTAGTGAATCACTCCTTATTATTTTAATAAATGTGCAAGTGTTTCTATAATGTTCAATATTATTATATAGTTCTACTTGATTGCAAGTGTTGCATCCATTGGATTAATCTAAACCTTATAGACAGTTTTCTTGAATAATTTTTTTGTTGATATATAATATAACTTATAATAACGATATATATCGAAGAATGACATTCACATACTTTTAAAAAAAATTAGATATATTGCTTTTCTTACTCAACAAACTGCCAATAAGAAGAATGATATTACCTATATTAAATATCCTTTGATATACTCTTCATTATTGAAATGTGTTTGCACTTGTTTAATAATTAAAAAAATAAATTCTAAAAGAGGTTTCGTATGTGACTTAATAATAAAAACAATATTTGTAGACCTGTTTATTTTTCCCTAAGGAACCTTTTAGAATTACACTTGAGGTAAAACATAATAATTATTAGTACGTTTTCAACCTCCTCAAATATGAAACAAATAGACATTATTTTTAAGAGTTTAATATATATATATATATATATATATATATATATATACTGTCAGTGTAAAGAAATTTTACACATACATTCAGTGATGTATGTTGACACATCATTTATTGAATTTAATAATACGTGAAGTGTCTTATTCATTAATTAATGATGTGACGGCACACCATTGGATGTATGTGTAAAATTTTTTTTACGCTGATAGTGTATATCAATATAATTAAATCCTATATTTAAAAGTGTTTTAACTTTTAAATCTTTTTCCAATCATGTATTGTAGCAATCTAACCCGTCAGCGCGTCACCTTTTGCCATTAACATCTCCATAAAAATATTATCACATTATTATAAAAATAATCACATGAATGCCTTTTCATCAATTGAAATTATGTGCTCATAATCATCACTTTCTCCCGCTCGTTGGTGAACAATTTCTTAGAGCAAGGATTGGATTAATATTGTACTATGTCACACCTTTGGACAAGAGAATAGATGTGTGCTGAACATTTAGCTAATTTAGAACATTGTTGCTCATTTTTTGGTAGTATTTTTTTTTTAATGTTGCCCACCTTTTTAATTCAGTTTGGTAGAGAGAGAATATTCGGTGTTGGTTTGGTTATACATTCGGTGAGAATTAATTACGTTGGAATTGATTTTTAAATTCATCCAATGTGTTCGTCAATTCTACATCATTATTTTTTTTATCATTAATTCTATAAATTTATTAAAATTAAATCTACTCAAATGTAATTAATTATCGGAAAAATTAAATCTACTCCAATTTCTATCTATCTTACCTTTCTCTTTTCTTCCTTTAATTTTTTTATGTCTCACATCATTTGTTATATATATATATATATATATATATATATATATATATATTTCTTTTTTTCTATATATTTCCTTGCTATCTCTCCAAGTTTCCAAGTATGCACAAACTGATAATTTTTCAGAAAAATAAAAAGCTATTTTTTTTTATGAGGTGGTCCAATTAATTGTGATCTGTCTTCACATTTTGAATTTGACGCACCTACTTACCATATAGAATGGTTTAGTTGAGAAGGCACACGAGGGAGATTATAAAAGGGCCATTAATTAATCATTGTCCTCTGAAGCAACTTTGGGGTTAACATAGAGACCACATTGCTGGGATACATAGCTAGCTAGCTCCATTAAGGCATAAACTAGGATGGAAGGGACAGGTCCAAAAACATTCAGCTTCGACACTGAGCCGCAAAATCCCAGATCAACCATAAAGCAACTTTCTTTTGCAAATCTTGCTGAGAATTACCCACCTGGCTTTCCCAAAAAGGTAATTAATTAAGTATGACACAATATATATATATATATATATATATATATATATATATATATATATATACACTCATCCACTCACAACTCACAAGCATATATCATATATATTTATTCTCTTTATGCCCTGTTTTCAGAGAAAAATGAAACGATATATGCATGTTTGGGTGATACATTTGTTAAAGCATATTACTCCGAACTTGAATATAAGCAAAAATAACTAAATTCACACATATTAAGAAAATTAGTTAAACTCATTGAATTTTCTTGATATCATGTACGTAAAAGGTACTTACATTGCCTAAATTATCCTACATTCAATTTTATTGAATATTGTTTCAAGTGAATATACTCTCTTTCTATTAAAAAATGATACATTACATAGAGTGGTTGGGAGCCCTGCAAGTGAAGCTGCCAATTTTGAGACTTTGTTTTCATCAATAGCATTAAGGCCGGCAGAACCACTTCCCACAAAAACCAATAGGAAGGTGCCTATGATCTCTGCAAATATTTCATGAGATTGTTATGCATAGTGTCATATTAATAAGTAACTCCCTCGGGACTCAATTATAAGAAAAAAAAATATTTATTTATACTGGACTAAAATATAAGTAAAACTTAATTAATTTCACCCTATTCAATGATATCATCTTAAATTATCCTTTATTTAATTAAGATTTTATTTTCCAACTACTCTATTTAATGAATTATGTGTCAATTGAAAGAGAATATGTCGACTTAAAACAAATTTTAATAAATTGAACGTAGGGTGATTTAGGTCATGCAATTAATTTTTAGATGATATCAAGAAAATTAAATGAGTTTAACTTTCTTAATAAGTGTGAATTAAGTTATTTTTACTTACATTTGAATCCAGAGGGAGTATATATTTTGACCCAAGTGCATGAAAATAGAGTATAATATTCAACACAAAATATTTGAATATAATATTTAAATTAACTCATAGCTGGTGTAATGGTTGGGTGTTGTGTAACATTTGTTGAAATGAATTTATTTTAGAATCCATAACTTTTTATTGTAAAAATAACATATCTCATGTGAAAATGACCTTTATAAAACCAAAACCAAAATATGGACCACAAAAAAGACAGAACAACCGAAATGAATTGATTTTGTAGGTTATGGAATTAGGGTAAAAGAGAGTAAAATTTTGGGATTTTTTAATTTTAGGTGAAATTTGATATTTGGATTGGTGAGTTTTGAATTTAAGATTATTTAAAAAGATATAATCAATTTAATTTGTGAATATGTTGAGTAGAAAGTGCGGATTTAAAGGATTTATGTAAATGAAATGGATAGAGGACCAAATTTACTCAATTTTTAAAATTAGAGGGATGTATTTTGTTAAAAAAATATGAGGGACCAAAATTTCATGTGGTTGAAAACTATAGGCAACACAAATGCAATTAAAACTATTAATTATGTGTAATTCATCTCATCTCTCAAAGTAATGATATTTTTTTTATTGATGAGCATTTAATGAACACATAATGCTTTCAATTATTTTACAAAAAATATCAATTGATTTTAAATTTTATGTTTTAAATGTAATAAATACTTTATTTTTAGTGAATATTTTAATTTTTATTTTCTTAATCAATAATCACTAATCAATATCTAAAAATTACTCATTAGTAATTTTTTTAATATTTTTTCTAAGTAAAGAGAATAATATTAAAAAGGACTTACATGGGAAATTCCTTTTTAATATTAATATTGTAAATGAGGTGATACCGGTTGGATAGAAACTTATTTGTTGTATAAGTTATAACATTAATTTTTTTTCTTTCAATTGGTATTATACTTAAATAATAAAAAGGAAAAAAATACACGTTCCTTTTTATTTATAAAATTGATGCTTTATAATCATGACAAATGATTTACCATGTTTATGACCTTAAGGTACTGGAAGGGAAGAGAGGGGAGGGATTTTAATGAATGTGAGGGAAGGGAAGGTGACATTTTATTTGTTTGGTTCAAAGAGGGGAGGAGAGGGAAGAAAAGGGAAAATTACCCCTTACATGTTTGATTCACAAGGATAATGGAGAGAAAATAAAGCTAGTTTACTTATATACCTATTTATTTTTATAACACATAATTTTATTAATATGAGTGTAAGGGTATTTAAGCCATTTTAATTATTTAATTTAAACTTTCTCTCGTTTCGCCTCCAAATTAAATCCCCCATTATTGGAGGGGAGCATAAATAGTCTTATGAGGGATTTTGACCCCTCCCCTCCTGAAAATTGAATCAAACATTAAAACTCATTTTAAATCTCTCCCCTCCCTCTAAATCCCTCCAACCAAACATATGCTAAATTATCAATAATTTCTATTTTTTTTCTATATTATCATATTTCACAATGGCTAAAATTTATTTTATTTTTGTCTCCCCATATTCTTTCTATTTCTCGTAATTTTATCACATATTCTAAGGTAGAAAAATAACATTCAACATATTCAAATTTAGTTTAACAATATAAGTTGATTCAAGTGATGTGGATGTTATTAGCTTGAGAATGATAGACTCTAGTGAAGGATAGTTGTGGTTTATATAAAAAAATATCCAAATTTAATTTTGTCCAACTCATTCCCTTTAATTTTTCTCAATTAATTTAGTTTTAATTTTTATGGAGGAATTATTACACTGCCTATTGTGATTCTTTCAGATATGTTTTGAAGTTTAGAAGTCGGTCAGGTGCCTCCTACTCAGCAGCGTATATCCATCTATCTTTGATTTCACGAATAATTAGGCATATAATTTGTGCCCAATCCTTATCGCTAATAACACTTGAAGTCTTGATCATCTCCTATATTAACACAAGAGAAAGTCTTTATATATCATCATTATGATGAAGGGTGACATAGAAGACCAAACGACTATGTTCAACAAATATGCCTTTGCTTGTGCCATAGTCGCTTCAATGGTTTCCATCATATCCGGTTATGGTAATATTGCATTTTCTCTCTCTCTCTTTTCTTTTTTCTCTTTAATTTATCCTCTATTTTCTAATTTTCACCATTTGGTTATCGCTGCAACATAGGGTAATACAAACGTTTTGTAAGTCAAAATATGTTCCTTAATCTAGGATGTTTATTTTCCCTTTTATTTTACGCAAGGCAATTGGTATGTATCTAATTAAAAATAGAAAATGCATCTTTTTTAAGTTAATACATTAACTGTTACACTTTTTGTAATTACTTAATCAGTGCCTTAGTAATATTCATAAGGGAACTCTATACTTTAGATAAGTGCTGTGTACCTTGAAAATATTTTTAGGCTTAATTACATTTTTGGTCCCCCAAATTTAGTGTTTGAGTGATTTTTGTCCCCCTACTTTTTTTTTTCTCGAATTTAGTCCCTTAATTTTTAATTTATGACAAATGTAGTCATCTATTAAATTTCATACAATTACTAGCAGATTAATCCGATATAACATCCAATGTGTGACCTAAATTATTTAAATAATAAAGTGGACCCATATTTTATATCTATTGATAATATTTTAAAAATATTTAACAAACAAAGTTAAATATTGTCACAAAGGGGGAGAATTTGTTACTTAACTTTGTTAGTTAAAGTTTAGGGTTTTCGTTTGTTAAATTTTTTTTTTAAAATATTATCAATAATTATAAAATATGGGCCAACATTATTAATTAAATAATCTAGGTCACACATTAGCTGTCATATCAGATTTCTTTGTTAGTAATTGGATGAAGAGTTAACAGATGACTACATTTGTCACAAATTAAAAATTAGGGAACTAAATTCGAGCAAATAAAAAATAAAGGGACCAAAATTGCTCAAACACTAAACTTGGAGGACTAAAAGTGTAATTAAACCATATTTTTAAAGTTATGCTGACGATTGTTCCAAGAACCCACGGTGGTTAAGGAATCATATATATGATTTTTTTATTGGAAATCTCAGATTAATTACATTTATATCATTAAATACTCCACAATGTCATGAAATTTTTTTAATTTGATTGCATATTTTTAACTTTTATCTTGATTCATGATTCTAGATACTGGTGTTATTAGTGGAGCCATGATATTCATTAAGGATGATCTTGGAATCAGCGATATCCAACAGGAGGTTCTAGCAGGAATCTTAAACCTTTGTGCATTGGTGGGATCTTTAGCTGCTGGAAGAACCTCTGATTACATTGGTCGCCGATACACAATCTTCTTGGCCTCTGTTCTCTTCATGCTTGGTGCAGTTCTCATGGGATATGGCCCAGACTATGCAATTTTAATGGCTGGAAGGTGTGTTGCTGGTATAGGTGTGGGCTTTGCTCTCATGATAGCACCAGTTTACTCTGCTGAGATTTCCTCTACATCATCCAGGGGATTTCTAACCTCCTTACCAGAGCTTTGTATTGGTATTGGAATCTTAATTGGATATATATCAAACTACTTTTTGGGGAAATTGACTTTGAAGCTTGGGTGGAGATTGATGCTTGGTATTGCAGCATTTCCTTCAATTGTCTTAGCTTTGGGGATTCTAACAATGCCAGAGTCTCCAAGGTGGCTAGTGATGCAAGGTCAACTAGGAAATGCCAAGAAGGTACTATTGCAAGTTTCTAATACCAAACAAGAGGCTGAACTTCGTTTCAAGGAAATTAAAGTTGCTGCTGGGTTTGATGAGAATTGCCATGATGATGTTGTGAAGCTCCCTCAAAAGTCTCACCATGGTGAAGGGGTTTGGAAAGAGTTGCTTTTGAGGCCTACACCCTCTGTTCGTTGGATGCTGATTGCAGCAGTTGGGATTCACTTCTTTGAGCATGCAACTGGCATTGAAGCTGTGATGTTATATAGCCCAAGAATCTTTAGGAAAGCTGGTGTTACAAGCAAGGATAAGCTTTTACTTGCAACAATTGGAGTAGGTCTTACAAAGATCACTTTTTTGATAATAGCCTCATTTTTACTTGACAGAGTTGGTAGAAGGTGCCTATTGCAAATAAGCACTGGTGGAATGATTTGTGGCCTGACACTTTTGGGTTTCAGCTTGACAATGATGGAACATTCCAAAGAAAAGGCCTTGTGGGCCTTGAGCCTTAGCATTGTGGCGACATACTCCTATGTTGCTTTCTTTAACATTGGGCTTGGGCCTGTCACATGGGTCTATAGTTCAGAGATATTCCCTTTGAAATTGAGGGCACAAGGGGCAAGCATAGGAGTTGCTATGAATAGGATCATGAATGCTACTGTTTCCATGAGTTTTATTTCAATCTACAAAGCAATCACTATAGGTGGGAGCTTTTTCATGTATGCTGGTATATCTGTATTAGCTTGGGTGTTCTTCTATGTTTTCCTTCCTGAAACCAATGGCAAAGCTTTGGAAGAGATGGAAATGGTTTTCAGCAGAAAATCCAGTGGTAAAAATGTGGCAACAGAAACAGATCCAAGACAAAATGCATAGTGTGATTTAGTGAATATAGGACAGAATAGTTGTGTGCATTTTGGGCTAAATGCTATAATATTCAACACTAGATTTTGTATTGCTCAACCGGGGTACATGAGCTTAGTTCTACATCATCTTTTTCTTTGCATTAGCCTTATGCTCAATAGTCCAAAGAAATGAATGGCAGAAAAAAATTGAAAAATCTAAAAGTACAATGCTAGGTAGGTCTAGTAAGTCGGTTATTGTAGGCCTTAGAAATCAAAATTTTCAAAAACTAGTTATTGTATTTTTTTTTAGCTCAGATCGTATGTTCAATGTTAGAAAATGGTGATTCTATTCTTCTTTATGGTTTCGGATGCAATTCTGTTGCGCCTTCCTAATTCCTATTTGTGTTACATGCTTTACACACTTTCATGCAAAATATTTTATTCTTTCTACATGACAAATGCTCACAAGTTGAAAAGCGAAAATTGCGTGTTGGCAGGACAGGCGAAGCTAGAGGAAGATTGTGGAAGAATTCTTTTGGGAGGAGGCCAAAAGAAGAGTTAACTATATGATACAACTTTGAAACTAATAAAAACAGAGGAGCATGATAAACCTAGCCTAATAAAACAAACTACACATGCTAAGCCACCATAAATTATCGAAAAGCATAGGCTACAAAAAACAGCTACCAACTTAGCCTCCTTGCATTTACACTAGCTATCCCTCCTATAAATATGTACCAAGTTATTATGTTTTAATCATCAAATAAACATTGAGTGTTGTGATACAAAGTGAGAGTTTTCTCTCTTTTCTTTAGGCTGAGCCATTTGGTAATGAGCAAGATTTCAAATTTAGGTGTTGAGTTCAAGTGAGAAAGAGTGTCCGGAATTGGTGAGAATTTGGAGTTTTTAAGAGGTGTTCACAATTGCCACCCTTAATAGTCCAATTTCTAGTCATTTTCTGAAGAAACCGACACCGCCATCGTGTTCAGAAGGTCGAAAAACCTTGGAATAGTGAGTTCCGCCTTCGTCGGAAACCACCGTGTCATCGCCGGAAACCATCGTACCGTCGCTGGAAAACCATTTTCCGATCACTGGAAAATCAGATATTGAAGACGACCACGTCAGCACTGAGGTGTCAATTTTGACACGTCAGCCTTATAACATCTTGCCACTTGTCCCACTTGCCTCGTCATCCAAACTCTTGGTAATTTCAATTTTACTCCATATTTCCAATAATTTTCATTTCAACCCATAACTTTTCTGAAATTGCAGTTTAGCCCCTACACTTTATGTATTTTCACTTTTACCTCATAATTTTCTAAAATTACAAAATTTCCCCAAACTTTTCGAAATTACCTTTTAGCCCCTGAATTTTTGAAAATTTCCTTTTTGCCCCAAAAATTTTCTAATTTTTTTTTTGCCCTTAAAACCCCAAATTCATACCTAGCCTACTTTTAACCTACAAAATGCCACAAAGACAAAGACCTTACCATGAAATTGAGATGGGGGAATTGAGGCGTCAACTTCAACAACTTCAAGCCACTGTTGAAATTCAACAAGTCCAAACTAAAGAACAAAGAAGGCGTTTAGAAGGAGAATCAGATGAAAGTGATTCCCCATACACTGACAACCATCACTCTCGGAAACAACAATTCCAAAGTACTGACTGTTGAGTCTCAAAAATATCATAAGGTTGTTTATGATGTTTTAAGACAACTAGATTCCCAAGTTTTAATGGTTGACAAATTTAACTTAAAGTATTTATCATAGATACACATATGCTTTAATGTTTTATCTATGATTTCAGCAAGAGTCACTATGAGCCTACATAAAAGACTAAGTGTTGAAGCTGTCTGAAGTAGCAGAATTCGTCTGAAGAGTTGAAGCTGTCTGAAGTAGTTCAACCCGTCTGAAGTATCAATGGCCATCTGAAGTCTTTTGATGACGTGGCACCTCTAGTGTGAAGTGTTGAAGTCGTCTGAAGTCTCATTTATGACGTGACACCCTTTGCTGAAGTTTGTGAAGACTTTCTGAACCTCTGTTGCACGTACCTTTTCAAACACGTTTATAGCAAGGAACACAGAGACCTTTCCTGGTATTTTTGAATTTCATACACCACTGAGGAAATCTCTGCAACGCAGCCTCTGCAGCAACATTTGTAGCAGCTTTATGGCAGGAGCAACCTTGTACCGTGTCAGAAATATCAGAGCTCTCAGAAGCATGTCTCACAATGGATTAAATAGCATTTAATGCTATCTCTTAACGGTGGTATTTCAACGGATTAAAGATTGGGTATAAATACCCCTCCTTTGAAGACCATCAGCAGAGAAGAATTTTTTTGTGAAAAAGAACAAAAACTTGGCAAGTTTTTCGCTGCAACAACTCTGATAATCTTTATCTTTGTACACATATTGTATTATCCTGATCATACCTCAGTTTTTCTGTACATTTGTAATTGTTTAAGCTTCAAGACTGATATAGTTTGTAAGCTTAAGCATTTTATCTTCTCTGTATTTATTTGTTGAGCCTGGAGAGGCATGTCTGAAAAAGAATACTTGTTGGTTTGAGCCTGGAGAGGGTTGACTGTAAAAGAATACTTGGTTGTAGAGCCTGAAGAGGCTTGACTGTAAAAAAATACTTGTAATCTTGAAAGATTAAGAGAAAATCCAATTGCTAGTTGGCATTGGGACTGGATGTAGCTCACAGTGGTAGTGAGTGAACCAGGATAAATTCCTTGGCTAAGTTTTCTTACCCTTATCTCTTATCAATTCTTTTTATATTAATCAAGGGGTCAGAATAATTAATCTGATATTTTATAAAGGCACAAAACATCTTTTAAAATTAGTTTTTACAAGCCGTCTGAAAACTTCAGACAGCCCCTTAAAAGCCTGTCTGAAATCGTGTTTTTAATACCTGTTTGCGAAAAAGCTTTCTAAAATATTTAGAAACACTATTCAACCCCCCTTCTAGTGTTTCCCTGTGTTCCTACAGTTGGTACCAGAGCTCTACTCAGGGTTGAAGCACCTAACAAGTGTTTGAGGACTGAAAGATCCAAATGGAAGCTTCTAACAGCAACAGGCAATACATCACAGAAGGAGCCTCTATCACAAGACCCCCAGCATTCAATGGAGTGGATTACCACCACTGGAGAGATCGTATGAAGTTGTTCATTGAGAGCAACAACATTGATTTTTGGGATGTGGTCACTGATGGAGACTATGTGCCTATGCAAAATGGTGTGCCTATACCTAAGACTGAATGGACCTTGGAGCAGAAGACTAGAGTCCAGATGAACGCTAAAGCCAAACTTTATCTGATATGTTCCTTGAATAAATCAGAATATGAGAAGGTCCATGGATGCACTTCTGCCAAGGAGATTTGGGATACTCTTGCAGCAGCCCATGAAGGGACTGAAAACTGTCAAGCAATCCAAAATCAGCATGCTTATACATCAGTATGAGATGTTTAAGATGGAAGAAACTGAAACCATTGACCAAATGTTTGGGAGGTTTCAGACCATAACCAATGGACTCAGGTCCTTAGGAAGAACCTATGAATCTGGAGACAACAACAGGAAGATTCTAAGAAGTCTACCTAAGTCCTGGAGACCCAAAGTCACTGCCATTCAAGAGGCAAGAGATTTGAACTCTCTGAGAATGGAAGAACTGTTGGGATCTCTCAAAGTCCATGAGCTTGAGCTTGGAGAAGATGACAACAAGAAGAAGTCTCTAGCTCTAAACTCCAAGGCCAAACAGTCTAGGCATGGCAGCATGAAGGCTATGCAAGCTGAGGAAACTTCAGAAGCAGATGAAGATTCTGAAGATAGCTCAGAAGATGACAATGATCTTGCTCTTTTAAGCAGAAAGATCAAGAGAATGTTGCAGAACAGAGGAAAATTCAGAAAGAACCAACCTTCATCATCCAAATCAGGTAAGACAGGTAAAGAGTCTAACACTGATAAAATTATTTGCTTTGAATGTAAGCAACCAGGGCATATGAAGGCTGATTGCCCAAGACTGAAGAAAAACAACTTCAAGAAGAAGAAGTTTTTCAAAAAGAAGAAAGGTCTTATGGCAACATGGGAAGACCTTGATGAATCAACCTCAGAAGAAGAAGAAGACACTTCAGAAGAGGCAAATTTGTGTCTCATGGCTAGTCTACCATCTTCAGACAGCTCTGAAGCTGAGGTATTTCCTCTTACTCTACAAGAAAAGTATGATGATCTGGTGGAAAGTTCCAAGGATATAAGAATCTATCCAAAGCCCACACAGAAATGTGTGACAAATATGAGGCACTTGAGATAGAACATATTATGCTCAAGGAAAAAATTCTTGAGACTAAAAAACTGCAGTTCACAAGCTATGTCTGAAGAGAATGAGGAAACTTCAGAAGCAGGTTGTGGAACTGACAAAAGATCTGGCCAAATTTGTCAAAGGAACTAAAAATCTGAATATAATGCTTGGAAATCAAAGGCATTCCCTTGACAAAAGTGGGACTAGGCTTTTGTGATCATAACATGTCTGAACCTCCTACTGTCTTAAATTTTTCTAAAGGCAAAAGAAGGTTACTGGGTGTTCTCACTGTGGTAAGCCTGGACACAATATGGCTCAGTGCAAACACAAGAGAAAAACAAGGCCCAAAGCTAACAAGAAAGGACCCAAAAGAATATGGGTACCCAAAAACTTAATTATTCCTATTGCAGATGTGTTTAACAGGACAAAGGAGACCCCACAAATGGTACATGGACAGTGGGTGCTCGCGACACATGACAGGAGAAAGGTCTTTGTTCCAAAACCTTAGACCTAGAGCTGGTGGAGTGGTCACCTTTGGTGGAAATCAGCAAGGGAAGATCATTGGAATAGGGACTGTAGGTATATCTCCTTCATCCCTTATTAAAAATGTACTCCTAGTGGAGGGACTACAGCATAATTTACTGAGCATAAGTCAATTATGTGACAGTGGTTATGTGGTATCCTTTACTAAGGAAGGATGCATAGTCAAAGACTCCTCTGAGCAAAACCCTCTTTACTGCTAAGAGACACAGCCATGTGTACAAAATTGATCTAGAGGATCTAGCAAGTCAAAATGTAAAATGTTTCATTTCTGTTAAGATGAAAACAGATTTGGCATCAAAGACTTGGCATGCCAGCTTGAGATTAATCTCAAGGTTAGCAAAACACAATCTTGTTAAAGGATTGCCCAAGCTTTCATACAAATCTGACATTTTATGTGAAAGCTGTCTGAAAGGGAAACAACAAGACACTCTTTTAAGAGTAAGGATGTTGTTTCAACTAGCAGACCACTAGAACTTTTACACATGACTTGTTTGGTCCTATTAGAACAGAAAGTCTTAGTGGTAAGAAATATGGTTTGGTCATTGTTGATGACTATTCTAGATTTACATGGGTGTTATTGCAAGAAGCAAGGATGAGACTTTTAGGAATTTCACAATATTCTGCAAGAAGGTACAGAATGAGAAAGGATTCTGTATTTCTTTTATCAGAAGTGATCATGATGGAGAGTTTGAGAATGCAAACTTTAAAATGTTTCTGTGATGAGAATGAGATCTCACACAATTTCTTCTGTGGCTAGAACACCTCACAGAATGGGGTTGTTGAGAGAAAGAACAGAAGTTTACAAGAGATGGCAAGGACCATGCTCAACTCATGCAGCTTACCAAGATCCTTCTGGGCAGAAGCTGTTAGCACAACATGTTACCTTCAAAACAGAATATTGGTAAGACCAATTCTGAAAAGACTCCCTATGAACTGTGGAAAGGAAGAAAAACCCAACATATCATATTTCCACACCTTTGGCTTTGAATATTTTATACTCAACACCAAGGATGATCTTGGAAATTTGATGCAAAGTCTGATAAAGGATTTTTTCATTGGATATTCTGAAACATCTAAAGCCTATAGAGTGTATAACTCTAGAACTTTAACTGTTGAAGAAACTATTCATGTTAAATTCAATGATAATAAGAGACTGATAGGGAACTATCAGATCTAGAGGATGATTTTGCAGGAATGGAGCTGAATGACCACAACAGCTTGAAGGATGAGCAGCTGTCTGAAGTACCCTACTTTTACTAAACCTCTTCAGACAAATGTTGAGTCTCAGACAGAACAAACAGATTTGATACCTCCTCAAAAACCTGATTGGAAATACAAATCACATCATCCTAAAGAGCAAATCATTGGCAGCACTTCAGAAGGAGTTAAGATAAGATCAAAATTCAAGAATCTGAATTCTCTTGCTCTCCTGTCTGAAATAGAGCCAAAAACATTGATGAAGCTCTGCATGATGAAGGGTGGATCCTAGCCATGCAAGAAGAGCTGAATCAGTTTGCTAGGAGTGATGTCTGGACCCTTGTTCCTAAACCCCATGGGAAAACTATTATTGGAACCAAATTGGTGTTCAGAAACAAGCTGTCTGAAGAAGGCAAGGTAGTCAGAAACAAGGCAAGATTAGTTGCTCAAGGATACAACCAGCAATAAGGTATTGATTTCACTGAAACCTTTGCCCCAGTGGCCAGGTTAGAAGCAATTAGAATTCTTTTATCTTATGTTGTAAATAATGGCATCAAGCTATATCAAATGGATGTTAAAAGTGCCTTCCTCAATGGTCTCATTGAAGAAGAAGTCTTTGTTAGACAACCCCCTGGTTTTGAAGATATTGCTTTTCCTGAACATGTTTTCAAACTCAAAAAGGCTCTCTATGGTCTGAAACAAGCCCCAAGAGCTTGGTATGACAGATTGAGCAGTTTTCTAATCTCAAATGGTTTTGAAAGAGGAAAAGTGGATACAACTCTTTTTAGAAAACAGTCTAACAAAATTCTTATACTTGGTCAGATATATGTTGATGACATTAATCTTTGGTTCAACTGACTCTTCATTATGCAAGGAGTTTTTCAGAGTTAATGCAATCAGAGTTTGAAATGAGTTTAATTGGGTGAACTAAAATTTTTCTTAGGACTTCAGATTAAGCAAGATTCTGGACTGTATATGGATCCATCAAGAAAATATACAAAGGAAATGCTTAAGAAGTTTAAACTTACATGATTGCAAACCCATGTCAACTCCAATGCATCCCTCTGCATCTTTAAATAAAGATGAGAAGGAAGAACCAGTGAATCAAACTTTGTATAGAGGAATGATTGGATCATTATTATATATAACAGGCAAGCAGACCTGACATAATGTTCAGTGTATGTCTGTGTGCTAGATTTCAATCTGATCCAAGGAGTACTCACTACAAAGCTGTAAAAAGAATTTTCAGATATCTTAAAGGTACTACTAATCTTGGTCTGTGCTATAGAAAAGTAAGGATTGCAGGTTAATAGGTTGACTGTGATGCTGATTTTGCTAGAGACAGAATTGAAAGAAAAGCACTAGTGGTGGATGTCATTTGCTTTGGAGAAAATATGATTAGCTGGTCAAGCAAAAGGCAAAGCACATTGCCTTTATCAACAGCTGAAGCAGAATACATCTCAGCAGCCAGTTGTTGCTCACAACTGTTATGGGTGAAGTATCAGTTAGAAGATTTTAACATTACTATATCTGCTATACCTGTTTTGTGTGATGATACAAGTGCTATTAATTTGTCTAAAAATCCCATTCAACATTCTAGGGCTAAACATATTAGAAATAAAACATCATTTCATTAGAGACTATATTCAGAAAGGTGTTTTGATATTCAGTTTATTGATACAGAGCATCAATGGGCTGATATATTCACAAAACCTCTGACTGAAGATAGATTTAAGTTCATTAGAAATAATCTGAACATACATGCATTTTGATTGTGCGTGATATGATTTTTTGAAAATGATGTGTCTGAAATTTCAGCTTGTCTGAAACAAGTGACTTGTCTGAAATTTTGGGTTGTCTGAAATCTATATGGGTGTTTGAAATCTGTCACTTGTCTGAAGTAAACAAATGACGTGGCTTTCTGAGACGGTTTAATTCCATTTATTTTGTCTCTTCCACTTCGCACGTTTTCCTATGTTTGCGCAGCCAGTACATGCCATCATTACTTCATGGGTCTATAAATACAGAAGCTAGCGGGTCAGAGAACTTCACCGTTCACTATTCTGTATTCACCTCTTGAGATCCTTCTTCTACAAGCAATTTTATTTCTCTCTCAAGTTCTTCAGAAAACTCTTCAATGGCTCCTAAGAAATCTGTTGGAAGAAACATCGTGAAGACTAAGGGTGTAGTCCTGGAGGATCTTCAATCTCTGGGAATGAACTTATTTGCTGAGTTCGATGCAGCTGGGTGGACTCCGTATTTCAATCACAACTTGACACAGTGGCATGAGCAGGAGTGTGCTGGATTTCTGGGCTGCTGCCAGAGGAATACCAATCCTCAGGGTATCTACACTAGCATCAAGGCCACAGTACGAGGTGTCCCGTCTTTGTTGATGAAGATATCCTTGCTCACATCTGTGAGGTCAGGACTGAAGGAGCTGTATTCACTCCTGGCTGGGAAGCAAGAAATGGTGGACAGAAGCAGTTCACAGAGTTTTTGTATGGCACCTCTGAACCAGTAAGTTTGGATGCAAAGCATATGTCAGACAAGGCTAGGGTTTTGCATGCCATCTTAGGGTGCTCTGTAATCCCTAAGAGTGGAAGCAGAAACCATGTTTCTGAGTTGGAGAGATTTTGTCTGATTCACCTACTGCAGAAGAAGAAGGTGAACCTCCCCAACATCATAATGTACCACATGCAGAAGCGTCTCAGAGACTCTGCTGGGAGCTTCCCTCACAATACCATCATCACCAAGATCTTGCTGCATTTCAAAGTCCCCATTGAGAGGCTTTTGATCGCATTTTCACAACCTGTGTTTGGTGAATCAAACCTCAAGAGCATGGGAGTGAAGCTGACTCCAAGACCTCCCTCTCCGTCCATGAAGGAGAGCCTTCTCTTGAGAAAGCTGCTAGAAGGAAGACAACAGTGGAGGTTCTTGAGAATGAACTCAGAGGAGACATAAGGAGGCATGAGTTCAGGCCATCAAAACCCTCTCCTCAAGCAAATTGAAGAAGCTACCTGTAAGGAGTGTTGCTAAGGTAGCATCTTGCATCTGTGCAGAGTCAGGGGTCTGAACCTGTTCAGAAGGCATCACAAAGGCCATCTGAAATTGTGGTCAGTTGTCTGAACCTGTACAGACTCCATAGCCTACTTCTGAAACGGAAGGACAGGCTCAAGAGGCAGATGAAAACTGATGCAGTTGTAGTTGAGCCATTGGCTGCTTGCCCATCTGATCCTGAACTCATTCAGGTGGCAGCATTGGCTACTGCTTTGGAGCAGGAGGAGCTGGAGAAGAAAGCAGAGCAAGAGAAGACTGATAGAGCTCTTGCTATTGCTTCACAATTGGCCTATGCTGAAGATGATAGGCAAGCAACCATAGCTGAGGGAGCAAAGAAAAGGAAGAGGTCAAGTGCACCTCAGAGAAGAAGGACCAAAAGCAAGCTACTTCAGACTGCACCTGAATCTAGGGGTGACTAGAAGTATTGCCTCTCAGCTGGAAGCAGAGGACATGGCTGGGAAATACCAAAATTATGTCAAGGCACATGAGTATTTTAAAAGAAAAAGGGAAGAAAAACAAGCACAAAGGGGGAAGAAGAGAAGGAAGCAAAGGCAAAAGAATCTGAGGTAACCAAGCCTCCCTACAAGAGAATTAAGGTGAGATTTGATAATGTAACTCCTTCACCACCCTCCTCACCAGAAAAACAAACACCTCAGTAACCCTCTCAACCATCCCCTCAACCAACATCTCAACCTTTACCACAACCTTCAACCAAAAACCCCTATCACCTGTAAAACAACCATCTTCACCTCTATCACAACCATCACCACCTCCACAAACACAAAATCAACCTTTTGAACCCTCTGAACCTACCTCACCACAACCCTCAGAAAATCAACCATCTGATCCCCCATCACCTCAAGTAATCCAATCTTCTGAACCTTCACCTCCTCAATCTCAACTACCATCACCATCTTCACCACCACCACCTATACCCTCACCACATTTATCTCCCCCTCCTTCACAACAAGAAGAGCAAGTGCTTGCTGATGCTCTACAGTTATCTCTCCTTCTTTCTGATCCCTGCTCATTGCCTAAGTTTGGCAACCTGTCTGAAGAGCTACAGTATTTCAGACCAGCACCTACTGTATCCTTGCATCATGGCTTAATCAGAAAAACTGTTGCTGAAGTTAGAAACCAATACAGTGCTCTTTCAGGAGGATTAGAAAAGATCAGGAAGGGTGTTGTCCCTCCTGCACATACTTGGGCTCCCATCAATCCATTCTCAGATGATTCCCTCAGGCTGAATAATGATGAATGGAGTTTTTTGAGGCAGCTGAACACTGAGTCTGAGCTGTTTCAGAGGGATCTGCACAGGGGAGTTGGGATGAGAGGCTACAGGCCTCCTAGAACTTTTTCAATCAGGCCAACCACTAAAATCTTGGTGAAACCTGATAGAATAGTTCCTAGGTATCCCTTAAAGGAAGGTCAGGGTGAGAAATTCAAAGAAGCTAAAGTTTATTCTGCATCTGCACCTCTGTCTGAAATGATCAGTCCATCAGAGTGGGAATCTTTACCAGAGTTCATCAGAAACCAAGGAGGAGGCCTGGATCAACTACTTCAAGATTGGATGTGGTCCTCTTACTGGAAGATCAGAGAAGATGCTGGATCTTCTTCGGGATCAACTGGTCCTGATGCTGATTCTGAAGTTGGACTTGGAAAGTCAACCAATGTCACATATCACTATCTGAGAGATCACTTTCCCTCACCTGTTGACTCTTTTAATGAAGATTGGGTAGTACTAAACCCCATTGGCACCTTCTTTTGCCTTGTGTTCAAACCTTCTGAATACAGTTTGGAGCCAGGCTTTGGAGTGCTTAGATTTTGTTTGCCCCTACATCCAATTGATTTTGTATGAATCTGAGCAAGACTTGTCTGAGGAAAATCTGAAGCTGAAGACCAAAGTTAAGAAACTTGAAAAGAAGTATGCTGATCAAGAGAAGAAGACTAAGCATCTAATTGCTAAACAAGAGCAGATTCTTCAAGAACAGCAACTTATCAGATTTGGTCAGCAAGAATTGAAAACCTCAGTGGAAGCAGCAATAGACAAGGCTAAGGAAGACTTGATTTCCTTTCTTACTGAGGCCTTGCTGAAGAAGAAGGATTAAACTGTTAATTTAGCCATTGTCTTTGCTTATTTTCATGTTTATAACAAGTGTCTGATTGTCTATTTCTTTATCTGAACATTCATTAAATACAATCAGTGGCTTATCTCATATTTGAGTTGATTATTGTGCTATGAAATATATGTTTTATCTGAATATATTGCTCTGTTACTGTTTTGCTCTAATATTCCCTTTGATTGATGACAAAAGGGGGAGTATTAACTAACCAAATCTGAAGTGGTTACAGGACTCAGAGGGAGTACATATGTTTTTCTGAGAAATTTGAGCAAATGAGTAAAATATACCTTAAACAGAACCTGTTAAAGGATATTTCTATCTCAGGGGAAGCTTTCTTATTCTCAAAAACTGATTACAGATTTGTATATTTTAACCAAATTTGTCATCATTAAAAAGGGGGAGAATGTTGAGTCTCAAAATATCATAAGGTTGTTTATGATGTTTTAAGACAACTAGATTCCCAAGTTTTAATGGTTGACAAATTTAACTTAAAGTATTTATCATAGATACACATATGCTTTAATGTTTTATCTATGATTTCAGCAAGAGTCACTATGAGCCTACATAAAAAGACTAAGTGTTGAAGCTGTCTGAAGAAGCAGAACTCGTCTGAAGAGTTGAAGCTGTCTGAAGTAGTTCAACCCGTCTGAAGTATCAGTGCCGTCTGAAGTCTTTTGATGACGTGGCACCTCTAGTCTGAAATGTTGAAGTCGTCTGAAGTCTCATTTATGACGTGGCACCCTTTGCTGAAGTTTGTGAAGACTTTTCTGAACCTCTGTTGCACGTACCTTTTCAAACATGTTTATAGCAAGGAACACATAGACCTTTCCTGGTATTTTTGAATTTCATACACCACTGCGGAAATCTTTGCAACGCAGCCTCTGCAGCAACATTTGTAGCAGCTTTATGGCAGGAGCAACCTTGTACCGTGTCAGAAATATCAGAGCTCTCAGAAGCATGTCTCACAACGGATTAAATAGCATTTAATGCTATCTCTTAACGGTGGTATTTCAACGGATTAAAGATTAGGTATAAATACCCCTCCTTTGAAGACCATCAGCAGAGAAGAATTTTTTGTGAAAAAGAACAAAAACTTGGCAAGTTTTTCGCTGCAACAACTCTGATAATCTTTATCTTGTACACATATTGTATTATCCTAAGCATACCTCAGTTTTTCTGTACATTTGTAATTGTTTAAGCTTCAAGACTGATATAGTTTGTAAGCTTAAGCATTTTATCTTCTCTATATTTATTTGTTGAGCCTGGAGAGGCTTGTCTGAAAAAGAATACTTGTTGGTTTGAGCCTGGAGAGGCTTGACTGTAAAAGAATACTTGGTTGTAGAGCCTGAAGAGGCTTGACTGTAAAAGAATACTTGTAATCTTGAAAGATTAAGAGAAAATCCAATTGCTAGTTGGCATTGGGACTGGACGTAGCTCACAGTGGTAGTGAGGTGAACCAGGATAAATTCCTTGGCTAAGTTTTCTTACCCTTATCTCTTATCAATTCTTTTATACTAATCAAGGGGTCAGAATAATTAATCTGATATTTTATAAAGGCACAAAACATCTTTTAAAATTAGTTTTTACAAGCCGTCTGAAAACTTCAGACAACCCCTTAAAAGCCTGTCTGAAATCGTGTTTTAATACCTGTTTGCGAAAAGCTTTCTAAAATATTTAGAAACACTATTCAACCCCCCTTCTAGTGGTTTCCCTGTGTTCCTACAGTGACATTAAGGTGGAGATTCCAGATTTTGAAGGTAGGCTCCAACTTGATGAGTTTGTTGATTGGCTTCAAATTGTTGAAAGAGTGTTCGAGTTTAAAGAAGTCCCTAAGGATCAAAAGTCAAGATTGTTGCAGTTAAGCTGAAGAGCATGCTTCCATATGATGGAAAAATTTTAAGAAGAAACGTGAGAGTGAAGGGAAGAGTAAAATCAAGACATGGGAGAAAATGCGTCGCGAGCTTACACGTAAGTTCTTACCTGAACATTATTATCAAGATAATTTTATTCGATTGCAGAACTTGTGGCAAAAGACCCAGACTGTAGAAGAGTATATAAGGGAATTTGAAAAGCTCATGATGAAGTGCGACATCCAAGAAAGGAAGAGCAAACGATAGCTCGTTACATTGGAGGATTAAACACAGACATTTCCCACCAAGTCCAACTTCAGTAATATTGGACTTTAGATGATGTTATTCGTCTATCCATCCGAATTGAAAACCAATTAACCAAGAAATCCTTATACCAACCTTCCTCCTCTGGAACCCTACATACACCCGTAAGTCACAAATCCAACAATCTATCCCATCCAACAAAACCCTCCTAAGCCCATCAAAGAAACCAACCAAAAAGCAACAAAGTGTTTCAAATGTCAAGGATTTGGCCATATAGCTTCTGATTGTCCAAATCGTAAAATTGTCACTATTATTGAAGAAGTCCATGAAGCATCTGAAGATGATGAAGAGCCGGTGTTTGATGAAAAAGAGTCGATATATGATGAAGAATTCACCTCTGCTGATCATGGTGAATCATTGGTGATTAGACGAAGTCTACACACCGAACCAACAAAAGAAGAACCTTGGCTGAGGTACAACATCTTCCACACCCGTTGCACTACTCAAGGAAAAGTCTTGATGTTATCATAGATAGTGGAAGTTGTGAGAATGTAGTATCAAACTACATGGTGGAGAATGTAACGCCCGCGTTTTACCGTTTTTGCCGTTTTTGCTGTTTTGAGTGTTTTATTGGATTTTGAGTGATTAAAATTATTTTTAATCATCAAAATTCATATTTTTGGATTCAGAATTTAATTTCCTATTTTAGGAATTTTTTAGAATTTTTGGGTTTTTTGTGAAAAATGACCTTTTTGCCCCTCCTGTCTCTTGAACCGGGCCCGAATACTCTTGATCCGGGCCAGAAAATTTGCACAACTCTTCCTTTCCTCCTTCTAGAAACCGTGCATGTGTGTGTGTGTTGCATGGGAGACACTTGTCTCTTCCTTCCTTCCTTCCAAGACAAGTGTCTAGCTTAGGAAAATTATGGTATTAAACATTAAAACATTTATTCATTTTCCTTTCCTAACATGCAAGGGTCTCCATTTCATTCTCTCATTTCTCTCTTCCTCTTCCTCTTGAAGCCGTGAACACTCTCTCAAATCCTCCATTTTTCTCCAAACACTTTCAAGCCTAAGGTTCCATCTTTGAACCCTAAGCTTAAACACTAAGCCTTCTAGCCTTGCAAAGCTCTTGTTGGTGACTCAAAGGAGGGATTTTTGGGCTATTTTGTGAGCTGTTTCTGCACCTCATTCTTGAGGAAATTTCATAGGTAAAGGGGGGGAGAACTTGAACTCTAGTAGGCTTTGTAACTAGAGTCAAGGATTTACCCTTGAATCCTTGCTTTTCTAACCTTGTTTTACTTGAAAAATCATCTTTTTGGAACTTCTTTTGAATGTATATTTTCGGATCTATTGAGCTGGGTTGTGATTGATGTTTGCATGTTTGTTTTGATGCTTGAAATGTGTTTAATTGATGGATTTGGATGCATGCAAGCCAAGCTAAAATTTTTGCAAAATTTCTCCCTTTTTCCTTGATGCTCTCGGCCAAGAGAGTGAAGATGGGGCTGCATGTATTCTAAAATTGTTTTGATGATTGTAATGTGTTTAGATGATGATTTGATGAACATGCATGTGGTTGGATGGATTTACAAAATTGTTTTGATGATTGATCCTTGAAAAATAGTGTTTATGAGCTTGAAAATGGAGTTATGAACTTTAATGTGTATGTGGATGATTTTGAGTGGATTAGTATGATATTTGGCATTTAGATTGTTTGTTGATGAATGTGTGAAGTTTTTGGTGAAGATTGGATGTTGTGAAAAATTTGAAGTTTTTGGATGAACATTCAAGGTTGTTCTTGATGTTCATGAGTGTTCTTGATGAAACTCATCAAGAATGTCCTTTGATCCTAAAAAGATCAAAAGGATGTTTAAAACATGTTTTTGGGCTAAATTGGCCCAAAAGGACTAAAGAATAAATTTGTAACAAAAAGGACTAAATTGCCAAATAAGATAAGTTTTTAAATTAAGTAATTAATTCGGATTTTTATTTTAACTAAAATAAAAATCTATTTAAAAGTCACATTTTTTATTTATTATGAATAAAAATGGGCTCTCATGAGCCCAATAACCTTTAGGGCTTTTGTTTAGTCCCAAAGCCTTCAAAAAGAAAGTCAAAACTCCATTTAAAAGACAACTAAAATAATTCATGGGCTTAGGCTTAGATTAGGGTTGAACTTCAACACCAATCTAAGTGTGTGAAAAATTAAATTTTAGGATTAATTAGTAAGCTTAACTAATTAATCACCTAAGTGATTAGCCTAAATTACTTAGGTTAATTAATAATTAATTAAGTCTAAAGATAATTAATATTAATATAAGTGTTAATTAAGTAATTAATCTCTAAGACGGTCAAAAACTAATTAATTACAATTTAACCTTAATCAAGCCTAATAAAAACCCTAATCCAAGATTAATGAAGAGATTAAGGGATAATTAGAAACTAATTAGGATCTTAAGTAAGGATTAAGACTAATTAAAGAAGGATAAGATTAATTGAAATTCGATTAATGAAGACTAGTTATGATTAAAGGTTAAGCCTAATCTTAATTAGTCATACAAATAGAATTAGGATTAGTAATGCCTTTCATAAGACATATCCATAAGCCTTAGTAAATTGTAGGACTTAAGTGAACATGATTATCAATAAAGCTAGCACAAGCCACCTTAAAAGATTATAACCAACACTTTCTCTCTACATAAAACTTGAGAAGCTTGGCAAGAGAGTGTGAATTTGGTTTTCCTCAAAAGAAAGACCTTGAATCTACAAGGTTGCACCACGATAAAGTGGTGACGTAAAAGATTCAATGGGCTTGTCTGTAAGGATGTAATATTGTAAGTGTTTGTGGGTGTGACATACATCATGTGCATCAAGAATGATTAAGGTTCAAAAGCCTTACGACCTATATGGCAATACCACTCTAGTAACAGTGTGAAACTGGATGGGACGGGTGCACTGGGTTTTGCAAAGAACACACCAGCGTCCAGTAAAGGAGACCAGCCCTGAGGATGAGTCAGGTCCCGGAATGGCATAAGTGGCGTAGGCCTCGCCCCCTACTGTCGTGCAAACAGGGTATAGGATTGACTATCTGTCGCTCTTCAAGTTTTCATAATCAGTGAGTTTGTCTGGAAGTCGAAATCGTCTGGCCAAGAATTGAGCAATGCTCTTCGTACTATTTGCTAGTACAGACTATACTCCTGATATATTGTACATTATGGTCGAGCAGTTGCTATGTGCTCTGCTTTGGTGTTGCTTTCCCGGGCCCTCATGCATTACATATATATAGCATGGTAGCATCAGTTGTATACTTGTGATTGAGATTATGTGGATGTTTGTGAATATTTATTGATGCTCTAGTTACTATGCCCTACTTCTTATGAGTTCATATGATGGTCTCACCCTTTCTTCTCTGCTTCTATTCTCTGTCGTCGCGTTCTTTCGCCATCGTCAGTCGGGTTGGGGAGTTTCAAGATGTCGACCATGAGGGTACACGCTGAGATGGGGGCCACGAGGACAGTGGCGGGTCACGGACATTCCTAGACGCTGTATATTCACAGGGGAAGTACACGCTCACGATCTCTCACCCTAGCCTTCCCCTTGTGCCATAGAGGTCGTCATCACTGTGCCCTGTGATTCTGGAGTTCGAGACACCACCAGGACTTCGTGCGTCACAACCCACTTTCCTAAACCGTCGACATCGTCCCCGTTCCATCTACTTCTTCCCAGTCCCTCCCGGATGGCCACTATGGGAGAGCAGATTCCCCTCGTTACTCTCCCGGTCCAGAGGTGGTGTCACCTCCACAGCCCGTATATTCTGACGCATTTGGCCGTTCCTGTCCGAGTGAGCCAACCATGATCGTGATTGATGACAACTACATCTGAGGAGGAGGACCCAGGGGAAGACCCGAAGGGTTGACTCTTGAGGATGAGGAGCCGGAAGAGGATTCTCCCAAGTGACAAAACCCTCAGAAGACTTTGGGATGATCAACCTCGGGGGGGTACCGGATGGGTTAGAGGGAGGAGTTGTGGGTGGATTCCTGCTGAGACGGATGGAGGACGAGTAGGAGTAGCGTAACCCGGGGGTAGTCACGAGTCTAGTTAGTAGCAGCTGTAACACCCGCAATTTTTCTTACTGGTGTATAGATAGAATAAAGAAAATTTTAAAATAGTAATAATCATTTATTATAAAGTATTTAGTAGCCTTTAATAGACAACCAAATTTTATAATACCCAACCACAATTATGAGTAAATTTCTCTAGAGAGGTGTTTTTGGAGAAAATAACCTAAGACACCTTTAGTAATTATACAGTTAAGGAAATATAGATTTAATTATTAAAAATAGCTAAACTCTAAGGTATCTATACCTTTATTCAAAATACTCTTAATATAATTAGTGATGAGTTTTAGAAAATTATTTAGAATTTTTCTAGCACTTCTGGGCAAAAAGATCAAAATGCCCCAATTAACAGTATAACCATAGCCAGCATATGAAAAAAATTGTAGAAAAATATGGAAGATATATTTTGAACCTTAAAAGATGATTTAAAATTATAATTATAATTCTATACAATATCTGTAAATAAAACCTTAATTTTCTCTCTCTACTTACTGTAACGCCCGCTTCTTACCGTTTTACCGCATTTCGTGTTTTATTGAATTGTTAAAATTATTTTTTATCACCAAAATTTATATTTTTGGATTTAGAATTATATTTCCTATTTTTAGGGAATTTCTGGGAATTTTTGGGGTTTTCTGTGAAATGACCTTTTTGCCCCTCCTGTCCCTTGAACCGGGCCCGAATACTCTTGATCCGGGCCAGAAAAATTTGCACAACTCTTCCTTTCCTCCTTCTAGAAGCCGCGCATGTGTAGGCATGGTGCATGAGAGACACTTGTATTTTTCCTTTCCTTTTCACAAGACATGTGTCAAGTGTAGGCATTTATGGCATTTAACACTAAAACCACTTAGTCTTCCTTTTCTTCCACACATGCAAACTTGAAATTTTTCTCTCATTTCTCTCTTTCTCTTCCTCTTGAAGCCGTGAACTCTCCATCATTTTTCTCCCAAAAGATTTCATCCTTCCTTAAACACAATCAAGCCAAGGTCCATCTTTGAACCAAAGCTTCCATTTCTAAGCCTTTCTAGCCTTGAAAAATCCTTGTTGGTGACTAAAGGAGGCATCTTTGGGGGCTGTTTTGGGACCAGAATTCTGCACTCATTTTCTGGGAAATTTGAGGTAAGGGGGGGGGGGGAGAACTGAACTCTAGTAGGATTGGTAACTAGAGTCAAGGATTTGCCCTTAAAATCCTTGTTTTTACTCTTTTCTCCTTGAAAAAAATCACTTTTGAGCTTTTCTTTGAGCAAACGTTTTGGATTCTTGGAGCTGGGTTGTTTACATGTTTTTAAGTTTTGTTTTGATGCTTGGAATGTGCTTGGATTGTGATTGTTGGTGCATGCAAGCCAAGAAACAATTTTGGAAAAAATTTTTCCCCTTTTTCTTTAATAGCTCTCGGCCTTGAGAGATTTTGGGGGCTGCATGTGTTTCAAAATTTTTTTGGTGCTTGGAATGTGTTTGTATGATGAATCTATGAACATGCATGAAGTTGGTTGAAGGTATACAATTGTTTTGGATGATTGATCTTTGAAAATAGTGTTATGAGCTTGAAAATGGAGTTATGAACTTAATGTGTATTTTGATGATTTGAGTGGATTGGTATGATATTTGGCATTTAGATTGTTGTTGATGAATGTGTGAAGTTTTGGTGAAGATTGGATGTTGTGAAAAATTTGAAGTTTTGATGAACATTCAAGTTGTTCTTGATGTTCATGAGTTGTCTTGATGAAACTCATCAAGAATACCTTTTTGATCTTAAAAAGGTCAAGGGTATGTTAAAAACATGTTTATGGGCCTTGTTGGTCCAAAAAGACTAAGAAGCAATTTTACAAGTAAAAGGACTAAAGTGCAATTAAGAATAAGTCTTTAAAAAATAAATAAACAAATTTGGATTTCCAATTCCAACCAAGTAAAAGTCAACTTAAAGGTTAATATTTTAGGTTACCATGACTAAAAATAAGTTCCTAAGAGTATAAAACCTTTAGGCTTTTAATTTAAGTTTAAAACCTTTAAGAAAAGGAGTTAAAGACTCATTTAAAAGTCATCAAGATTAGATTATGAATTAAAAGTTAGATTGGAGTTGTACTTCAACTCTAATCCAAGTAATTAAAAGTTTAAAACTTAGGATTAATTAGTGGGCTTAACTAATTTAATTACCTAAGTTAATCAACCTAATTCACTTAAGTCGATTAAGTAAAGAATGATTAATTAAGTCTAAAGTTAATTTAACCTTAATGAAAGTATTAATTAAGTAATTAACCAATAATGATGATTAAGAACTAATTAATTATGATTAAACTTAATCAAACATAATTAAAAGTCCTAATCAAGATTAAGGAAGAGATTAAGGGATGATTAAGAATTAATTAGGATCTTAAGTAAGGATTAAGATTAATTGTAATCCAGTTGATGAAGACCAGTTAAGATTAAAAGTTAAACCAAATCTTAATTAGTCATACAAGGAGAATTAAGATAAGTAATACCATCCATAAGATACAATCATAAGTTTAGTAAATTATAGGACTTAAGTGGACATGATATCAAGAACATTAGTACAAACTACCTTAAAAGACTATAACCAACACACTCTTTCTACATAAAACTTGAGAAGCTTGGCGAGAGAGTGCGGTTTGGCTTTCCTTGTGAAGGAAAGACGTTGAAGGGGTTTTGTCTGTAAGGATGTGAATGTTGTGAGAATTGTTGTGTGCATGCATCATGAAGCGTCGTTGATGTTCGAGGTTTTAAAACCTTACGACCTATATAGCAGTAACACTTCGGTACGGTGTGAAATGGTAGGGAAACTGGGCACTGGGTTTTGCAAAGAACGCCAGAGGGGTCCTCGAGTGGGATGCCAGCCCTGAGGATATCAGGGTCCCGAAATGGCACAAGTGACGTAGGCTCGCCCCCTACTGTCGTGTAAACGGGGTACAGGCTTGACTATCCTGTCGCTCTCAATTTTCATGGTCAGTTGAGATTGTCTGGAAGAACGCTTAAATTTATTTGGCCAAACTTTATGAGCAATGCTCTTTGTACCAATGCTAGTACAGACTCTAACTCCTGACGTGCTGTGTATATATGGTCGGAGCAGCTGCTATGGTGCTCTGCCTATGGTGATGTTTCCCTGGGCCCGCATGCATTAGATATTGCATTATAATAGTAAAAGTTGCGTTCATATGAGTACACCATGATGAGATGTCGTGATTGCTTATTGATTCGACTGTGTGGATTGCCTCTGGTGTGTGCTCTAGTTTGCTGTATCCTACATGCTGTGAGTCATGCGATGTTCTCACCCTTCTTTTCTATCTCTTCTTTCTATGTTCTTCTCGTCACGTTGTCAGTCCGGGTATCGAGGACTTCCGTCATGACGTCGATGCAGGAGCGAATCAGATGGTTGCCAAGGGGCACCCGGAAGGTGACGGGCATCCCGCGCATGTGTGAGTTCTATGGGGGGGGGAGTCTGTGTCATCATCACACACCCCAGACTTCCTCTTGTACCTGAAAAGGACTAGGTTGTGTTGGTCTAGGTAGTACGCAGCTCTGATTTAGGAATCTCTTCTTTTGTATTTTGTTAGAGGTCTCATTTATTTTACTACCGGAACTCATATTTAAGGTGGTCATGTGGGTATTCGAGAGGTACATCGATGCTACTTAATATGTATGTATGTATTTATGTCACACTGTTTATGTTCTCTCAAGGTCTTTAACCATGTGTATGTTGTGGATGCGCGTAAGGTGTTAATTCTTTTCGACGCTTACGGAAAGATAAGTTTTTGAAAGTGAAGGAAGGATATTTCATAAGTACTTAAAATAAAGCTAGAGAGGTAATAGGTCAATGACACCTAAACCCTTTTAAAAAAAAAAAAAAAAAACTTCCGCATTTTTTTTTACGTTCTACTTCGTTGGTCACGTGTAATACATGTGGTACTTTTAGTGGTAACTAGGGGGATCACAGCAGCTCTGATTTAGTGACCTTTTGTTTTGTTCGTTTTGGCTGAGGTCTTATTTATTATATTCTACTACTAGAACTCTTGTTTTGATAGTGATATTGTTACTCCGGGATTACTTTGACACTATGGTTCTATATATATGTCATGATGTTTCTTCCCATGATCCCTTATATCTGGGTGTATGTTGTGTATGTATGCGGAATGATTGAATCGTCTAGATGTTTTTAAAAAAATGAATTTCAGACTTAAGGAAAGGACAATTTCATGAATACTTAAAATGGAATTAGAATGCGATTAGTTGATGATGATTAAACTTTATTTTCAAAAAAAAAATATTTTCGTATTTTCTAAGTTTAAAACAGTAAATTCGACGGTTACGTTTTGCAATGTGATATTCTTAGCGGTATAACTAAGGGGTGTCGCAGAGAAGTTGAGGCTACCAACACAAAGTCATCCACACCCCTATAAGTTACAATGGCTCAACAAGGGAAGTGAGGTAAAAGTTTCTAAACGTTGCCTTGTGTCTTTTTCAATAGGAAAGAAATATCAAGACGAAGTATGGTGTGAGGTTATTCCTAGGGATGCAAGTCATCTTCTTCTTGGGAGACCCAGGCAATATGATCGTCGTGCTTTGTATGATGGTCAAGCAAATACTTACTCCTTTGTGAAAGTGTTAGACTCTTGCAAGTGTACCAATAGTCAACTGTAGTATAATGATTTTTAAGTAAGAGTGTCGAACCCACGAGGAACGGATTCAATTAAGATTCAAAGTTTAGCTCACTAAGTATATATACAAAGAAATGAATTGGTTCATGATTGATTTTATATCAACTAAGTTAAAATTTCATAAAAGTAACTAAATAGCAACATAAAAGTAAGAGAAGATTCAAGTGGAGAAGCTGGGATTGAATTTCGTCTATCTCACTCGTCTGTATTCTGGTTAAATAATATACATAGCATTCAAAACTAACAATACTGATGCAACACAAAAATCATTTATACCGATCCCTCAGATATAAAATCATAAGATTAATCCCTTGAATATTGATTCCTCAAATATTCAACAAATTATCCAGCATTATGTTCAAGTGTTATAAGCAATTGATATATTGAAATCTATTCCTAGTATTACAATACACCAAGTATTTCGTTCAGATCGAATTTTCAGAAATACTTTCCAGTTAGATCTAAAAATCGAAATCAAGAATCTATTGATCAGATAGAATCTAGCATAAAGAACAGAACGAGGAATACCAACATTGAATAGAAACGAGATTACTATATACAAATATCACCAGAATACATCCGAGTTCGAATTGACTACATTTAATCCCAAGAGAAAAGTTTAGCTACTCATGGTAGCCATTACAATCACAAAAGTGGAAAAGAAATGAAGAAATCTGCTTCCGCAGCCTTCCGTCGTTTCCGTTCGCTTCAGAGAGTTTCCAATATTAGAAAGTGTAAGTTATGAATTATGAACTCTTGTACGAACTCTGTTTTGTCCCTGAATAAGTGAATTCTCGCTTGAGCGATCCAATTCTCGCTCAAGCGAGAAGAGTACTTCATAATGAAGAAATGTATTCTCGCTTGAGCGAGAATACACTACGCCAAATTTTAGATATAAGAGCGACTATCTAAGAGCACTCCCGTGTGGATACGTCCTCCTAAATTATTTTATTATTATTATTATTGAATTTATTAAGGGCGCTCCCGCACCTAAGCGCCCTCCCCTTCCCTGTTTTATTTTAATTTTCCTCTTAAAACGCTCTCAGGAAGGCCCTTTTATTTCCTTTTTATTTTTTTATCAGGGCGCTCACAGGAGCACCCTTCCTTTCCCTCATTTTTTGTTTTATTTTTTCCCTTAAGACACTCTCAAGAGCGCCCTCCTATTCCCCTTTTTATTTCTTTATTTTTACTAGGGCGCTCCTCGTGAGCGCCCTTCCTTTTCTCTCATTTTTGTTTTATTTTTTCTCTCTAGGGCGCTCTTGGGAGCGTCTTCCCCTTTCCCCACCTTTTTTTTACCTAGACTCCAGTTAGATCAAAGATTAGATCAGAGAAACGCGTCCTTCGTCTCTCTCTCCCCCTTCCCCCGTGCTTCCTCCTTCTCGCACGCCTACCATCGCCGTCGAAGCTCGCGTCACCACCGTCTCCACTGTCACACCCTCCGCCGTCTGAGCTCTCCCCTGCGCCATAAGAAGAAGATCTCACCACTGTCTCTATTGCTTCACCCTCCCTCACGCATGGCAACCCTAACTGCAGCAGCCACCACCGTCAAACGACCAACCTCTTCATTTGCCACGTGCGCTCACGATAAGATTCCTTGAGCAACGTCATGTGAGCTCTCTGTTGTGAACCCTAAACCCTCCTCCTACCATGAGCTCTCCATCTGAACCCTGAGCTCTCCACACTTCTCCCTCTTCGGTGAGTCTCCAATCTCTCTCTCGCTCTTTCCCTCTCTCGCACAGGTCAAGCCTCGAACCAGCCTCAACAATTTCAATATCCTCAGGTTTGTACTTCTGAAAAAAATTTGCTTGTACTTATTTTTCACATTTTAATTATTTTTTCAATAGATGTGTTAGTTTATTGTGGATAGGCAGGGGATCCTCTCTATGTTCTGTTATGTTGTTGGCTAGCTGCCGTTGGTGCATGTCTTCTCAAAACTGAGGAGATTTTAGAAGGTGGGGCTAGGCTCCGGATCTCCAATGACATTGGAATTTGAGGAGCAGAATTTCATATCAATGATGAGTAAAGCAAGAGAGGTTCGTTTTCATCTACCACTTTGATTAATTTTAGTGTATCCATCTTTGAAAGGCCATTCAGTTTTAATATCATGTTGCATTTGAAGGGGAACTATATCTGTTTGCAATAACTGACTGAGTCATCCTGAATATAACACAAAGACTAAACTATAAACAATAGACACTACTGATTAAGTACTTATTGGCTTCAAACAAATTCCTGAAAATAATTAGTGATTCAAAAGTTTCTATAGGGCTTATCATTGTTCTCTATTAGGGGGAGGGGAATCATTAGGATGGGTTACATTACTAAAGTTTTTCTTTTGCTTAAATTATCCTCTTTGATGAAGACAATTTTCTAACACAATAGCTTACCATAATGGCAAGAAGACTTTGCTAATACCCTCAAGCCTGTCATGTGACATTCTTGTCTTGGCATAGTCAAACAATCACTATTAAATAGTCAAAAAACTTACTTTTCTTGTTCCTGTTGCACTGTCATTCGATGTGTATAATATATCAACAATTCAACATCATTCTATTACCTGTAACATGAGGCCTTCCCATTTGGCTGTTGATTTGGTGAATGTATTGGTTCCAAACATTGAGGTTTTGAGACAACTTAATTTGCATCATCTAAGAACAGTATATTCAATGATTTCACTATGTGCTCCCCCTCCCACTTGAATAGTTTTTTGGCACCCGTGTCACCCCAAAACAGGCCATTGAATATGAGTTCACCAAAAAGAATCATAATTTGAATATCTTTATATGTTGAAACATGTTCCCTATAGTTGCTACTGCCTACATATAATTTGCTTGTCATAGAGATTTAATTTATTTGTATATATATAGTTTCCTCTAAGCATTCGGTTTACCATCAGTTGAAGTATATGATGTAGCTTGCTCTCATGATTTCTTAGAGGAAATTTTTTTTCTAACTTTATATATAACTTTTCTGAACTTTCTGGCTACTTTTTCTGAACTTTATGCTTGCTGTTTGGACTATTATATATAAGTTTGAAACATGTTTCAGCCCTGCTTATATATATAGGCTTTGTGTTTGCATAACATGATATCATGCACTTCCATATTTCAACAGTTCACAGATATGAATAGCCATTTGAATGAAACTTTCTTCTGATGAAATAACAAGAGCCTATTTATTTATGAAAAACATGAATGATGCAGACTCAGAAATGTTTTCGGAATCTTGTATCTCTTTCTTCCCCCTTTTTTGGTTAAACTCTTGTTTCTTCCGGGTATTGCAAATTTTAGGACAAAAGAATGAAAAGCTAAAACGCCAGTAAGTTTTACCTCTTTAGGAATTTTTCCACTTCGTTAAGAAGGGTCCAGGATATGTATAAGTTTCATTCCAGGATATGTTTACTAATAGTGAAATTAATTGCTATTTGGCTAATCCATTAAATGTTTGCTGCAGTTTCATAACAGTGCATATATATATATATATATATATATATATATATATATATATATATATGTATGTATGTATGTATGTGGCCAACTAGGCTTATATAACAGTAGAACTGTTAAATTTTAGACTCAGCCTAATTCAATCTCAAAGACTAGTTTGTAAAGTAAGTGTTGTTCAACACTTATATAATTTAATGTATCTTGTATTCAGAAATGGATCAGTATGTATTTGTAAGGTTTATCTTACAGGAGAGCTATTGGTGTTTCTATACTTGTATTTTTGTTGATTCCTTAAACCTTTTTCATATAGATGTATCTTCATGGTTATCCTTTTTATGTTGCATCTATGTTTGGGTCCTGTAGAACTTTTATAATCAACAGACATGATGTATCTTGTCAGGATTGCTCTTCATGAATTCTTACACAACTCCTGCTCCCCAAATTGCTATTGTTTACTCCTCACAAAAAGATTTATTTGATGAACCTTAGATGGTTTTGATCATTTTGACAACCTTCTTAGCTTTATTATACAAATTTCCTTTTAAGATTTTAAAGGAAGGGATGCCCGTTCGTTTAGATCAACATTTTATTAGAGGGTTCAATTTGATCTTCTTTGTGGAGGAAGGCAGGGGTTATGGCTGTGTATGGCTTAGATATACAAACAAACCTGGGTTATGGCTGTGTTTGGCTTAGATATGCAGAGAAAGAGATATTGCCTATGCTGTGAGTGAGTTGCTGGAATAATGAGGAGAGAACATCAACCTAGGCAGTGTCAAATGAATTAATAATGCGTGGTTTTCCTTTGTTTTGCTATTTCTATTTCTATGTCGGAGAGAGAAAAGAAAGGGAATTGAAGGGAATGAGGAACTAGTGAGTGTGTGTAGTTTGGTTGGGGCGGGGTTAAGGTTGTTAGTGTCTTGGCTTACAATTATACTCTGTCATTAGCAATAAAAAAAATCCAAACCCTAGTTAAAATTAACCTTTTTAGTTCTGCGTGTTATTTGTATTCAGATTCCTCCTCTCTCCCCCCAAAAAAAGAACCCCGTCAATGAGTTAAATTAGTGTTGGTAACATAGTATAGTAGTGACATGTTAGACACATTAATTATGTTTGCTTGTCTCTAGCATTAATTGTTTGATATAGCCCAACTAGATAATTGGTGCCAAAAAATGTGTCACTGTATAGCATTAAAAAGCCCAATTCTAATTTTTTTTCATCTACCTTAGAAATTTTTTCATAGCTTCTCTCTTTTTAGCATAATTTTTTGTCTAAACAATGTATTGACTAGAAAAACAAAGGGTAAAAAGTCAACTGAAACAGATCCACCACATAACATTCGGACATGTATATGGCAGGACTGAATAATATGGTTGATTTGTAAATTTAAGTTGCTGTATAATAGACTAAAATGGACCATGTGATATGTATATTGCAGGGAAATCATGCATGCAATGTGGAACCCCTTGTCCAGGAAATAACTCACGTGATCACCCTAGCATGATTCAGGTATATATATCCATTTATTTTGTGTGTAATCAAATCTCAAGGGTGATGGGCATAGTCAAATGCCTAATTCTGCAACTTGGCTACAGGATTATTGAAAAGACCAAATTTTGCAGCAGTATGTGCCCTGTATTTTAATGAATTCCTTTATAAGCGCTAATTATCTATTTTTTTTGTAGAAGTTGTGCTTACATTGATGATATTGTATTACCTAAGGTTTTCCTGCTATATTCTTATATTCGTTGCCTGCACTGAAATCCCCTTATGTTTCTCACGGAATTCAACTCCTTTTTTTTTTGTATTACACTTTCTGCTATTTGGATCTCTAATAACAAAACAAGACCATTGAAACCCCAAAAGTAGTTTAGCTTCAAATCTATGGTGACTATTAATTCCCTGTATTGAGCATGCCCATCATATCCATTCTTTTTTAATGTGAAAAGTCCATGCCTCACAGTTTTTGGATTATTATTATAATTTAATTAGTTGATTTAGCTTCCTGATAAACAATCATCTATGTTTCCTCGCTTGGTTAACGTGAAAGGTCAAGTTTTGTCTAGAAAATTCATGCTATTGTATAACAAATTAGTATTATACTAAACCGAACACATAAATATTGATAAGCTTTTTTTAGTTCAATAACAAATTTAGCTTTGGATAGTTATTGGTAAAAAGTTATTTCCCGGTTTAATGCTTATTATTTATCATGATGAAATAATAGTTTATTAAATATAATTATAAAATCTTTGTATTTGCAGGGACTGAGACTTCATGATGAGGACATTTTTATATTGCGCAATATAGACACAGAAATGATTTTATTGTCTTGGTAATTTAGGGGCCGTAATCTAATCTATTTAACATATCAAGAATTGGTGATGCAGAAGCGATTCTTAGACGCAAAAGCGATTTGCTCCACTAGAACTTTCATATTCACTGCTGCCTGCAGGTTTTTTTTATATCTTCAGTTTTGTTGAGAAGGATTTGAGTTGACAAAAAGAAAAAAAAAGAGGCTGATGAACCTGCAAAGTTTATGGGCTGTGGGACTGTGAAAAATTTGAGTCACTCTGTAACGGTAAATACTGAAGCATCAAACATGTTTTATGCATATATTAAACTGCCATATTGTCTTCTATAAGTGTTTTTAATTGTTGTCTTATTTTGTGTTTGATGTTCTAACTGAGTCATTGTAGATTCCTCTTGCTTACTGTTAATGTTAAAGTACTCCAAATATAATTTTTGTGTCCAATAAATCTGCATTAACAAAATTTGCATAAAAGGGATATACCTGGGTGAAGGTATCAGTTAGCCAAAATATAATTTTTGGACAATTTAGTTTACTTTGTTATTGCTGTTTTGAGTTGGTATGAGTGGTTCTATATATATACTGTCTGGACTATTTAATTTTTTTGATAATGTGTGATAAATTTAAACATTGGGTGTACAAAACTATAAAATCAGGAACACTCTTAATATATAATTATATGCAGCTTCTAGTGCTACAATTGACTTGTTTGTTCACAAAAAATACTAATAGTGGCGGTCATTGATAGCTAGAAATGTATAATTTTATAAATATATTCATTTTCTGGCGGTCAATGACTGCCAGTAATATACAATTTTACAAATATATGAATTTTGTGGCGGTCAAAGACCGCCAGTAGTGTACAACTGTGGCGGCTTCAATTAGGGCGCTTCCTAGAAGCGCCCGACCCAAATCAGAAAATCAAGAAAAGAAGAAAAAATGGGAGGGCGCTTCCGCGCGCGCACGAAAGCGCCCTTACGGGTTTTCTAGGAAGGCGTTTCGGAAGCGCCCTACTTGTTACGAGTGTCTACCAGAGCACAAACTACAAGGGCACACGGAAGCGCCCTAATAGGCCTTTTTGGCATAGTGATAACACTCAAAATCCACCCTCTCTGGATAAATCTTGCTCTAGTGAGATCATCTCGCTTGAGCGAGATTAAGGCAGAAGCTATCCCTTGTGTTTTTTCTTGACTCCTTCATAATTCTTCTAGTTCTTTTCCCTCTTCATTCCTTGAATACCTGAAATTTAAGTACAAATTGGGATAAAATGACTTCAATTAAATTACGACTCAGGAAATATCTCATTGGATTCAACAGTTCTTAAATTAGGGGAAATTAATATCAAATAAATACAATTAAAACCATAAGTTACTGATATTTGGCACTTATCAGAAAGATGGAGCGAAGATCAAGTTAGCACCTCTGCCGCCCACTGAATTCAACCAAGGCAAGAAGGAAATAAAGCCATTGGTGTCTTTCGTCGCCAAGGAACAATTCAAGGTGACGAAAGAGGAAGCACAAGCCATGAGCCTCATACTACTACTTGAATCAACTGAGGGTACTATCCTTCCACCAGAGATTGAACAACTTGCTCACTAAATATCCAGACGTGATACCAGAAGAGATTCCGTATGGACTTCCTCCAATGCGAGACATCCAACATGCCATCGACTTCATTCCCGGAGCTGTAATTCCTAACAGACCAGTTTATTGGATGAGTCCACAAGAGCATGCTGAGATCCAATGTTAAGTTGAAGAGTTGTTGAAAAAAGGGTTGATCCAATAAAGTATTAGCCCTTATGTTGCGCCAACTATTTTAGTACCGAAGAAGGATAGAAGTTGGCGAATGTGTGTTGATAATCGAGCTATTAACAAGATCACCATAAAGTATCGGTTTCCGATCAAGTGTAACATCCTAAATTTTATTAAGTAAAATTGAATTAAATTAAATTAATAAAGTAGAAGAAATAAATAAAAAATAATAATAGAATTAATATTATGAGTAGTTTTATCCATAAAGCTAGTTCAAATTTAAAAAGAAGATAAGGGGGTTGAGGATGGGCCCAAAGCCTATATAGGCATTTTAGTAAGGAGGGGTTATCAGTTCACCCTAATCCTTATTCTTCAAATCATTAGAGAGTGAAACGCTAAGGAGGGGAGAAACCAAGTCTCAAGAGGAGGTTGCTGCAGAGTGATCATCAAGAATCAAGAAAGAGTCTTCCTTGCTGTTCGATCTTCACTTCAAGGTACGGTGGGGGAGAGGGTGCTGCTTGTATGTGCATGTGGAAGTACTTGGGTAGTGAGGGCAACCATAAGACCCTCTAAGACATTAAATTTGAAATTGATATATGTGTATTGAGTATTGTATGATGAGAATCTGTCGTTTGATAATTAAATGTATTGTTCTTGATGAATCTTGATTGAATTGAAGAGGGGTAGCGAGAATAGTGAAAAGGGGCAAATAAGGGTTTGATGATTTGGGATTTTGATGGAATAACTGTATAATCTGTGTAAAGATTGGTGTTTTTACTGAGTTTAGTTGATATAAACATATATGATTGAAGTATAAGCAATGAGGATTGAGTAGGGATTGAAGAAAAAGGTTCAAAAGGGGCAAAAACGCAGTACAGTCGCGTTCTGCGACACTTGCGCTGCAGCGCAAGGTGAAACGCAGATCGCAGATTTCTGTTTTGATGTAATTTTGATGAGTTCTTTTCAGGTTAAGGATGGTCTTCCTTAACACATGGAATTGAGATTAATATGTATTTAATATAAGCATTATTTTGTGGAATTGATGATATTAAGTTGAAAGTTTAAAGTGTGTTGATTGTGGTATGAATATGAGGATATGAATATCCTGTGATGTTAGATGCTTATAATATGAGGATGTATGATAATGATGTAATGAGTATATGAGGTGTGTATATATGATGATATACTGAGGCATTGAGTTATGATGTGTGCTATGATGATGATGATATATTGATGAATTGAGCATACGATGTGTGTTATGATGATTATGATGATGATGATTGATTATACTTGATGATGTTTATGATGATATATGATGAGAATGATTGATGATGATTTTATGATGATAATGATGATGATGTACTTAAGATAATGATGATAATGTACTTAATATTATGATGTTGATTATATCTTGAGCATATGTGATGTTGTACTTGAGATACACAAGCCCAGTGAGGGGTGGGTTGTAACTCAGGGAGGTGATTGTACTTGAGATACACAAGCCCAGTGAGGGGTGGGGTGTAACTCAGGGAGGTGATTGTACTTGAGATACACAAGCCCAGTGAGGGGTGAGGTGTAGCTCAGGGAGGTGAACTGTTTTGGGTGTGCATGATGATAGATGAACATGCAATGTATTTAATGATGATGTTGGTGATGTTTTGGTGTGCATGATGATAGATGAACATGCAATGTATTTAATGATGATGTTGATGATGTTTTGGTGTGCATATTTCATGATGATGATTGATGATGTTTGGGTGTGCATGATGATTGATGAACATGCAATATGATTAATGATGTTGTTGAATTATATTGTGATGTTATGAGAATTATTGATGAGATGAGTATTAAGTATTGATGATGTGCTTGATGATTTATAAAGTGTGATTCATATAATTGTGATGAGATATGATGTTTGATAATAAAGGTGTAAGATGTTCTGTGTATATTATTACTTGATGAGTATGATGAAAATATGTGGGTGAGGATAGGGTAGTCTCCTATGTGTATGTATGAGTTGGTATTCTTTTCCTCACCGTTACACTGTGGTTAATTTTACAGGTGTTGATGATGACACGACTGGTGTCGAGTAGTAATTGAAGGGAATGTCGCTCTGATACTTGTGACATCAGGGCATACCATTGGAGTTTTTACTTTATGTTTTTAGTTAGGAAGAGATTTGGTAAACTGCTTGAGTGCCTTACATGGCCAGTAAGTTATTTTGATGTTGATTCCGCTGCTTAAAATATTTTGAAACATTTGACTGCTATTTCTATTTTAAATGAGTTTACTTTTGAAATAAATGATGTTTTATACGATAAGATTTGTGAACCTTTTTACCCGTTGTGGGACATTACTTCTCTTATGTTTCAATTTATTAATTATATAGAGTTTGTGGGAGAAGGGTGTCACATTAGTTGGTATCAGAGCAGGTCGGTTCACCGGCCTTGAGTTATGAGTTTACTATGCTTCTGTGGTGTTATTGTGATGATTGATTGATTGATTGAATTGTGTTGTTTGACTTGATTGAATTAATTGTGTGGCTTATTTACTTTTCTGTGAACCAAAAGAGTAATGGCTGTGGGTAGGAATGATCGAGCGATGGCCGACGGCTTAATTGCTATGGCATAGGCTGTTGGAAACCTAAACCAACATCACGAGGTGGATTGGCTTGCACGGTTCCAGAGGAACCATCCACCTACTTTTCATGGGGGTTGTGATCCCGACGGTGCCGCTGACTGGATATTCGAGATCGAGAAGATCTTTAGAGCGATGGACTGTCCGATGATACAAAAGGTGACGTGAGCCGTATTCTCGTCCAGATGGGAGGCTTCTAAGTCAGTGAGCGAAATTAGAAGTTTCCTTGGGTTGGCTGGGTACTATAGAAGATTATAGAGGGGTTTTCTAAGTTAGTTTTGCCTTTGACTGAGTTGACTAGGAAGGGAGTTGCCTTTGTGTGGAATAGTAAGTGCGAATCTAGTTTCCAAACTCTTAAGGAAAAGTTTACTAGTGCACCAGTGTTAGTGTTGCCTGATCTTAGTAAAATCTTTGTAGTGTACTGTGATGCTTCTAAGATGGGTTTAGGTGGAGTGTTAATGCAAGAGGGTAAAGTAGTAGCATATGCTTCTAGGCAATTGAAAATCCATGAGAGAAACTATCCTACTCATGACCTAGAGTTAGCGGCTGTAGTGTTTGTGTTGAAGATGTGGAGGCATTATTTGTATAGTTCCAGATTTGAGGTTTTAGTGACCATAAGAGCCTTAGATATTTGTTTGACCAGAAGGAGTTGAACATGAGACAGAGGAGGTGGTTAGAGTTTCTTAAGGACTATGATTTTGAGTTGAGTTACCATCCCGGAAATGTAGTGGCTGATGCTTTAAGTAGGTGTAACATCCCGCAAATTAGGAACTTTAATAACTAATTAGGCTTAAAATAAGAGGGTTATGTATTAGTAATTAAGGGAATATAAGTTGAGGAATTAAGGTAATTGAGGAGCTATGGGTTAAAACTCAAGTATAAAACCAAGTTTTAAGCTTTAACTTAAGTGAACTTTAGGAATATGGGTTCTGGTAATCGATTACAGTGGGTTCGTAATCGATTACCCGAGAGCTGGTTTTAGGTAATCGATTACTCACAGGTTGTAATCGATTACCTGAGAACTAGTTTTAGGTAATCGATTACAGGGGTCTGTAATCGATTACCCGAGAGCTGAATTTTATGTAATTGATTACGTAATCGATTACCTGATGGCTGAGTTTTTGGTAATCGATTACCAGATTCCAAAAAAGGTTTTCTAGTGCATTTTACGACTACTGGTAATCGATTACAGACTATCTGTAATCGATTACCAGCGAACCAGTATATATAGTCCCACATGCAAAAATCATATTTTCACATTTTCTTTCTCACCCTTCTTCACCCTAGAGAGAGAAAGAGAGAATTCTAGAGAGAGGAAATCAATTTTGGAGCTTTGGAAGGAGATTGAAGCTAGAATCATCAATTGGATCACTTTAAATTCTCATTCTCCTCTTGATTTCATAGATTTGGTGAGTATAACTCGCACACACACTTTCCCCTTTGATTTTGATTTCTCTCCAATGCATGAACCCTACTCTTTAATTCCCTTTCTATGTGATTATTGTGGTTAGATTAGTAATGTTTGTATGAGATTGAGTAGTTTCGTTAGGATTTTCAATGAAAACCTTAGGGTAGCGAGATTTACGAAATTGTCGAAATAATCAATGTATGAACCCTACCCCTTTGGTCCCTTTTCCATATGATTAAAATGATTGGATTTGTGATGTTTGTACTAGAATTGAGTAGGTGATGTTAGTATTTGATGTAAAACCCTTGAATTTCGAAGTTACGAACTTACGAGAGTTACGAAACTCTCGAAATACATTGTCTACTCAGTTTTCAGTGCATTTAAGTGTAAATATTTGATAATCAAGTTTTCATGAAGCATATTTAGCATTGTAACTTTCTTTAAGCCGGTTTCGACCGTGAGTAATTCAAGTTGGCCTTTGCGCTGTGAGTAAAATGTTAAGTAAACTAAGTAAAACATGACTTCGGTCCAGTAATGGGTGGGATACGTCCCCGGGAAAGACGTTTCCCGTAGTCTGAGCTCAGGTCTAACTCCAGTTTCAGTGATAAGATAATGTCTGCTGGGCACAACAGTGAGTGCATCATGAGCATCATGTTCAACATCATTGTTAGTTCATGTTACATGAGTTACATGTCTTATTATTCTTTCATTAGCTATCTATAAATATGTTTTAGGTGTATCTCAATGCTTGATGGTTGTTTTTTCCTCACACTATATATGTTAAGTTGTACTCGCTGAGATTATTATCTCACCTCACGTTTCGGGGATTTACTTTAGTTGTGCAGATACTTTTGTTGATGTTGAGTTATGGTGAGGATGGAGATGAATCTTACTTCAGTTGGAAGATTCATTAATAGGATTAGTCCCTAATGTATTTGTAGCTGTTATTTGGTTATTCATTTAGGTTTATTGTTGTATCTTGTATAAATATAATTATTTCTTAGTTGGTCACTAAGGCCTAGTTTTAATGCCATGATAGGTTTAAATATTGAGATGTACTGGTTTTGCTGATTTTCAGGTTAAGCTGAATTCTGGTAATTGTCTGGTTTTTAGGGGAGACTCTGTCGGACTTCCGGTATGAGTTCACTGAATCACACTTCTCCAAGTGTGGATTCGTCCCTAAATTTAAGTAAAATTTACTCATATTTATAAATATTGATGTTGTATTGTAAATTGCTTAAGCTAATCATTGGAAAATTTAAGCGAATGTGTGGTGATATCGAAAATTTAACGAAATGATTTCAAGAACTTCAGGGATAGTGTCTCCAACGGGCATTATTTCTGAGTTTAGAAATTAGGGCGTTACATTTTGGTATCAGAGCAGTTCAATCCATTTGGACTGTGGTTAGGTTAGTTGCCCATAACTTATTATGATCTTGCAGTACACGTACTCATTATAGGGACTGATCACTCCTATAGTGTGTGCGATGTACACGGAGATTATGGTTAGTTATGTGAGTAGGATACCTTGGTCAGGAAGTTGGGATACTTCCTTAATAAGGTTAGAGCCACCTATCTTGTATTAGAAAGAGAGTAACCTAAGTTTATTCCTAAGAACAGTATACTCACCATAGAAGCTTTATAGAATGTTACCCTAGAGCCCTAGTGAACATTAGGCATCTCTGAGGTAGTTAGTTAAGATAGATTCATTACTTGTGAAGGTTGGTTGTTGTTTGACTTATAATGTGGTCTTAATCGTGTAACTTGTATGATTTGAATGTTTTGCGTGTCTTGCTTTTTGATTGTAATGTTGGTTTGTTTGAATGGTTTATGACTTATTATATTAGAGTGTGTATGCTCACTAGGTAGTAGTCCACATAGTTAAAATTTCTTTTATGCAAACAATTGTTAAAGGTCACACTAGAGGGAATATGGGAATGTTAGTCCATATTTGGATAGCTACCCTATTTAGAGTGAACCAGAGCTTGCTTAGGCATATGAGAGGAATATGAACCATTAGGAAGGTATGTGGAGATTGTAAAGAATTTTATAGGTCCAAGATATACCCTAACTTAACAACATAGTGCGAATATCATGGGACATTGAAAGACATAACTGGGAAGGGCTAAGGAAAGAGATTTCTTTTGAAATGATATAAGAATAGGTGTACCACCTTAGTCATCTTGTGGTAGTCAGGAGTCTTGCAGTATGGGTAGTAAGTTTCAGTTACCTAACACCTTTTGTCTTACCATGACTTGCAATCAGCAAGGTCTTTCAACCATATCGAGTGGGTAGCTTGTCACGGGACAATCATACCTTAACTTTTTCTTTTCCACTCTTAGAAAACACTTAGTAACCTGTAGGGGCAACGTCTTATAACCCTAAAAATCTAGAAATTACCAAATAAGAACACTTCATCCGTACCTTCAGTTTAACCATATTGGTTTTAACCACGAGGACTTGGAGAAATACTTAGGAAAAGAGTAAGGTAAGGGTCCATGGTCAGGGTAGTGAGAACAAGCCAGATTTTTATCTAAAAACCAACTCAGTAAGTATACCATCCATAGTCACACATTTCAAAACCTATTAGTACCAATGGAGAGAACCTTAGTCACAATCTTTTAGAGGGGAGGGATTTTAGTCAAGGAAGTTAAGAGTTCTAGTACAAATTGCATACGGTAGAGTAGATTTAACCACGAACCTAAGTAAGAAAAAAGAAGTTTTAAATTAAGTCATATTTAGGGTTAGCCATGTAGAAAAGAACTAGGGATCACTTGAGGGAATTGTTAGGTAGATAGTAAGTGAATCAAACACCTTAGTTAAAAATAATAAAGTAGCGGAAATATTATAGACATCTCAGAATTAATTAGAGAAGGGGAGGAAGTTATAATTGGGGTCCTAATGAGAAATGAGTAGAACAAGTAGATTAACAGACAACACTAGAGCTAGTGAAGGAATTATCTAGCAACTATAAATGTTTCTAGCCATCCAATTACCTAACTTTAGTTGTGAAATACCATGAGGGAAATACTATAACCCCAAACCATACATGTTTAATGTTGTAATTGCAACCATACTTACCTGGGTCATCACTCACCTGGAAAACGCATCACAACCCTTATGGAGTAGTGTGGAACCTATATGTCAGTATTCCAAACAGAAATAGGAAACTCTATAACACCTTATAATAAAAATAACCCGAGAGCTTAGAAAGCGGGGAGCATGAATTAGTTTAGAATTTTGAATGTAAGTTTGGTACCTCCAGTGGAGGAATCAAGATTTAGAACCCTGAAGGATGTTAGGGAGGGCCTGAAGCCTTAAGGAGGGGGGTAACCTTGTAGAAAGGATATAGGAAGCCACAAAGGGAACTCAATACGCTAGCAGACCTAACTTTTATCTAGCTTGAAAGTTAGATTTAAGAATGGGTAGTTAGATTCAGCCTAGAGGGTCAGGAACAATGGAAGGTTTGTAGGATCGCGCATCAGGTTAGAACGCCAAGACGTTTAGGATTCCTTACTCCTAGGAGAACTAGAGTGGGGATAAAACTCTAAGCCACCTTCCTTTACAGTAGAACTTAGAGCCAAGCGAAGTACGAGCCCTAACCGGTAGAGTGAGATAAGAATAGGGAGAGATCCCATTAGGGGGAGTTAGGAAATTTGTGAGTTTACCGCGACTCATGCCGTGGCACGTAGGTATTTTAACTACGTTCATGGCGTGAGTGTGTTTCTAGAATTTTCAATGTTTTCTTAGAAGAGTGTGAACCGTCCGTCACCCTTTAGTTTGATGTTACTTGTGTGACTGTGTGAACTTAATTCCTCGGACATGACGTGAGTGTTGGATTAATTCGTCAACACAAACTTAGTGATTCGAGGGAATGAGTAATTATGTGTGCATGACTTATTGTAAGTAATATAGTAGGACTTAGAATATAATCATGTAAATCACTTAGAATCTTCTCAAACTTAGTTAGATCATTAAGAACATATGACTTGAAACCAACTGGTAGTTGATGGGTTTGGGTATGGAATTAGGGTACTTACTTAGTGGATGTGTGAAATCTGTTCCTATTAATAGATTTTATCTAGTGTGTTGTTTAACCAAGCCGGTCAAGTATACTCAAATAGAGTAGAAAGTTTATTCATGTGTCTTTTGTGATGATACATGAAAAGAGTTGTTAGAGAAGTTCAGGAACCTAAGTTTAGGTGTAGTAATTAGAGGGCATAGTGCCAGACTTCATTTAAAAGAGATCACTAATGAACTAAGAGCTCTAATCAGGGAGGCTCAGAGTTTGGACTCAAGTCTCCAAGAGAAGAGACAACAATTAGGGTTTTCTGAATCAGAAGATGAGATTATTCTCTTCCAAGGGAGAGTTGTGTCCCTAAGGGGGGTAGCCTAAGACACCAGGTATTAGAGAAAGCTCATAGAGGTAAGTTTTCTATACATCCTGACTTTACCAAGATGTATTAGGATTTGAAGAGAGATATAGCAGATTATATTTCTAAGTGTTTAGTGTGTCAACAGGACAAAATAGAACATCAAACCATCAGGAACCCTTTTACCATTAGAAATCTCTGAGTGGAAGTGGAAGAGTATAGTTATGGACGTTGTGGTAGGATTGCCTCGTGCCCAAACTAGTTTTGATGCTATCTGGGTGTTCGAGGACAGACTAACCAAGTCAGCTCACCTCCTACAGGTTAGGAGTACCTATTCCCTTAGCAAGATTAGCAGAGTTGTATGATAGGGAGTTTTTTAGACTCCATGACATTCCCTTTAACGTCATATCAGATAGGGACCTTAGGTTCATTTCTAGGTTCTGGAATGCACTTCACCATGCTTATGGGAACGACTTCCAGAACTTTCAGTTGAGGTAGTTTTTGAATTCTGTTTCTTGAACAATTTTGGGGTCAAAATTGCTAAAAAGGGGGGTAGAATGTAACATCCCGCAAATTAGGAACTTTAATAACTAATTAGGCTTAAAATAAGAGGGTTATGTATTAGTAATTAAGGGAATATAAGTTGAGGAATTAAGGTAATTGAGGAGCTATGGGTTAAAACTCAAGTATAAAACCAGTTTTAAGCTTAACTTAAGTGAACTTTAGGAATATGGGTTCTGGTAATCGATTACAGTGGGTTCGTAATCGATTACCCGAGAGCTGGTTTTTAGGTAATCGATTACTCACAGGTTGTAATCGATTACCTGAGAGCTAGTTTTTAGGTAATCGATTACAGGGGGTCTGTAATCGATTACCCGAGAGCTGAATTTTATGTAATTGATTACGTAATCGATTACTTGAGGGCTGAGTTTTTGGTAATCGATTACCAAGGGTTGTAATCGATTACCAGATTCCCAGAAAGGTTTTCTAGTGCATTTTACGACTACTGGTAATCGATTACAGACAGCGAACCAGTATATATAGTCCCACATGCAAAAATCAGATTTTCACATTTTTTTTCTCACCCTTCTTCACCCTAGAGAGAGAAAGAGAGAATTCTAGAGAGAGGAAGTCAATTTTGGAGCTTTGGAAGGAGATTGAAGCTAGAATCATCAATTGGATCACTTCAAATTCTCATTCTCCTCTTGATTTCATAGATTTGGTGAGTATAACTCACACACACACTTTCCTCTTTGATTTTGATTTCTCTCAAATGCATGAACCCTACTCTTTAATTCCCTTTCTATGTGATTATTGTGCTTAGATTAGTAATGTTTGTATGAGATTGAGTAGTTTCGTTAGGATTTTCAATGAAAACCTTAGGGTAGCGAGATTTACGAAACTAGCGAGATTTACGAAATTGTCGAAATAATCAATGTATGAACCCTACCCCTTTGATCCCCTTTCTATATGATTAAAATGATTGGATTTGTGATGTTTGTACTGGAATTGAGTAGGTGATGTTAGTATTTGATGTAAAACCCTTGAATTTCGAAGTTACGAACTTACGAGAGTTACGAAACTCTCGAAATACATTGTCTACTCAGTTTTCAGTGCATTTATGTGTAAATATTTGATAATCATGTTTTCATGAAGCATATTTAGCATTGTAACTTTCTTTAAGCCGGTTTCGACCGTGAGTAATTCAGCCGGCCTTTGCGCTGTGAGTAAAATGTTAAGTAAACTAAGTAAAACATGACTTTGGTCCAGTAATGGGTGGGATACGTCCCCGGGAAAGACGTTTCCCGTAGACTGAGCTCAGGTCTAACTCCAGTTTCAGTGATAAGATCATGCCTGCTGGGCACAGCAGTGAGTGCATCATGAGCATCAAGTTCTGCATCATTGTTAGTTCATGTTACATGAGTTACATGTCTTAATTATTCTTTCATTAGCTATCTATAAATATGCTTTAGGTGTATCTCAATGCTTGATGGTTGTTTTTCCTCACACTATATATGTTAAGTTGTACTCGCTGAGATTATTATCTCACCTCACGTTTCGGGGATTTACTTTAGTTGTGCAGGTACTTTGTTGATGCTGAGGCAGTTATGGTGAGGATGGAGATGAATCTTACTTCAGTTGGAAGATTCGTTAATAGGATTAGTCCCTAATGTGTTTGTAGTTGTTATTTGGTTATTCATTTAGGTTTATTGTTGTATCTTGTATAAATATAATTATTTCTCAGTTGGCCACTGAGGCCTAGTTTTAATGCCGTGATAGGTTTAATTATCGAGATGTACTGGTTTTGCTGATTTTCAGGTTAAGCTGAATTCTGGTAATTGTCCGGTTTTTAGGGGAGACTCTGCCGGACTTCCGGTATGAGTTCACTGAATCACACTTCTCCAAGTATGGATTAGTCCCTAAATTTAAGTAAGATTTACTCTTATTTATAAATGTTGATGTTGTATTGTAAATTCCTTAAGCTAATCGTTGGAAAGTTTAAGCGAATGTGTGGTGATATCGAAAATTTAACGAAATGATTTCAAGAACTTCAGGGATAGTGTCTCCAACGGGCATTATTTCTGAGTTGAGAAATTAGGGCGTTACAGTAGGAAATTCATTCATGTTAGTTCCCTGATGATTAAGGAAATGGATCTTTTGACTCAGTTTAGGGATTTGAGTTTAGCTTGTGAGGTGACTTCAGGTAGTGTGAGGCAAGGTATGACTAAAGTAAGTAATGATCTATTGAAGGATATTAGCAAAGCTCAATTGGAGGATCCGTTTTTTGTGCTTAGGAGAGAAGCTATAGAAGGAGGTAATGGTGGAGAGTTTGTGATAGGTACTGATGGGGTAGTGAGATTTGGAGACCGAGTGTGTGTGCCTAGTGAACCTACCATTAAGTGTTTAGTGCTTGAAGAGGGGCATAGAAGTAAGCTTAGTTTCCACCCAAGATCAACTAAGATGTATCAAGACTTGAAGAAAGTGTTTTGGTGGCCTAGGATGAAGAGAGACATAGGAGAGTTTGTGAGTGCTTGCTTAGTTTGCCAAAGTCTAAGGTAGAACATCAGAAGCCTTCAGGATTGCTCCAACCCTTAAGTATACCTGAATGGAAGTGGGATAGTATCTCTATGGACTATGTAGTTGCTTTGCCTAAGACTGTAAGGGAGCATGACTCTATTTGGGTCACTGTGGATAGGTTAACTAAGAGTGCTCATTTCCTTCCCATTAATATTAAGTATTCATTAGAGAAACTAGCTCAGATTTACATTAGTGAGATTGTGAGATTGCATGGCATACTAACTAGTATAGTTTCTGATAGAGATCACAGGTTTACCTCTAGATTTTGGGAGAGTTTGCAGCAGGCCTTGGGAACCCAACTTAGGCTTAGTTCAGCTTATCACCCTCAAACCGATGGTCATACCGAGAGAACCATTCAATCCTTAGAGGATTTGCTTAGAGCTTGCGTGTTGGACCGAGGGGGTAGTTGGGATAGTTTCTTACTTTGATAAAGTTTACTTATAATAATAGTTTTCACTCTAGCATAGGTATGGCGCCTTATGAGGCATTGTATGGTAGGAGGTGTAGAACACCCTTGTGTTGGTGTGAGCCGGGAGAGAGCCTTGCATTAGGACCGGAGGTAGTGCAACAAACCACTGATAAGGTTAGGGTAATACAGGAGAGGATGAGAACAGCTCAGAGTAGGCAGAAGAGCTATGCTGATAAGAGGAGGAAGGAGTTAGAATTCAAAGAAGGGGGACCATGTATTCCTGAAAGTCACTCCGTGGACTGGGGTTGGTAGGGCATTAAAGTCTAGAAAGCTTACACCTCGATTCATTGGTCCTTACTAAATTCTCAAAAGAGTCGGCAATATTGCCTATCAGATTGCTTTACCTCCACACTTGTCAAACCTTCATAATGTTTTTCATGTTTCTCAACAACGGAAATACATTCATGATCCTTCGCATGTGATTGAGTCGGATCACCTTGAGATTAAGGAAAACCTGACGGTGGAAACCATGCCGGTGAGAGTTGAGGATCGGAGGGTGAAACAACTTCGAGGTAAAGAAATTCCTTTAGTTAAGGTAATCTAGGGAGGATCTACACCCGAGAGTGCTACTTGCGTACTTGAAGAGAAGATGAAGGAGTCCTATCCAGAGTTATTCGCTTCAGGTAAAATTCGAGGTCGAATTTTCTTTTAGGAGGGGAGAGTTGTAACATCCTAAATTTTATTAAGTAAAATTAAATTAAATTAAATTAAATTAATAAAGTAGAAGAAATAAATAAATAAATAATAATAGAATTAATATTATGAGTAGTTTTATCCATAAAGCTAGTTCAAATTTAAAAGAAGATAAGAGGGTTGAGGATGAGCTCAAGCCCATATAGGCATTTTAGTAAGGAGGGGTTATCAGTTCACCCTAATCCTTATTCTTCAAATTGTCAGAGAGCGAAACGCTAAGGAGGGGAGAAACCAAGTCTCAAGAGGAGGTTGCTGCAGAGTGATCATCAAGAATCAAGAAAGAGTCTTCCTTGTTGTTCGATCTTCACTTCAAGGTACGGTGGGGGAGAGGGTGCTGCTTGTATGTGCATATGGGAGTACTTGGGTAGTGAGGGCAACCATAAGACCCTCTAAGACTTTAAATTCGAAATTGATATATGTGTATTGAGTATTGTATGATGAGAATCTGTCGTTTGATAATTAAATGTATTGTTCCTGATGAGTCTTGATTGAATTGAAGAGGGGTAGCGAGAATAGTGAAAAGGGGCAAATAAGGGTTTGATGATTTGGGATTTTGATGGAATAACTGTATAATCTGTGTAAAGATTGGTGTTTTTACTGAGTTTAGTTGATATAAACATATATGATTGAAGTATAAACAATGAGGATTGAGTAGGGATTGAAGAAAAAGGGTTCAAAAGGGGCAAAAACGCAGTACAATCACGTTTTGCGACACTTGCGCTACAACTTGCGCTGCAGCGCAAAGTGAAGCGTGGCCCTCTGGAATCTGCGTTGCAACTTGCGCTGCAGCGCAAGGTGAAGCGCAGATCGCAGATTTTTGTTTTGATGTAATTTTGATGAGTTCTTTTCAGGTTAAGGATGGTCTTCCTTAACACATGGAATTGAGATTAATATGTATTTAATATAAGCGTTATTTTGTGGAATTGATGATATTACTTTGAAAGTTTAAAGTGTGTTGATTGTGGTATGAATATGAGGATATGAATATCCCATATGATGTTAGATGCTTATAATATGGGGATGTATGATGATGATGTAATGAGTATATGAGGTGTGTATATATGATGATATACTGAGGCATTGAGTTATGATGTGTGTTATGATGATGATGATATATTGATGAATTAAGCATACGATGTGTGTTATGATGATTATGATGATGATGATTGATGATACTTGATGATGTTTATGATGATATATGATGAGGATGATTGATGATGATTTTATGATGATGATAATGATGATGATGACGATGATGATGTTCTTAATATTATGATGTTGATTATATCTTGAGCATATGTGATGTTGTACTTGAGATACACAAGCCCAGTGAGGGGTGGGGTGTAACTCAGGGAGGTGATTGTACTTGAGATACAAAAGCCCAATGAGGGGTGGGGTGTAACTCAGGGAGGTGATTGTACTTGAGATACACAAGCCCAGTGAGGGGTGAGGTGTAGCTCAGGGAGGTGATTGTACTTGAGATACACAAGCCTAGTGAGGGGTGGGGTGTAACTCAGGGAGGTGATTGTACTTGAGATACACAAGCCCAGTGAGGGGTTAGGTGTAGCTCAGGGAGGTGATTGTACTTGAGATACACAAGCCCAGTGAGGGGTGAAGTGTAACTCAGGGAGGTGATTGTACTCGAGATGCACAAGCCTAGAGAGGGGTGAAGTGCAACTCAGGGAGGTGAACTGTTTTGGGTGTGCATGATGATAGATGAACATGCAATGTATTTAATGATGATGTTGATGATGTTTTGGTGTGCGTGATGATAGATGAACATGCAATGTATTTCATGATGATGATTGATGATGTTTGGGTGTGCATGATGATTGATGAACATGCAATATGATTAATGATGTTGTTGAGTTATATTATGATGTTATGAGAATTGTTGATGAGATGAGTATTAAGTATTGAGGATGTGCTTGATGATTTATAAAGTGTGATTCATATAATTGTGATGAGATATGATGTTTGATAATAAAGGTGTAAGATGTTCTGTGTATATTATTACTTGATGAGTATGATGAAAATATGTGGGCGAGGATAGGGTAGTCTTCTATGTGTATGTATGAGTTGATATTCTTTTCCTCACCGTTACACTGTGGTTAATTTGACAGGTGTTGATGATGACACGACTGGTGTCGAGTAGTAATTGAAGGGAATGTCGCTCTGATACTTGTGACATCAGGGCATACCATTGGGGTTTTTACTTTATGTTTTTAGTTAGGAAGAGATTTGGTAAACTGCTTGAGTGCCTTACATGGCCAGTAGGTTATTTTGATGTTGATTCCGCTGCTTAAAATATTTTGAAACATTTGACTGCTATTTCTATTTTAAATGAGTTTAGTTTTGAAATAAATGACGTTTTATACGATGAGAGTTGTGAACCTTTTTACCCTTTGTGGGACATTACTTCTCTTATATTTCAATTTATTAATTATATAAGAGTTTGAGGTAGAAGGGTGTCACACCAAGACTCGATGATCTGCTTGATCAGTTAAATGAAGCTGCAATATTTTCCAAGATTGATCTTCGTAGCGGATATCATCAGATCAGAATTAAGCTAGGAGATGAATGGAAGACCGCTATCAAAACCAGAGATGGCCTATATACGAGTGGACTGTGATGGCCTTCAAGTTATCAAATGCCCCTAGCACATTCATGCATGCGCCTGATGAATCAGGCACTTTGACCCTTCATTGGTAAATTTGTTGTTGTTTACTTTGACGACATTTTGATCTACAACAAAGGCAAAGAGGAACACTTAGAGCACCTTCAACATATGCTACAGACTCTTCGTGAACAAAAACTCTATCCCAACCTGAAGAAATGCTCTTTCTTGACCAATGAAGTTATTTTTCTTGGGTACATCATTACTGTTGAAGGCATTTGAGTTGACCCAAGCAAAATCGAAGCCATTAACAACTGGCCCATTCCAAGATCTAGCCATTAACGAAATTTCTTTCCAGAAGTTTTTAGAGATGGAAATTTTCAGTCTTTAATTCATCTCTAACAAGTTTAGAGCTTAAGTTATATAAAAAAATTTCAATTCCGATAATTAATTTCTGAAAGTTTTTTACCAGAAATTAATTTTCGAAAAAAGGGGAAAAGACAAAAAGTAGTGAAACAATGATGAGGTGTCCAGAAGGTGGAGGTGGGTTGGGGTGGGGGAGAGGGAAGGGGTGATAAGGTGAAGATAGTTTAGGAAAAGTATTTTTCAAAATGGGGGAAGGGTGTGAATATATAAAAAAGAGAGATGCTAAAAGTAATTCCGAAATTTAATTTGCTTAGAACTATAAAAAAAGCCCATCTTTTTAGACAAAAAAAAACCCATCTTTTGAAAAGTACAACTACATAGGGAGGCTTTCATTACATTTTCAATATATATCATCTTCATTCACATGGTGCACTAGCCATTTGCTAATAAGATTGCTTACATCAAATCATACAAAAATGTCACATCAGCTTATGTTAACGGTGTCTCATTAATGGTGACTAAATGATGGACTAAAGTTGTGATCATTTTATATGATTAAAATTTTTGAGAGACCTAATTGGTGACGCCTGTATCTTTTAAGTGCCTGAAAATTGTATTGATAATAGAATAGAGAAGTAAATTTACAATAGGAGTATAAGTTTATATAGCCAATGTAATCAATTAATTCCTAGCTAATTTTCTAACCAATCTAACTAATCTTTAACTAACATTTTATATCTCTAACAAGTACTTGGTTTAGGGTTTACTCTAAATTTTATATTAGACAATTAAAAAAATAAAAGCATGTTGCAATTTTTTGAAAAGAATTATTGTGATTTTACTCTAAAATTATTAAATCAACGTTTAATAGGGGTGCACATTAATAATTAAATCGAGGAAGTGATGGACGAACCAATAAAATGTTGAACCTAAAATATTATCAGTGAATCACTCCTCATTATTTTAATAATGTGCAAGTGTTTTATAATGTTCAATATTACATAGTTCTACTTGATTGCAAGTGTTGGCATCCATTGGATTTAAATCTAAACCTTATAGACAAAGTTTCTTGAATAGTTTTTTTGTTGATGTATAAATACAACTTATAATAACGATATATATCGAAGAATGACATTCACATACTTTTAAAAAATTAGATATATTGCTTTCCTTACTCAACAAACTGCCAATAAGAAGAATGATATTACCTATGTTAAATATCCTTTGATATAACTTATAATATTCTTCATTATCAAAATGTGTTTGCACTTGTTTAATAATTAAAAAAATAAATTCTAAAAGAGGTTTCGTACGTATGTGACGTAGTAATAAAAATAATATATATTTGTAGACTTGTCCTTTAGAAATATTACACTTGAGGTAAAAATAATAATTATTAGTACGTTTACAACCTCCCTAAACATATATGAAATTTTAACTTTTAAATCTTTTTCCAACCATGTATTGTAGCAAATAGGGATGTCAAAAAAACTCGCACCCGCGGATATCCGTGGATATACTCGTAATGGGTACTCGCATATTTATTAAATGGGTGGGAACGGATATTATACTATCCGCCCCGCGAGTACCCGCATACTCATTAAAACATATTTTATATTAAATATATTTGAATATTAGGATTTTTTATTATTTTATGATAAGATATAATTTATTTTATATTATTTTTTGATGATATTCTTAATATATTAACATGTAATGGTATTATATAATGATTATTTATATATATAGTATAATATTATAATATATTATATAACATTTCCTCCTTTTCTCTTTATAAAATTTAAATTCTTAAACATTAATGGATACCCGTGATTACCCGTTACCCGCATGGGTACCCGTTAATTTTAGCGGGTATGCATACGGATAGGCACTACCCGCACCCGCCCCGTCCCGTTGACGTCCCTACCGTGTCACCTTCTGCCATTAACATCTTTACAAAAATATTATCACATCACCCTAAAAATAATCACATCACATGAATGCCTTTTCATCGATTTTGAAATGTGCTCATAATCATCACTTTCTCCCTCGTGCTGGTTGGTGACGGTGAAAATTAATTATCTTGAAATTGATTTTTAAATTTGTCCAATGTACTTTATCAATTGTACATCATTCATTTTTTTTGTCATTAATTATATAAATTTATTAAAATTAAATCTACTCAAATGTAAATCAATTAACAGAAGAGTTTGGATTTACTGTAGTTGACCCAAATCAATTGAACAACTCAAAGACCAAGATGATGTGATCAGATTTAAAACAGTACATCTCGACCTCTAAACTATTTGATCTCCATCGGACGATTTAGATTTACTGACCGTAATGACGGTAGGAAAATTTGATTACATGGATTCCGGGTCCTTATATAATAGTCCCTAGCTTCATTGCTTTGTAAACTTGTTTTCTCTTTGAACATAAGTCCCCTTGATTATATATATATATATATATATATATATATATATATAATGTATGTGTTAGGATCATGGCATGTATTGTAAGGTACACCACAGTCTGATCCAACAACCAAAAGCAACACGTGTAATAAAAATTATCTTTTCCCTAATGAGGTCATCGCCAAGATCACAACCAAAAGCAATAAATTGTGTTTATAGTTGATATATTATTCAAACAAATCCATTATAACTAGTAATTTTAGTCCCACCACTTGCACTTTTATCCAGTCTATAGTCCACGAATCGTATACTCTATTTCAAATTAAAAAAATATTATTGGTTGTGTTTAGCATTTAAAATTTCACTAAAAATATTTTCAAAATATAATTATTGAATGTTACATTAATTTAAAATTATATATGGAAGTAATTACACATCATAAGAATTTAAAAAAAGTCCGTACACATTTTAATTTTGATCCCTTAAGTTTTTTTTTAACAAATTAAGTTTTCATACCTAATTAAATAAATTTGGTCACTCTATTAATTGTCTTCACCCTAAAACTCTGAAATTCTCATTGTGTTTTTTAAGTAAGCCTAATACTCCGTCCGATCCTTTTTATAAAACACATAATTGAAGTTTTTTATGGTATTTCTTATAAAACTCTTTACAATTTCAAGGAAATATTTATTACTATTTTTTGTTTTCCCTTATTAAAAATTGTAATATATATCTTTCTAACTATCAAATGGTAGTAGAGTTAGTTAATAACATTAAATAAAAATAAAATTAAAAAGTTGGGTCCTTCTAGGGTGAAAAACCTTATGAGTGTGTCACCGGTGAAATACTTTTTTGACATATAATAATAGGTAAATTACTTATAGAAAAAAGAACTCAAATTTAATTAATTGCAATAAAAGGCTTAAGTATTATAAAAAAAATAACAACAAACATATGCTTGAGAAAAATGGCAAAGTATTAATCAACAAGTATATGCACCTATATTAATAGAAACTAGAATTAAAACGATGATCTATGACATTTTTGTTACTTTTTATTAATTTATATTAAATAATTCTATTTTACATCACATTTACGTATAAAATAGTTATATTTAATTTAATATATATGAGTAAATATTTGTTTTAAAATTTTGAAAATAAACTTACAAGTTACAACTAAAACATAAAAAATATATAATTAAGAATAATTATATAAGATAAAGTTCTTAAAAAATAATTATAAATAATGAATATCCATAAAAAAAAATTATATATGATTTCTTAAAACAACTTTATTTTTATACCTAATAATACTAATACAATATGTAAAAAAAGTTTAATATAACTTCCTTTTATTTAATATCGTTATTGTTTTATAATTAAATGAGATAAATTAAAGAAATAAATTAAGAAATAAGTTAAAAAAATATTTTAATGTTTTAATTAATTAATATGAAATAAATAAATTAAAATAATTTGACCCATTAGAGTTTTGTTATGTATTTTGAAATAAATATATTAAACTTTTTATATATTAGAATTTTATATCATTCCTATGTAATACAAATATTTATCATTTGACTTATACAAATTCAAATATTTGTCTTAATATAACATACAATATAAAACGGTGTTGAAGGTTGGTGTTGATCTCTGTAAAACGTTTTCGTCAAAAAATAAAAAAATCTCTGTAAAACGTTTTATTTGTAATTAAGATGATAATGAAGATATTTTTTTTTTACTATTTCCTACTACTTTCGCTAATCTCCTTGCTTTTTAATTATTCCTATTGGGTTTCTAACACATAGATCCAAAATTTGATGGTGAAAGAAAGACCCAAAATGACTAACAACGTCGAGAAAAAAAAAAGGTTGCCATGGCTGCGTACTTTCACTATGGTGTGAGAAAAGAGTAGGTTCACTAGTATAATATAAAAAAAATAAGTCATTCATTATATAAAACAACAAAGGCTAGCTTAGCAAATTTTGTAATTTTGGCTCAACAGGTTACCAGTAAATAATCCTGGTCGTTCATTCATTTAATCATCAATCTAATGATTACGAGCCTGTGTGTCACCGGTGACATACCCGTAAGATGTTTTACCCTAGACTAACCCTTAAAAAGTTTTATTATTTTAAAACCCCAATAAAATTAGCTAATTTCAATTAATTTTATTGATAAATTCAGTTAAGTGTATCTTATAAAAAAATCGACCGAGTATTTTTTAAGTTTTTAAAAAGATTTTTTTTAAAAAAAATATTTCTTTCCACACTATAATGAATGAATACACTTTGGAGTGTTGAAGTGAAAGAGAGAATATATTCACACTCCAATTTCTACATCTATCTTACCTTTCTCTTTGAGTAATGATTCATGTACATCAATATAGTGAATCTCATACTTCTACACATGACCCTCTCTCTCTTTACTCACTTTCTCTCTCTCTTTTTTTTGGGTGCACGTAAATGAAGCAATGGTAGAAGTATGGGATTCACTGTACATGTACATGAATCATTACTCTTCTCTTTTATTCCTTTAATTTTTTTTATGTCACATCATTTGTTATATATATATATATATTTTTTTTTTTTCTATATAATTCCTTGCCATCTCTCCAAGTTTCCAAGTATTGACAAACTGATTATTTTTCAGAAAAATAAAAAGCTATATTTTTTTTATGAGGTGGTCCAATTAATTGTGATCTGACTTCACTTTTTGAATTTGACGCACCTACTTACCATATAGAATGGTATATTGAGAAGGCACACGAGGGAGATTATAAAAGGGCCATTAATCATTGTCGTCTGAAGCAACTTTAGAGACCACATTTCTGGGATACATAGCTAGCTAGCTCCATTAAGGCATAAACTAGGATGGAAGGGACAGGTCCAAAAACATTCAGCTTCGACACTGAGCCGCAAAATCCCAGATCAACCATAAAGCAACTTTCTTTTGCAAATCTTGCTGAGAATTACCCACCTGGCTTTCCCAAAAAGGTAATTAATTAATTAATTATGACACAACATATACATATATACTCATCCACTCACAAGCATATATCATATATATTTATTCTCTTTATGCCCTGTTTCCAGAGAAAGCATATATTTACTTTAATTTGAAGAAGTTTTTAAATATATGTGTATGATGCATGAGTTATTTTGATTCTTCATGTATAAAGCAAATTGATGTACAATCAATTAATCATGTTAATTATATATTCTGTTGATCCAATAATAATATATATACAACAGGTATTTGCAGAGATCATAGGCACCTTCCTATTGGTTTTTGTGGGAAGTGGTTCTGCTGGCCTTAGTGCTATTGATGAAAACAAAGTCTCAAAATTGGCAGCTTCACTTGCAGGGGGATTCATAGTGACAGTGATGATTTATGCAATTGGACACATCTCTGGGGCACACATGAATCCAGCAGTCTCCTTAGCTTTTGCCACCGTCAGCCATTTTCCTTGGAAACAGGTTGTCTCCATATTGCACTGCTATATATTTTCCTTGGAGTATATTCTAATATAACCTTATTGACCTTGATTGAATCGATGGATATAACAATGTAAAATACAATTAATCTTATATTTTACCAATAAACATGTGAAACGTGTGTTAATTTTTTCCTACAATCACTACAATTTTATTCAAGGTTAATATTTCATGAGATTCTTATGCAGAGTGTCATATTAATAAATTACTCCCTCTACACTCAATTATAAAAAAAAAAATTTATTTATGATGGGCTAAAATATAAACAAAACTTAACTAATTTTACCTTATTCAATGACATCATCCTAAATTATCCTTTATTTAATTCAAATTGTATTTTCTAACTACTTTATTTAATGAATCATGTGAAAGTGTGTCGACTTAAAATAAATTTCAATAAAATTGAATGCGGGGTAGTTATTTTTGCTTATATTTAAGTCCAGAAGAAGTATATATTTTGACCCAAGTGCATAAAACTAGAGTATAATATTTTGTGGAACTTATAAAACTCAGATCTTGGAAGCTTTTGAGAGCTAAAGATTCCTCTTTCATGTACCCGTTCTGTTTATGGTCTACTGATATTGGATCATGTTTGAATTTTCATTACGTTTAATTGTCTGTGAGGAGGTTCACTAGTGGATTTTGGTTTTGATTTTTCATGCGTCATTTTGTAAATTGCTCATTTGAGTAGCTAATTGGGTGGATATTATTAACATAAGTTGTGGTATTTGGGTTGCTATTTTCGAAAGCCATGGTTATTTTTGTTCAAGTGTTACTTTGTATATATGGGTTTGAGCACCCCTAGTGTTCATTTTAATGAATTTTTTGCTTATAAAAAAAATTAGAGTATAATATTCAACACAAAATTATTGGAATATAATATTTAAATTAGAGACAATAATAACTCATAGCTGGTGTAATGGTTGGGTGTTGTGTAACATTTGTTGAAATGAATTTATTTTAGAATCCATAACTTTTTATTGTAAAAATAACATATCTCATAAGAAAATGACCATTATAAAACCAAAACCAAAATATGGACCACAAAAAAAACAGAACAACCAAAATGAATTGATTGAATTCTATAATCTATGGGTCAAGTCCATGTCAAAATGGTTCAAGTTCAACCAAGTAAAAAACGGGTACAAGGTCAACTTCAATTCTCTCCGTGGACCCGCAGTAAAATGTACATTGATTTGTATCCATGAATATAGTATGTTCATTAAGAAATGGCCCACATATCCTGTATGAACCTCTGCATGTGATGAGGATTGGAACCTCCCTGTCACCACATAATGCATAATAAGTTTTTCATATTCAAAGCACAACTACTCTCCTATATATCAATGGATTGAATTCTCTTATTATATTTGTATTATTTTGTGACTATAGTGGCAGCATGTGTGAGTACCAAAATCAAGTCAAGTCAATGTCGAGCCAGAGAGCCCACACACGATGAAACAGTTAACAAAAAATATATAAAAAAAATTCTGAACCTCGTCACATCAAAATATAAATGAAATTAAATAAAATTCGATGTGGGGCTAAAAGTAATCAAAAGAGTTCGTTCGGATTGATTTGTATTTTTATTTTCTGTTTCTATTTGATATTTTTTATTTTTTAGAATTTTATAAAAGAAAAATTAAAAAGACTGGAAAATAAAAAATCATTATTTTTAGTATTTCTAATTTTTTTTTAAAAATTTAGAAAACAAAAAATAGAATAAAAATAAAAAATAGAAATAAGAAATGAAAACGCAAACTAAATATCACCAAAGATTTCACTAAGTGAGAAAAAAGTTCCATTTACACACTTTGTATTAACCTAACATTTGTTATTGCAGGTTCCATTTTATATTGCAGCTCAACTAACAGGAGCAATTTCTGCTTCATATACGCTACGACTGCTATTAGAGCCATCAAAGCAGATTGGGGCAACATCACCTTCTGGATCAAACATTCAAGCACTAATTATGGAAATTGTGTCAACATTCACTATGGTTTTCATTGCCACCGCCGTTTCCACCGACACAAAAGCTGTAAAATTAATGCTATAATGTTCAATTTTCTTTCCCCCAAACATTGCCTAATTAAATTAAAATGTTTCATTCATCATTTGGCAGATAGGAGAGCTAGGAGGAGTAGCAGTAGGTTCCTCTGTTAGCATAGCAAGCATTGTCGCCGGGTAAGTACATAAAAAATAAAATTGTCTCATAAAAAATTGGGAAAAAAAAAGCCTGAATTGAAAATTGGAGACATATCATATATACGTGACATAATGAAGGTGATATGCTAGGTTATGTTTTGAATTAATTATTAATAGAACCAAACATGCTAATGAATAAGTTGTGTTATACAGACCAATATCAGGGGGATCAATGAACCCAGCAAGGACATTAGGTCCTGCAATTGCTAGTGCATCTTACAAGGGAATTTGGGTCTATTTGGTTGGACCAGTTACTGGGGCACTTTTAGGGGCATGGTCTTATGTTGTTATTCAGGACACAGATAAGCCAGCTCTTGCAATTTCACAATTTTCTACCCTTTCATTCAAGCTACGCCAGAAGATTAAAGGAACTGAGCACGATGGTAACAATGACCATGACCACCACCATCAATACCCGGTGTGATGAAATCAAAACAGTGTTTTGGACACCATCTAGAATGACATGCCTTGGTGGGTCCCAAGTTCAATATATTGTATCAACTTTTCCTATGTTTGGATAATTTCAAAATCACGTTATGATCAGTCGCGTTTCACTGTATAATATGTTTGACTTAGTGTTAAAATGTGATAAAATCACGTTTTCAACACTAAAAATAGTTGTGTTGGAAAATTCAAATTTAAATTTGGCCTGTTTTAATGCCAAATTAAACACACACCACATCTATATTAGTGTTGGACTGGATCGCATTTGTATCGTGATTTTGTCTAAAACCAAGCGTGATGCTTCAGTATTAGCCATGTGTAATTGTATATTTTCATCAATATGTTTATCTTTCAATGAAAAGTCAATTACAGCAGAAAATGCATTATGCAACCAAACGGACATGAATATAAATTATTATTAATAATTAAATGCAGCTCAAAGTGGGGTAAAAGACTACTATAATAATTAATAATCACGAGATATCCTCAAATTAAGTTAACATAAAAAAATATATACACTTACAAATCCAGCAAGTGGTTTGGCATACGGTAAAATTCCCCAGATTGATTAACAAAATTTAGAATTATGATTTGAGAGTAAATTGATTCGTTGTAGGAGTGATACAGAGAAGATACATTTAGAGAAGATACATTTATAGTGTGAATAAAGTAGGAAAAAAATAACAGAAAATAATACTGAAAACTGAATTAGTTAGGCAAACTATACAACAATCGATGTGGGACTAGTTACTGTATAGCTGAACCTATAAGTTCTTCCTGCTCATGCGTAATATCTCAAATTTCATAAAATACTTTCATAAGATAAATAAGGTTAGAAAGATATTTTTATAAAAAGAACTAGGAAAAAATAGGTAAAAAGTGATGGAAGAGGCATTGGATGGAAAATAGGAATTTCCATTTATGCAGGGGCTTGCTCAAGCGAGAGCACCCTTGTTTGAGCAAGCATATCAGTAAAAATGAATGTTTTTGCTTCTGATTTTCTCATACAAGCTAGAAACCTCTCGCTTGAGCGCAGTTGGGGAAAAGTCCATAATTGCTCTTTGACTTCGTCTCCCTTAAGCGAGAATGCGAAAACAAAAAGCACTCAATGTTCTCGCTCAAGCGAGGCTTCGAGAATGCTCCAATTTTAAAAAATAGATTCCTTAGGGCTTTGCCCTCATTTATTTCTCCCTTCAACTTTTAGAGTGAGAGTTTAGAGAGAGGAGGAATGCCCTTACTTGGGTTGGAAAAGAAGGAAGAAGAAGGAGCTCATCCCCCACCACATCATCCCCTTTCTCTTCTCTTGAGCTTGGCTTAGGTGAGTATAACTCACACACTCTCACCCAACTTTGTCTGAATATCTCCCATGAACCCTAATCTCCCTCTTTCCCCTCTCTTTGGCTTGTATGTGATGGTTTTGTTGTTTGCTCTCTATTATGCTTTATTGTATGGTTGATTTAGTTAGAATATGAGTTAGGGCTATGATGAACTTAGGGCTTTGTCCCAAAACCTTGTCTATGCATTTATTACCCATGTTTTCAATGTGAATAGCCTAATTACTGGTAAAGACTTTTGCATTTTACCCAAGCTACATTGAAAAATGAATTTGGCCTTGGCCCAACAAACCCTAAGTTAATCAAGCTTGAATCAGGTCCAGAATAAGATGAAAATGAGTTTAGCTTCGACCCAGAATGTGAGTAATGGCTTTGGCGCAGTTAACTGATAATAAAACTTGACTTCGGTCAGGAATAAGTGGCGGGTATTAGTCCCCAAGGGAGACGTTCCTTGTAGTCTGAGCTCAAGTCTAGCCTTAGAATCAGTGATAAGACCCCGTCTGTCGGGTGATGCAGACCATGCACATCATGTGTTGTTATTGTCTGAGATGTAGTGTGTTTATGAATGTTGTATATATTCCTCCTGTTGCATAACATCTGCATGTTTCCCTATACTGGTTGCTGCATGTTATACTCACTAAGACATTAGTCTCACCAAACGTTTTGTGGTTATCTTTTAGATGCACAGGTTCCTCCCCGGACAAGCCAATGATGCTGGAGGAGCTCAGGAGTTCTATTGTTATTTTGATGTATCTAACTCTTTTATCTCCAGTCATGTATATGGTATTAGCTAGTATATTCTTTTGTGGGATATGATTGTACATGAGTGATAAATGTGATGTCTAGTCTCTTGGATGTGAGATAAAGAAGACAACCAACTGGGCGCCTATAAGATGAACATCTGGAAAAGGTAAACCAGAATCTTGATGGAGTCTCACTGCTGGGTCAAGGGGGTGTTGGCAGGTTTGCAATCAAGTAATGAATCATCATGTAACAGGTCTAGGAAATACTTGCGTTGGGAAATGGAGATCCTAATAGAAGACTAACCAATTTCAAAGCCAAGAAAGTACTTCAAAGTTCCCAAATCCTTAATTAATTCTAAAGGCATGTTGTAGATGTTCCTTGACCAAACTGAACTTAGATAGATTGTCTATAGAAAGCAAAACATCATCCACATAAACTAGTAAACCAGTAAAAGAGGAAGCATCATCCACTTAGGATTTATGCCCGTTGGAGACATAAGTCCCAAATTTAGGGAATTATTTTTCGTGACATTAACTATATCGATAAAATGTGAGTAAGATTGGTTTAACTAATCCATCGTTTAATCAAACATAATCTGAGTAGTTACATACAACTCAATGGCATGGATATTATAATACATGTGTCCTAACAAAAGAGACTCCCAACACGGTCAACACATGTACTAAATATCCATCAAAAGAATATACATGATAATTTTCAACAAAACACACTAAAACATGTTGAGATATTCTGTATATTCTGTAAAGATATGATAGTTGTTCTCTTTGATTTAGTGTATAGTTTCCTTATTTAGGTTGATCCCGATTTAGTGTATAGTTTCCTTATTTAGGTTGATCCTAATCCCAAAACTCTAGGGATTTGATTCTGTCATAGCTTGTATATATATGTGTGTTGTATTTGTTATTTGCAATCAATTAGAATACAATTATTCAGTATTTCAAGTTGGTACCAGAGCTCTCTGGTCCAGGGAATCGTTTTTGTTTAAGTCGCCCACTTGGGTAATCATTTTTGTCAGCACTCGCCTGCGTCGGTGCCGCCAGGTTGTTCAGAAGTCGCTGATCTGCCACGTTGCCGCACACCGCCTCCGTCGCCTCCGTCACGCGCTCTCACGCGCCGTCTTTCTCTGAGTAGCTCGCCGGCGCGTGGGGTCCACGTGCCACCCTCCCGGCCTTCGTTCGTGACATGGTTTGCTTCATTGGACTCGTTGACTCTTCCTCTTCCCGTTTTGACCCCTTTCAGGTTGTGGGTCACAATTTAGGTGGTCTGTTTGGTTGTTCTTGTTTCTGCTTGTTGGTTTTGTGGTCTGTTTTGTTGTTTGGTTGCTATCTCAGAGTGTTTTTTGAGCGCAACTCTTGTTTGGAGGTGTTTTTTGTTTAGATACAATTGTTGTTTTGTCTTTCTCTTCTTGGCAGAAATTCTCAAGGTTGAATCTGAGGGTAATCTTCCAATCTTATTATTTGCTGATGATTATAAAGAGTACCTTCAACTGAAGGCAGCTCAACAGGCCTCTTCCTCAGTCACTATTGCTCACACTGGTAATTCTACAGTCTGTCTCTCTCATTCTATGCCTATTGGATCTTGGGTTTTGGATTCCGGTGCTTCTGATCACCTAACTGGTAATGTCTCCTCTTTCCCTAACTTATCATCACCTAAAACTCCACATCATACCACCCTTGCAGATGGGTCAAAAGTCCAAGCCACTGGTATTGGGCAAGTATCACCTATTCCCTCACTTCCATTAAAATCAGTTTTACTAGTTCCTGGCTGTCCATTCAATTTAATTTCTATAAGCAAGTTGACTAGATCATTAAACTGTGCCACAACCTTCACTTCTGATTCTTTCGTGATACAGGACCGGAGTACATGACGGACGGTTGGAACCGGATCTGAATCACAAGGTCTCTACTACCTTCAGCCTTCTACTTCTACCACATGTGCATCTGTTGAGTCTCCTGGTGTAATCCATCGTCGTCTGGGTCATCCAAGCCTGAATAAATTAAAGAAAATGGTACCTCATCTCTCAAAATTGGAGTCCTTAGAGTGTGCGTCGTGTCAACTAGGAAAGCATGTTAGAGCCTCTTTTCCTAGTAGTATTAATAGTCGAGTTGTATCTCCTTTTGATATCATTCATTCTGATGTTTAGGGTCCTAGTCGTGTTCCTTCAATTTTAAGGCATCGATATTATGTCACCTTTATTGATGATTTTTCTAGAAGCACTTGGATATTTTTAATGAAAAATCGTTCTGAGTTATTCAATATTTTCCAAACTTTCTATTCAGAAATAAAAACTCAGTTTGGCAAAGGAATTCCTATTCTATGAAGTGACAATGCTAAAGAATACTTCTCTGATTGCTTCAATTCATTTATGACTTCCCATGGCATTAAACATCAATCTAGTTGTCCTTATACACCTCAATAAAATGGTGTAGCCGAGCGAAAACATAGACATATTTTGGACACTGCTCGTACTCTTTTATTGAATGCCAATGCACCTCCAATGTTGTGGGGCCATGCTGTTCTTACTGCAGGATATTTAATAAATCGGATGCCATCCTATGTTTTGAATGATCAGGTTCCTCATTCCCTATTATACCCGTTGGATCCTCTTTACTCTGTTCCCCCCTCGTGTCCATGGTTGTACTTGTTTTGTCCATGATCTTTCCCCAAGTCGTGATAAGTTGTCTGCTCGTGCTATCAAATGTGTGTTCTTAGGATACTCTCGTGTCCAAAAGGGGTACCGTTGTTACTCTCCCACTACACATCGGTTCTACACCAGTGCAGATGTCACTTTCTTTGAAGACACCATATTTCATTGCCTCAGATGTCTCTCTAGTTGACTCCGATCTCTATTCTCAGGTATTACCTATTCCTCATTTTGATTATATTGTGTCTACACCTGATACTTTTGAGACACCTGAGCCTCCACAGCCTCCACCAGAGTCTCCACAGCCTCCACCAGAGATTCCTCCACAGCTGTGTGATTCAGCCCCTGCTCCAGTCTCTTCACCTACTCCGGCTCCACCTGCCTCAGTTGACTTGCCCATTGCTCTTCGTAAAGGTAGACATTCTACTGGTAATCCTCATCCTATTTATAACTTTCTCTCATATCATCGTTTGTCTCATACCTATTATGCTTTTGTCTGTGCTATTTCCTCTATTACCATTCCCAAGACAGTACAGGAGGCCCTAACCCATCCAGGATGGCAACAAGCTATGATTGATGAGATGATAGCTTTAGAATTTAACCATACTTGGGCACTTGTCCCACCTCCGTCTGGAAAATCTGTTGTTGGATGTCGGTGGGTCTTTAATGTCAAAGTTGGCCCTGATGGACAGGTGGATCGATTGAAAGCTCGTCTTGTGGCTAAGGGATAAACACAGGTATATGGTTTGGATTACAGTGACACTTTCTCTCTCGTTGCGAAGATGGCCTTAGTTCGCCTTTTCTTGGCCATGGCTGTTGTGCGACATTGGCCCTTATTTCAATTGGATATCAAAAATGCATTCTTACATGGTGACTTGGAGGAGGAGATCTATATGGAGCAACCCCCTAGATTTGTTGCTTACGGGGAGTATGGTCTTGTGTGTAAATTACGGAAGTCCTTGTATGGCCTTACACAATCACCTCGAGCTTGGTTTGGTCGTTTTAGCAAAGTCATACAGGAGTTTGGAATGATCCGCTGCGAGGCAAACCACTCTGTTTTCTTCAAATGCTCACTGACACATAAATCCATTTATCTTGTGGTTTATGTAGATGATATTGTAATTACAGGTGATGATCAGGAAGGCATCAAGGCTCTTAAGAAACACTTATTTGAGAACTTTCAAACTAAGGATTTAGGTCCTCCGCGCTATTTCCTTGGGATTGAGGTTGCTCAGTCAAAGTCCGGTGTTGCTATTTCTCAGAGAAAATATGCTCTTGACATTTTGGAGGAGACAGGACTCACAGATTGTAAGCCAGTTGACACCCCAATGGATCCAAGTGTGAAGCTTCTACCTAACCAGGGGGAGCCCTATTCTGACCCAGGAAGGTATCGAAGACTAGTGGGCAAGTTGAATTATCTCACCATGACTAGAGTTGATATATCCTTTATTGTCAGTGTTGTAAGTCAGTTCCTTAACTCCCATTGTGAGAGTCATTGGCATGCAGTTGTGCGGATCCTCGGATATATCAAAGGATCACCTGGAAAAGGACTTGTTTACAGTGATAGAGGACATACAAATATTGTTGGGTATTCCGATGCAGATTGGGCAGATGATGCAAGTGACAGACGGTCAACAACAGGTTATTGTGTTTTCTTGGGAGGTAATCTTGTTTCGTGGAAGAGTAAAAGCAAAGTGTTGTTGCAAGATCAAGCACAGAAGCAGAATATCGTGCAATGGCTCACACCACATGTGAGCTGCTGTGGCTAAAGTATTTAATTCAAGAGTTGCAGTTTTGCAAGGTTGGTCCTATGGAACTAATGTGTGATAACTAGTCAGCCTTATACCTCTCCTCTAATCCAGTTTTTCATGAGAGGACAAATCATATAGAGGTTGATTGTCATTTTATCAGAGAAAAGATCCTCTCCGGTATCATTAAGACTTCCTCAGTTTGCTCCAAGGATCAACTTGCAGATATCTTTACTAAATCTTTGCGGGGTCCTAGGATAACCTATATATGTGACAAGCTGGATGCCTATGATATGTATGCTCCAGCTTAAGGGGGAGTGTTGAGATAAATGTTGAGATATTCTGTATATTCTGTAAAGATATGATAGTTATTCTCCTTTGATTTAGTGTATAGTTTCCTTATTTAGGTTGATCCTGATTTAGTGTATAGTTTCCTTATTTAGGTTGATCCTAATCCCAAAACTCTAGGGATTTGATTATGTCATAGCTTGTATATATATGTGTGTTGTATTTGTTATTTTCAATAAATCAGAATACAATTATTCAGTATTTTAAGTAAACAAATACAACCCCATAAGCGAAATGCATCTATAAACTCCAACTGCTCCTTGGCCCTCAACGGCCAGCCTGGGCAGGATCCTGGGAATCTAAAATATAAACCCACAAATAAGTGGTGAGACTAATGCCTCAATGAAGCAAAACTAAGCATGCATGTGTAAGGTACAAGCAAATGATATGGAACAATATAACTTGACAATGAAAATGAGTTTTTCATCACAAGAATAATGATAATTTGAAACATGATTTAACATGAACTGTTAACCTAGCAATATGGGTCTTATCACTTTCCTGCAGCTAGACCTCAGCTCAGACTACAAGGGATATCTCCCTTGGGGACATAAAGTTGCCGCTGTTACCTGACGACCGAAGCCTAATCTTAACATTTCAACCTGGCGGTCCTAGACCCGTGATGGCCAAAGCCTAACATTAATTTCTTGATCTTTGAGTTACTTGATAACATGATACATGAGTAGTCTTTTCTTGAAATTTAAACATGAAGCATGAACATGTATTCACTCTATGGGAATCCATACAACATGAAACCCCTATAATCCCTAGAACCCCTAAATTACCAAACCCTAGCATAAAGTGTCATTTTAAGTATAATAACCTAGGTAAAGGGAATAACTAGGGCATACCACATACTTGAACTATAAACAAGTCAACTCAATCAATCACATGCAAAAGAGAGGGATAGAAGAGGTTAGGGTTCATAGAGGAAATTTTCATACAAAATGGGGTGGAGTTTGTGAGCTTTACTCACCAAAAACAAGACCAAGAGAGGAGTGTGGAAGAGGTGGTGATGATGAGGGGTGAGCAAAACCTTCTCTTTCTTCAATTCAAGCCTTGGTGGAGAGCTTCTCTCTTTAGATCCTCTCTAGAGTGTAATGAATGAGTAATAAGTGAGGACCAAGCCTTAGAAAGTCCGTTTTTAAAAAAATAGATTTGGGCATTCATGCTCAAGCAAGGGTATTCTCGCTTGAGCGAGAAAAACTAAATCCTATTGAACACGCGTTATCGCTCAAGCGAGGACCTTCTTGCTTGAGCAAGACCAACTCAGAGAGCAAGTCTGAAATTAGGGAATAATTGCGCTCATGCGAGCTGAGTCTCGCTTGAGAGAGACCAACTCAGAGGAGAATATCTGAAAATAACCCCTAATTGCACTCAAGCGAAACAGAATCAAAATCCCTTGTTTTTACTGATATGCTCACTCAAGCGAGGTGCTCTTAAGTGAGACGCTTCTTATTGCTTTTTACCCATTTTTCCTAGTTCCTTTTTATAAAAATACCTTTCTAACCCTATTTTTTCTTGTGAAAATGATTTATAAAATTCGGGATGTTACACATCCAAAGCTGTTCTCCAATAATCAAGCTTGCTAGCTTCTACATAAGATGTAGGCTCTTTGTCCTGATCAAGGGTTAGGCTGTAAGCAACATAGGAAGGTGACAAATTGACAAAAGAAATAAAAGTGGTGAGGGGAAAATGCTTACCTGATTGGCACAACTAAGATTAAGTAATTGAATTGCATTGATATTGTTGTAAATATGGTGAGGCCTTTTTGGTTTGGTAGATTTTCTGGTGATAGGTATTGGAGGTGATGAAGAAAGTAATGGACTGGTTGGTAATGGAGAAAGTGATGGGTGAACTGTGTCCGATGATGATTGAGAAGGGTTGAAAAACTCTAAAGGAGGAGAAAAGTTCACAACAAGTGTGGTAATTGTAGGATCCAAAACACATGTAGGACAAGAGACTTGAGTAACATTTGTTGCATTTTTAGACCATGGAAAAATAAATTCCTTAAATATAACTTTTCTGGAAATAACTAATTGTTTTTTATGTAGATTAAAAACAAGAAAACCCTTAACTCTTGACTTGTAACCAACAAACAAACATTTATAACTTCTGAAATCTAACTTTGATCTATGATATGTAAGAGTAGAAGTATAGTACAGGCAACCAAATACTCTAAGATGTGATAAGTCAAGCTAATTAGTATAAAATAACATTTCATGAAGAGGCCTAGAATCAAGCATGGGTGTTGAAATTCTATTGATTAAATATACTTCATGTGCAATAGCTACACCCCAAAAATGATTGGGTAAGTGAGATTGAAAAAGGAGAGCTTTGGCTAACTTAAAATCTGTTGGTGTCTCCTCTCTACTCTCTCATTCTTTTGGGGAGTTTCCACCTATGATCTTTGATAAATTATACATTTCTCTTTATAAAAGGAGTCAAGAAAAACTCTGGACCATTATTTGACATTATGGTTTTAATGGTAACATTGAATTGTGTCTTAATCATTTGAACCAAACTTTTAACATGTATAGTTTGATATTTGTTTTTTAAAAAACTTTCCATAAATATCTGTTATAGTCATCCAAATTGGTAAGAAATTATTTGTGTTTATGATAGCGTTTACACTATAAGGACCCCAAATGTCTAGATGGATCAAATCAAATGGTTTGGCAGTATTATGGATACTAACACAGAAAGGTAATTTCCTTTGTTTAGCAAAATGACAAATATCAAACACATGTCTTTTATTTAAACCAATTAAAGAGGGATACAAATCAATCAGTAAATTCATTCTAAGGGAAGATATGTGTCCTAATCTAAAATGCCATAAAGCTAGGGTTAGGAATGAATAAGGCATAGTTGTCACATTGCAAACTTGGTAAATTTTAGTGGAATTCTTTGGAACATGAATATGATACAATCCATCCACCATCTAAGCTAAACCAATCACCCTCAAATTGTTCAAGTCCTGTATAAGACAAACATTAGGTAAAAGGATCAAGGTTATTAAGAAATTTGGTAGATACAAGACTGGTGAAAGATATAGATCATGAGTAAGATGAACTGTACCAATATGTGTGGCTAAGGTTTGATTACCATTTGGTAGTTTTATTGTGATGGATTGATTTATGAGTGGTTGTAAGGTTGTAAACAAAGTCTGGTATGGACATATATGGTTGTTGATTTGTTTATAGCAAAAATAAAGAATTGCCTAAATGGGATGGATAAGGGTTATCATTGGTAATTTGAGCCTTTGAGGTTGTAATGGATGTAACCTAAGTTGATGCAGAGGAGTTAGCTAAACATGAAGATTTGATTAAAGCCATGACTGCTTTGTACTGCTCTTCTGTTAATGAAAACTCTTATGAGTGATCTTCCATATTTTCACATGTCGGTCTACCAATCTCTCCATTATTTAGTGTTTCTCCAATTAAATTATTAGTTGAAGCTAAATTGAAATTCCTGCCACGAAATCCCCCTGGGTATCCATGCTTATTGTAACATACATATATAATGTGACCATTGTTACCACAATAACTACACACCTTGAAACTTCCTCTACCACCATAACTGCTTAATGTACCCTTTCCTCTACCTAAAGGTCTTCTGTTGTCTGTGGCATTAACAAAAACTTGTGTGTCTTCATTATTTGATGAACTAATAGATGGAGAAAGTCTTCTTTCTTGATTAACAACTAGTGAAAAAGATTTATCCAGGTCAGAAAAAGGATCCATCATGAGGATCTGAGTTCATACTACATCAAAATCATCATTTAATCCAATCTGAAATTTCATTATGCAATCTTCTCCTCTATATTGTTTTCTTTCTCTAGTTTCTACACAATTACATTTAACTGAACAAGAACAATCATGAAAATGTCTGAAATTTTCCAATTCAACCCACAAAGTTGTGAGTTTAGTGAGGTATTGAGTCACTATGTTTATACCTTGTTTGAGTATCATCAATTCTTACTGTAATTCAAAAATTCTCACCCTATCAGCTTGTAAAACTATTTTCTTCTATAGATTCCAAGCAACTGCTTCTACCTCAAGATATACAATACTCTTGGCTATCGCAGACTCTACTGAATTAAAAAACTATGCAAGAACAAGGTTATCACATATTTCCCAAGCATCAAAATTGGGATAAAAAATGGTTGCAATTGGAAGGCTTCCATTGACACACTTGATTTTGTTTTTGGAGATTAGAATCCTTTTCATTTTTCGGGCCCAACTATGATAATTCTTCTCTGTGAGTAATGGAGAGACAAGATCCATGGAAGCATTCTCACTTAGATGAATGTAGTAATCACTCAGATGGTTGAGTGTTGGATTTTGTGGAAGAGTTGTTTGTAGGTGTGACATTGTTAGTTTTTTAGTTTCCCCTGGCCATCGATGCAGAATTTCATAGAGCTCTTGAAGAGTGTTGAAATTCTTTTGATCAAATTATTGCATGTCAACAACTAAACCCCATAAATGATCGGGTAAAATGATTTGAGACCATAAAAGAATTTAGAATCATGATTTGAGAGTAAAACGATTCATTGATTCATTGTGGAAGTGATACCGAGAAGTTACATTTAAGGTGTGAAAAAAGCGGGAAAAGAATAACGGGAACAAAAACTAAAGCAGTTAGGCAACAATAATATAATCATAATATAATCAATGTATGACTAGCTACTGTACAACTAAAGCTGTAAGCTCTTCTTGCTCATGCACTTCTGATAAAAAATTCCAACGAGTCCACCTGCCAAATTTAAAACATGCCTAAGGCTATAGGAGGATTAAGCATATTATATATGAATCATGGTGAAACAAATAGACTGAAGAAGCATAACTCATCAAGTATGATGTTTAAGACTTAAGATATGGAAGTAGTATGTCACGAAGTATATTTAACAGCCCAAAACATGAATCATAATAGTTGCGGATTAAGTTCACCTAATAATAGTTGTCTATATATGCAAACTTATTAGGAACCAATAAATATAAAATATATATCTAATAATCATTAAACCTAAATAATCATTGGATGTAATTTAAGTAAAATCATCAACTATCAACGTTCATTTAGCTTTCTTGGGCTTCTTCCGATTAAATTTCGAGCTAAGTAATTTACCAGTATGCATTGAAAACTAGTGGTTGAGCTTAAGTGTGACAGAGGGAAGCCCCCAAAATATATTTTTAAAAAATAATATACACATTCATTTTATATTATCAGTATAAAAAATTAAAAAAAATCTTCAAATGATGTTTTATTGAGTCGTTTAATAACACATGACATGTCATACTCCTTCAATGATGTGATAACACATACTTATTAAATAAATGATAGGATAATTAACTCATTAGATGATAATGTAAAATTATTTTACACTGATAGTGTATAACCATTAATTAAATTCATATTTTTATCATTATTAAAAATGGTTTCCTTTATGATACTCTTAATACCCTTAAATACCAAACCTCTTGTTTTTCTTTCTCTCAACTCTAGTCCTAGACATATCATAAAACAAAGCTTCTATATCATAATTAAAGGTGATTTAACTACAAGAAATTCATTTTTTACCGACCTTTGAGCGACAGCCACAAGCCGTCGCTCAACTGTCGCAAATGCATTTTTTAATTTAACATTAAATTTTTATTAAGTAGAAAACTATAGCGACGTCCAAACCGTCGCTAAGTGTAAAAACATAGAGGCGGTTTGACCGTCGCTAACTGAAAATTGCCATTAGTGATTGCGGACTTTCATATTTGTGACGACTCTGACGTCGCTAATTGAGAATTGAGACTAGCGACTGCCAGGTCATCGCTAAGCCTGTCACATATTTGAAAAGATTAACACAAGTTGTAATTTAGAATTTTACGATAGCGACAGTTTTTTTGGTCGTAGCGTCGCTACCTGAATTAAATGTAGCGACGACTTAGCCTTTACTACGTTTGAAACATATACGAGATCGTCCCTTCTTTCTTCTATCTCTTTTTTTCTTCCCTTCTTTTCTCCTCCTCCGCTGTGGCCATCATCGGAAAATGTCCCTCAACCTCGCCCTCACTGTCCCTCAAGCTCTCTTTATCGTTTGACCTATCCCTCTCACTAAACCCTTCAATCTTACTGATTATTTTTGTGAAACAACCATTGTTAACTTGTGATGGCCTGACCGTCTCTAACAAAAGTCGACGCTAAAAGGGGATGAGCTTAGCGATGGGCAGGCCATCTCTACATGACTAGCATCGGCTGGAAATAGGGTTTAGGGTTTAGGGCAGGCCGTAGTGATGGTCAGGCTGTCGCGAACTAGCATCGGCTGAAAATACTCGTCGCTACTGCATTAACAACGAGACCTGTAGTGACGGCATGTTAGCCGTTGCTTGGTCGTTGCTATAGCATACGTAGCGACAACTTTTCTATTGTTAGCGACGACTTATGGTCGTCGCTAAATCACGTTTTTCTTGTAGTGTTTCTTATCATTTTCTTTATATTTTTTTATAGTCAATTTCATGCTAACATTACACTTCAAAATTTTAGATAGTAAAATATGGTTCTGGTTCTTATTAAATTAGATACTTTTGATTTCGGTTTTCATTTCATTTACATATTCTTAAAATCTAAAATTTTGAGCAACATCTCAATTAGTGTTGTGTCAAACTAAAAAAATATTGTCAAGGAAACATAAGTCTATATTATGTGACATTTTGTTTATCCCTTAGTTTGGCGACAAACAAAAGTATTTCAAGAACAATCTAGGATGAAATATGAATCCTCCTGAAAGGGTTCTTTAAAGTATGACTAAAAGATTTCAAGCAATAGAGAATTTAGAAGTATAAGGAGAAGATATGATAGCAGTAACTAGACTTGTTAAATTAAGGAGAACAAACTCAAAGTAAAATGCAAGAAACATAAAGGTACAGAAATTGAAAATGATGGTTTGCAGTTCCTACTTCTTCACACGGGGTTGCCTTGCCGACTCTAACCTCCACTCTCTCCCCTTTTTATAGGCCTTTATCAACTGCTCTTTCTAGAGTCCACTTTGACTAGGTCCAATAACTACTTTACGCTCCCATTCTCCAACTTGAAGACGTAACTCCTTATAATTGTTGTTGTTGATGTGTTAGTTTGAGCTCCTAAATTATACCCTCTAGTCAACCCTTCGAGTTACATCTTTAAGCCTCACAACTTTGACCTAGGATGACGCCCTTATGGCCCATAGCTGGCCCTAAGGATGTCAATGGGACAGGACGGGTAGTAACTACCCGCACCCAAGGGCAAAAATGTGCCTCGTGCCCACCCTATAGCTGTCGTGGATACCCATGGATATCCATGGGTACTTGTTAAAAATACAAGAAAAAAAAATCAGAAAAACTTGAAAAAAACATGAAGACTCTGAATAATCCAAAAAACTGAAAAAATCTAGAAAACTTAAAAAACATGAATTTATTACATTTAACACAAGGCAAATTTTAGAATATCAAAAGAATCATACATCAGAAATGACCATATTTTTTTCCTGTTGAAAAAGTGTAAACGGGCACTTTAGTCCTAGACTTTTATACCGCTATGAGTCCCCGAGTTTAGGAAAATCCTTCGTTAGTCTATGCATTACTCTTCGTATTGCAATTAAGTCCAAAACATTAAACAGTGTTACATTAGGGACTAACGTGTATTATGTAACATCCCGAAAATTAGAATCTAGAAAATATGGTGGAAACCTTAGGCTATGAATCCAGCTATGGAAATGGGATTAGAGGTTGTAAGAAGATCAGGGGTCTCGAGTGTGAATTTTGAGGAGAAGAAGTGAATGTGTTAAGAACTATGAGTTTTCAAGTAAATTGGAAGTGGAACCAGGTACTAAGCCAAACACAACTGTAGAGTTAACTTAGGAGGAGTACCATCCGATGGTAGAGAAGTTAGCATAATAAAGAAGAGGAGAGGCGTAGACTCAAGGAACCGAGGTAGAAGGTGATTTTATGGAAAGGAACAAGGGAATAGAGGAGGATAGTCTTATGGACACTTAGAACCCTTAACGTTAGCCTTATTGGAGTGAATTTATGAGTTATAACATGATTCATGTAAAGCGTGCCTCATTAGGTTTCAACCAAGGTTATTGCTTAATTTTGGGTTTTAAGTCTAATGACCTTGGTGCACTAATTCGATAATATCTAGATTTGTAGGTGTCCAATTGAGGTGATTCCACTTGCATTGGAAAGTTAAGATCCGAGGCTTTAGTTTGATATGCTTTATGATAGTATTCCGACCTCATTTGCACCTCCAAACAGAAAGTTTGGCCGCTCGAGCGCGCTGATGCGCGCTTGAGCACGCGAAACTCAGAGTTTGCGCGTTGGTGCACGCTTAAGCGCCCTGATGCGCGCTTGAGCGCGCACAACTCAGAGAATTTGCGTGCTTTTGTGCGCTTGAGCCCGCGAATGCGTCCCTGCTTTTAAAAAACGCATAGATCCCCCTTCTTCTTCATTTTCCTCTTCTTCCCTAAGGTTTCTAGAGTGAGAGGGAGTTTTTAAAGAGAGAAAGTGAGAAGGAGAAGGAGCCCAGCTGGATTGATGCTTCCATACCATCTTGGGGCTTGGATCTTCATCCTCTTCCCTCTATTCTTCCTATTTCTCCATTAGAGGTGAGTGTGGTTCACCCACTCACTTTTATTTCTGAATGAATCCTCTTGTATGCTCCCTATCCTCACTTTCCTTGCTTGCATTGATGATTATGGTTGATTAGAGACAAATCTGGGGTTGTTGGTTGGTTTGATTTGGTTGTATGTCTTTATGGCTCAAACCCTAGGTTAGAGGATTTGGGGATTTTGTGAAATTATGGATTATTGATGTTGAAACCATGGAAATGTTGTACATTCATTCACATGCTCATGCTTATGAAATTTTCATCAATTCTCATGTCACCGTTCACTTATATTTTGAAAGGAAAATGATTTGGGTCTTTTGTTAGAACCACAGGAAACACTAGAAGTTGGGTCTTTTGTTAGAACCACAGGAAACACTAGAAGGGGGGGTTGAATAGTGTGTTATAAACCTTTGCAGATTTTTGAAAACCTTTTAAAAGAAGCAAGCAATTTGAAAATATATTCACTCAACCTTCCAAAACTGGAAATTTCAGTAACTTGCTGATGTACCCCAGCAGGTTGAGTAAACTTGATTTTGAGATATTTTAGCGTGATAAAGAGTTTGTATTGCAATATAGATTAATAAAATCACTTTTCTTAATCCTCCTTGGTTAGTTAAAACAGAATATAAAGAGTTAAGGGTAGAGAGAACTTAGCCACAAAAATTTATCCTGGTTCACCCACCAACTCAGTGAGCTACGTCCAGTCCCAGGGTAAACCACCACTGGATTTTCACTAATCCCGCAAGATTACAAGTATTATTTACTCACCTAGCCACTCTAGGCTCAACACCCAAGTATTGTTTGCACACCTAGCCTCTCCAGGCTCAACACCTAAGTATTGTTTGCACACCTAGCCTCTCCAGGCTAAAAACCCAAGTATTGTTTGCACACCTAGCCTCTCCAGGAAAAAAACCCAAGTATTCTTTGAAAACAGCCTCTTCAGGCTAAACCAGAGAAACTGATTAAATGTAAGATTGCTCAAACTCATAAACTACACAAGTTTAGAGCTCGAACTGGGAAACTTGTACAAATAACTGAGTAAGACTCAGGATATTGAAGTGTTGTACAAAGATGAAACAATGAAACAGAAGAGTTTGAATTTAAGCAGCGTTTCAACAAGTTGTTTTCTCTGTGTTCTCTCTCTCTCTTGTTTCTTCATGGAGTCTGGTATTTATAGTGAGGAAAGCTTCCGTTCGTTGATCTCCAATCGATTTCCCATTGAGAGATAGCATTTAATGCAAATGCTCCCGTTGTGACACATAGCCTGAACCCTTAGCTGTAGCAGGTGGTAGAGTCTACAACACAGGCTTCACTTTTTCTGAGCAGCGCGTTCTTTACTGCAGACTTTGCCTTTTTGGTGAGAGAAATTTGAAATATGCCAAAAAACAGTTTCTCTGACTTTCCAGAAGTATGAGAGGCACAAGTAACTGAGGCAACTGCGGTTGACTTGAGTCTTCAAAAAGAATATTAGAGAATATTGTATTAAAGATGAACAGGCTTTGGTACGACGTTTCACAACTTCAGGAGGTTCTTCACCTTCAGCAGGTCGTAATCTCTTCAGCAAGTTTCTTCACTTCGGAAGGTTTCATTATTTCAGAGGATAGGATTTCTTCAGTTTATACCTTCTGAAATATTAAAGAGATACCTTCAACAGAAACTGTTCCTTTAAGAACGATAATCAGATTTGTTATTCATTAAAACTTGGGGTTTAAGAGACTTAAAACATTATTAATCTTTTAATAACATTTTGAGACTCAACATTCTTCCCCTATTTAATGATGAAAAATCTGCTTAAGAACTAAATCAAATATCTGAAGGGAAAAAGATAGTAAGAAATTAAAGTATTTCTCCCCCTATTTTCAGATACTGATGCAAAGATTCTTTGCTAAAACTTGTTTGCAACTTGCTTAAAAGCTTTGCTTCATTTGTTCCTCATTTGCTTCATTTTCTTCGCTTGCTCCCCCTGAATATGAGAATCCTTCTAAAACACACTTAACTTCAGATTTTGGTTAGTTTCTTAACACTCCCCCTTTTGTCATCAATCGAAAGGGCAAATAGAGCTTACTGAAGAAGTGAAAGATAAATAGGAAATAGATTCAGGATACCACTTGTGCATATGAACACTTTCTATGGAAAACAATTTTAGTGAAAATCAATTTTCAGAAAGTGTGAGAATGTTCAAATTCTCTCTGATAAATTTGAATCTATTTTCAGCAAGTGGTTTAGTGAATATATCAGCCCATTGTTGTTTTGTGTCAATGAACTGTATATCAATAACTCCTTTCTGAACATAGTCCCTTATAAAATGATGTTTGATTTCAATATGTTTTGCTCTAGAGTGCTGAATTGGATTTTTGGAAAGGTTGATTGCACTCGTGTTATCACAGAAGACTGGAATAGATTTGATAAGAATATTAAAGTCTTCTAACTGATATTTTACCCATAGCAGCTGTGAACAACAACATGTAGCAGCATTGTATTCAACTTCAGCAGTGGAAAGAGCAATTGTGCTCTATCTTTTGCTTGACCAGCTTATCAGATTTCCTCCAATGAAGTGACATCCTCCACTGGTTGACTTTCTTTCAACTCTGTCCCCAGCAAAATCAGCATCACAGAATCCTACTAACCTGTAATCCTTACTCCTCTTATAGCATAGACCAAGATTAGTAGTACCTTTCAAGTATCTGAAAATTCTTTTTACAGCTTGGTAATGAGTTACTCTTGGAACAGACTGTAATCTTACACACAAGCATACACTGAACATAATGTCAGGTCTACTTGCTGTAAGATACAATAAGGATCCAATCATACCTCGATACATTGTTGGGTTAACAGGTTCTTCTCCTTCATCTTTATTTAAGATAGATGAGGGGTTCATAGGAGTTGCCATAGGCTTGCAATCATGCATATTGAACTTTTTAAGCATTTCCTTTGTGTGTTTCTCTTGATGGATCTATATACCATCAGAATCTTGCTTAATTTGAAGTCCCAAGAAAATTTTTAGTTCTCCCATTAAACTCATTTCAAATTCAGATTGCATAAGCCTTGAGAACTCAGTGCACAGAGAAGAATTTGTTGATCCAAAAATAATATCATCAACATATATCTTGACTAGAATTAGGTCTTTATTAAACATTTTTCTGAAAAGAGTTGTATCAACTTTTCCTTTTTCAAAATCATTTTTGAGTAAGAAATTGCTTAGTCTTTCATACCAAGCTCTGGGAGCTTGTTTCAAACCATACAAAGCCTTTTTCAGTTTAAAAACATGATCAGGAAAAGTCAAATTTTTCAAAACCAGGGGGTTGTCTAACAAATACCTCTTCCTTAATGAAACCATTTAGGAAGGCACTCTTAACATCCATTTGATATAGTTTGATGCCATTGTTTGCTGCATAGGAAAGTAAAATCCTAATGGCTTCAAGCCTAGTTACTAGAGCAAAAGTTTCAGTGAAGTCAATACCTTCTTGTTGATTGTAGCCTTGGGCAACAAGTCTGGCTTTGTTTCTGATAACTTGGCCATCTTCAGAGAGTTTATTTCTAAACACCCACTTGGTTCCTATGATAGTTTTCCATGGGGTTTAGGAACCGGAGTCCAAACATCACTCCTGGAAAACTAATTAAGTTCTTCTTGCATGGCTAGGATCCACCCTTCATCATGCAGAGCTTCCTCAATATTCTTAGGCTCAATTTCAGAATGAAAGGCAAGATTGTTGACTTCTCTAAGTCTTGATCTTGTGTTTACTCCTTCTGAAGTGTCACCAATGATTTGCTCTCGAGGATGATGAGTTTTGTATCTCCACTCACGCTAGCGAGGGAAAACTTGCTCATTTTGAGACTCAGCATAAACTCTTTGATGAGTATCGGTTTCAGCAGGTTGAAGAGTTGACTTTTCAGCAGGTACTTCAGAGGGTCCTCCAGCAGGTGCTTCATCCTTAGTCTTTGAAGTCTCTAAAGTAGGGTTCAGCTCCATTCCTGCAAAATCTTCTTCTAGATCTGATAGTTCCCTATCAGTCTCTTTAGAATCATTAAATCTAACATGAATAGTTTCTTCAACAGTTAGGGTTCTAGAGTTGTAAACTCTATATGCCTTAGAGGTTTCTGAATAACCAATGAAGAATCCCTTATCAGATTTTAAATCAAACTTACCCAAATCATCCTTGGTGTTAAGTATGAAACACTCACACCCAAAGATGTGAAAGTATGAAATGTTGGGTTTTCTTCCTCTCCACAATTCATAAGGAGTATTATTGAGAATAGGCCTTACCAAAATTCTGTTTTGGATATAGCAAGCTGTGTGAACAGCCTCTGCCCAGAATGACCTTGGAAGGTTGCTTGAAGTGAGCATGGTTCTTCCCATCTCCTGCAAGCTTCTGTTCTATCTCTCAACAACCCCATTTTGCTGAGGTGTTCTAGCTACTGAGAAATTGTGAGAGATCCCATTCTCATCACAGAACATGCTGAAGCTTGAGTTTTCAAACTCATCTCCATGATCACTTCTGATGGCAAATATGCAAAATCCCTTTTCATTTTGCACCCTTTTACAGAATTTGGCAAAGTTCTCAAAAAGTCTCATCCTTGCTTTTGAGGAATATCACCCATGTAAATCTAGAATAGTCATCAATGATGACCAAACGATACTTTTTACCAACAAGACTTTCTGTTCTTGTAGGACCAAACAGATCGATGTGAAGAAGTTCTAAGGGTCTAGCAGTTGAAACAACATTTATGCTTTTAAAAGAACTGCTTGTTAGCTTCCCCTTTAAACAATTTTCACACAAAATATCAGATTTGAAGGAAAAGCTTGGGTAATCCTTTTTCAAGATTGTGTTTTGTAAGCTTTGAGATCAATCTCAAGCTGGCATGCCCAAGTTTTTGATGCCAAATCTGTTTTTTATCTTTCATTGAAATAAGACAAGTCACATTTTGATAAGCAAGGTCCTCAAGATCAATTTTATACACATTGTTGTGTCTCTTGGCAGTAAAAATGATTTGATCAGAGGAGTCTCTGACTATACAACCATCCCTTGTGAAGGATACCACAAAACCACTGTCACACAATTGACTTATGCTCAATAGGTTATGTTGAAGACCTTCAACCAAGAGGAAATTGTGGATAACAGATAAAGGAGATATACCTACTGAACCAACGCCAATGATTTTGCCTTTCTGATCTCCTCCAAACGTCACCATTCCACCATCCTTAGGTCTAAGGTTTGGGAATAAAGACCTTTCTCCTATCATGTGTCGCGAGCAGCCACTGTCCAAGTACCATTTGTGGCGTCTCCTTTGTCCTGTTAAACACATCTGCAATAGGAACGATTAAAGCTTTAGGTACCCACATCTTTTTGGGTCCTTTCTTGTTAGCAGTAGGTCTGCCTTTCTTTTTGTTTTGGCACTGAGACATATTGTGTCCAGGCTTGCCACAGTGAAGACATCCCTTACCTTTCTTAGCCTTATTAGCATTTTTAATATCAACATCATGCAAGAAGGAAGTCTCTGAGTAACCATGACCACTTTTGTCTTTGGGATTCATTTGAACTTCCAAAAGCATATTTAGGTTTTTGGTGCCGTTGACAAAAGTAGCTAGGTCCTTTGTGAGTTCAACAACTTGTTTTTTAAGATTCTCATTTTCCTTTTTTAAACTTGTTGAATCATAGATCTTAGAGCTAAGAAACTTTTCCTTGAGTGACATATTTTCATCTTCAAGAGCTTCATTTTTGGTAGCAACTTCAGTGAAAGCTCTTGATAGCTCTTTGTACTCATGAAATAGTTCCTTAGAACTTTCCACCAGATCATCATACATATTTTGCAGAGTTTGTGGAATTACCTCTGATTCAGAGCTATCTGAAGAAGGAAGGCTAGCCATCAAACACAGATTTGCTTCTTCAACAGCTTCATCATCCTCCTCAGAGGTTGAGTCATCAAGGTCCTCCCATGTGGCCATGAAGCTTTTCTTCTTTCTTGGAAATTTCTTCTTGTTTGAAGAGAGCTTCTTCAACTTTGGGCACTCAGCTTTCATGTGGCTAGGTTGTTTACACTCATAGCAGGTTATTTTGTCAAAAGAAAAAGTTTCTTTACCTGACTTACCCATTTTGTTGTCAGATGGGGATGACTTTCTGAATTTTGCTTTCTTCTGAAGCATCCTCTTTATCCTCCATCTCAGAAGAGCAAGGTCATCTTCATCATCAGAGCCACTTTATGAGTCTCCAGAACCTTCTGAGGACTCCTCTACTCTCAAGGCCTTCTGTGCACCACACCTAGCCAGCTTGGATTTGGCGTTCAGGGCAAGTGACTTCTTCTTGGGGGCATCTTCTCCAAGCTCCAACTCATAGACCTTGAGGGATCCCAGAAGTTCCTCCATTCTTAGAGAGTTGAGGTCTTTGGCCTCTTGAATGGGAGTCACCTTGGGCCACCAAATCCCTGGTAGACTTTTAAGGATTTTGCGATTGTTATCGCCTGAATTATAGGTCTTTCCTAAGGATTTGACTCCATTTGTAATGGTCTGAAATCTTCCAAACATTTGATCAATCGATTCAAATTCATGCATCTTGAATATCTCATATTGATGCACCAGCATGCTGATTTTGGATTGTTTTACATTGTCTATTCCCTCATGGGCTGAAACCAATGTATCCCAGATTTCCTTGGCAGAAGAGCAGCCATGCACCTTCTCATACTCTGACTTGCTCAAGGAACAAATTAGGTAGAGTTTCGCTTTGGCATTGAGTTGTACACGTGCCTTCTGATTGCCAGTACATTCTGACTTGGGAATGGGCACACCATTGTCGACAGGAATATAATCACCATCAGTGACTACATCCCAAAGATCTATATAGCTGCTTTCAATAAAGAGCTTCATGCTATCTATCCAATAATGGTAGTCAGCACCATTGAATGCAGGGGGCCTAGAGACTGAGGCACCTTCAGCGATGTAATGAGAGTTAATTGTAGAGGTTTCCATCAGGATCTACTCCTTCAACACAACAAGTTGAGGGCTCATTTGGATGAGTGCTGGTAGTTCTTGTTATTGTAATATCATTTTTGGGAATTGTGATATAGTGAATAGGATGTGAATTAGTAGTGTTGTAGTTAAGCCACTGAGTAGCATTTTAATTGTAATTATTGAGTTGTGATTGAATAATTTATGCTTAGGTAACAGTTGGATTACTTAAGCGTTGTAAAGTATTGTTTATTGATATCGATAATGCGCGAAATTATTTCAAGAATTTGGAAATGGTGCTCCCAACCGACATTATTTCTCAATTCAGGAATTAGGACGTTACACATTATTTTTATGAATGTTACGGAGTAATGTGAATTAAATTATCACGTGGAGGGGTTGATTCCAGCATTACATGAGGTAGTACCAGGTGCCCCATATAGGTTTTGTGTGTGGCATCTATGGTAGAATTTTACAAAATAATGGAAAAACAATGAACTCAATAATAAATAGGCTTAATTGCACTTTTGGTCCCCCTACTATCATCAATCCACGATTTTGGTCCCCTTACTTTTTTCGTGATTTTGGTCCTCCTATTATTCCAAATTCGCGATTTTGGTCCCTCTAATACATACTTGGGAGGTATAGGGGGACCAAAATTTTGAACTACATCGCGAATTTAGAATAATAGGGGGACCAAAATCGCGGATTGATGATAGTAGGGGGACCAAAAGTGCAATTAAGCCTAATAAATACAATAGTATCATACTTAATTAAATCATTACACTAGTAAAATTTCTAATTCTTCCACCAAAATCCCAACTTAAACCCAAACAAAATAGAACTAATCATTATGCTACACAACACCAAAATTGCCTAACTTAATTTCCTGATTTCACATTCTAATTTCTTCAGCTTCCTTGTCACATTGTTCCTTCATTCTTCATCCTCACTTAGTACAAACGACATGCTTGATGTAGCTTCACTTATGCTTACTTCACCAGTAGAATCATTCTCCACCAATTAGAATAATTGACATATGTCTACAACATGCAAAATTTCAAGCATTTTACAAGATTACACAACACAAATATTATAAAAGTTTGTATAAAAAAATATAAAATAAAAAATAAGTAAATATTACCCTCAGTTTGGGAAAGTTTGCATACAGGTGTCACTTAATGTGATACCTCATCACGTAATTAACACATTTTAACATTTTGGACGTAATTTCAATATAGGCTGTGTAACGTCAGAGACTAACGAACGATTTTCCAAAACTTAGGGACTAAATTGCATGACATTATAAAAGTCAAGAACTAAAGTTCCAGTTTACTCATTGAAAAATAAAGCAAAGAAATCAATGATTTGTAGAGTCGATGAACAGGTGAGGAGAGGACTATAAACATTAAAGTTGGTTGGATGTCTCTAGAGGGGGGTTGAATACAGACTTTTAAAAATTGGTTCCTGAAAAACTTAATGTCAAGTTGAGCTTAGCTCTCAGGCTCAATAGTTTGGAATATCAGATTAACTTAAATAACACAGATTACGAAAACTTGGGTTATATTTAAATAAAGAGACATAATGATAAGCTTGACAATTTAGTTGAGATTACTCTTAAGATCTGTTGCGTAGGTTAAGCGAGTCAAGCTGAGCTTTAGATATTCGTAAGCACAATTGTAAGTAAGCAAGATAGATAGAAGAGATGCACAGAGATTTATCCTGGTTCACCCATACCTTGGGCTACGTCCAGTCCCCACAACCTTGTGAGATTTCCACTATGACAACCTTGTCAATTACAAGTATTCTTCCTTGCCTCTTCAGGCTCACACTCACACCAAGTTTAGGCACCTCCCAACTTAAGTGAGATGCATGTATTCTTACCGTGCCTCTTCAAGCTCTTTTCTTGCTCACACTCAGTCTAGGTTCCTCCTAACTAAGTTAAGACTGTTACAGAGATTTGGTAATATTGAGATGAGATTGTTCTATCTTAGACTACGTACACAGTACGAATATACAGTGAGCTCAGCTAGGTATCACTCTCTAGGAGTTACAAACAGTGACTAATACGAGAGATGATTAATGATACAAACATAAGATTGACCCAAGATTGATAAAAGTAAACGAAATTGACTTGAGCTTAGCTTAAGACTGATTGATCAGGAATTTTCATTATTGTGTCTTACCGTCTGCAGACTTGAGATACACCTTTTATATCAAAGGGAACTAGTCATTAACTAGCCGTTGGAGAGGAAAGAGACATCTTGATACTTTACTGACACAGGTACAGAACTTTCTGGTACGGGCTTAGCAATGGCAGTGTACTTGAGTTGACTTGCCTTAATTGTTGGGTCTCTTGTCTGAGTCTAAATCTCAGTCTGAGTATTACTTGCTAGGCTCAGTCTTACTTGCTCATCTGAGTCTCAGTCTTTCCTTTGCATCTGAGTCTCAGTCTCAATCTTGGTTGCTTGTGTGAGTCTCAGTGTGTTCCTAAATCTCAGGTCTTTGCATGTTTCTCTTTAATTCTTACAACCTTTGCTACCAAGCTGTCCTTGTCTTTGATCTTGTCTTAGTACGTGTCCTTGGTTGTTCTCAGTCTTACCCTTCTTGTTCATATTGAGGCTTGGTTTTTCTTGAATCTCAAGTATTAATCTTTTTGATGCAGCTTAGTTCAGCATCTCAGCTCACTTTATTTCATTAGAGACTTATCCTGCAACATTTGAGTCTAAAGTCTACAAACACTTAAGCACATAGTCAATAAAACTTAATATCTTAGATATATTTCTAAGCTTTCATACTTTTGTTGGTTTGATCTCATTAAAACTCTTGTGGACTGAGTGTCTTAACAATCTCCCTCTTTTTATGATGGAAAACCAAGAAACGTTTTTAAGCTAAAGTTATCTAAGTTCAAAATCTGAATCTTAACTCCCCCTGAGTCTTAACTCCCCCTAAGTTTTAACTCCCCAAGTCTTAATTTTATTACGAAATTTAAGACTTCACCTTTTAACATTAGGGTTCATAAGTTAAGATTTAGATTTGCTCATGCTTTAATTTTAAAGTCTCACACTTGAGCTTAAGAGAAATTGATAATAATTTGTACAAAACATAAGATCATCAAATTCATTAATCATTGTGAAGCTGATAACAATCATTTGGAAAAAAAGAGTTAAAGATTCAAACTGTAACAGAGTTAAGATTCAAACTAAGCAAGCAAACTTAAGCAACCCTAAAGTTATTGTAGATGCATAAACTTGTAGATATATTATATGCAGGTTTTGATGATGCCAATAGAAAGAAAATGAGATTGCAAGATTGACTAAAAGGAATTGGCAAAGAAAGAGCAAGGAGCAAGGTTAACGCAAGATCAAGACTACAAGTGATGTTAGATAAGCATTAATCTAGTTAGATATTGTGTTAAAAGAATTATAGACTTTGCAAGTAATTTGGCCTTTGAAATAAAGTTTATGCAAAAATGTTTTATGAACCAAAATTAAGTTCAAAATAAATATTTTGAACCGGTAATCGATTACCAGTTGGATTGTAATCGATTATCAGCAAGCATTCAATTTCTGAAACGAAATTTTGGTTCTGGTAATCGATTACTAAATGTTGTAATCGATTACCAGTGTGCAGAAAATTCAAATTTCAAATTTCAGACACAACGTTTCATAAACCATTTGAATTTTAAATGGTGTAATTGATTACCACATTCTTGTAATCGATTACCAGCGAGATTTTTTTTAAATTATGAAGAGACACAATTCCTTATCAAAGGATACATAGATTCAATTGTTCTATTATAAATATGTGTCTTTATTTCAAAAAAATCAGTAGATTACAATGTGAAATAACAAAAAGTGAGAAATCTCTTTAAGAATCATTTTGGCCAAATACTTGCAAATTATTAAGGATTCTTATAGGAACTTCAAGTTGTATCATCTACTCTAAAAGAGAGTTCATCAGTGTACAAACAATTATTCTTATATTGTGTGGTTAAAGAGAGGGTGCCTCTCGTGGATTGTGGGTGAAACTCAACACAAGGGAAAGGGTTCCAAGGTGTGTGAGTGTTCATCTCTTGTAAAGGATTTTACAAGAATAGTGGAAATCTCAAGTGGGTGACTTGAGGACTGGATGTAGGCAAAGGGTTGGCCGAACCAGTATAAATCGAGTTTGCATTTCTTCTTCCCTTAACTTTTACTTATTTATTGTGATTGTTAATTTCTTGTACATTGAGAAAGTAGTAGTTTGCATTCATACTTCATCATACAAGAATTGTTGTAAGTATAGTAAATCATAAAAGAAGTGAGTAAACGAAAAAGAGAATAATTTGGAGTAACTTAATTCACCCCCCTTCTTAAGTTATTTGAGGCCGCTTGTCTAACAAGTGGTATCAGGGCTTGTATCTTGTATAAGGATTAGAAGCCTCAAGATCAACTATGGCCTCATCCAACTCTCTTTTTGGTGAAGGAAACTCTTTTAATAGACCACCTGTGTTCAATGGAGAAGGATTTCACTATTGAAAATCTAGGATGCAAATCTTTATAGAATCAATCGATTTAAACATTTGGGATGCTGTAGAAAATTGACCTTTTGTTCCTTCAATGCAACTAGGGGATGAAATTAAGATAACACCTAGGGATAAATGGAGTGAGGAGGATAAAAGAATAGTTCAATACAACTTAAAGGATAAAAACATAATCACATCTGCATTAGGCATAGACGAATATTTTAGAGTCTCAAATTGTAAGAATGCTAAAGAGATGTGGGATACGTTGGGAGTGACTCATGGGGGAACAAGTGATGTTAAAAGATCTAGAATAAACACCCTCACACATGAATATGAATTATTTAGGATGAATCAAAATGAGAGCATACAAGACATGCAAAAGAGATTTACTCATATTATTAATCATCTTGCATCTTTGGGAATTTTTTTTCCAAATGAGGATCTCATTAACAAAGTCGTAAGATGTTTGAGTAGGCAATGGCAACCAAAGGTGACAGCAATTGCAGAATCAAAGGATCTTACAACAATGTCTCTTGCTTCACTATTTGGGAAACTTCAAGAACACGAATTGGAACTATTGAGACTCAATCAAAATGAAGAAAATGACAAAGATAAGAAAAGCATTGCACTTAAAGCATCATCACTTGTCTATGAAGAATATGACAGCGAAGACATCATTGAGGAAGAAGATTTAGATGATGATGAAGAATTTGATCTCTTTGTAAAAAGGTTCAACAAATTCCTAAGGAATAGAAGAAATCAAAAGAGATCTACATTCAACACAAAGATGAAAGAAGAAAATTCTTCCTCAACCCCAAGGTGCTTCGAATGCAATCGGCCAGGACACTTAAGACTAGAATGTCCAATCTACAAGAAGAGAATGGAAAAATCAAACAAGAAGACATTCAAAGATAAGAAAGCAAGGAAAGCCTACATCACATGGGATGATAATGACATAAGCTCCAGTGATTCAGAAAATGAAATCGTAAACTTGGGACTTATGGCCAGAGACTACGAAAGTGAAGAAGAGGTAACATCTTCTAATGATAACATATCTATCTCATTTGATGAATTACAAGATGCTTTCAATGAGTTACATAAAGAATAATTTAGACTAGCAAAAGTAGTATCATCCTACAAGAAAACCACAGCAAAACTAGAGAAAGAAATTTCAAAATTAAATGAAGAACTAGATAGTTTTAAAAATGAACTTAAAATAGTAAATTCTAAAAATGAAAATCTATGATCTATCATTAATTTAGAAGTAACAAAGAAACTCATCCATGCATATCATGCCAAAAACACAAAGAAGAAATTAATAAGTTAAATAATACACTTGCAAAATTCACTTTTGGTAAAAATAATTTAGATGTTATTTTAGGAAGTCAAAGGTGTGTTTTTGACAAAACAGGATTAGGATATGATCCTTCAAAGCAACAAAAGCTTTACAAAAATTTCTTTGTCTCATATAACATGTCTACTAGTCCATTTATTAAATATAACTATTGTGGTAGAAAGGGACATAGTGCATATACTTGTAATATAAGAAAGAATGGTATACAAAATGGACACATGACTTGGATTCCAAAAAGCACCCTCCCCAAAACTAACATTCAAGGACCCAAGATGATATGGGTACCAAAAGTTAAGAATTATGTTGTAGGTGTGCTTGATAGCAAGGCACTCTCAATGGTAACTTAATAGTGGATGCTCCAAGCACATGAAGAGAGATACTTCAAAGCTTATCGACATTACTCCCAAAAACAATGGACATGCCATTTATGGAGACAACAACAAAGAAACCAACATGAATCTTTCAAGAGAGTAGAAAACTTTAAAGAGATCATCCTCTTGACAACATCATTGCAGAATTTTAAAAAGGGGTAACAACTAGACTCTCTCTTAAAGATATATATGGCTTTTTGTTTATAAAATTGAAATAAAAAAAAGGTATTGATGAAACCTTAAAAGGTGAAAAATGGATTATTGCTATACAAGAAGAGTTAAATCAATTTGGAAGAAATCATATATGAAAACTAATTGATAGACCAGGTGATCATTCAATTATAAGAACAAAATGGGTATTTGGAAATAAACTAGAAGAGAGTTAGGAATCTTAGATTTCTCTAAATTAAACTCCTAAATTTTTTAGATATGGAAAAATTTTGCACATGTAATCAATAACAAAGGTATTCGTATCAATTACAAAGATATGAAAATTTTTTACTTGGCTAATACACTGTTTGGCTAATACTTTATTACTTGTGGATATATCTTGTTTGATGCTCTTTGATTATTTTTGATGATGCCAAAGGGGGAGAGAAAGGGAAAGAAAATGACTTTATGTTATGAGATTTTAAAGTGTTTATTTGGGAAGAGAAAAGGAAAGGAAAGACTATGAATTTTATTTTTATCCCCAAAATATTTCTAGAAAGAAAAGAAAAGTATTTTGTCCCCAAATATTGTTAATATTGTTTGTCCCCAAAATATAGAATTGTTTCTAAAAAGACAAATACTAAGGGGGAGACTAAAGGGGAAGTGATTGATATATGTATACTTGAAATTATTTTTTCTTTCTTCCCTTAAAGATGGTTGTCATCATCAAAAAGGGGGAGATTGTAGATGCATATACTTGTAGATATATTATATGCAGGTTTTGATGATGCCAATAGAAAGAAAATGAGATTACAAGATTGACTAAAAGGAATTAGCAAAGAAAGAGCAAGGAGCAAGGTTAACGCAAGATCAAGACTACAAGTGATGTTAGATAAGTATTGATCTAGTTAGATATTGTGTTAAAAGAATTCTAGACTTTGCAAGTAATTTGGCCTTTAAAATAAAGTTTATGCAAAAATGTTTTATGAACCAAAATTAAGTTCAAAATAATTATTTTGAACTGGTAATCGATTACCAGTTGGATTGTAATCGATTACCAGCAAGCATTCAATTTCTGGAACGAAATTTTGGTTCTGGTAATCGATTACCAAATGTTGTAATTGATTACCAGTGTGCAGAAAATTCAAATTTCAAATTTCAGACACAACGTTTCATAAACCATTTGAATTTTAAATGGTGTAATAGATTACCACATTCTTGTAATCGATTACCAGCGAGATTTTTTTTAAATTATGAAGAGACACAATTCCTTATCAAAGGATACATAGATTCAATTGTTCTATTATAAATATGTGTCTTCATTTCAAAAAAATCAGTAGATTACAATGTGGAACAACAAAAAGTGAGAAATCTCTTTAAGAATCATTTTGGCCAAATACTTGCAAATTATTAAGGATTCTTATAGGAACTTCAAGTTGTATCATCTACTCTAAAAGAGAGTTCATCAGTGTACAAACAATTATTCTTATACTGTGTGGTTAAAGAGAGGGTGCCTCTCGTGGATTGTGGGTGAAACTCAACACAAGGGAAAGGGTTCCAAGGTGTGTGAGTGTTCATCTCTTGTAAAGGATTTTACAAGAATAGTGGAAATCTCAAGTGAGTGACTTGAGGACTGGACGTAGGCAAAGGGTTGGCCGAACCAGTATAAATCGAGTTTGCATTTCTTCTTCCCTTAACTTTTACTTATTTATTGTGATTGTTAATTTATTGTACATTGAGAAAGTAGTAGTTTTCATTCATACTTCATCATACAAGAATTGTTGTAAGTATAGTAAATCATAAAAGAAGTGAGTAAACGAAAAAGAGAATAATTTGGAGTAACTTAATTCACCCCCCCTCTTAAGTTATTTGAGGCCGCTTGTCTAACAATCTAAGTTCCCTAAAATCTGTAAACTACTCCCCCATTTGCCAACAACAAATACATAATCATATTGTAAGGGATGAAGTAGAGCTAGAGGGAGACTCAAAAGGTCTGGGCACAGATTGAGGTACAACAGGAGGAGGAGGCAAGTTTGATAGATGTTGATAAATCTGATGATGATAATCATTTGAGGCACTAATCACTTTAAGGATCATATCCATCCCTTCAAAAATTGACTCTTGCCTACGCTTGGTCTTCTTTAGCTCCTTCACGATTTTACTTTGAAACGCCTCCTGACTTTTTCCAAGCTCAATTTGCTGCTGCTGTTGCTCCTAGTGTACAGTGTTAAGAAAAGTATTAATTGAATCAGAGATATGAGTTGGCATGGACTGTGCAGCTGGTGGTGGTGGTGCAGACTGATCAAACCTTGGAGGAGATTGGAAGAGAGAATCAACAAAGAATTTTCCAGGGGTAGTCAAAGAGGTTAGGTGAGCAGGAGAGAAGTTTGGAGTCTTACATTTCCCTTGGGTTTCAGCTTCTTTATTACCTTGTCTAGGTGAGACTTTCTCTTCTAGCTTAATCTCAGTCTCAGCAGGAGTGGCTTCTCTGGATACTTCCTTGTCCAGATGTTAGTGGTGGAAATTTCACTAAGTCTTTTACCACAAAGATTTCTCCAAGTACCAGATTTGAAAATAATAAAAAACATGATCATAGCTTTCTCGAAATTTCAGAATTTGGTTTCCAAAATGAAGAGGTCAAATTCGAATAAGGAGTTACCTATGACAAGGATAGAAATTTCGAATGTAAATACTAAATGAAGGATAAGGAAATTCAAAATTGGTACTTTATTATAAAGTTACAGACTTAGTCAAATATCAAGATTTCGAGAAAACTCAGTCAATATTGATGAAAATCTTCGAATTTTATTGAATAAAGCTCGAAAGGAAATATTTACAGAACAGAGACGACAATCAAAGCCATAGATGCACAAGAGTAATTTGAATAGAAAAAAGAACAATTGTATTCAATAATGTTCAAGATACAAGAGATATTTTCAAATTACAAAGAAGGTTATACAATTGAAAAACTAAGTCTAAAAGTTTTCGTCTCTAATCCTTTCGATAAAATCATAACCAATTCTTCTTTTCTCCTTGACTGGGGGTTTCCACAGGTCATCAGCAAAAAGACAAATATCCCCCCACATATTCGAAAAGAAGATGAATTCTTCCAAGGCTGAGGTCTTCGAGAAGATCTTCAACACAAACATCTCCACCTAACAGCCTACATAAAGAGGCAAGTATCCCCCATTTGTTGATTCTCCTCCTCCTCCTTCTTCCCAGAACTTGGTTGTTAAGCGACAATATGGAAGAAGTGGGAAGTGTCACAAAGGACATAGACACTTCCCAGGTTATGGAGAAATCAAGAGCATTATTAGGAGGAAATGCCTAATAAATGCCCACTTTTGGCTAACACATCCGACCTAAAAGGCCATCAGGAAAAAGTTAGAGACATTTCTAACATTGGCCATCACGTCGACCTAAATCGAATAAAACTACTTGAAAGTTAGGTCGAATGTAATAGAAAATATTAGAAATCTCTCTATTTCAAAATGGTGAAATAAGAAAAAAGAATTATCGAATGAAAGATACTCTAAGAGGGTAACTCTATTTATAAAGAAAAACCATGATCAGTGATATAAATGCACACATGAAAGGACCAACAACTGAAGAGATTAATTAAATCCTTGACTAGATAATCTCAGGTTAAAAACGTGAAGTGAGAAGCCAATGATAGACCGACATGTGGCATATGTTGGGAAGAGGAAATCAAGTATGAAAAGGTGTGCAGATCAGAGGTAGTTTTCGAGTTCAAAAGATATTCGAAATAAAAACTTAGCAATAAGTTGAAGGCCTGAAGGCATGGTGAAAGATCTATTGGTTTCAAATAATCCCAAATAAATAACAAGGATTAAAATTCGAGCAAAGGAGAAGACTACAAAAGGGAAGCTTCAGACTTAGGCTTTCTTGAAGAAGATCTCAAACCAGACTTAATCAGATAGTCTGAAGATTTTGAACCAGACTTAACCAGATTGTTTGAAGATTTCGAATCAAGACTTAACCAGATTGGCTGAAGATTTCGAATCAAGGCTTAACCAGGTTGTCTGAAGAATTCGAATCAAAGCTTGACGAGTTACTTTGAAGAAGATTTCGAATCAAGGCTCAATAGAGAATGACAGGCACATGAAAGACATAAAGACAGACACCTGTTCAGCCAAAGATTAGGCAGTTAGGATTTTGTTATACGTGTCTGTTGTAAATTAGTTTACCGTTAGAGGTGAAAATCTATAAATAGGGCAAAATAGCAAGTCTTAGGGACGAAGAAAATTTCATTCTACATACTTAAGACTCACGTGAAAAAGCATACTGTCTAAGCATTTATTCACAGACTACTTGCCATATAGAGAAAATTTGAAAAGTATGTCAGTTTGAGAATTCATCACTTTAATGCATTGTTTATTCTCAAATTTATTCAATTTACACTTTTTTATCTATAAATTCTTTACTTTTTCCTACTTCTTACTTCTTAAATGCATTTACTTAGATTAGAATCTAATAAGAGGACTTGGTTCCAGTCCCAGATTGTTCATAGGAATCTTTAACCAAAAATCACTACAAACACTAGACCAATTAGAGTTTCAGCCGCTATCTTAGTGATTGATGTAACATCCTAAGTTTTATTAAGTAAAATATTAATGAAGTTAAATAAATAAGTAGAGGAAATAATTAATTAAATAGATGAATAAATAATAGGATTAATATTATTATTAGCTTTATCCATAAAGTTAGCTTAAATTTAAAAGAGCAGAAGGGGGTTGAGAGTGGGCCCAAGCCCAATTAGGCATTCTAGTAAGGAGGGGTTATCAGTCATCCTAATCCTTATTCGTATTATCGTCAGAGAGCGAAACGCTAAGGAGGGGAGAAAAATAGTCTCAAGAGAGGATTGCTGCAGAGTGAGCATCAAGAACCAAGAAAGGGACTTCCTTGCTGTAATCGATCTTCGCTTAAGGTACAGTGAGGGAGAGGGTGCTGCTTGTATATGCATGTAGGGGTGCTTGGGTAGTGAGGGCAACCATAAGACCCTCTAAGACTCTAAATTTGAAATTGAAATATATATTGAGTATTGTATGATGAAAACATGTTGATTGATGATTAATTCTGTGAATCTTTGTGAATCTTGATTGGATTGAATGAGAATAAAGAGAATAGTGAAAAGGGGTTAATGAGGGTTTAATGATTTGGGGTTTTGATGGGAAAACCATGTAAAACTGTTAAAGATTGATGATTTTGATGAGTTTGATGAATATTAATGATTATGAATGGTGTTTGATCGAAAAGGATTGAATAGAGGTTGAATAGAGTGATGTAGAAGTGTTAGAAATCGTGAAATCTGCGATCTGCGTCGCGGGTAATCGATTACTAGGAGTGGTAATCGATTACCAGTGTGTTCTGGGTAATCCAAGAGTGTTGTTTGTTCACTAGTAATCTATTACTAGATTGTGATAATCGATTACCAGAGAGATTGCTTGCAGGTAATCGATTACATGGGTGCTGTAATCGATTACCACAGTGTTTGGTTGCAGGTAATCGATTACTAGAGGTTGGTAATCGATTACCAGAGTGGATTTTGAGATCCTGATTGTTTAATGATGATTGATGGTGTGTGATAATGCTTTATAATGATTGGTGTGCATAATATGCAATGAGATTGTTGATGATATTGAATATTGATGGTGTTTTAGTGTGCATAATATGCAATGAGATTGAGAATGATAATGAATATTGATGATGTTTTGGTGTGCATAATATGCAATGTAATTATTGATGATGATGTAATGATGATAAGTGTATATCACTTTATGATGATGATGTTTAATGATGAGCATGATGATGCATAATGATGATGGTGTATATCACCTTTTGATGATGATGTTACCTAAGTTGTGCGGGCCCATAGAGGGGGTACAACTTAGGAGAGATGCCTTGAGCATATGTGATGAGACCTGAATTGTGAGGGTCCATAGAGGGGGTACAATTCAGGAGGTGAACTGAGTTGTGCGGGCCCATAGAGGGGGTACAACTCAGGGGATCAAGATGGGGCGTTCGATGCACGAGCGCATAGAGGGGGTGCAACCTAGGGGTGATTTGTACTGGCCCACAGAGGGGGTGCAACCTAGTGTCGAATGTCATTGTGCGGGCCCATAGAGGGGGTACAACCTATCGGATTGTGTGTGGTGACACCGGTAGACTATCTTGGTACTAACTAGAGTGATTAACGAGGTGCACCCATTGTGCGGAGTTCCAAGTCATGATCTTTGGGTAGGTGAGGTGATAAGTTTTGGTTCATATGATAATGTGTTATACTCGATGATGGTATTGAGTATATAATGTTGGTGATAAGTTTTGGTGCATATGATAATGTGTTATACTCGATGATGGTATTGAGTTATATAATGTTGGTGATAAGTTTTGGTGCCTATGATAATGTGTTATACTTGATGATGATATTGAGTTATATAATGTGGTTGATGAGTTTTGGTGCATGTGATGGTGATTTATACTTGATGATGAAATGAGTTATAATATGATGATGATGTATGCATGATGGATGTATATATGTGATATATTTTATGATGAAACTGAGTAAATAATGATGTTATGAGTATTAATGATGATTGAGTATTATGTGTGAAAATAAAGTATGTGATTCCATGGGTGAATGATGGTATGAGACTTATATGATGATATAGATGAATAGTCATATGCTGATTTATAGATAATTATTATTTGATGGATTATTTGATGTTTGGGTATGTGGTATGATGATGATGATGCTGTTTATATGAGGGTGAGGATAGGGTAGCCTCTTATGTGTATGTATGAGTAATATTCTTTTCCTCACCGTTATACTGTGGATATTTTTACAGGTATTGATGATGACACGACTGGTGTCGAGTTTTGATTAAAGGGAGTGTGCTCTGGTATATGTGACATCAGGGCATAATTTTGGGGGTTCTTTCTTTATGTTTCTAGTTAGGAAGGTTTTTGTAAACTGTTTTGGATTCCTTGCACAACAAGTAGGATGTTTAGTTTCTTTTATATTTTTGGAGATTCCGCTGCATGGGTATTTGAATACATTTGACTTAGTTTTATTTTAATTAAGTTATTTTTGAACTAACGAGGTTTTTAATAAGAGAGTTATGTGAACCTTTTACCCATCGTGGGACGTTACCTTTTCTACACTTCAATTTATTAAACGTATAAGAGTTTGGGGTAGAAGGGTGTCACATTAATTGGTATCAGAGCAGGTTGGTTCACTGGCCTTGAGTTATGAGTTTACTATGCTTCTGAGGTGTTAATCTGATTGATTGATTGATTGATTGATTGATTGATTGTTTGAGTGAATTGTGTTGCTTGAATTGGATTGTTTGTCTTGTTTCTGAACTCTTCTGCTTTACTTAGTATGTTTGCTTACCCTTTCTTTAATACAAAAAGAGTAATGGCTGGGGGAAGGAACGATCGAGCGATGGCCGATGCCTTGATAGCTATGGCACAGGCTGTTGGCAACCTTAACCAACATCATGAGACGGATTGGCTTGCACGGTTCTAGAGGAACTATCCACCTACGTTCCGTGGGGGTTATGACCCTGATGGGGCTGTCGATTGGATCTACGAAATCGAGAAGATCTTCAGAGCGATGGACTGCCCTATGCTACAGAAGGTGACCTTAGCAACGTTCATGTTATCGGGAGACGCCGACTTCTGGTGGCAGAACACCTTCCAGAGGATGATTGATGAGGGCACAGCGTTGTGTAACACCCTAATTTCTAAATTCAAGACTTAGTCCGTTGGAAACTAAATCCTGAAAATTCGAAACCAAAATGCACAATTCCGAATATCAAACAACACAAATCTGATAAGTATAACCAACGAAAACTTATCCAAATTGTGAGAAACTTAACTTTATATACATAATCGAACTCTATAAAAATATATACATCTGGCCCGAAGGCTACAAACTGAACAGCTCTAATGTAAATCCAAGTTATACATAACTTCATATACAATCCAAAAGGTAAAAATATCTAGACATAAATAGCTCATACTCTAATCTCACTGATTTCCACTAGGAGGTACCTGCACACCTAGATTGTATCCACAGAACGCGTGGTGAGACTAATGTCTCAGTGAAATATAACTATGCATATGCAATAAAGAGGCAAAGCAATTTACTAATCAACATGCAACTATAGTCAATATGCATCAAAAGCTAATACATCTTAATGAATAATATCATAACTGGGTAAAATAACACACTAAAGATGCAACTCACTGCTGTGCCCAGCAGGCATGAACTTATTACTGAAACCGGAGTTAGACCTGAGCTCAGACTATGGGAAATGTCTTTCCCGGCATGTATCCCACCCATTTCTGGACCGAAGTCAATTGTTTTTACATAATCAATCAATTGTCTTAACTCACATCACAAGGCCGGCTTATTTAACTCACGGTCGAAACCGGTATACATGATTCATTAAAGAAAACTGAAATTCCAAGCATTTCGAGAGTTTCGTAACTTTGAAATTCAAGGGTTTACAAGTAGTTACTCAAATTCCAGTGCAAACATCCCAAATTTAATCACTTTAACCACAAGGAAAGGGAATCAAAGGGGTCGGGTTCATACATTGAGCTTTTCGACAATTTCGTAATCTCACTACCCTAAGGTTTTCATTGAAAAACTTAACAAAACTACTCAATCTCATACAAACATTACTAATCTAACCACCAAAATCATGTAGAAGGGGAATTAAAGAGTAGGGATCATACATTGGGGAGAAATCAAAATGAAAGGGGAGAGTGTGTGTGAGAGTTATACTCACCCAATCTTGAAAATCAAGAGAAGATTGAGGAATAGGAGGGATCCACTTGATGATTCTTGCTTCAATCTCCTTCCTAAGCTCCAAATCGAACTTTCTCTCTCTAGGACTCTCTCTCTCGCTCTAGGTTGAAGAAGGAGAAGAAAGAAATGAATGATGTTCTGTTTTGCATGTCCAGAATATATATATATATATATACTGGACCGACGGTAATCGATTACAGATAGACTATAATCGATTACCAACAGCGAAAAATACACTAGAGAACCTTTCTGGGAATCTGGTAATCGATTACGGCCCTTGGTAATCGATTACCAAAAATCCAGCCCTCAGGTAATCGATTACATAATCGATTACCGAAAAAACAACTCTCTGGTAATCGACTGCAGACCCTCTGTAATCGATTACCAAAAACTCAGTTCTGAGGTAATCGATTACATAATCGATTACCAAAAACTCAGTCCTAAGGTAATCGATTACAAACCTTCTGTAATCGATTACGAGCAACCCAAAACTCTCTATCTTTACCTGAATGGAATTCTGAACTTAGTTTTATAATTAGGTTTTAACCTTTAATTCCTCAACTTACCTTCCCTTAATTACTAATACATAATTCTCTTATTTTCAGCCTAATTAGTTATTAAAGCTTCTAATTTGCGGGATGTTACACGTTGAGCTGGGATAACTTCAAGAGGTTATTCCTGGAGAAGTACTTCCCACATGATGTGCGCAACAAGAAACAAATAGAGTTCCTGGATTTAAAGCAAGGGGACGGCACCGTGGCAGACTACGCATCAAGGTTTGAAGCACTAGTACAATTCTGCCTGACATATGAGGGAGCTGCTAATGAAGAATCAAAGTGCGTCAAGTTTCTCAGCGGCCTTCGTCTTGAGATTAAACAAGTATTCAACTATCAAGGGATAACGCGCTTTCACGAGCTGGTGAACAAGTGCAGAATTTATGATAAAGACAACCAGGCAAAGGCGACACATTACAAGAGTGGAGGGCCTTTGAGGAATCAGAAGAAGTTCCAAGCGACTAACAAGGGCAAGCCATATTCTCGTGCAATGGGAAATGCCAAGATTGGAGGTGGCAGTGAAGGTACAGTGCAAAAAAAGAATCATACTCCAGCTGCTGGTCAAGTGTCAAAAGAAGGGAGTGTTGGTTCTACCACTTCTATTACTTGCTTCAAATGCGGAAAGGAGGGTCATCGAGCAAAGCGATGTGGAGATAGAGAGGTCACCTATTATGTTTGTCAGGAGAAAGGACATATTGCTCGTGACTGTCCTTAAAAGACACAAGGAACGGTAGCGGCAAGTGGGGATTCCAGTGGAAGCGCCAGTAAACCTAAGGCTACTGGGAGAGTCTTTGCCTTGAGTGGTACTGAAGTTGCTCAATCCGAGGACTTGATCCAAGGTATTGGTTAAATTGCGGGTAATCCTTCAGTTGTTTTATTTGATTCTGGTGTGACTCATTCTTTCATATCACATGCTTGTGTGTCTAAGCTAAAATTTCCTATTTCTTCTTTTCCTTTTTTATGGAGTGTGGAAACGCCAGCTAGTGGGTCAGTTTCTACTTCTAATGTGTGCTTAAACTGTCCTGTTTCTGTTAATGTTAGAAATTTCCTAATTGATTTGATTTGCTTACCTCTAAGTCAACTAGACATTATTCTGGGAATGGACTAGTTATCTTCCAATCATGTCCTATTAAACTGTGCTGATAAAACTATCATGTTTGGTCACCCTGTTGAGAGTAAGAATAAACACTTTATGACTACCAATCAGGTAAAGGCGTCTCTAAGGGAAGATGCCCAGGTTTACATGCTTTTAGCTTCTTTGAAATCTGATAGCAGCGCTGTTGTGAGTGAGATACCTGTAGTGTGTAAGTACCCTGAAGTGTTTGCAGATAATGTGTCTAGTCTACCACCTGAGAGGGAGATAGAGTTTTCTATAGATTTAGTACAGGGGACGGGACCGATTTCAGCTACACCTTATAGGATGTCACCCATAGAGCTAGCAGAACTTAAGAAGCAATTAGAAGACTTGCTAGAGAAGAAGTTTATAAGGCCTAGTGTGTCACCCTGGGGAGCGCCTATCTTGTTTGTTAAGAAGAAGGATGGTAGCATGAGGTTATGTACAGATTACCGCCAGCTGAATAAGGTAACCATTAAGAATAGATATCCTTTACCTAGAATAGATGATTTGATGGATCAGCTAGTGGGGGCATGTGTGTTTAGCAAGATAGATCTTAGATCAGGCTATCATCAGATTAGGGTTAAGGAAGAGGATATACTTAAGACTGCTTTTAGGACTAGGTATGGACATTATGAATATCTGGTAATGCCTTTCGGTGTGACGAATGCTCCTGCGATTTTTATGGATTACATGAACATAATTTTTCACCCTTATTTGGATAAATTCGTAGTTGTCTTCATAGATGATATACTAATTTATTCCAAAACTAAGGAGGAGCATGAGGAACATCTAAAGGTAGTGCTTCAGGTTCTTAAGGATAAACAGTTGTATGCTAAGATGTCCAAGTGTGAGTTCTGGTTAGAGGAAGTAAGTTTCTTAGGCCATGTGATTTCTAAGGGAGGTATAGGCGTAGATCCTTCTAAGGTAGAGGTCGTGCTTAAGTGGGAGGCTCCTAAGTCGGTGAGTGAGATTAGAAGTTTCCTTGGGTTGGTTGGGTACTATAGAAGATTCATAAAAGGGTTTTCCAAGTTAGCTTTGCCTTTGACTGAGTTGACTAGGAAGGGAGTTGCCTTTGTGTGGAATGGTAAGTGCGAGACTAGTTTCCAAACACTTAAGGAGAAGTTGACTAGTGCACCAGTGTTCGTGTTGCCTGATCTTAGCAAATCCTTTATAGTATACTGTGACGCCTCTAAGATGGGTTTAGGTGGGGTGTTGATGCAAGAGGGGAAAGTAGTAGCCTATGGTTCTAGGCAATTGAAAATCCATGAGAGAAACTACCCTACCCATGACCTAGAGCTAGCGGCCGTAGTGTTTGTGTTGAAGATATGGAGGCATTATTTGTATGGATCCAGGTTTGAGGTTTTTAGTGACCATAAGAGCCTTAGATACTTGTTTGACCAGAAAGAGCTGAACATGAGGCAAAGGAGGTGGTTAGAGTTTCTTAAGGATTATGATTTCGAGTTGAGTTACCATCTCGGTAAGGCTAATGTAGTGGCTGATGCTTTAAGTAGGAAATCTATCCATGTTAGTTCCCTGATGATTAAGGAGATGGATCTTTTAACTTAGTTTAGGGATTTGAGTTTAGCTTATGAAGTGACTTCTGTTAGTGTGAGGTTGAGGATGACTAGAGTAATTAATGATCTGTTGAAGGATATTAGCAAGGACCAATTAGAGGATCCATTTTTGATAAGTAGAAGAGAGGCCATAGAAGGAGGTAATGGTGTGGAGTTTGTAATAGGTACCGATGGGGTAGTGAGATTTGGAGACCGAGTGTGTGTGCCTAGTGAACCGACTATTAAGCCTTGAGTGCTAGAAGAAGGGCATATGAGTAATCTTAGTTTCCATCTAGGATCGACTAAGATGTATCAAGACTTGAAGAAAGTGTTTTGGTGGCCTAGAATGAAGAGGGACATGGAGGAGTTTGTGAGTGCTTGCTTAGTGTGCCAAAAGTCTAAGGTAGAACACCAAAAGCCTTCAGGATTGCTTCGACCCTTAAGTATACCTGAGTGGAAGTGGGATAGTATTTCCATGGACTTTTTAGTTGCTTTGCCTAAGACTGTGAGGGGGCATGACTCCATTTGGGTTATTGTGGATAGGTTAACTAAGAGTGCACATTTCCTTCCTATTAACATTAAGTACTCCTTAGAGAAACTAGCCCAGCTAGCTGTACATCAGTGAGATTGTGAGGTTGCATGGCATACCATCTAGTATAGTTTCAGATAGAGATCCCAGGTTCACCTCTAGATTTTGGGAGAGTTTGCAGCAGGCCTTGGGGACCCAACTTAGGCTTAGTTCAGCTTATCACCCTCAGACTGATGGTCAGACCGAGAGAACCATTCAATCCTTAGTGGATTTGCTTAGGGCTTGCGTGTTAGACCAAGGGGGTAGTTGGGATAGCTTCTTACCTTTGATAGAGTTGACCTATAATAATAGTTTTCACTCTAGCATAGGTATGGCGCCTTATGAGGCATTATATGGTAGGAGATGTAGAACACCTTTGTATTGGTGTGAGCCGGGGGAGAGCCTTGCGTTAGGACCTGAGATAGTGCAGCAAACCACTGATAAGGTTAGGATAATCCAGGAGAGGATGAGGATAGCTCAGAGTAGGCAGAAGAGCTATGCTGATAAGAGGAGGAAGGAGTTATAATTTAAAGAAGGGGACCATGTATTCCTGAAAGTCACTCTGTGGACTGGGGTTGGTAGGGCATTAAAGTCTAGAAAGCTTACACCTCGATTCTTTGGTCCTTACCAAATTCTCAGAAGAGTCGGCAATGTTGCCTATCAGATTGCTTTACCTCCACACTTGTCAAACCTTCATAATGTTTTCCATGTTTCCCAACTCCAGAAATACATTCACGATCCTTCGCATGTGATCGAGTCGGATCATCTTGAAGTTAAGGAAAACCTAGTGGTGGAAACCATGCCGGTGAGAGTTGAGGATCGGAGGGTGAAACAACTTCGAGGTAAAGAAATTCCTTTAGTTAAGGTAATCTGGGGAGGACCTACACCCGAGAGTGCTACTTGGGAAGTGGAAGAGAAGATGGAGGAATCCTATCTAGAGTTATTCGCTCCAGGTAAAATTCGAGGTTGAATTTTCTTTCTAGGAGGGGAAAGTTGTAACATCCTAAATTTTATTAAGTAAAATATTAATGAAATTAAATAAATAAGTAGAGGAAATAATTAATTAAATAGATGAATAAATAATAGGATTAATATTATTATTAGTTTTATCCATAAAGTTAGCTTAAATTTAAAAGAGGAGAAGGGGGTTGAGAGTGGGCGCAAGCCCAATTAGGCATTCTAGTAAGGAGGGGTTATCAGTCACCCTAATCCTTATTCGTATTATCGTCAGAGAACGAAACGCTAAGGAGGGGAGAAAATGAGTTTCAAGAGAGGATTGCTGCAGAGTGAGCATCAAGAACCAAGAAAGGGACTTCCTTGTTGTAATCGATCTTCGCTTAAGGTACGGTGGGGGAGAGGGTGCTGCTTGTATATGCATGTAGGGGTGCTTAGGTAGTGAGGGCAACCATAAGACCCTCTAAGACTCTAAATTTAAAATTGATATATATATATATATATATATATATATATTGAGTATTGTATGATGAAAACATGTTGATTGATGATTAATTCTGTGAATCTTTGAGAATCTTGATTGGATTGAATGAGAATAAAGAAAATAGTGAAAAGGGGTTAATGAGGGTTTAATGATTTGGGGTTTTGATGGGAAAACCATGTAAAACTGTTAAAGATTGATGATTTTGATGAGTTTGATGAATATTAATGATTATGAATGGTGTTTGATCGAAAAGGATTGAATAGAGGTTGAATAGAGTGATGTAGAAGTGTTAAAAATCGTGAAATCTGCGATCTGCGTCACGGGTAATCGATTACCAGGAGTGGTAATCGATTACCAGTGTGTTCTGGGTAGTCCAGGAGTGTTGTTTGTTCGCTGGTAATCGATTATTGGATTGTGATAATCGATTACCAGAGAGATTGCTTGCAGGTAATCGATTACAGGGATGCTGTAATCGATTACCAGAGTGTTTGGTTGCAGGTAATCGATTACAAGGTGGTTTGTAATCGATTACCAGAGACCTTGTTTGCAGGTAATCGATTACTAGAGGTTGGTAATCGATTACCAGAGTGGATTTTGAGATCCTGATTGTTTAATGGTGATTGATGGTGTGTGATAATGCTTTATAATGATTGGTGTGCATAATATGCAATGAAATTGTTGATAATATTGAATATTGATGGTGTTTTGGTGTGCATAATATGCAATGAGATTGAGAATGATAATGAATATTGATGATGTTTTGGTATGCATAATTTGCAATGTAATTATTGATGATGATGTAATGATGATTAGTGTATATCACTTTATGATGATGATGTTTAATGATGAGCATGATGATGCATAATGATGAGGATAATGATGATGGTGTATATCACCTTTTGATGATGATGTTACCTAACTTGTGCGGGCCCATAGAGGGGGTACAACTTAGGAGAGATGCCTTGAGCATATGTGATGAGACCTGAATTGTGAGGGCCCATAGAGGGCGTACAATTCAGGAGGTAAATTGAGTTGTGCGGGCCCATAGAGGGGGTACAACTCAGGGGATCAAGATGGGGCGTTCGATGCACGGGCCCATAGAGGGGGTGCAACCTAGGGGTGATTTGTACTGGCCCACAGAGGGGGTGCAACCTAGGGTCGAATGTCGTTGTGCGGGCCCATAGAGGGGGTATAACCTATAGGATTGTGTGTGGTGACACCGGTAGACTATCTTGGTACTAACTAGAGTGATTGACGAGGTGCACCCATTGTGCGGAGTTCCAAGTCATGATCTTTGGGTAGGTGAGGTGATAAGTTTTGGTGCATATGATAATGTGTTATACTCGATGATGGTATTGAGTATATAATGTTGGTGATAAGTTTTGGTGCATATGATAATGTGTTATACTCGATGATGGTATTGAGTTATATAATGTTGGTGATAAGTTTTGGTGCCTATGATAATGTGTTATACTGGATGATGGTATTGAGTTATATAATGTGGTTGATGAGTTTTGGTGCATGTGATGATGATTTATACTTGATGATGAATTGAGTTATAATATGATGATGATGAGTTTTGATGTATGCATGATGGATGTATATATGTGATATATTTGATGATGAAACTGAGTTAATAATGATGTTATGAGTATTAATGATGATTGAGTATTATGTGTGAAAATAGAGTATGTGATTCCATGGGTGAATGATGGTATGAGACTTATATGATGATATAGATGAATAGTTATATGCTGATTTATAGATAATTATTATCTGATGGATTATTTGATGTTTGGGTATGTGTTATGATTGATGATGATGTTGTTTATATGAGGGTGAGGATAGGGTAGCCTCCTATGTGTATATATGAGTAGTATTCTTTTCCTCACCGTTATACTGTGGATATTTTTACAGGTATTGACGATGACACGACTAGTGTCGAGTTTTGATTAAAGGGAGTGTGCTCTGGTATATGTGACATCAGGGCATAATTTTGGGGGTTCTTTCTTTATGTTTCTAGTTAGGAAGGTTTTTGTAAACTGTTTTGGATTCCTTTCACAGCAAGTGGGATGTTTAGTTACTTTTATAGTTTTGGAGATTCCGCTGCATGAGCATTTGAATACATTTGACTTCGTTTTATTTTAATTAAGTTTTTTTAACTAATGAGGTTTTTAATAAGAGGGTTATGTGAACCTTTTACCCATCGTGGGACGTTACCTTTTCTACACTTCAATTTATTAACCGTGTAAGAGTTTAGGGTAGAAAGGTGTCACAATTGGTGAGGGCTCAAGAGGAGGAGAAGGATGGGGTGAGTGATCAAGGTCGTACCCAATCAAATAAAAGATTTAAAGATTTAAAATGTAGTAAGGGTTGAATTAACCCAAAGTAGTTTCCCAAAGAATTCAATTGCAAAATAAGAATTTCAAGATTAAAAGCAAGGGGGATTGTTTGTGGCTTCAAGATTAAAAACAAAAATTCGAAATTTGGAAAAATAATTCAAGAAAATAGATTAATTCTCAAGGTCATTCACATTGGATCTTTCATTTGTTTACAGAAAATTATCAATTCCTTCACAAATTCGAATTAACCAATTAAGCATCAATTAATTCATCAATTATCTCATGCGAGAATTAAGCAAACTCGTGTAAGAACTCTAATCCCTAACCCACTGAATTAAGTAAAGTGTAGATTCGTTTTAGAATTAAGCAAACTAAAATTCGAATTTAGGATTAAGAGAAGAAACAAAACCATGAAGCATGCATTCCAATTCAAGATTCAAAACCCTAAATTCTAGAGATTAGGAGAGAATTTATGCATAAAACTGAAATACCAAATTGCATAGAAGAAACCTCAAGATTCAATGTTAAGAACACTTGAGAATCAACCTTCAAAGCTTAGCCTTCCATGGGGGTTGAACAGTAAAAATGAGTTCGTAAAGGAAGAAGAAGGAAAAGGAAGAGAGGAAAAGAGAGAATATCAAGAGTCTCAAATCTGAAATCTTGAAAAGTAAATTAAAGGTCTTTTTTGAAAGAGTAACTACCCCTATTTAAACTCCTAATCCTAGTCACATGATTAATTAGATTAAAGTGATGTTTGGGCCCTGATTAACAAGTATCAGGCCCAAAACACTAACACAAGTCTGAAAAACAAAGTTGTCTTGCGTCAGGTTTCGTAACTAAACTTCAAAATTAAACTGCACCTACGTCCCTCGTGGAAATACCATCATGTAGAATATCAAATTAAAGCCCCAGATCTTAGCTTTCCAACGCAACTGGAATCACCTAAATCGGCCACCTATAGCTCCACATATCATCAAAACAAGACAGGTAGGTAAATAGGCTTAAAAATCCGAAATTAAACAACAATTACAGTTAAAGCCCAAATAAGCCCAATTAGGTAAATTCCAATTAAAACAGTGGATTTAATCATGAATACTACCCAATAAAGCTAAGACTATATATGCAAAATGTATGTAAAATTATGCTCATCAGTGAGACTAGGGGTGGCAAAACGGGCTTGGCCCAATGGGCCAGCCCGGCCCGGTCCGTAAATTTTATAGGGTTGGGTTGGGATTTCCGTCCCATTGGCCCGTATAACCCGGCCTTTTTCTGGCCCGTTAAAAAACGGGCTTGAGGAGAATAAGGGTCGGGCCAGCTCGTAGGGCTGTTTTTTTTTTTTTATTTGGAGACATATAGTGGGCTGCTGGGCGCAATGGCCCATTGTATTTGTAATGTTTTTTTAGGGTTTCATCTCCTCCCTAAATTAGTTTCGGTTTGCTGAGAGCTTATAGAAGTAGGAGCGCCGCTGCCAAGTGCCAAGTGCCCGCTTCTCCTTCTCCTTCGACCTTCAGAAAGTGAGAACAGCTGAACAGAGAGCGTCTCCGACTTGGCCGCTCCTCCTTCGCCGCCGCTTCCGTTCCGGTTCCGACTTCCAAGCGTCTCCTTTGCCGCCGCTGTCCACTATATCGCAAAGGAATGGGCCAATTGCAGAGAAGCTGCGTGCCTCCTTGTCTCCTCCGAGCAACTGCATCTCCTCCGAATGGACTGGGCGTCGGAATAGGCACACAGAAGCACTATGTCTCCTCTGCACACAGACGCACTCCGTCTCCTCCTCCGCGGAAGCTCCGTCGACATTGCAGTAGGCAGACACCGTCTCCTTCGCGCGCAAGCAAATCCATCCCACAGCACAGCACTGACAGCAGCGACTGCATCAGCTCCTTCTTCGGTCGACCAGCATCAGCTCCGTCGCAGACTCGCAGTAGGCGCACAGGTGCGTCTCCGGTCGAATGGGTTGGGCGTCTTTTTCCGTCGTAGACTTGCAGCAAGTGATTTTTCTATAAGAGTTTTACTAATATATGGGTTTTTGAATTATCCTTTGGGAGATTTGAATTGTACATGTGAAAACTAAGCTGAAAGTGCCCTCCAAAATTGACTTTATTAATGTTATCTTGCTGTTTATTCTGTTCTGTAATTACGTGAGACTGTGATTGTTTATTCTAATTAGACCAAAAAAAAATTCACTTCGTTATAAGGGCTGGCCCGTTGGCCCGTTCAGCCCGCTCAAATATGGGTTGGGCTGACATTTTTCGTCCATTTTTCATTTAGGGCCAGCCCAGCCTGTCCCGTTTTCTGACGGGCTGATCGAGGGTCGGGTCGGGTCGGGTCGGGACAGCCCGTTTTGCCACCCCTAAGTGAGACTGGTGGAGTTGAGATCAGAGGCTCACCTTGGTGCATCTGAGCTTGATCAGCTGAGTTGAGCTAAGTCTCAACAGGTTCTGGTTCTCGTGTAACCAGGACAACATAAGCCTTTTCCTTCTTATCTTTCTTCTTTTTTTCCTTCTTTCTTTTGGCTTCAGTTGCCACCTGATGGGAACCTTCTCCCTGGTCCTCTCGTGGCCTCTTCTTCTTCTTGTCTTTCTTCTTTTTAGTCACTGTCTTAGGACTGGACATCTTAGATGAGGGGGAAGCTTGAGCAGAGCTTGGGATCATTTCCTTCGTTGGTGAGTCAGGAGATGGCATAGAAAAAGTAGGGGGTGGAATAAACTTACCTTCAAGCTTCAAGGCTTAAATGTTGGATTTGCCAAAGTAGGTCATCTTCTCCTTTGACTCTTCAGCAGAGGAGAGATCCACTTTGAAAAGCTTGAGAATACTTGTAATGAGCATAGCAAAAGGGAGAGATGCATTCATTTTTGCATTGTTGAAGGCATGCTCCATATGCTTGAGGATGACACAGGGTGGGTTCAAAGCAATTCCATGCTTTAGATGGTACATTACCATCAGGTCAGTGGCGTATATCTTGTCAAAGGTTCCAGCTCTTGGAATGATCGTTTTGGCAAAGAGTTGAAAGAGGAATCGTCCAAAAGGGTTCAAAGCAGAGAAGGAGAGTCTGATCTCTGCTTGACTAGATAGAGATGCTCCTATGCTCTCAGGTGGAATCCAAATCTACTTCCACCATTGTTCTTCGTTGTACAACTGGTTGCCTGAGACTGGGGCTTGGATGATCCCTCCAAGTATCTCTTCAGTCAGATCCATATGGACACCTTTGAGTTTGGCCACAATATGAGGGAGGCTTTCATATGCTCCCTTGATACTTGTGCATGATGCATAAAAGGCTCTGATGAGCTTGGTGTACACGGGTTCAAATAGACACAGGTACCCATCCCATTCTTGGTTTCTCAGATAAGGGATAATGTCCCAGTTCATCTTCTTCGATTCCATGGGAAGAATAATTCTTCCAGTGACAACTTTGTGTTTGGTAAAACACCCTGTGTACTTGGCTTCTACGAGGTCGTTCTTGAACAAGTCAGAGTGGAATGAAAGTTTTTTGTTTTTGCTCCCTTCTCCAAGCTTAGCTTTTCCTTTGGCAGTAGGTGAGATGAGGGTGAGATCCACATGTGCTGGGGATCTAGGTCTCTTGGGTGCAGAAGTTTGCACAATGTTTAAGGTTATTCTTCTTGATTTTTGGGTGGAAACTTGGTCTCGACGGATGGTGGAGATTTAATTTTGAAGAATGATGAAGATTTGGTTTTAGAGGATGGTTGAGATTCGACTTGTGTATATTCAAAGTCATACTTGGTTGTGGAGTAGGTGTGTAACGTCCTAATTTCTCAATTCAAGGATAATGTCCGTTGGAAACACTATTCCGAATTTCTGAAATTATTTCGTGTCATTTCAAGTATCGTCAAACAATTTATACAACTGCTTAAGCAATCCAACGTTTGCTTAAGCTTCCACGAATGTAATACATCAATCATAATCTACGAAACTAACTTACAACTTAGGTTAAAAGAATCTACAACACTCCTGCCGGAAATCTGGCAGAGTCTCCCCTGTAAACTGGTTATTTTCCAAATTTTCTAACTTAACCTGAAAACCAAAAAAAATCACCAATACAGTTGATAATAGCACAATACAATTTTAATCCTTATCTAAGCCTCCATGGCCAAACTAAGTCTCAACTATAATACATCAATCCACTATTAATCTACAATTATAGGTCTTAACATCTACTTCATTTGAGTCCTCAACTTTTCCGCCAAGAATCTGATAGCGACCTGCACAGCTGAAATATAATTCCCACATCGTGGAATGAGACTACGTCCCAGTGAGCGTGACAAGTGTGTGCAGTGTGGGGGGACAACTAAGAACCATCACAGAGATACATATTTATCAGAGCATCACAAATAGAGGCAATTAAACATGATTCACCATCATTAAAACTATGATTATGATGCAATGCATGACTGTGAGGTGTTGTTACCCGACACCCGTGGTCTTTTCTCTGTAACGTGACTGTGACTGTGGTTGAGTGCTCGACCTGAGAATCCAAGGACCGTCGTCCATGGAAACCTAGGATTAAGTCTTAATTATTTTCATTCATAATTCATTCTTGGTTGGGAACCCCATCTCCTTCTTGGCCATGAGTTTGATGTGGTTACCCCGTCTTTCTTAAATAATTTGCCCGAAGGCCTGTGACGGTCAATACCCTGTGATAGCTCGAAGGCACTGTGATGGGTAAAAGGCCTGTGATATTTAAACTCATGATGCATGATTGTGATGGCCAAAGGCCCATGATTAATTTTTATGTGAGACTATAAGACGCTGTGATGATCCGAAGATCCATAAAATTCATTCAATGATGGCCAAAGGCCCATGATTAATCTTTATGTGAGACTATAAGACGCTGTAATGATCCGAAGATCCGTGAAATTCATTCAATGATGGCCAAATACCCATGATTAATCTTTATGTGAGACTATAATTCAGTAACACAATTATTCCCAAATTAATTACCCTAGGGTTTACCATTCAACTCATGAAATCATTATAATGCAATAATATATTCCACATTCATCAAATCATAATTAAAATCAACAATGTTAGCAAGGGAAGGAAGAATAAGGAGCATACATAAGAGAACAATCAAGAAAACAAGTGAGTGAGAATCACACTCACCCTAGAGTTGAGAAAATAGAGGAAGAATGGAATAGGGAACGTTGGGGGTGAAGAGAACGATGGAAAACTTGATTTTGAGGATGAAAAACCTTCCTTGATCTTCAATGGGACTTCCTCTCACTAAAAACCTCCCTTTCTCTCTCTGGAAAGAAGTAAAAACGGAAAGGAATGAGGAAAAGAACCCCAATTCTGTATTTTTAAAGCACCAGACGCGTCCCCTACGCTCAGGCTGCGCTCAGCATAGCTGGAGCGCAGGTTTCCGCAATTCTCCTCTTTTTTCTGCGCTTCGGTTGCGCTCAGCGCAGCTGGAGCGTAGGAAACAGATTGGAATTCTTGCATTCCTTGACAACTTTCTCGCCTGGGCAAGAATGCATCTGTTTGGGGTGCAAACGAGCTCGAAATACTATCATATAACATATCAAACTGAAGCCCTGGATGTTAGCTTTCTATTCCAAGTGGAATCACTTCAATTCGACATCTAAAAATCTAGATATTTTCAATTTAGTGCACTAAGGTCATTAGGCTTAAAGCCGAAATCTAGCAACAACCTTGGTTTTTGCCCCTCTTTGATTCCAATTCAAATCTCTCCTTCTCAAACCTAATTCCTCTCCTTCAAAACCTTCTTCTAACTTAGTTCTTCTCATCCAAACACTTCCCCACTCTAATTCTTGATAAATCAATTCCCTTGATCACAAAGCTTATTCTTCCACACTTAATGGCTAAGATCTCGGGTGTAGTTCTTCTCCTTAACTCTTTCTCCTAACCCTTCCTTTCAACTTAATTCTTCTTTAACCAAACTCATTTCTTTACCCTTAACCACCACATTCTCTCTGACTCAGGGTGAGATTCCTTCTAGGTTCGACCTACAGTTGATTGGCTTAACTCTTAGTTCCTCTACTAAGTCCTTTTTAAAAACACATGGTTCCAAATGGATTTCCCTATTTTCTTGTCTGAAATCACACTTAACCTTCGAATTCTCACCCTACTTCTAACTTCCCTCTCTTGGCTAGTTTCACCACCTAAGGCTTCTCTTAGGTTTCCTAGGTTGTAGTTTCCGGGATGTTACAATTCTACCCCTCTTAAATAAATTTTATCCTCAAAATTTGCTCCGAGTGCCACAACACAAGGTCACCCTCCTATTCTTAACTATATTTGTATACTTGGAATCCTGCCCCAATGCCGCTTGATAACCAATAACTCTATTTCTCAAGGAAGCAAAAGGAAATCAAAAGTGAGTTGTACCTCCTAATTCATCTTATTGGTTTTACTCTAATAGTTTACGTCTCTAATACTACTATCCTCTAACTATCCCATGCCTAACTTCCGCTAACATCATTCAATTCTATCTAGTGTACTTATTTTGAAGTGTTTCATTTTCCCCAGCTATGTTTGAGCACTAGAATCTTTCCCGAACCATTTCCTAATAACTAATACTTCTATTCCTCAAGGTCTCTAAACGGGATTAAGGGTCGATTTCACTACTAAACTTGTCTCCTAGGCTCTCACCCCATAAGCTACTCCTAGGATGACATCACCTTCCATGTTGGTTCTATTCCTAGCTTACGTTCAAATCTGTCAATTTTTCGTTTCTCTCCTCCCGACTCTGACATGGATTCCTAGGGGTCACAAGTGGGCTTCCCACACCCTCAAAGGGTTTAACTACCCAGTATCATCATCCTTCCTAATCAATTCGAAACGTTCTACTCATGATTCCTAATAGGAATGAAAATGGTGGTTGTCTCTCCTCTACCTATCTTATATGCAATTTCCCACACTACTGACAAGGTCGTAGTATAGGAAAGTCCAAAACTTTGATTATAACTTGTAGCTCGATTCCTAACACATCCTCTACTACTAGTGCTGTCCAGAGGTCACACAATGTGTGGGGAAAACTAAAATTTGGGTGCTGCTAACAACCTAGTTGTGCTCTAAGTATTTCTGATGGGTCTTTTAAGTTATATTGTGGGTACTTATATCTTCCCCTACCAGGCTACCCCCCTCAAGGACTCGGGCCCTTCCTAACAACCCTTCTAGGTTTTAAGTCTACCTTATGAAACTACCATGTGTTCCCAAGGAGCTGGCTAGCATGAAACATAATCATCTAACAACATCATGTTATCACTAGTTTCTAGGACAACACACTGGTCTCGAGAAAAGAATATAGATTGCAACCAAGAGAACACAACACATTAGAGTAACAACAAAAATAGTAGTTGAGTTTCTTTGATATATATATGATAAAGAATGGACAAGCTTCTGTAGCTCATCAGAAGGAAACGTAAATCTAATCTGACAGAACATGGTAGTGTGTAGGCCTACTTGTACTTATCACTCCATCACGTGCACATAAGTGGAAATCATGATTTTGGGGATGACAAATTTTATTATCAATCATGGTTCTAGGGGAAACATTGCCAGGAGATCTAGATTGGAAAAGGTTTACATAACGGTTCTTTTGAACAACAATCACCAAAAATTTGGGTTCCATGTTTTCTCAAGAAACTATGCCACACATTCACACCTCTGACCAGACTAGGTTACGAGTAATTTCCCAATAACTTCCCTAAGCAACAACAAGTCGAAGGGGTTAGGTTTACCCTTAACCACTAAGGTCCAAATCCCATTCATGTTAGAGTCATGGGTTCTAATTGATCTTAAATCACTAGACCATTCTAATGAAGCTAAGGAAAAAACATTAACAATCCATCCAAGCATTCTTTTATCAAGCTCTAGCACAAAATAATTGATTTCAAAGATTAATTTGATCTAAGGCTACCGACTCACCCATACCAAATTGAAGGGATAAGGGAAGGTTACAACCTCAATTCCTTTGCAAGACCTACTATTGCCATGAGATAAAATTTCCAAATAATCCCTTGAAAGGGTATACTAACCACCACTTGATCGATAATTTGAGTCATAGGTTGACGAGGTACAATGGATCCCAACTTGGTTCCTAAACTAGGAAACCCTCCCTTAGTTCATGTTGTACGAATACATTAAATAACTAGATGATTAACATGTAACTATGAGAACCGAAATTACATCTAATGACCCATTAGGGACTCTAGGAGTATTATTCTAATATCTTAGGTTACAAAGGATTGCACTTGCTTCTTGCATAATAAAAACCAAATCACCGATCATAAAACTTAAATAATCTTATCACCATCAAATTAAAAATCATTGACCACCTAATTAGATATCTAATTGGATCCATAAAATGACTAGGTAACTAATAACGAGATTAGAATTGAAATAGCAAAAACCATCAACACCGGCATACACCAGTAGGGAAATAAGGAAAGGAGGCAAGAATATGAGATTAAAGGCCCTAATTCAATTCCTCGAATTATCCTTAAGAGTAAACCTACCCCATGGTAAACATCTTAACCGAAGAACTAGGGTTACTTCCTTTCACTAATGGCATTAGGTTCTTCTAACCTCCCACGAGTCCCACATTTCTCTTCTAACCTTTACCTGGCATGGAAAACCCAAATCCTAGAAATTTACCATCACCTCCACATGCAAGACATTCCAACAACGCAAACAAACAGGCATATCAATCAATTATTCAAGCAGAAACAAGCATCATGATTAATCAAACAAATCACACACTCAAGGTGTAAACACAAGCAATCAGCACTATCCTCCCTTACTAGGGAGCCTACTCCTCATGTTCCCTCTAAAACTCTCTAAAAACATGTACTTTACCTTTCCTACTAAGGGTGTCTCATAACCACTGAGAATTAAGGGTGACATTCTATAAGGTTTCTAAGGTATAGGTCTTATTCTTGGAAGTGAACCTATGTCATTCTCTCTCTCTACAAGTGGGTGGCTCTATCCTTGCTAGGGAAGTGCCTCCAATTCCCTTAACAAGGTATCCTGTTCATGTCACTAACCATAATCCCATGTACAACGCACCCAGTAGAGGGGTGATCAGTCCCTATACTTGTTACGGGGTACGGTGGGATCATAGTGAGTCACAGGAAACTAACTTAACCACAGTCCAATTGGATTGAACTGCTCTGATACCAAAATGTAACGTCCTAATTTCTCAATTCAAGGATAATGTCCGTTGGAAACACTATTCCAAATTTCTGAAATTATTTCGTGCCATTTGAAGTATCGTCAAACAATTCATACAACTGCTTAAGCAATCCAACGTTTGCTTAAGCTTCCAAGAATGTAATACATCAATCATAATCTACGAAACTAACTTACAACTTAGGTTAAAAGAATATACAACACTCCTGCCGGAAATCCAACAGAGTCTCTACAAACATGAGACTGGCATTCTTATGATTCAAATCCTAATTTTCTTTTTCAAGAAACTTAACCTTTTCTAAGGCTGTGTTTAACTCAGATTTTAATAAAGAGCTTTTTGAAGCAAGAAGATTTGAATCATAGAGGAGGTTTTCAAAAGCTGACTTAAGTTCATTAAAGGAGAGATCAGAGTCAGACTCATATACCTCTTCATCTGACGAGTCACCATCAACCATCAAGCACAGATTGGCTGATTCCTCATCTCGACTTTCTTCTTCCTATATGTCGTCCTAAGTGGCCATCATTGCCTTCTTTCTAGGACTCTTCATGACCTCCTTTCTTAGTTGAGGACATTCAGCTTTGAAGTGACCTGGCTTGTTACATTCAAAGCAGATGACTTGTACCTTCTTGTCATTCTTGAGCTCAGCTTTTCGAGAGGGAAATCTTTTTCTTCTGCTTCCTCTAGATTTCCACATTTGTCTGATTCTCTGTGAGATAAAAACAATCTCAGCGTTTATCTCAGTCTCACCATCATCATCTTCACATTCCTCTCTTTTTGTGCCATGAGAAGAGTTTAGTGAAACTTGATGAGTAGAGCTTACCTTCTTACCTTTATAGTTGCTGGAGGAAGCTTTCAGGGCAATGGATTTAGGTTTTCTAATGAGATCCTCTTCCATCAATTCTTGATCATGAACTTTGAGTGAGCTAAGCAATTCATCTAGTCTGAGCGTGCTCAGATCCTTGGCTTCTTGTATTGCAGTTACCTTGGCCCTCCAAGGCTTAGGTAAGCTTTTGAGGATCTTTCTCACCATATCTTAATTTGAGTATGTCCTTCCTAATGACTTGATATCATTTGTGATAATGGTGAAGCATCTCACCATGTCCTTAATTAGTTCGTCTTTGTTCATATTGAATAACTCATATTGTCTTACTAAGATATTAATCTTAGCCTCATTGACTTGGTTTTTTCCTTCGTGCTCAGTCTCAAGTGCTTCCCATATTTCTTTTGCTGAGGCACAACCAGCCACTTTGTCATATTCACTCCAGCTCAGTGCACACGTTAGTAGGTACTTAGCTCTTGAGTTGAGGACATATCCACTTTTCTCAGCTTCAGTCCACGTTTCCCTAGGCTTAGCTACTCTCAAACCAGGTTCATCAGTATTATAAGGCATATAAGGAACTACCTCAATGATCTCCCAGATATCTGCATGTTGAGACTTAATAAAGAGTCTCATCCTGTCCTTCCAGTAATAATAATCTGATCTATCAAAGGCAGGTGGCCTATTGGTGGATGCTCCTTCAGGAATGAAGAGAATTGCATTTGGTCCAGCCATGGATCTTTTCCTCTTCACACTTAGGTTTGCTCAACCCCAAGAGGCCGAGCTCTGATACCAACTGAAGTTGGCTGGATGTCTCTAGAAGGGTGGTTGAATAGAGAATTTTAAAAATTGGATCCTGAAAAACTTAAGGTCAAGTTGAGCTTAGCTCTCAAGCTCAATAGCTTGGAATCTCAGATTAACTTAAAGAACACAGATTAGGAAAACTCAGGTTAAATTTAAATAAAGAGACGTAATGATAAGCTTGACAATTTATTTGAGATCACTCTTAAGATTTGTTGCGTATGTTAAGCGAGTCAAGCTGTGCTTCAGATGTTCATAAGCGCAATTGTAAGTAAGCAAGATAGAGAGAAGAGATGCACAAAGATTTATCCTGGTTCACCCACACCTTGGGCTACGTCCAGTCCCCACAACCTTGTGAGATTTCCACTATGACAACCTTGTCAATTACAAGTATTCTTCCCTGCCTCTTCAGGCTCACACTCACACCAAGTTTAGGTACCTCCTAACTTAGGTGAGATGCAAGTATTCTTACCTTACCTCTTCAGGATCTTTTCTTGCTCACACTCAGTCTAGGATCCTCCTAACTAAGTTGAGACTGTTACAAAGATTTGGTAATATTAAGATGAGCTTGTTCTAACTTAGACTACGTACACAGTACAGATATACAGTGAGCTCAGCTATGTATCACTCTCTAAGAGTTATAAACAATGACTAATATGAGAGATGATTATACAGACTTAAGATTGACTCCAGATTGATGAAAGTAGATGAAATTGACTTGAGATTGACTTGAGCTTAGCTTGAGACTGATTGATCAGGAATATTCAGTATTGTGTCTTACAGTTTGCAGACTTGAGATCCACCTTTTATATCAAAGGGAACTAGCCGTTAACTAGCCGTTGTAGAGGAGAGAGACATCTTGATACTTTACTGACACATGTATAGAACTTTCTAGTATGGGCTCAGCAATGGCAGTGTACTTGCGTTGACTTGCCTTAGTTGTTGGGTCTCTTGTCTGAGTCTCAATTTCAGTCTGAGTCTTACTTGCTAGGCTCATTCTTACTTGCTCATCTGAGTCTCAGTCTTTCCTATGCATCTGAGTCTCAGTCTCAATCTTGGTTGCTTGTGTGAGTCTCAGTGTGTTCCTAAATCTCAGGTCTTTGCATGTTTCTCTTTAATTCTTACAACCTTTACTACCAAGTTGTCCTTGTCTTTGATCTTGTCTCAGTGCGTGTCCTTGGTTGTTCTCAGTCCTACCCTTCTTTTTCATATTGAGGCTTGGTTTTTCTTGAATCTCAAGTATTAATCTTTTTTATGCAACTTAGTTTAGCATCCTAGCTCACTTTATTTAATTGGAGACTTATCCTGCAACATATGAGTCTAAAGTCTACAAACACTTGAGCATATAGTCAGTAAAACTTAATCTCTTAATTATGCTTCTAAGCTTTCATACTTTTGTTGGTTTGATCTCATTAAAACTCTTGAGGAGTGAGTTTGTCTTATCATACATAAATGCATAAATAGCCTAGAATGCAATCATCTATTCAGAATTTACTAAAATAAATACACATATTGGAGCTTTGATATCTAATCAGATGAGCTAATAACCCTATGAAAATTGATGCCATTCAATTAGATATATGGAGAAAAACAGATCAATTCACTCACTGCCAACCGACTACAATATAACAGTGTCTGTTTTTCCATTGATCTACTACTTCTAAAGTCTTCAATAAGGATCCTGCAAGATTCGGAAAACTATTTTTCTTTATCTTATTCAGAAAATTTTAGTGTGACTGAGGTGAAAGAACCAACTTTGTTGACCTTCTCTTAACAATTGCAAATATTACTTTGTTTCGCATTCTGAACGATTGCCAAATAATATCCCAATACATAAATCAGACATAAATCAAAAGAATATGTCAGACGGGGGAAGTGGCAAGTACGGGATACCTTGACAATGGTGTAACACCCGCGTTTTTACCGTTTTGCCGTTTTTGCCGTTTTGAGTGTTTTATTGAATTTTGAGTGATTAAAATTATTTTTAATCATCAAAATTTATAGTTTTGGATTTAGAATTAAATTTCCTATTTTTAGGGAATTTTTGGGAATTTTTGGGGTTTTTTTTGTGAAAATGATCTTTTTGCCCCTCCTGTCCCTTGAACCGGGCCCGAATACTCTTGATCCGGGCCAGAAAAATTTACACTGACTCACCTTGACACATCATAACAGCCATGCATGCAGAATAATGTGCATGGGAGACACTTGTAAATTTTCTCCTTCCTTACAAGACAAGTGTGCAAGCAATTAAGCCATGTGTCATTTATGTTTCCTAAAGCAAAAACTCCACTTTCTTCCTTTTCCTTTCACATGCAAACCAGAATTTTTTCTCTCATTTCACTCATTCTCATCCACTTGCAGCTGTGAGCTTCCTTCCCATTTTCTCTCAAGTTTTCCATTTTTCTTCCAAACACATTCAAGCTAAAGGTTCCATTTTTGAACCTAAGCTTAAACACCTAGCCTCCAACCTTGTAGAAGTCCTTGTTTTTGGGGCTGTTACTGCACCTTATTTTTACAGAAAATTCCTTAGGTAAAGGGGGGAGAACTTGAACTCTAGTAGGATTGGTAACTAGAGTCAAGGATTTGCCCTTAAAATCCTTGTTTTTACTCTTGTTCTCCTTGAAAAAAAATCACTTTTTGAGCTTTTCTTTGAGCAAATGTTTTGGATTCTTGGAGCTGGGTTGTTTACATGTTTTTAAGTTTATTTTGATGCTTGGAATGTGCTTGGATTGTGATTGTTGGTGCATGCAAGCCAAGAAACAATTTTGGAAAAATTTTCCCCTTTTTCCTCTAATAGCTCTTGGCCTTGAGGGATTTTGGGGCTGCATGTGTTTCAAAATTTTTTTGGTGCTTGGAATGTGTTTGTATAATGAATCTATGAACATGCATGAAGTTGGTTGAAGGTATACAATTGTTTTGGATGATTGATCTTTGAAAAATAGTGTTTATGAGCTTGAAAATGGAGTTATGAACTTTAATGTGTATGTGGATGATTTTGAGTGAATTAGTATGATATTTGGCATTTAGATTGTTTGTTGATGAATGTGTGAAGTTTTGGTGAAGATTGGATGTTGTGAAAAATTTGAAGTTTTGATGAACATTCAAGTTGTTCTTGATGTTCATGAGTTGTTCTTGATGAAACTCATCAAGAATACCTTTTTGATCTTAAAAAGGTCAAGGGTATGTTGAAAACATGTTTATGGGCTTTGGTGGTCCAAAAGGACTAAGAAGCAATTTTACAAGTAAAAGGACTAAAGTGCAATTAAGAATGAGTCTTTAAAAATAAATAAAACAAATTCGGATTTCCAATTCCAACCAAGTAAAAGTCAACTTAAAGGTCAATATTTTAGGTTACCATGACTAAAAATAAGTTCCTAAGAGTTATAAAACCTTTAGGCTTTTAATTTAAGTTTAAAGACTCATTAAAAGTCAATCAAGATTAGATTATGAAATTAAAAGTTAGATTGGAGTTGGACTTCAACTCTAATCCAAGTTATTAAGAAATTAAAACTTAGAAATTAATTAGTAGACTTAGCTAATCTAATTACCTAAGTTAAATTAACATAATCTACTTAAGTTAATTAAGTAACGGATGATTAATTAAGGTTAAAGTTAATTAACCTTAATAAAAGTATTAAGTAATTAATTAGCAATGATGATTAATAATTAACTAACTATGATTAACCTTAATCAAATGTAATTAAAAGCTTAGTCCAAAACTAAGGAAGAGATTAAGACTTAATTAAGGAGGATTAAGATTAATCATAGCCCAGTTGATGAAGATTGATTAAAAGTTAAATCTAATCTTAATTATTTATACAAGAAGAATTAGGATAAGTAATACCATCCATAAGACACAATCATAAGTCTTAGTAAATTATAGGACTTAAGTGAACATGATTATTAAGAACATTAGTACAAACTACTATAAAAGATTATAACCAACACCCTCTTTCTTCATAAAACTTGAGAAGCTTAGTGAGAGAGTGCGTTTCCAACCCAAGGTAGGGTTCGGTTTTCCTTGAAGGAAAGACATTGAATTCGGGCCGTGCCACGGGGATGTGGTGACGTTGAATGGTTCAATGGGCTTTGCCTGTAAGGATGTGAATGTTATGAGCATTGTTGTGTGACATGCATCATGAAGCATTGTTGATGTTCGAGGTTGAAAACCTTATGACCTATATAACAGTAGCACTTGGTACAGTGTGAAATCGGTTGGGAAGGGTGCAACTGGGTTTTGCAAAGAATGTCAGTGGGTCCTCAAAAGGGACGCCAGCCCTGAGGATAGCCTAGCTCCCGGAAGATCTCAGGTGACGTAGATTAGCTCCCTACTGTCGAGATTGGGGAACCCAGCTTAGCTATTCCTGTCGCTCTCATGATTTTCGGGTCAGTTGAGATTGTCTGGAAGAACGCTTAAATGATTTGGCCAAAATGTATGAGCAATGCTCTTTGTACCAATGCTAGTACAGACTCTAACTCCTGACGTGCTGTGTATATATGGTCGGGCAGCTGCTATGTGCTCTGCCTATGGTGATGTTTCCCTGGGCCCACATGCATTAGATATTGCATTATAATAGTAAAAGTTGCGTTCATATGAGTACACCATGATGAGATGTCGTGATTGCTTATTGATTCGACTGTGTGGATTGCCTCTGTGTGTGTGCTCTAGTTTGCTGTATCCTACATGCTATGAGTTCATGCGATGTTTTCACCCTTCCTTTCTGCTTCTGTTATTTTCTGCTATTGTGTTCCTTCGCTACGTCGATAGCCGGCATCGGAGATTTTCAGTATGACATCGATGAGAGTGCAGCAGCGATGGATGCCCAGAGGAACCTGGCGGGTGACGGACATCTCGCATAGATGTGAGACCAGTGTAGTTTTGAGTCTAGGTAGTAGCAGCTCTGATTTAGCGACCTCTTATTTTGTATTTGGTCGAGGTCTTGTTTATTTGGTCTACTGCCAGAACTCATATTTTGATGTGGATATCAGGATGGCTCGAGAGACATACTGTTATTATGTTGTATGTATATATTCATGCTGTTTCCTTTTCTTATGATTGATTTTATAATTGCGTGTATGTTGTGTGTGTGCACGAGTTGATAATCATCTAGATGTTTTTCGGAAAACGAGTTTCAGATTAAGGAAAGAATATTTCATGAATACCTAAAATGAAAATCTGAGATGTAATAGATTGATGACGACTAAATCCTTTTAAAAAAAAAAAAATATTCCGTGTTTTTTTTGACATTTCTAAAAGCAGTAAGTTCGATGGTTACGTATTATAATGTGATGTTCTTAGTGGTATAACTAAGGGTGTCGTATTTAGGTGGTATCAGAGTTGTTCTTTCCTTTTGGCCTCGGGTATGGTCTATAATACCCTTCTCTCTGTGTTTACTCTGTGTCGATTGTTTGTTTGTGTAAATTGACTGCCTTATGTGAATTGTTTGCTCTTATATTACTACCTTTGTAATATGAGAATCCGTGTAGCGTTACTTATTCTTGCTTGAATGATTCTGCATGAAACGGAAGAAGCTGATTTGTTCTGTGAATGCAGGATTCCATGGCAGGAAGAGGTAACCCTATGATGAACGATCTCCTAGGAAGGATCGTGAACGTTCTAGAGAACCAGCAGCAAACGTTGGACGAGATCAATCAATCCCGTAATCAAAACCAGAACAATATCCCTGACGCTTACCGTGGGCTGTCTACCTTCAAGAAGAATAACCCACCACAGTTCAAAGGAGGTCATGACCCTGATGGATCTCAACTATGGTTAGAAGAACTAGAGAAGATTTTCTTGGGTATGGGTTGTCCTGACGAGCAGAAGGTAACTTTGGCTGTGTTTATGATGGTTGGAGAAGCTCAGCACTGGTGGGAGTATGCCAGGCGTCAGTTAGAAGCTACTGGGAGACTGATCACCTGGAATCTGTTCAAGGAGACTTTTCTTCAGAAGTATTTTCCAACTGATTTGAGGAAGCGCAAGGAGGTTGAGTTTCTGAAGTTGGAACAAGGGAGCATGAATGTTGGAGAGTATGCCGCAAAGTTTGAGGAATTATCCAAGTTCTGCCCATACTTCCAGAAAACGGTAGATGAAGGATCCAAATGCTCTAAGTTTGAAAGTGGGTTGAGGCCAGAGATCAAGCAAGCCATTGGCTATCAGCAGATCACCGAGTTCTCTAAGATGGTCAACATGTGTCGCATCTTTGAGGATGACACTAAGGCGAGGCAAGCTCAGTGGAAGAATTTTGGCCCGCAGAGGAACAAACCCAAGGTTACACAAGAAAGGAGGAAACCTTATTTCGTCCCAAGGAACAACTTTGGCTCATCGTCTGGGAGTGCCGCGAGACCGCAACCAGTGGTTGCTAGTGGAGTAAGTCCTGCAAGCAGTACCGGCAACAACTATGCCAGCTGTCCACGTTGTAAGAAGAATCATCTTTTGAAGGACTGTCCAGTCAAGAACCAGACTGCAAACCCATCCGGGGGACCAATCTGCTATCATTGCAAACAAGGTGGCCATATCAAGAGGGATTGCCCTGCTCTGAGAGGAAGTGGTAGCGGTGTTGCAAGTGCACCTGTGTCAAATCTGAATGCGCAAGTTGGAAGGCCCAGAACCAGAGGCAGAGTGTTTACCATGAGCGGTGCTGAAGCTGCTGAATCCGAGGATCTGATCCAAGGTAAGTGTGTCATAAGTGGAATTCCTTTAATTGTATTATATGATTCGGGTGCGACGCATTCTTTTATTTCTCTGGAGTGTGTGAAACGATTGAAATTTCCTGTTGCTAAATTGCCCTATGATCTTGTTGTTTCTACTCCCACTGCTAAACCTGTGATCACTTCATTAGCCTGTTTGAACTGCCCAATCACCATTGGTGATAAAACCTTCTCTGCTGATTTGATTTGTTTACCCCTTTCCCAGCTTGATATCGTTTTGGGAATGGACTGGTTATCTTCCAATCGAGTCCAACTTGACTGTTATAATAAATCTGTTGTGTTTGACTCTTTTTCTCCCTCTACTCTTAATTCGGTAAGTTCGAGATTCTTGTCCGTCAACCAAGTGAATGCTTCTTTGAGAAAAGGAGCTCAAATCTACATGATATTTTCTTCTTTGGAAGAAGAGCGGGAATCTGAAATCAGTACACTGCCTGTGGTGAGAGAATTTCCTGAAGTATTTCCTGAAGATATTCCTGGTTTGCCGCCAGAGCGAGAGATAGAGTTTAACATAGAGTTAGTACTTGGAACCGGACCTATTTCTATAGCTCCGTATAGGATGTCCCCATTAGAGTTAGCTGAGTTGAAGAAGCAGCTAGAAGAGTTGTTAGAAAAACAGTTCGTTAGGCCTAGTGTGTCCCCTTGGGGAGCACCAGTGTTGTTGGTTAAGAAGAAAGACGGTAGCATGAGGCTGTGTGTAGATTATCGTCAGCTAAATAAGGTGACGGTAAAGAATAGGTATCCTTTGCCTAGGATAGACGACTTGATGGATCAATTAAGAGGAGCAACTGTATTCTCAAAAATTGACCTTAAGTCAGGTTACCACCAGATACGTGTTAAGTTTGAGGATATTCCAAAGACAGCTTTCAGAACACGCTATGGGCATTATGAGTATTTAGTGATGCCGTTTGGTGTAACCAATGCGCCCGCAGTTTTCATGGATTATATGAACCGAGTTTTCCATCCCTACTTGGACAAATTCATTGTGGTCTTCATAGACGACATCCTCATATATTCCAAGAGTGAGGAAGAGCATGCAGAGCATCTTAGAATAGCCTTGCAGACCCTGAGGGATAGAAAGTTGTATGCTAAGCTATCAAAGTGTGAATTCTGGTTGAAGGAAGTGAACTTCCTAGGTCATGTGATCTCTAGTGGAGGGATTAGCGTAGACCCAGCTAAGGTAGAAACCGTGTTACAGTGGGAAACACCTAAGACTGTGACGGAAGTAAGAAGCTTTTTGGGGTTAGCCGGTTACTATCGTAAGTTTATTGAGAATTTTTCTAGGATAGCAACCCCGTTGACCCGTTTGATTAGGAAGGACCAACCTTTTGTGTGGAGCCAGAAGTGTGAGGATAACTTTCAGGAATTAAAGAAGAGGTTGACTTCTGCGCCTGTTTTAGTTTTACCTGACCCGCAAGAGAGTTTTGAAGTATATTGTGATGCTTCGAAACAAGGATTGGGCTGTGTGTTGATGCAAAAAGGAAAAGTAGTGGCTTATGCCTCTAGGCAACTGCGAACACACGAAGTAAATTACCCTACGCATGATCTAGAGTTGGCTGCCATAGTTTTTGCTCTGAAGATTTGGAGGCACCATCTGTATGGCGCTAGGTTTGAAGTCTTTAGTGACCATAAGAGCTTGAAGTATCTGTTTGATCAGAAGGAGTTGAATATGAGGCAGAGACGATGGATGGAGTTTTTGAAGGATTATGATTTTAGTCTGCAGTACCACCCTGGGAAAGCCAATGTAGTGGCTGATGCGTTGAGTAGGAAATCTTTGCACATGTTAGCAATGATGGTTAAGGAGCTAGAGTTGATAGAAAAATTTAGAGACCTGAACCTAGATGTTGGATTTGGTCCTAAGAGTATAAGATTGGGAACCTTAAGGATTTCAAGTGATTTCTTGGAGCAAGTTCGTGTAGCACAGGAAGTGGATCAATCTTTGCAAGTTTTGAAGGATCTAGTCCCTAAGAAAGGAGAATCTGAGTTTTGCAAGGGAACTGATGGGTTTATTAGATTCAAGGGTAGGATATGTGTACCTGGTGATAAGTAAATAAGGAAACTGATCTTAGAAGAAGCTCATAAGAGTGGATTGAGTATTCACCCTGGAGCAACTAAGATGTATCAAGACCTGAAGAAGATGTTTTGGTGGTCTGGAATGAAAAAGGAAGTAGCTGAGTATGTGGCTTCTTGTTTGGTTTGTCAGAAAGCTAAGATTGAACATCAGAGACCATCAGGAGAGTTAAAACCTTTAGATGTCCCTGAGTGGAAGTGGGATAGCATATCTATGGATTTCGTGGTAGGTTTACCTAGAACTCCTGCAGGTTTTGATGCTATATGGGTAATTGTTGATAGGTTGACAAAATCTGCTCATTTCTTGCCCATTAACATTAAGTTTTCTCTAGAAAAGTTGACCCAGTTGTATATTAAGGAAGTAATAAGACTACATGGGGTTCCGTCTAGCATAGTGTCAGATAGAGACCCTAGGTTTACCTCCAGATTTTGGGGTAGTCCTGCAACAAGCTTTAGGAACCAAGTTGAGGCTTAGTTCAGCCTATCACCCTCAGACGGATGGTCAGTCTGAGCGGACTATCCAATCCCTAGAAGATTTGTTGAGAGCGTGTGTGTTAGAACATAAGGGAAGTTGGGATCAGTTGTTGGCACTGATCGAGTTCACCTACAACAATAGTTTCCATTCTAGCATTGGAATGGCAACCGTACGAAGCCTTGTATGGTAGGAAGTGTAGGACACCTTTGTGTTGGTTTGAATCTGGCGATGGCCTAGTGTTGGGACCTGAGATGATTCAGCAAACCACGGAAAAGATCAAGATGATTCAGGAAAGGATGAGAATATCACAGAGCAGGCAGAAAAGTTACTATGATCGGAGGAGGAAACCCCTTGAATTCAAAGAAGGAGACCATGTCTTTTTGAGAGTTACACCAACGACTGGGGTTGGTAGGGCAATGCGATTTCGAAAACTTACGCCTAAATTCATTGGTCCCTACCAAATTTTGAAAAGAATTGGTCTTGTTGCTTACCAAATTGCTTTGCCACCTTTTCTTTCTAATCTTCATAATGTGTTCCATGTGTCACAACTCCGAAAGTATATTCCTGACCCTTCGCACGTCATAGAACCCGACGTAATACAATTAAAAGAAAACTTGACTTATGAGGTATTACCTGTGCGAATCGGAGACCGAAGGATCAAGCAGTTGAGAGGAAAAGAGATTCCGTTGGTGAAAGTTATTTGGAGTGCAACCGATGAGGGGAATGCAACCTGGGAGTTGGAAGAGCAAATGAAGAAGTCCCATCCTCATTTATTTCAAGAAGGTACGCACAAATTTCGAGGACGAAATTTCTTTTAAGAGGGGGAGAGATGTAACACCCGCGTTTTTACCGTTTTGCCGTTTTTGCCGTTTTGAGTGTTTTATTGAATTTTGAGTGATTAAAATTATTTTTAATCATCAAAATTTATAGTTTTGGATTTAGAATTAAATTTCCTATTTTTAGGGAATTTTGGGAATTTTTGGGTTTTTTTGTGAAAATGATCTTTTTGCCCCTCCTGTCCCTTGAACCGGGCCCGAATACTCTTGATCCGGGCCAGAAAAATTTACACTGACTCACCTTGACACATCATAACAGCCATGCATGCAGAATAATGTGCATGGGAGACACTTGTAAATTTTCTCCTTCCTTACAAGACAAGTGTGCAAGCAATTAAGCCATGTGTCATTTATGTTTCCTAAAGCAAAAACTCCACTTTCTTCCTTTTCCTTTCACATGCAAACCAGAATTTTTTCTCTCATTTCACTCATTTTCATCCACTTGCATCTGTGAGCTTCCTTCCCATTTTCTCTCAAGTTTTCCATTTTCTTCCAAACACATTCAAGCTAAAGGTTCCATTTTTGAACCTAAGCTTAAACACCTAGCCTCCAACCTTGTAGAAGTCCTTGTTGGTGATCAAGAGGAGGATCTTGGAGCTGTTTTTGGGGCTGTTACTGCACCTTATTTTTACAGAAAATTCCTTAGGTAAAGGGGGGGAGAACTTGAACTCTAGTAGGATTGGTAACTAGAGTCAAGGATTTGCCCTTAAAATCCTTGTTTTTACTCTTGTTCTCCTTGAAAAAAATCACTTTTTGAGCTTTTCTTTGAGCAAATGTTTTGGATTCTTGGAGCTGGGTTGTTTACATGTTTTTAAGTTTATTTTGATGCTTGGAATGTGCTTGGATTGTGATTGTTGGTGCATGCAAGCCAAGAAACAATTTTGGAAAAATTTTCCCTTTTTTCCTCTAATAGCTCTCGGCCTTGAGGGATTTTGGGGCTGCATGTGTTTCAAAATTTTTTTGGTGCTTGGAATGTGTTTGTATAATGAATCTATGAACATGCATGAAGTTGGTTGAAGGTATACAATTGTTTTGGATGATTGATCTTTGAAAAATAGTGTTTATGAGCTTGAAAATGGAGTTATGAACTTTAATGTGTATGTGGATGATTTGAGTGAATTAGTATGATATTTGGCATTTAGATTGTTTGTTGATGAATGTGTGAAGTTTTGGTGAAGATTGGATGTTGTGAAAAATTTGAAGTTTTGATGAACATTCAAGTTGTTCTTGATGTTCATGAGTTGTTCTTGATGAAACTCATCAAGAATACCTTTTTGATCTTAAAAAGGTCAAGGGTATGTTGAAAACATGTTTATGGGCTTTGGTGGTCCAAAAGGACTAAGAAGCAATTTTACAAGTAAAAGGACTAAAGTGCAATTAAGAATGAGTCTTTAAAAATAAATAAAACAAATTCGGATTTCCAATTCCAACCAAGTAAAAGTCAACTTAAAGGTCAATATTTTAGGTTACCATGACTAAAAATAAGTTCCTAAGAGTTATAAAACCTTTAGGCTTTTAATTTAAGTTTAAAGACTCATTAAAAGTCAATCAAGATTAGATTATGAAATTAAAAGTTAGATTGGAGTTGGACTTCAACTCTAATCCAAGTTATTAAGAAATTAAAACTTAGAAATTAATTAGTAGACTTAGCTAATCTAATTACCTAAGTTAAATTAACATAATCTACTTAAGTTAATTAAGTAACGGATGATTAATTAAGGTTAAAGTTAATTAACCTTAATAAAAGTATTAAGTAATTAATTAGCAATGATGATTAATAATTAACTAACTATGATTAACCTTAATCAAATGTAATTAAAAGCTTAGTCCAAAACTAAGGAAGAGATTAAGACTTAATTAAGGAGGATTAAGATTAATCATAGCCCAGTTGATGAAGATTGATTAAAAGTTAAATCTAATCTTAATTATTTATACAAGAAGAATTAGGATAAGTAATACCATCCATAAGACACAATCATAAGTCTTAGTAAATTATAGGACTTAAGTGAACATGATTATTAAGAACATTAGTACAAACTACTATAAAAGATTATAACCAACACCCTCTTTCTTCATAAAACTTGAGAAGCTTAGTGAGAGAGTGCGTTTCCAACCCAAGGTAGGGTTCGGTTTTCCTTGAAGGAAAGACATTGAATTCGGGCCGTGCCACGGGGATGTGGTGACGTTGAATGGTTCAATGGGCTTTGCCTGTAAGGATGTGAATGTTATGAGCATTGTTGTGTGACATGCATCATGAAGCATTGTTGATGTTCGAGGTTGAAAACCTTATGACCTATATAACAGTAGCACTTGGTACAGTGTGAAATCGGTTGGGAAGGGTGCAACTGGGTTTTGCAAAGAATGTCAGTGGGTCCTCAAAAGGGACGCCAGCCCTGAGGATAGCCTAGCTCCCGGAAGATCTCAGGTGACGTAGATTAGCTCCCTACTGTCGAGATTGGGGAACCCAACTTAGCTATTCCTGTCGCTCTCATGATTTTTGGGTCAGTTGAGATTGTCTGGAAGAACGCTTAAATGATTTGGCCAAAATGTATGAGCAATGCTCTTTGTACCAATGCTAGTACAGACTCTAACTCCTGACGTGCTGTGTATATATGGTCGGGCAGCTGCTATGTGCTCTGCCTATGGTGATGTTTCCCTGGGCCCGCATGCATTAGATATTGCATTATAATAGTAAAAGTTGCGTTCATATGAGTACACCATGATGAGATGTCGTGATTGCTTATTGATTCGACTGTGTGGATTGCCTCTGTGTGTGTGCTCTAGTTTGTTGTATCCTACATGCTATGAGTTCATGCGATGTTCTCACCCTTCCTTTCTGCTTCTGTTATTTTCTGCTATTGTGTTCCTTCGCTACGTCGATAGCCGGCATCGGAGATTTTCAGTATGACATCGATGAGAGTGCAGCAGCGATGGATGCCCAGAGGAACCTGGCGGGTGACGGACATCTCGCATAGATGTGAGACCAGTGTAGTTTTGAGTCTAGGTAGTAGCAGCTCTGATTTAGCGACCTCTTATTTTGTATTTGGTCGAGGTCTTGTTTATTTGGTCTACTGCCAGAACTCATATTTTGATGTGGATATCAGGATGGCTCGAGAGACATACTGTTATTATGTTGTATGTATATATTCATGCTGTTTCCTTTTCTTATGATTGATTTTATAATTGCGTGTATGTTGTGTGTGTGCACGAGTTGATAATCATCTAGATGTTTTTCGGAAAACGAGTTTCAGATTAAGGAAAGAATATTTCATGAATACCTAAAATGAAAATCTGAGATGTAATAGATTGATGACGACTAAATCCTTTTAAAAAAAAAAAAAATATTCCGTGTTTTTTTTGACATTTCTAAAAGCAGTAAGTTCGATGGTTACGTATTATAATGTGATGTTCTTAGCGGTATAACTAAGGGTGTCGCAAATGGCATGGCGTTCGACGATGAAAAGGCGACGGAGGAGTCGCTCGACGAGGGAAGCTCGACAATAACACTCGACAACAAGGGGGAAGCTGTGCAGGAGGCGACGAAGCTACACATGAGGCAAAGATGATGGTGGCCCTCAATGATGGAAGCTGCGCATAAGAGGATGATGGAACATAGGAGGTGGCGACGACGGAAGCTGGGTAGGAGGCAGAGGTGACGAAGGTGCACAGAGGGACAACAGTGCTCAGATTAGGAAGGAGATGGAGGATGAAGGAGGCAACCGTTCTTTCTGGTTCTTCATACTTCAATTAGGTGAGCTGGTTAGGGTTTCTATTTCTTTGGTGAATAGAAAACTTTTTTAAATATATATATATTAAGGGTAAACTAGTAACTTCATATATACAGGTACCCACGGACCCGGGTACCACAATACCCACCCTCACCATGTTTATAAACGTGTAGTGAAAAAAATCGTTAAGCTTTACTTGCGGATACCCGTTAAGCTACCTGAACCTGACCCATGGCGGGTTTAACCCATGGTTACCCGCAAGTTGGGGTATTTTTTCTATCCCTAATTGTCCATTTAATAGTAAGTCATGTAACGTCCTAACAATTACTAAAGCTCCAAACATTACATACATAAATCAAAGAACGGCAATACAAGTTTGCCATCAAGGCTCTAATTCGATGCATAAAGGTAACTTTATAAATTCCTAAGAACATCCTAACTGATATCAGTAATGGTCCTAAGCAACGTTAAATACATCAAACATAACCAAACATTAAGCTATTATCATCCATGAGTATTCTACTGCTCGTCACTACCCTGTGGAGTATCCTGCACATCTGAAATATGTTCCCATAGAGTGGGGTGAGACCAACGTCCCAGTGAGCATGAAAAGTGCGTGCGATGTGGGGAGACAACCAAAAACCATCATCTTTAAATCAATGCTTATGATGCAATGCATGACTGTGAGGTGTTGTTACCCGAAACCCGGGGTCTTTTCTCCGTAACGTGACTGTGACTGTGATTGAGCGCTCGGACATGTAACCAAGGACCGTCATCCAGGGCTACCTATGATTAAGTCTTAAATAATATTTCAATCATAATTCATTCTGTGATTGGGGACCCCATCTCCCTCTTGGCCAGGAGTTCGATGTGGTTACCCCGTGTTGAGAATATGGAAAGCGAACCAAAATCCCAGCAGTATAATAGTAAGTTAGAGTATCGTATCCACAGGGAAAGGTTCAATTTATAAAGATTAGTAGTCACAACTATCAAGTAAAAGCGTATAATTGTTTGTTGAGAATTGTGCAAGTAAAGAAAATTGTACTTAAATGAGAGAGAAAGAGACAGTTACATGGACTAGGATTGAACTTCGTTTCATTGCACCCCTTTCATATGTGAACCCTAATAATATTTATGAATATATAATTATGATACCTTAGCCAAACTATATTATTCCGCGTAGGTTCCTCGGATCGCGAAATACTCAGAAATAACTTATGCGGGTTCTCCCAAGCGACAAATTACTCCGTCTTTAATGATCTAACTTTCCGTTTGTTAAAACTATTGGTTCGTCCTATAGCTCGATCCCATAGTGACTACTTTGAGTACTTTTACCAATTAGAGTTCAAGTTTCCTAAGTATCGGCTCCCCCAAACTCGCCATTGATTTCACAAAATCATTTAGCAATGCATGTTATAAAGTCAACCTATAACTTCGGCACACAGGCGGAAGCTACGCAATAAGCAAAGAATAAAAATATTGATATCATAAAAATAGGGATTCATAAATATTAAAGATAATTCACATACAAGCGGGGATTGAATCAACTAAGTTCAATCCTATCGGAGAGTTTAGCTACGCATGGTAGCCATTACAAACCAACGGAGAAACTGTCACACTTTTCTCCAGCCCTAGCTCTGCTCTGCCGTCTCTCCAAAGCTCCTTTGATCTTTGCAAAAGGTTCTATTTATAGAAGTTGGAAAGTTATCTGAAATCTGGAAGGAATCTGATTTGAAATTCTTTGAAAAACTGATCCGTATTCCTGAGCTTCATCGTGCGCTCAGCGCATTTGAAGCGCATGATCCAAAATGTATTTTAATTGCTATGCTCCACCTACACTCAGCGCAGGTGGAGCGTGAGTTACGATCCAGCTTTCCTTGATTTCCTCTTTTTTAGCTTGATCTCTTCCCGATCTTATCCTCGTTTGCTTTGCTTTCCTTATTTCCCGTTTTTTAGCTTGATCTTGTGTTGATTTGATTTTTAATTTGAATTTAGAATTAAATCTGCAAAATCCTTATCCCAATAATTGTTGATCTTATCCTAATCAGCTGCCAATTAAATCCTTATCTTGCAGATTCTCTTTTCAAATAAATGCTATCTTGTTTCTTCTTTTAAAACTTTCCCTTTTATCTGCAAAATCAACAGATTTTCTATCAAAATAGCATCATATTCAAATTCAAATCAAATATTCACAATTTATGCATTTATTACTAAAAAGAGGTAATTTGGGGAATTAATTTACTATTTTACCCTTGATAAGTGCAGAAATTATACGGTAAATTATCATATATTTTTCACTTATCACCCCGTCTTTCTTAAATAGATTGCCCGAAGGCTTGTGACGGTCAACGACCCTGTGATAGCCCGGAGGCTCTGTGATGGCTATAAGCCCTGTGATATCTTAACTCAGAATTCATGACTGTGATGGCCAAAGGCCCATGATTTCATAATAATGTGCTCATATTCATAACACTTATAGTCAATCAAATCTTCTACCCTATGGTTTGTAAAAACATCACACTCATCTATCAACACATTAACATTCCCTAGGTTCATCTAAACAAATTCATTATAATTCAGTGAAGGAAGGGAATAGTAAGATGGGGGATCATGCTTGGACAACAACAATAGCAAACAAGTGAGAATCACACCCACCTTAGAGTTGAGAAAATGGAGGAAGAATGGAGATATTGAACGTTGAGGGTGAAAGGAACGACAGAGAACTTGATCTTGGGGTAGGAATCCATCCTTAATCCTCAATAGGGCTTTCTCTCACTAAAACCTCTCTTTCTCTGTTTGAAATGACGAAGAATGGAAAAGAAACTGAGTGGGAAACTGCCTACGTTCGTATTTTAAAAATGTTGTAACCGTATTCTCGCTTAAGCTAGATTCTCGCATGGGCTAGATGGTCATTCTCGCTTAAGCTAGATATTCTCGCTTAAGCGAGATGGTCGAGACCCAAAATCCTCTCACATTCTCGTTTAGGCTAAAAACCCTAGCTTGAGCGAAAATAGCCCTGAAAATGCACCCTCCCTAGACAATTCTCGCCTGGGTGAGACCCTTCTCGCCTGGGCGAGATATGCAGAACCAAAACTGTCAAATTTTTGCCGATAAACTCGCCCAAGCGAGCCCATTTTCGCTTGGTCGAGAATCATGAATTTCAATCACTTAATTTTACCTCTATTTCTCGACAGCTTTCTTGCTTGAGAAAGAACACACCTAGTTGGGGTGCGAATGAGCTTTGAATACTATCATATAGGATATCAAACTGAAGCCCCGAATTTTAGCTTTCTAACCCAAGTGGAATCATTTCAATTGGATACCTATAACTCTAGATATTTGCAATTTAGTGCACCAAGGTCATTAGGCTTAAAACCCGAAATTAAGAAACAACCTTGGTTTTTGTCCCTCTTTGGTTCCAATTCAACTCTCTCCTTCTCAAACCTAATTCCTCTCCTCCAAAACCTTCATCTAACTTATATCTTCTTATCCAATCCTTCCCCATCCTAATTCTTGATAAATCAATTCCCTTAACCACAAAGCTTATTCTTCCACACTTAATGGCTAAGATCTAGGGTGTTGCTCTTCTCCTTAACTCTTGGTCCCTCCTCTAAGTTCTTTTAAAACACATGGTTCCAAATGGATTTCCCTAATTTCTTGTCTGAAATCACACTTAACCTCCAAATTCTTACCCTACTTCTAACTTCCCTCTCTTGCCTAAGTTCACCACCTAAGGCTTCTCTTAGGTTTCCTAGGTTCCAGTTTCCGGGATGTTACAATTGTACCCCCCTTAAATAAATTTTGTCCTCAAAATTTGCTCCGAGTGCCTCAACACAAGGTCACCCTCCTATTCTTAACTATATTCGTATACTTGGAATCTTGCCCCAATGCCGCTTGATAACCAATAACTCTATTTCTCAAGGAAACAAAAAGGAAATCAAAAGTGAGTTCTACCTCCTAATTCATCTTACTGGTTTACTCTAACAGGTTATGTCTCTAATATTACTATCCTCTAACTATCCCATGCCTAACTTCCGCTAACATCATTCAATTCTATTTAGTGTACTTATTTTGAAGTGTTTCACTTTCCCTAGCTATATATGTTTGAGCACTAGAATCTTTCCGAACCATTTCCTAGTAACTAATACTTCTATTCCTCAAGGTCTCTAAACGGGATTAAGGGTCGATTTCACTACTAAACATGTCTCCTAGGTTCTCATCTCACAGTCTACTCCTAGGATGACATCACCTTCCTTGTTGATTCTATTCCTAGATTACGTTGAAATCTGTCAATCTTTCATTTGTCTCCTCACGACTCTGACATGGATTCCTAGGAGTCACAAGTTGGCTTCCCTCACCCTCGGAGGGTCTAACTGTGACACCCTTAGTTATACCGCTAAGAGTATCACATTACGAACGTAACCGATGACTCTCATTCTTTTAAATATACTTAGAAAATACGGGAATATTTTTTTTTTTGAAAGAGTTTTTAATAAGAAACTTAGTCATCAACAACTAATCGCATTCTAATTCCATTTTAAGTATTCATGAAAACGTCCTTTTCTTAAGTCTGAAATTCATTTTCTAAAAACATCTAGACGATTCAATCATTCCGCATACATACACAACATACACGCAGATATAAAGGGGATCATGGGAAGGAAACATCATAACATATATACAGAACCATAGTGTCAAAGTAATCCCGGAGTAAACAATACCACCATACAAAACAAGAGTTCTAGTAGTAGACTATAATAAATAAGACCTCAGCCAAAACGAAACAAAACAAAAGGCCACTAAATCAGAGCTGCTACTAACTAGACTCGTGACTACCCCCAGTTACGCTATCCTACTCGTCATCATCCGTCTCAGCAGGAATCCATCCACAACTCCTCCCTCCAGTACCCCCGAGGTTGATCATCCCAAAGTCTTCTAAGGGGTCGTCACTGGAAGAATCCTCTTTCGGCTCCTCATCCTCAGAGTCATCCTTCAGGTCTTCCTCTGGGTCCTCCTCCTCAGATGTAGTGTCATCGATCACGATCATGTCTGGCTCACTCGGACGGGAACGGCCAAATGCGTCAGAATATACGGGCTGTGGAGGTGACACCTCTGGACCGGGAGAGTAACGAGGGGAATCTGGCTCGCCCATGGTCGCCATCCGTGAGGACTGTGACGATGCTGATGGAGAAGGGCGATGACGACGGTTGAGAAAAGTAGTGTAGCGACGGAGTCTGGGTGGAGTCTCAAACTCAAGGATCACCGGCACTGTGAAATCTATCTCCGGTACCAGGGGAAGGCTGGGATGAGAAATGGTGACGCGCACCTCCCCCGTGAAAACACATCGCCTAGGGACGTCGGTAATCCGCCACTGGCCTCGTGGCTCCCACCTCAACGTGATCCTCATAGTGGACATCCTGAATCTCTCCAATACCAACAGTCGACGTGGCGAAGAAGTACGACGACAGGAAATAACAGAAGCAGAAAAGGAAGGGTGAGAACATCAGATGAACTCATATCAAGTAGAATATAGTAACTAGAGCGTCAATAAAATATTCACAAGCATTCACATAATCTCAATCACAAATATGCAGCTGATGCTACCATGCTATATATATCTAATGCATGAGGGCCCGGGAAAACAACACCAAAAGCAGAGCACACAGCAACTGCTCGACCATATATGCGCAATATATCATGAGTATAGTCTGTCCTAGCGAGTAGTACGAAGAGCATTGCTCAATCTCCGGCCAAGACGATTTTCCGACTTCCAGACAGACTCACTGATTATGAAAACTTGAGAGCGACAGGATAGTCAAGCCTGTACCCCGTTTGCACGACAGTAGGGGGCGAGCCTATGCCACTTATGCCATTCCGGGACCTGACTCATCCTCAGGGCTGGTCTCCTGGACCGCTGGTGTTCTTTGCAAAACCCAGTGCACCCGTCCCATCCAGTTTCACACTGTACTAGAGTGGTATTGCCATATAGGTCGTAAGGCTTTCGAACCTTAATCCTTATCGATGCATATGATGTATGTCACACCGCAAACACTTACAACAGTACATCCTTACAGACGAGCTAATCGAGCTCTTTCTACGTTGCCACTTTACCGTGGTGCAACCTTGTAGATTCAATGTTTTTCTCTTAAGGATACTAGATCACACTCTCTTGCCTAGCTTCTCAAGTTTTATGCAAAGAGAAAGTGTTGGTTATAATCTTTTAAGATAGTTATGCTAGCTTTATTGATGATCATATTCACTTAAGTCCTACAATTTTACTAAGACTTATGAATGTGTTTTATGAAAGGCATTATTAATCCTATTCTTATTTTGTATGGCAAATTAAGGTTAGGTTTAACCTTTAATTATGACTAGTTCCCATTAATTGAATTTCAATTAATCTTGACTTTCTTTAATTAAGTTTTAATCCTTACTTAAGATCCTAATTAATTTATAATTATCCCTTAATCTCTTTCTTAATCTGGGGTTAGGATTTTTAATTACGTTTGATCAAGGTTAATCATAATTAATTAGTCTTTAACCATCATTAGGGATTAATTACTTTAATTAATGCTCATATTAGGATTAATTATATTTAGGCTTAATTGATCTTTAATTAAATTTGATTAATCAACTTAAGTAATTAAATTAATTAAATTCGTTAATCAATTCTAAGCTTAATCTTAACAACTTAGATTAATTATTTTTAATTATCTTTTAAATTGAGCTTTTACTTTCTTTTTAAATACTTTTAGACTTAAAATAAAAAGCCTAGAAGTTATTGCGCCCATGAGAGCTCATTTTTACTCTTAATAAATTAAAAACATGACTTTTAAATGGACTTTCATTTTAATTAATTTAGAAATCCGAAAATAATAATTTAATTTAGAAAACTTAACTTATTTGCATTTTAGCCCTTTTTTTGTTACAATTTTATCTTTTAGTCCTTTTGAGCCAATTTAGCCCAAAAACATGTTTTAAACATCCTTTTGATCTTTTCAGGATCAAAAGGGACATTCTTGATGAGTTTCATCAAGAACACTCATGAACATCAAGAACAACCTTGAATGTTCATCCACAACTTCAAACTTTTCCAGCATTTCCAGCCACCATACAATCATTTCAAAACCACAAAGATCACACCAAATCATGCCAAAATCACCAATGCACACATTCAAGTTCGACTTCATTTTTAAGCTAAAAATAGCACTTTCTCAAGCATTAACCAACAAGACAATTTTGTCATTCCATCCAATCACATGCATGTTCATCAAATCATCATTTAAACACATTTCCAACATCAACTAAAATTTTAGAAACATGCAGCCACACAAACACATTAACAGGCAAGTTTTTCTTTTTCAATAAAATTTCAAATAAACAGCCACTGTGCAGATCGAATATCTCCCAGCCTAAAAATCATATAGACGATCCGACCGATCAAAATGAAGATTCAAGTGTTATAAACCAGCCACTAAAATTGCAGCCCGATCCAACAGTGAACGAATTCGCAGTCGCCATTTTATGGTCGCTGCTCTATGTAAAAACGGGAAAAATTTCTTTCCAACAAGTTTCACAATTTGCATGCATCATCAACCACACTCCAAACATATTTCAAGCATCAAACAACACATGCAAACATAAATCTCAACCCAGCTCAAAGGATCCAACAAAAAATCACCAAAAGAACTCCAAAGACATGATTTTTCAAGTAAAAGTAAGGCTAAAAGCAAGGATTTAAGGGTAAAATCCTTGACTCTAGTTACAAAGCCTACTAGAGTTCAAGTTCTCCCCCCCTTTACCTCAATCTTCAAGAGAAAAAGTGCAGAATTCTTGCTCCAAAAACAGCCAAAGACAGCCCCTCAAAGGTCCTCCTTCAAGTCTCCAACAAGGATCTAAAGGCTAGAAAGCTAGTGTTTCTAAGCTTAGGCTCAAAAATGGAACCTAAGCTTGGTGGTGTTTATGGAGGGATTGAAGTTTTTGACGGAGAAAAGGGGGAGGAAGCCGCGGCCAAGGAAGAGAGAAGATGAGAGAAAAATGAAGGTTCTCCTTGCTTGCATGCAACAAATGAATGAAAAAAGGAGAAAAATGCTTTTATATGACATAACTCACCTTTTCAAGCTATTGGTGGAATGGAAGAGATGAGAAGACAAGTGTCTCCCATGCATCAAGGCTGGTTGCACGGTCTTTAAGGAGAGAAAGGAAGGCTTGTGCAATTTTTCTGGCCCGGATCAAGAGTATTCGGGCCCGGGTCAAGGGACAGGGACAGGAGGGGCAAAAAGGTCATTTTTTTTCAGGAAAATCCCAAAAATTCCCAGAAAATTCCTAAAAATAGGAAATTCAATTCTAAACCCAAAAATATGAATTTTGATGATTAAAAAAAAATTTTAATCACTCAAAATCCAATAAAACACTCAAAACAGCAAAAACGGCAAAAACGGTAAAACGCGGGCGTTACACTAACTATCCAGTATCACCATCCTTCCTAATCGAGTCGAAACGTTATACTCATGATTCCTAATAGGAATAAAAATGGTGGTTGTCTTTCCTCTAACCTATCTTATATACAATTTCCCACACTACCGACAAGGTCGTACCATAAGAAAGTCCAAAAACTTTGATTATAATTTCTAACTTGAATCCTAACACATCCCCTACTTTTGAAATTCTGGCAAGCGAACCAAAATCCCAGCAGTATAGTAGTAAGTAAGAGTATCGTATCCATAGGGAACGGTTCAACTTATAAAGATTAGTGGTCACAACAATCAAGTAATAGCATATGGTTGTTTGTTGAGAATTATGCAAGTAAATAAAATTGAACTTAAATGAGAGACATAGAGACAATTACTTGGACTAGGATTGAACTTCGTATCATCGCACCCCTTTCGTATGTGAACCCCAATAATATTTATGAATATATAATTATGATACCTTAGCCAAACTATAATATTCCGCGTAGGTTCCCCGGATCGCGAAATACTCGGAAATAATTCATGCGGGTTCTCCCAGGCGACAAATTACCCCGGTTTTAATGATCTAACTTTCCATTTGTTAAAACTATCGGTTCGCCCTGTAGCTCGATCCCATAATGACTATGTTGAGTACTTTTACCAATCAGAGTTCAAGTTTCCTAAGTATCGGCTCCCCCAAACTCGCTATTGATTTCACAAAACCATTTACCAATGCATCTTATAAAATCAACCTAGCTCTACTCTGCCATCTCTCCAAAAGCTCGTTTGATCTTTGCAAAAGGTTCTATTTATAGTGGTTGGAAAGCCATCTGAAATCTGGAAGGAATCTAATTTGAAATCTTTTGAAAAACTTAACTGTATCCTGCGCTTCATCCTGTTGAAGCGCAGGTTCCAGAATGCAATATTTAATACTGCGCTCCACCTACGCTCAGCGCAGGTAGAGCGTGAGTCACGTTCCAGCTTTCCTGATTTCCTCTTTTTTAGCTTGATCTCTTCCTGATTTTATCCTTATTTGAATTGCTTTCCTTATTTCACTCTTTTTAGCTTGATCTTGTACTGATTTGATCTTCAATTTGAATTTAGAATTAAATCTGCAGAATCCTTATCCCAATAATTGCTGATATTATCCCAATCAGCTGCCATTTAAATCCTTATCTTGCATATTCTCTATTAAAATAAATTCTATCTTGTTTCTTCATTTAAAACTTGCTCTTTTATCTGCAAAATCAACAGGATTTCTATCAAAATAGCATCATATTCAAATTCAAATCAAATATTCACAATTTATGCATTTATTACTAAAAAGAGGTAATTTGGGGTATAAATATACTATTTTACCCTTGATAAGTGCAGTAATTATACACTAAATTATCATATATTTTTCACTTATCAAATTCTCCCCAACTTAGCTTCTTGCTTGTCCTCAAGCAAGAAAACCTTTTGCAATCAAAATGGATTCAATCCCCCTGTTAAGATTCTAAAAAATAAGGAAGAATTTTGATTACCTCTTGCTAGGAAGCTGTCACTTTGCAAATATCATATTAAAAGTCAGAATCAAGGGATATTACCAATACATAATTAGGACAGGGTAAAACTACATTCAAACTTTTTCAGAAATAGCAACCAAAACAATAAGTGATAAATAAAGGAATTCTCTCATTCTCACGGGTAAGTGTTTCCCTCAATTTTTCACAGCAGTTGAACAACTAAAATTGATAGTCGTTTCTAGTTTCTAAACATGCACATGGAAGATTATGGATCAAAAGGTCTTTTCTTGGTTGTAATGAGGCTGGGCTATCAAGAAATCATGGTTTTTCTGGATATGCAAAGAGATCACTGGAATAGAGAGAATCTTTAAATTTTTCTTGGACTTAAAATTTCTCTCCATTCTTCCATTTCATTCTTGATTTGTATCATTCAGCTGGCCTCTTTCCTTGTTTGATGATTCACTCCTCGCAACTTATTCACTTTTAATCACTTTTTCTTTTTGACTTTTGAGGGAGTGATTTTCTTTTGCTTTCTTGTGGCTGCTCTTTGTATTTCTTCACTTTCAAGTAACAAACAACTTCTCCCCATTTTATCAGATTTCACCTTTGCTCTCTATCCCAAGTGTGTAAGAGAAAGGATATAGACATTAATTTTAGCTGGGGTGCATAAGAAGAAACATTAAAGCTCAAATGGGTTACCAAAAGATTGGAAAAGTTTTTCAAGGCACCGAGCAAGTAATTAAATCAACAAAATTTGCCTTTATCACTTTTATATCTTCCAAATGCAGAATAAAATCCAGAAACTCAATCAATAACAGTTGACAAGCAGCGATGAAAACTCTCATATCAGTGTTTGGTCTCATAACTCATCGGCTTTTGGCTAAATTCCTTGATAAAGCACTTACTGAAATTAATTAACTACCCTGATATATTTTCCTGCACAATATCCTAATCCTAATTGGTTATGGGTTTAATCACAAAATTCCTATTTCTTTCCTACTTTGGTTAGTTAGACTGCCTAGCCTTGAGATTTAAAACTTAGTTCCTTAATTCCCCTTTTTCCTAAAGTCCTAAAAAAATCCTAAAATTAAATCCTAATTATACTGCACAAAATGTATGCTTTGTATGTCATATCTAGTGTAATATCATGTACAGTATGGGGTCCTAATGAAAGAATGATGTAAGAAAATGAAAAAGTACAAAGAATGAGAAACACCAGAGTATGAATGTTATCAATCCAGTGTCTTAGTCAGTCGTCATCCTCTGTGTATCCTCCTCCTCCCGGAAAAATTGGCTTGTCCCCAGGCCACTCCAAAGAATCATGAAAGCGATCTGGTGACACGCCCGAGTGTGGGCCCTCGATATTATGGTAGAGGAACTCTTGCAGCTGCAATATCCCTGAGTGTACCGCTCTAATCTAACGAGACATATGCTCCATACAGAACTGATATGGCCTGTCTGCTGGTGGAGGTGGCTGTGGATGTGGAGAGATTTCTTGAATGTCTGAAGGTGCTGTCTGCTCTTCCTATGGAATGCACTATCTCTCAACGTACTCTTTGTTAATGGGGGGCCCTATTGGAGAGGTGGGGTGGATCTCCACCCCCTCAGAGTGACACAGGGAAGTAATCAGGGCAGGAAATCCTAAGCTGGCCTTAGAGTTGGCACTTCTCCTCTCACGAGTTGTCATGATCAGATACTGTATCCTATCTGATATAATGCTGGCAACGTCAATCTTAACTTCAGTGAGTATGCTATATATCAAATGAGTAGTTGCCATATCAATATCAGATAGACTCAGTGATGGCATTATGTTAGTGATTACCAAAGCCATCCATATCCTCGTGATTCCACGCATGTGGTGCCGAGGGATCCTTGCCGCCTCACCATAATTGTTGACCTCAAAAGAAAGTTCAGGCAAATTAAGATATTGAGCAGTCAAAGTATCAAGTGTTTCATTACCATAAGGACCAACTTCTTGAATTCTTTGTTTATATTGACAAAAGGAATCATCAACAGTTTCTAGTGAGGGATAGTTCAGCAGCTCATTTATCCTATCCCGACTGTATGAAATCCATTGACTCTGCACAAATGTTCTTTTGTCAGCTGTCCCATCAAGATTAGCCATTGCAGTACAATAAAATTCCCAGACAGCTTCAGCATCAAATTTCTTGTAAGGTTCAGCCAGGACTGTCCAATGTCTTCTTGCAATTTCTGCACTAAATTCCTCAAATTTCCCATTTGCTAATTCCACTGGTCGCTCTGGCAAAAATTTACAGTTCATGATATAACTGTAGTGAAAAGCAGCCTGGATGTCCTTGAATTTTCCATATTCCAAAGAAGGACTTTCAGCACTCTTCTTTCTTTTTCTCATTCCTGAGGTGTTAGCCAATGTGGTGACCTTAGTTCGTACCATCTGCATAAATTCCGTCAATTATAGCATTGTGCAGGACAAGAACTCTCTCAAAAAATACTTTCAATAATTCAAAAAAATTGTTCAAGAAGTCAATCAAGATACTTCAATGAGCAAGACATTTATATGCACTAAATTTTGCAAAAAAACTCATAATGTGCAGCCTAATTCATACAGAAATTCTGACAGAAACAGTGAATTCATTGAACCATATCAATCAATCTTCATCAAATATCAAGACTCTTGAACTTCTCTTCCTAATAAGCTATGTTAACTATCCTAAAGTGATGATAATCCATTTAAGAACTATGAGTATAAGGTCTTACCTTGAGGAAAAACTGTGATCAATCAAGATTGATGATGAAAAGGGAGGAGAAATTTGCCCAAAATCGCGCCAAGAACCCAAAAAAACATGCCAAGAATAGCATTTTTCTGGTTCTCATGCGTTTTTAAATCTATGCACGCAGCTGCGCTCCACCTGCGCTCAGCGTGGGTGGAGAGTGTGTTACTGAATTGTCCGTCGCGCCTCACTTACGCTTAGCGAGCGTTAAGCGTGAAAAACAGAGGCAAAATTATAAATTTGTGCTTCACTTACGCTTAGAACAAGTGAAGCGCAAAAAACAGGCAAAATTGCAAATCTGCGCTTCACCTGCGCTCAGTGCAACTGAAGCGCAGAAATCAGAATGCAATTTCTTCAACACTTAGATTTTCTGCCTTTTATTATTGTTCCACACTCTTTTTGCCTTTTTCTATTTCTTTCTTAAAACAAAATTTAAAAATTACTAGCTAAACTGACTCTATCTAAGACACTAAAATCAAAAACAAAAACAAACAAAAATACAAAAACACTGGGTTGCCTCCCAGGAAGCGCTTGTTTAACGTCTTATATCTCGACGCCTGTTACTTTATGGATCTTGAAGAGTAATGAAAAATTAAGATCTTTCAAAGTCATTTCCCAGGTATGGTTTCAGTATTTGTCCATTCACCACCCAACATCTTCTGGTATCAGGATCTTCTATTTCCACTGCTCCATAAGTTCTTACTTCCTTAACAATGAAGGGTCCTGTCCATCTAGATTTTAACTTTCCAGGGAAAAGTTTCAGCCTAGAATTGAATAATAGCACTGATTGACCTGGGTAGAACCTTCGCTTGATGAGCTTCTTATCATGATATGCTTTGGTTTTTTCCTTGTAAATTATGGAAAATTCATAAGCATTTAATCGCATTTCTTCTAACTCATGCAACTATAGAATCCTCTTTTGCCCTGCTACTCTTGTGTCCATATTCAAGACCTTTAGAGCCCAATATGCTTTATGCTCCAATTCAACCGGCAAATGGTAGGATTTTCCATAGATTAACTGGAAAGGTTATAAGTCGGTAGCAGTCTTGTAAGCTGTTCTGTAAGCCCAAAGTGCATCATCAAGTTTGTTCGACCAATCCTTTCTGGATGAACTCACTGTTTTCTCAAGAATTCTCTTGATTTCTCTGTTTGATACTTCAACTTGTCCATTTGTTTGGGGGTGGTAAGGAGATGCTACTTTGTGCCTTACCCCATAATGCTCCAGAAAATTCTGTAGTTGTTCATTGCAGAAGTGAGAACCCCCATCATTGATTAGAACTCTTGGTGAACCAAATCTGGAAAAAATATTTCTCTTTAAGAATTGCACCACTGTCTTCGCATCAGCCTTTATTGTTGCAGTCGCTTCTACCCACTTTGAGACATATTCAACAGCTACCAAAATGTATTCTTTTCCTTTGGAGGAAGGTAAGGGTCCCACAAAATCTATCCCCAACAGTCAAATACCTCCACTTCCAGAATATTATTAAGTGGCATCTCATTCCTCTTAGAAATTCCCCCAGTCCTTTGGCAGCTATCACATTGCTGGACATATAGATGCACATCCCTGAATAGAGTTGGCCAGAAGAATCCAGATTGAAGAACCTTTGCGGCAGTTCTATCCTTGTTGAAGTGTCCCCATATGGCGATCTATGGCAGTGCCATAGGATGCTTTGAGCTTATTTTCCTGTGATGCATCTTCTTAACATATTATCAACTCCCATCTTGAAAAGATAAGGGTCATCCCACATATATCTTTTTGCTTCCCTTAAGAATTTCTTCTTCTGTTGCCATGTGAGGTCATCTAGTATGACTCCTGCTTCTTTGAAGTTGGCCATGTCAGAAACCATGGCCTTGCTTGAATCATCATAAGCTTTTCGTCAGGGAATTCCTCATGTAATTCAGCCTGGGAAGATGTTACTTCTTTATTTACCAGTCTTGATAGGTGATCAGCTACAACATTTTCGCTTCCTTTTTTGTCCTTAATCACCAGATCAACTTCCTGCAATAATAAAATTCATCTAATCAGTCTGGGCTTAGAATCTGGTTTAGTCAGAAGATATTTTATTGTAGCATGGTCAGTATAGATAGTGACAGGTGATCCTATCAGATAATGTCTAAATTTTTCCAGGGCATACACTATTGCTAGTAATTCCTTTTCTATAGTAGCATAATTAATTTGTGCCTCATTCAAAACTTTACTAGCATAGTGTATAGCATGAAAAACTTTAGATTTCCTTTGCCCTAAAACTGCCCCTATAGCATAATCACTAGCATCACACATGAGTTCAAAACCAAGTGTCCAATCAGGACCAATAATGAAAGGAGCAGATATTAATCTTTGTTTCAACAAATTAAAAGCATTCAAACAATCAGCATCAAATTTAAATGGAGTATCCTTGTTAAGCAAGTTGCTGAGTGGCTTGGCTATCTTCGAAAAATCCTTGATGAAATGTCTGTAGAATCCTGCATGGCCTAAGAAACTCCTGATGCCCTTTACATTTACTGGTGGTGGTAACTTTTCAATGACTTCTACTTTTGCCTTATCCACCTCAATGCCTTTTGAAGAGATTTTGTGTCCTAAGACTACACCTTCAGTTACCATGAATTGGCATTTTTCCCAATTTAGCACGAGATTTGTCTTGACACACCGCTTCAGTACGGTGTCTAAGTTTCTTAAGCAATCATCATAAGAGGATCCAAAGACTGAGAAGTCATCCATGAATACTTCGATGCATTTTTCCACCAGGTCAGCAAAGATAGCAAGCATGCATCTCTGGAAAGTGGCTTGTGCGTTGCATAACCCAAAAGGCATTTTCCTGTAAGCAAAAACACCAAAAGGACAAGTAAAAGCAGTCTTTTCTTGGTGTTTTGCATTCACCGCTATTTGGTTATATCCAGATTACCCATCAAGAAAACAGTAAAATGCTTGTCCTTCCAATCTTTCTAACATTTGATCCATGAATGGTAAAGGAAAGTGATCTTTTTCTTGTTGCCTGGTTTAATTTCCTATAATCTATACACATTCTCCATCTAGTAACAGTCCTAGTAGGGATCAATTCATTTTTATAATTCTTGACAACAGTCATACCCCCTTTTTTAGGAACAACTTGTACTGGACTTACCCATGCACTATCAGATATAGGATAGATCATACCTGCATCAAGGATATCAAGACTTCCTTTCTTACTACCTCTTTCATGGTGGGATTTAGTCTCCTTTGAGGTTGTGTGACTGGCTTGTAATCTTCCTCCATGTGGATCTTGTGCATGCAATATGATAAACTAATACCTTTGAGATCTGACAAAGCCCAACCTATTGCTCCTTCATTTTCCTTCAAAACAGAGAGTAGCCTTTCCTCCTCAGATTGGGTTAAAGCTTTGCTTATAACAACAGGTTTATTTTTATCATCATCAAGAAAAGCATATTTAACATGAGAGGGTAATACCTTTAATTCCAGCTTCTCACTCTCAGTTTTCTTGTCCTGTTGTAATGTCTCAGCATCTTTTTCATCTGGTGGTACTGTCTTAGCTAAGTCCAGTTGCCTTGAGAATTCTTCAACTTCACTTCTTTCTTTTTCATCAAAATCATTGCTCATACCTGTTAGAGCTTTTTCTAAAGGGTCTGCCTTTATGAATAGGTCATGAACAGCCAAAGAAGTTTCTTCTACCATTTCTAATTGAAGGCACTGCTGCTTCTCTTTGGGGTGTTGCATTGCTTCAAACACGTTGAAACTTACCTCATCATCTTGCACCCTTACCTTTAAGTTACCGTCATAAACATCGATGATGACCTTGACAGTCTTCATAAAGGGTCTCCCGAGGATGAGAGGTACTTTAGCATCTTCTTCAATATCCATGATTACAAAGTCAACTGGAAACGTGAATTTGTCTACCTTGACTAACACATCTTCAGCGACCCCATATAGATATTTCATGGATCTATCAACCAATTGCAATATCATCCTTGTTGGCTTCACTTCTAGATCTCAATTTCTCTTGAGCATAGATAAAGGCATTAAATTTATGCTGGCTCCCAAGTCGAGCAATGCCTTTCCTACTGGAAGTGCTCCAATTGTGACTGGTATGGTGAAACTCCCTGGATCCTTGGTCTTTTGTGGCAATGACTTCTGAATTATGGAACTGCATCCAACTTCAAGCTCCACTGTTTCATCTGTAAACTTTCTCTTTTTAGTGAGGAGCTCCTTCATGAACTTAGCATATGTAGGCATCTATTCCATGGATTCCATCAATGGGATATTGATTTGCAATCGTTTCATTATGTCCATGAATCTGATGAATTGCCTCTCTATGTCTTTTCTTGAGGGATTCTTAGGGTATGGCAGTTCCCTAACTTGAGGTGTCTATGTATCCTTCTTCCCTTGCTTCTTCTCTTTCACCTCAATTTCCTTCTCTTTTTCTTCTTCTTTTCTCTCAAGCTCTCCTGCTTCTTCATTTGTGCCTCCTTTTTCAGTTTTGTCTTCATCATTCTCTTGATCTTTTTTTTCTAGAACTTCTCTTTCTACCACCAGGTTATCACCAATTCCTCTTCCTATTTCCTTACCACTTCTGGTGGAGATTGACTTGCAATACTCTTTTTGTGCAGCGAATTGCTTTCTTACTTGCTCTACCTGAGTTGTCAGGTTTCTGAATGTTGTCTCTATGATTCTCTGGCTGTCATTCATATCCTGCATGAGTATGTCGAGTTTTTCTTCAATTCTTGAATTTATGCCATGCATTGTAGCTTCTCTATCTTGGCTTCTCTCGGAGTTGTTGGAAAAATTATCTTGCCTTTCTTGGGTTCCCACATAGTTGACCTGTTCTACTTGAATACCCTCATAGGAGCAGTGACCATTGGGGTGATCGCCTCCGCAAAAATCACAAATCAACTGTTGGGCCTGACAAGGTTGAGATTGCACTGTTTGTAGTTGTAGTGCTTTCAATTGGTCGATGAGTGTTTCTAGCTGTCACTTGATGAGCTTGTTCTCTACTACTAATGCATCATTTCTTTCTAGCTCCAGCAACTTCTTCTTTTGAACCGGATCCCCCCAATATTGAGCTTGATGGTTACTCATTGCAAAATTTTCAATTATTGTGAGAGCACGCTCTTCATCCACCGCCAGAATAGTCCCTCATGTTGTAGTGTCTATGTAAGACTTTGAATCAGGTTTGAGTCCATTGCAGAAGATGTTTAGTTAGGCAATGTCGTCAAATAATGGTTCTTCTTCTCCTTGCCTGAATGTGGAGATATTTGTCTTTGCTTGAATGTAGCGTGACATCGGAAAGAATCTTTTTAGAAATTTATCTTCTACCACGCTCCAATTGCTCAGACTCTGACTAGGATGCCATTTCAGCCACTCCTTTGCCTTACCTATTAAAGAAAAGGGAAATAATCGTAAGTAGGCTGATTCTAAATCATCTTCCTCAAAGCCCATAACACCAATCAATTCATAGAAATTAGATAGATGTGTATGTGGATCTTCTTGATCCAATCCTATGAATTGGTGGGCACTGATGATGTTTAAATGAGCAAGCTTTATCTCCAAGTACTTCGTTGTAGCTGATAGAGCTATGCTTGAGTAATGACGAGGTCCTTGGTGCATGACATAGTCTCCCAAGACTCTCTTCCTTGGTTGTACTGCAGCCATGCTTTTGTTTTCTTATTTACTTCTCCTTTGTCTCCTTCTCTTAAATCAAGAAAACTTAAAAAAGGGTAAGTGTGGAATAGAAAAAAAAATAAAACTAAAAATTAAAACTATCCTAAAAATCCTAAAATGAAAAATAAGAATCCTAAAAAAATAAAAAAAATTATAAAAATATTTACAACTTAATAGAATTGACCTCCCAAGTCTTTACAAATTGATACATCGTTCCCCGGCAACGGCGCCAAAAATACTTGTTGAAATTCTGGCAAGCGAACCAAAATCCCAGCAATATAATAGTAAGTAAGAGTATCGTATCCATAGGGAACGGTTCAACTTATAGAGATTAGTGGTCACAACTATCAAGTAATAGCGTATGGTTGTTTGTTGAGAATTATGCAAGTAAATAAAATTGAACTTAAATGAGAGAGATAGAGACAGTTACTTGGTCTAGGATTGAACTTCATATCGTTGCACCCCTTTCGTATGTGAACCCCAATAATATTTATGAATATATAATTATGATACCTTAGCCAAACTATATTATTCTGCGTAGGTTCCCCGGATCGCGAAATACTCATAAATAATTCATGCGGGTTCTCCAAGGCGATAAATTAACCCAGCTTTAATGATCTAAATCTTGGTCCCTCCTCTAAGTTCTTTTAAAACACATGGCTCCAAATGGATTTCCCTAATTTCTTGTCTGAAATCACACTTAACCTCCAAATTCTTACCGTGATTCTAACTTCCCTCTCTTGGCTAAGTTAACCACCAAAGGCTTCTCTTAGGTTTCCTAGGTTCCAGTTTCCGAGATGTTACAATTGTACCCCCCTTAAATAAATTTTGTCCTCAAAATTTATTCCGAGTGCCTCAACACAAGGTCACCCTCCTATTCTTAACTATATTCATATACTTGGAATCTTGCCCCAATGTCGCTTGATAACCAATAACTCTATTTCTCAAGGAAACAAAAAGTAAATCAAAAGTGAGTTCTACCTCCTAATTCATCTTACTGGTTTACTCTAATAGGTTATGTCTCTAATATTACTATCCTCTAACTATCCCATGCCTAACTTCCGCTAACATCATTCAATTCTATCTAGTGTACTTATTTTGAAGTGTTTCATTTTCCCCAGCTATATATGTTTGAGCACTAGAATCTTTCCCGAACCGTTGCCTAGTAACTAATACTTCTATTCCTCAAGGTCTCTAAACGGGATTAAGGGTCGATTTCACTACTAAACTTGTCTCCTAGGTTCTAATCTCACAGGCTACTCCTAGGATGACATCACCTTCCTTGTTGATTCTATTCCTAGATTACGTTGAAATCTGTCAATCTTTCGTTTGTCTCCTCACGACTCTGACATGGATTCCTAGGAGTCACAAGTTGGCTTCCCTCACCCTCGGAGGGTCTAACTACCCAGTATCATCATCCTTCCTAATCGAGTCGAAACGTTGTACTCATGATTCCTAATAGGAATAAAAATGGTGGTTGTCTTTCCTCTAACCTATCTTATATACAATTTCCCACACTACCGACAAGGTCATACCATAAGAAAGTCCAAAAACTTTGATTATAATTTCTAACCTGATTCCTAACACATCCCCTACTGTTGAAATTCTGGCAAGCGAACCAAAATCCCAGCAGTATAATAGTAAGTACGAGTATCGTATCCACAGGGAACGATTCAACTTATAAAGATTAGTGGTCAGAACTATCAAGTAATAGCGCATGGTTGTTTGTTGAGAATTATGCAAGTAAATAAAATTGAACTTAAATGAGAGAGATAGAGATAATTACTTGGACTAGGATTGAACTTCGTATCATCGCACCCCTTTCGTATGTGAACCCCAATAATATTTATGAATATATAATTATGATACCTTAGCCAAACTATATTATTCCGCGTAGGTTCCCCGGATCGCTAAATACTCATAAATAATTCATGCGAGTTCTCCCAGGCAACAAATTACCCCAACTTTAATGATCTAACTTTCCGTTTGTTAAAACTATCGGTTCATCCTATAGCTCGATCCCATAGTGACTACTTTGAGTACTTTTACCAATAAGAGTTCAAGTTTCCTCAGTATTGTAGAAACACAGGGAAACACTAGAAGGGTGGTTGAATAGTGTTTCTTAATATTTTATGAAAGCTTTTTGTAAACAACAAGTTTAAAATGATTTCAGACAGGTTTTTGAGAGACTGTCTGAAGTTCCTTAAGACGGCTTCTGAAAATGTATTTTAAAAGGTTTTCTTGCTTTTAAAATATCAGAATTGCTTTTCAACACCCTTTGATTAGTATAAATAAATTGGAAAGAGATAAGGGTAAGAAAACTTAGCCAAGGAATTATCCTGGTTCACTCACTACCACTGTGAGCTACGTCCAGTCCCAATTCCAACTAGCACTTGGATTTTCTCTTAATCTTCACCAAGATTACAAGTATTCTTTTACAGTCAAGCCTCTTCAGGCTCTACAACTAATTATTCTTTTACAGTCAAGCCTCTTCAGGCTCTACAACCAAGTATTCTTTTGTCAACCAAGCCTCTCCAGGCTCTACAACCAAGTATTCTTTTGTCAACCAAGCCTCTCCAGGCTCTAAAACCAAGTATTCTTTTGTCAACCAAGCCTCTCCAGGCTGTACAACCAAGTATTCTTTTGTCAACCAAACCTCTCCAGGCTCTAAAACAGAGTATTCTTTTGTCAACCAAGCCTCTCCAGGTTCTACACAAAGTTTACAGAGAAAAGAGTTTAAGCTTTTAAACTATACCAGTTTGAAGCTCAAACAAATACAATGTACAATAAAATCTGAGGTATGCTCAGGATATACAAATGTGTACAACGAATTTTATCAGAGAGTTTTTACAGAGTAAAAACTTGCAGCGTGATGTTTCTCTTGGCTTTCTTGTATATTGATTTTCTGACGCTTGATGGTCTTCATGGAGGGGTATTTATACCCAATCTTCAATCCGTTGAAATACCACCGTTTGGAGATAGCATTAAATGCTTTTTAATCCGTTGTGAGATATGCTCCTGAGAGCTCTGATATTTCTGACACGGTACAAGGTTGCTCATGCCATAAAGCTGTTACAAATGTTCCTGCAAAGGCTGCGTTGCAGAGATTTCCTCAGTGGTGTATAAAATTCAAAAAACACCAGAAAAGGTCTCTGTGTTCCTTGCTATAAACGTGTTTGAAAAGGTACGTGCAACAGAGGTTCAGAAAAGTCTTCACAAACTTCAGCAAAAGGGTGCCACATCATAAATGAGACTTCATACGACTTCAACACTTCAGACGGGTTGTGCACTTCAGACGGCTTCAACACTTCAGACGGGTTGAACCTTCAGAAGGCTTAACTCTTCAGACAGGTTGAAAGCACTTCACATAGTCTTTATATAAACTTATAGTGGCTTGCTGAAATCATAGATAGATCATTAAAACATATATGTATCTATGATAAATCTTTTAACCAAATTTGTTAAACATTAAAACTTAGGGATTGAGCTGTCTTAAACCATCATAATCTTCCTTATGATATTTTTGAGACTCAACATTCTCCCCCTTTTTAATGATGACAAATTTGTTTAAAATACATAAATCTGAAAGGAGTTTTAAAGATAAAAGAATAGATAGCTCCCCCTCAGATGTTTCTTTTGTCAACCAAGCCTCTCCAGGCTCTAAAACCAAGTATTCTTTTGTCAACCAAGCCTCTCTAGGTTCTACACAAAGTTTACAGAGAAAAGAGTTTAAGCTTTTAAACTATACCAGTTTAAAGCTCAAACAAATACAATGTACAATAAAATCTGAGGTATGCTCAGGATATACAAATGTGTACAACGAATTTTATCAGAGAGTTTTTACAAAGTAAAAACTTGCAGCGTAATGTTTCTCTTGGCTTTCTTGTATATTGATTTTCTGACGCTTGATGGTCTTCATGGAGGGGTATTTATACCCAATCTTCAATCCGTTGAAATACCACCGTTTAGAGATAGCATTAAATGCTTTTTAATCCGTTGTGAGACATGCTCCTAAGAGCTCTGATATTTCTGACACGGTACAAGGTTGCTCCTGCCATAAAGCTGTTACAAATGTTCCTGCAAAGGCTGCGTTGCAGAGATTTCCTCAGTGGTGTATAAAATTCAAAAAACACCAGGAAAGGTCTCTGTGTTCCTTGCTATAAACGTGTTTGAAAAGGTACGTGCAACAGAGGTTCAGAAAAGTCTTCACAAACTTCAGCAAAAGGGTGCCACATCATAAATGAGACTTCATACGACTTCAACACTTCAGACGGGTTGTGCACTTCAGACGGATTCAACACTTCAGATGGGTTGAACCTTCAGAAGGCTTAACTCTTCAGACAGGTTGAAAGCACTTCACATAGTCTTTATATAAGCTTATAGTGGCTTGCTGAAATCATAGATAGATCATTAAAACATATATGTATCTATGATAAATCTTTTAACCAAATTTGTTAAACATTAAAACTTAGGGATTGAGCTGTCTTAAATCATCATAATCTTCCTTATGATATTTTTGAGACTCAACAAGTATCGGCTCCCCCAAACTCGCTATTGATTTCACAAAACCATTTACCAATACATCTTATAAAATCAACCTATAACTCCGGCACACAGGCGGAAGCTACGCATTAAGCAAAGAATAAAAATACCGATATCATAAAAATTGGGATTCATAAATATTAAAGAGAATTCATATACAAGCGGGGATTGAATCAACTACGTTAAATCCTATCGGAGAGTTTTAGCTACGCATGGTAGCCAGCCCTAGCTCTGCCCTGCTGTCTCTCCAAAAGCTCCTTTGATCTTTGAAAAAGGTTATATTTATAGAGGTTGGAAAGCCATCTAAAATCTGGAAGGAATCTGATTTGAAATCTTTTGAAAAATTGATCCGTATCCTGCGCTTCATCCTGCGCTCAGCGCGTTTTGAAGCGTCGGTTCCAGAATGCAATCTTTAATATTGCCCTCCACCTACGCTCAACGCAGGTGGAGCGGTAGGTGGAGCGTGAGTCACGTTCCCGCTTTCCTGATTTCCTCTTTTTCAGCTTGATCTCTTCCCGATTTTATCCTTATTTGAATTGCTTTCCTTATTTCCCTCTTTTTAGCTTGATCTTGTGCTGATTTGATCTTCAATTTGAATTTAGAATTAAATCTGCAGAATTCTTATCCCAATAATTGCTTATCTTATCCAAATCAGCTGCCATTTAAATCCTTATCTTGCAGATTCTCTATTGAAATAAATGTTATCTTGTTTCTTCATTTAAACTTGCCCTTTTATCTGCAAAATAAACAGATTTTCTATCAAAATAGCATCATATTCAAATTCAAATCAAATATTCACAATTTATGCATTTATTACTAAAAAGAGGTAATTTGGGGTATAAATTTACTATTTTACCCTTGATAAGTGCAGTAATTATACACTAAATTATCATATATTTTTCACTTATCACCTACTACTAGGGCTATCTAGAGGTCACACAAAGTGTGGGGAAAACAAAAATTTGGGTTCTGCTAACAACCTAGCTGTGCTCCAAGTATTTCTGATTGGTCTTTTAAGTTATACTGTGGGTACTTATATCTTCCCCTACCAGGCTACCCCCTTAAGGACTCGGGCCCTTCCTAACAACCTTCTAGGTTTTAAGTCTACCTTATGAAACTACCCTACGTTCCCAAGGAGCTGGCTAGCCTGAAACGTAATCATCTAACAACATCACGTTATCACTAGTTTCTAGCACAACACACAGATCTCGAGAAAAGAATAAAGATTGCAACCAAGTGAACACAATACATCATAGTAACAACAAAAGTAGTAGTGGAGCTTCTCTGATACATATATGCTAAGGAATGGACAAGCTTCTGTAGCTCATCCGGAAGAAACATCAATCTAATCTGACAGAACATGATGGTGTGTAGGCCTACTTGTACCTATAACTGCATCTCGTGCACATAAGCGGGAATCATGAGTTTGGGGATGAGAATTGTTATTAACAATTATGGTTCCAGGGGAAAACATTGCCATGAGATCTTGATTGGAAAAGGTTTACATAATGGTTCTTTTGAACAACAATCATAAAAAATATTTGGGGTCTTATGTTTCCTCAAGAAACTATGCCCCGCAATTTACACCTCTAACCAGTGGTACGCCGCTCAAGTTAAACATGTCACATTCCTTACCTCTTCTATACCCCACTCACCATTCTCAGATTACAACACCCCGTAACTAAACTAAGTTACGAATAATTCCCCCTTAACTTCCCTAAGCAACAACCAATTGAAGGGGTTAGATTTACCCTTAACCACTAAGGTCCAAATTCCATTCATGTTCGAGTCGTGGGTTCTAATTACTCTTATATCGCTAGACCAATCTAATGGAGCTAAGGAAAATATTAACAATCAGTTCAACCACTCTATTATCAGGCCCTATCATAATACAAGTATATTTTAAGGATTAAATGGAGCTAAGGTTACCAACTCACCCATACCAAATTGAAAGAATAAGGGAAGGCTACCACCTCAATTCCTTTGCAAGACCTACTACTCCCCTGAGATAAAAATTCACAAATAATCCTTTGAATGGGTAAACTAAAAACCACCTGATCGATAAGTTGAGTCATGGGTTGACAAGGTACACTAGATTCCAACTTGGTTTCTAGACTCGGAAATCCTCCAATAGTTCATGTAATATGGATACGCTAAATAGATATATAATTATCATGTCCCTATGAGAACTGAAACCACTTTTAATAACCAATTTGGAGCTCTAGGAGTATCAGTCTAATATCTTAGGGGACAAAGGATTACACTTGCTTCTTGCATAATGAAACCAAATCACCGATCATAAGACTCAAATAATCTAATCACCATCAAATTAAAATCATTGACCATCTAATTAGATATCTAATTGGATCCATAGAATGACTAGGCAACTAATAATGAGATTAAAATCGAAATAGCAACCACCATCAACACTAGCATACACCAATAGGGAAATAAGGAAAGAGGAAAGAATACGAGATTAAGGCCCTAATTCAATTCCTCGAATTATCCTTAAGAGTACACCTCCCCCATGGTAAACATCTTAAGCGAAGAACTAGGGTTACTCCCTCTCACTAATGGCATTAGGTTTCTCTAACCTCCCACGAGTCCCACACTTCTCTTCTAACCTCTACCTGTCATGGAAAAACCCAAATCCAAGAAATGTACCATTACCTCCACAAGCAAGACATTCCAAAAAAGCAAACAAACAGGAATATCAATCAATTATTCGAGCAGAAACCAGCATCATGATTAATCAAACAAATCACACACTCAAGGCGTAAACACAAGCAACCAGTACTATCCTCCCTTACTAGGGAGCCTACTCCTCAACTTCCCTCTAAACCTCTCTCAAAAACTTCTACTTTACCTTTCCTTCTAAGGGTGCCTCATAACCACTGAGAATTAAGGGTGACATTCTATAAGGTTCCTAAGGTGTAGGTCTTATTCTTGGAAGTGAACCTATGTCATTCTCTCTCTATCTACAAGTGGGTGGCTCTATCCTTGCAAGAGAAGTGCCTCCAATCCCCTTAACAAGGTATCCTGTTCACGTCACTAACAATAATCCCATATACAACGCACACAATAGAGGGGTGATCAGTCCCTATACTAGTTACGGGGTACGGTAGGATCATAGTGAGTCACGGGCAACTAACCTAACCACAGTCCAATTGGATTGAACTGCTCTGATACCAAAATGTAACGTCCTAATTTCTAAATTCAGAAATAATGCCTGTTGGGAGCACTATTCCCAAATCAGTGAAATCATTTCATTCATTTCACGTATCAAAATATAACACCATCGCTTGAGTAACCCAACAATTACTAAAGCTCCAAACATTACATACATAAATCAAAGAACGCCAATACAAGTTTTCCATCAAGGCTCCAGTTAGATGCATAAAGGTAACTTTATAAATTCCTAAGAACATCCTAACTGATATCAGTAATGGTCCTAAGCAACGTTAAATACATCAAACATAACCAAACATTAAGCTATTATCATCCATGAGTCTTCTACTGCTCGTCACTACCCTGTGGAGTATCATGCACATCTAAAATATGTTCCCACAGAGTGGGGTGAGACCAACGTCCCAATGAGCGTGACAAGTGTGTGTGGTGTGGGGAGACAACCAAGAACCACCACAAAGATACACATTTATTCAAAGCATCACAATTAAAGGCAATTAACCATGATTCATCATCTTTAAATCAATGCTTATGATGCAATGCATGACTGTGAGGTGTTGTTACCCGACACCCGGGGGCTTTTCTCTGTAACGTGACTGTGACTGTGATTGAGCGCTCGGCCATGTAACAAAGGATCGTCGTCCAGGGCTACCTATGATTAAGTCTTAAATAATATTTCAATCATAATTCATTGTGTGATTGGGGACCCCATCTCCCTCTTGGCCAGGAGTTCGATGTGGTTACCCCGTCTTTCTTAAATAGATTGCCCGAAGGCCTGTGACGGTCAACGACCTTGTGATAGCCCGGAGGCTCTGTGATGGCTATAAGCCCTGTGATATCTTAACTCATAATTCATGACTGTGATGGCCAAAGGTTCATGATTTCATAATAATGTGCTCATATTCATAACACTCATAGTCAATCAAATCTTCTACCCTATGGTTTGTAAAAACATCACACTCATCCATCAACACATTAACATTCCCTAGGTTCATCTAAACAAATTCATCATAATTCAGTGAAGGAAGGGGATAGTAAGATGGGGGATCATGCTTGGACAACAACAATAGCAAACAAGTGAGAATCAGGCCCACTTTCACCCCCTTATTCTATTTTCAATTAAAATTACCTTTACGAAAAAAAACTAATAATAATGACACTCATTATTTATTTCCCATTAAATTAGTTATTTTCTTAATTAATCTTTTTAATTTAATTAATATTTATCCTAATAAAATTTAGGATGTTACAACTCTCCCCTCCTAAAAAGAAAATTCGTCCTCAAATTTTACCTGAAGCGAATAATTCTGGATAAGACTCCTTCATTTCTCTTCGAGTTCCCAAGTGGCACTCTCTAGTGTAGGTCCTCCCCAGATCACCTTAACTAAAGGAATCTCTTTACCTCGAAGTTGTTTCACCCTCCGATTCTCAACTCTCACCGGCATGGTTTCCACTGTTAGGTTTTCCTTAACCTCAAGATGATCCGACTCAATCACATGCGAAGGATCGTGAACGTATTTCCAGAGTTGAGAAACGTGGAAAACGTTATGAAGATTAGACAAGTGTGGAGGCAAAGCGATTTGGTAGGCAACATTGCCGACTCTTTTAAGGATTTGGTAAGGACCAACGAATCGAGGTGTAAGCTTTCTAGACTTTAATGCCCTACCAACCCCAGTCCACGGAGTGACTTTCAGGAATATATGATCCCCTTCTTTGAACTCTAACTCCTTCCTTCTCTTATCATCATAGCTCTTCTTCCTACTCTGAGCTGTCCTCATCCTCTCCTGGATTATCCCAACCTTATCAGTGGTCTGCTGCACTATCTCAGGTCCTAATGCAAGAATCTCACCCGGCTCACACCAACACAAAGGGGTTCTACACCTCCTACCATACAATGCTTCATAAGGCGCCATACCTATGCTAGAGTGAGAGCTATTGTTATAGGTGAACTCTATCAAAGGTAAAAAGCTATCCCAACTACCCCCTTAGTCTAGCACACAGGCTCTAAGCAAATCCTCTAAGGATTGGATGGTTCTCTCGGTCTGACCATCAGTCTAAGGGTGATAAGCTGAGCTAAGCCTAAGCTGGGTCCCCAAGGCCTGCTGTAAACTCTCCCAAAATCTAGAGGTAACCTGGGATCCCTATCTGAGACTATACTAGATGGTATGCCATGCAACCTCACAATCTCACTGATGTAAACTGAGCCAACTTCTCTAAAGAATACTTAATGTTGATGGGAAGGAAATGGGCACTCTTAGTTAACCTATCAACAATGACCCAGATTGAGTTATGTCCCTTCGTGGTCCTAGGCAAGGCAACTACGAAATCCATGGATATACTATCCCACTTCTGCTCAGGTATACTTAAGGGTTGTAGCAATCCTGAAGGTTTTTTATGCTCTACCTTAGCCTTCTGGCACACTAAACAAGCACTCACGAACTCCTCTATGTCCCTCTTCATCCTAGGCCACCAAAATACTTTCTTCAAATCCTGATACATCTTACTAGATCCTGGGTGGAAACTAAGCTTACTTCTATGCCCTTCTTCTAGTACTAATCTCTTAATGCTAGGTTCACTAGGCACACACACTCGATCTCCAAATCTCACTACCCCATCGGTACCAAGTGTAAACTCTCCACCACTACCCCCCTTCTATAGCCTCTCGCCTACTAACCAAAAATGGATCCTCTAACTGGGCCTTACTAATATCCTTCAGCAAATCATTACTTACTCTAGTCATTCCTAACCTCACAATGGAAGATGCTACTTCACAAGCCAAACTTAGATCTCTAAACTGGGTTAAAAGATCCATCTCTCTAATCATCAGGGAACTAACATGAATAGACTTCCTACTCAAGGCGTCAGCTACTACATTGGCCTTACCGGGATGGTAACTTAACTCTAAATCATAATCCTTAAGAAACTCTAACCACCTCCTCTGCCTCATGTTCAGCTCTTTCTGGTCAAACAGATTCCTAAGGCTCTTATGGTCACTAAAAACCTCAAATCGGGAACCATACAGGTAATGTCTCCAAATCTTCAACACAAACACTACAAATGCTAACTCTAGGTCATGGGTAGGGTAGTTCCTCTCATGGATTCTCAATTGCCTAGAAGTATAGGCTACTACTTTACCCTCTTGCATCAACACCCCACCTAAACCCATCTTAGAGGCATCACAGCATACTACGAAAGGTTTACTAAGGTCAGGTAACACTAACACTGGTGCACTAGTCAACTTCTCCTTAAGGGTTTGGAAGCTAGTCTCGCACTTACTATTCCACACATAGGCAACTCCCTTCCTAGTCAGCTCGGTCAAAGGCAAAGCTAACTTAGAAAACCCTTCTATGAACCTCCTATAGTACCCAGCCAACCCAAGGAAACTTCTAATCTCACTCACTGACTTAGAAGCCTCCCACTTAAGCACAATCTCTACCTTAGAAGGATCTACCCCTATACCTCCTCTAGAAATCACATGACCTAAGAAACTCACTTCTTCTACACTGTACCCTCACTGAAACCTCCAAACTTGGAGCCTCCCGTTGCACAAGAATATGGTTTGCCCTTGCTGGTTGATTGGAACTTGTTCTGATTCCTCACAGGCCCTCCACTCTTATGATGTGCCGCGCTAACCCTGCCCCCTTCTTCATAAATTCTGCACTTGTTCACCAACTCGTGAAAGCGCGTCATCCCTTGGTAGTTGAACACTGGCTTGATCTCCGGACGAAGACCGCTGAGAAACTTTATGCACTTTGATTCTTCCTTAACAGCTCCCTCATATGTAGGACAGAATCGAACTAACGCTTCGAACTTGGATATGTAGTCCGCCACGGTGCCATCTCCTTGTTTTAACTCGAGAAACTCCATCTGCTTCTTGTTACGGATATCGTGAGGAAGGTACTTCTCAAGAAACAACCCCTTGAAGTTATCCCAGCTCAACGTGGTGCCCTCATCGATCATCCTCTGATAAGTGCTCTGCCACCAGAACCCGACATCCCCTGATAACATGAATGCGGCTAACGTCACCTTTTGTATCATCAGGCAGTCCATCGCTCTAAAGATCTTCTCGATCTCAAATATCCAGTCAGCAGCACTGTCGGGATCACAACCCCCATGAAAAGTAGGTGGATGGTTCCTCTGGAACCGAGCAAGCCAATCCACCTCATGATGTTGGTTCAGGTTGCCAACAGCCTGTGCCATAGCCATTAAGGCTTTGGCAATCACACAATCATTCCTACCTCTTCTAGCCATTACTTTTCTTGATTCACAGAAAAGTAGGGGAGTCAAACAAACAATCCAATCAAGACAACACAATTCAATTAATCACTCATCACAATTCACACATAAAATCTTATTTAAAATTTTCTTTCTTAAAACATTTTTTTCAAAGATTTTCTTCTAGCAATGTTATTGACAAAACACTCTCCCTTCAAGTTGTTACATCTTCTCTCATCGTGTTCAAATCATTAGGGTGGCCAGTCCCAATCACTTGAAGCAAGATAATCAAAGACTTACTAACCTTGCAGGACACTGAAAACTAGAAAAATTCAATAATACACCTTACTCAATCAACATCACAATCAAGCATCATGGAAGCACATCAAACACATAACTCAAGGTCGATGAACCGACCACTCAAACAAACAATTAAGCCCAAGCAACACAATTCACTCAAACTATCAATCAATCAGATTAACACCTCAGAAGCATAGTAAACTCATAAATCAAGTCCGGTGAATCGACTTGCTCTGATACCAACTAATGTGACACCCTTCTACCCCATACTCTTATATATTAAAGAAATTGCAGTTTAGAAAAGGGAAAGTCCCATGTTAGGTAAAAAGGTTCATAGTTACTCTTATAATAAATCTCATAGTTTGAAATCGACTTTATTAAATGAACTCAAACTCCAAATATAAATCAATTATAAACAACGGAAATCTCCATAGGAATAAAAACAATTAATAATCTCCTGCCATACAAGGCATCCAGAAGTTCATAAAAATACTCCTAATCTAGGAACATGGTAAAACCCCCAAGCACACCCTGATGTCACATTTATCAGAGCATACCCTTTTATTCATAATCGACACCAGTTGTGTCCTCATCAACACCTGTAAAATATATCCACAGAATACGGTGAGGAAAAGGAATACTACCCATACAGACACATAGAGAATACCCATCCTCACCCACAACATCATTACATCATGCCATCAATACATTAAATCACCAATGAATAACATTCATCTAAAACTCAACATATAATCAATCATCTATATCAACATATACATGTCATGCCATCATTCCTATTCACAACACATAAACATATCCTTTATACATTCATCAAGCTAATCATCATCACAATCTCATTCATATATCATCATATAGCTCTCATACCATCATTCACCCAAATAATCATATATTCTATTCTCACACATAATACTCATCATCATCAATATTCATAACATCATTTAATAACACCATTTCATCATGAAATATCACACATCAATACTCCTCTCATCGTCTACCCAAAGATCATGACTTGGAACTCCACACAATGGGCGCACCTCGTCAATCACTCTAGTTAGTACCAAGGTGGTCTACCGGTGTTACCACACACTATCTGATTGGTTGTACCCCCTCTATGGGCCCGTACAATCACTCCTAGGTTGCACCCCCTCTATGGGCCCGTGCATCGAACGCCCCATCTTGATCCCCTGAGTTGTACCCCCTCTATGGGCCCGCACAATTCAGGTCTCATCACATATGCTCAAGGCATCTCTCCTAAGTTGTACCCCTCTATGGGCCCGCACAACTTAGATAACATCATCATCAAAAGGTGATATACACCATCATCATAAATCATCATTATCATGCATTAACATGCTCATCATCAAACATCTTCAATATAAAGTGATATACACTTATCATCATCATCATCATTCACCAATATGCTCATCATCAAACATCATCATAATAAAGTGATATACACTTATCATCATCATCATACACCAATATGCTCATCATCAAACATCATCATAATAAAGTGATATACACTTATCATCATCATAAGTGACATGCACTATCATCAATAACATCATCATCATAAGTGACATGCACTATCATCAATAACATCATCATCATAAGTGATACACACTATCATCATTTACATCATCATCATAAGTGATACACACTATCATCATTTACATCATCATCATAGTCATCATAAACAACATCAAACATCGTCAATCATCATCATTATACATCATCACACTCATCATCAAATATCATCATAATACATCATCACACTCATCATCAAATATCATCATTATTCATCATCATAAGCATTGCAATCCTCATCAAACATCATTAATCATCAACACAATACTCATTATAAAATACTCTCAAGCAACATCAATCATCATCAAACAGTTAGGATCTCAAAATACACTATGGTAATCGATTACCAACCTCTAGTAATCGATTACCCGCAAAGAGGGTCTCTGGTAATCGATTACAACCACCTTGTAATCGATTACCTGCAACCAAACACTCTAGTAATCGATTACAGCATCCCTGAAATCGATTACCTGCAAACAATCTCTCTGGTAATCGATTACAGCACCCCTGTAATCGATTACCCGCAAACAAACTTCTGGTAATCGATTACAACACCTCTGTAATCGATTACCAGCAAGCCAACAGTGCTTCTGGGTTGCCCAGAACACTCTGGTAATCGATTACCACATCTAGTAATCAATTACCCGCGACGCAGATCGCAGATTTCACGATTTCTCACCCCTCTAAACCCATCCAATCAATCCCTAATCAGTCTTTTTCGTCTAAACATCATTCATACTCATTAATAACATCAAATACTCAATAAATCATCAATCTATTATAGATTATACCATCAATTCATCAAAACCCCAATTTCTCAATCCCTGATCACCCATTTTTCAATTATCTTCAATATCATCTTTACTCTCATTCAATAATTCGTCAATACACATACAACAAATCATCAATCATCAGATTATATCATCATTCTCAGTTATTCATTCATAAATTCGAATTATACAACTTAGATTACTACCCAAGTACCCCCCTACATGCATATACAGGCAATACCCTCTCCCCCACCATACCTTAAGCGAAGCTTTGATCACAACAAGGAAGTCCTTTCTTGGATTCTTGGCTTTCACTCCGCAGCAGCTCTCTCTTGAGACTCTGTTTCTCCCCTCCTTAGCGTTTCACTTACTGACGAATGATACGAATAAGGATTAGGGTGCTCTGTTAACCCCTCCTTACTGAAATAACTAATTGGGCTTGGGCCCACTCTCACCCCCTTATTCTATTTTCAATTAAAATTACCTTTACGAAACAAAACTAATAATAATGACTCTCCTATTATTTATTTCCCATTAAATTAATTATTTTCTTAATTAATCTCTTTAATTTAATTAATATTTATCCTAATAAAATTTAGGATGTTACACCAGGACTTAGGAAAATTTATGTTTACACCCTAATACATTTTTTTTGGCTTTCCATGTTACCAACAACAACATTTTTTAAGATTTTAGATTTTGAGATGATTTAAATGAAAAGAAAAAAATTATAACGATAAAAAAACTTATTTTACAACTAATGACCAAAGCCATATTTTATCCTTTAAAAAATATATAATATTGTATATTCAATTTATGCAATAAATCTTATTTTGGCTCCCCCAGTATTTTGATTGAAGTTCAGTCACCGTTGAAAACGATCAATTCTTGCAACAAAAAAAATAGGATAGACTAATGCATGTCATCATTTATCCTTTGCTTGTTTATTCGTGACACAAAGGATTTCTTTGTGTGCCATAACTCAATAGCCTTCTATTTTGATTTTGTAGGCTTTTAGTATTTTTGAAGTTATGCCAATTAGTTAGTGATTAGCTAATGCAAGAGATGTATGTAGTACATTATGAAAATATTGAAATGAAATACCATATAGTATCTACAATATTGAGGCTTATTGTCCATGCCATATACATTATAGCATCTCTCACAATCAGTAATTTTACATCATCAATAAGTACTAATAGTAGTGTATCTGGCTCAAATGAAACATAGTTATGGTTGGTGGGTAGTGGTTTAGTGTATGGTGCATCACCTAGAAGGTTATACATTTTTTCCTTACCAATCACATGATCATATAGGATTGATAGTTCTAACTAATAGGGTGGCACCTTAAACCAATGATAAATAATGAAACTATCAATGTACTAAATTGTGAATATATTTAGTATATAATATATGAAACCAATTAATAGAATGTAAGACTTAGTCAATAAGGAAAGCAATACCTTAGGAAAATGGAGTTAGACTCTAACACAATGAGCATATTTTTGCTGGTGTGTCTCTACGAACTACGAAAGTATCATGAGATTTTGAATTGCTATTAGTTAGTACCCAACTAAAACATAGATGTAGGATTAAGGGTGCTTAATGCTAGCAATAATATTTCGGACATGTGCACCCATATTAATGTCATATTCTTCACAGGTTGGATTCATTAAATTCGTATTGTACAAAAAGTTTTATATGGGGTGTAAATCAATTTACTATAAGGGTAAGCTGTTGATAGCTTAAAACTCTTTATAAAATATGAATTTCACAAATCTAATCATTAAATAATGTTTACATGTTTTTCCTATATATAGCAAAATCCCCAAAATGTTAACTTTTATTTTCCCCTTTCACACTCCTATACAAAAATTTCTTGACTCTGGCCATGTTCTCCCTAGCTTTTCCATTTTACAATTCGAGCAATTCTTATTTTATCTCTTTTTTCATTCTTAAAAAAAAAAAGGAAAAGCATACGCAAATTCCATGATGGCCAAAGGCGCATGCCATTAAACATAATGATTTCCATTCTTGATTTTATAAAACAAAAATGCTCTTTGGTACAAAGGATTTTCAGTATAAGTTACACTAATCAATATGATTAATTGAGAGTATAAATGTGGGGTATATGGGTTACCTTTAAAATTAACTATGATATATATATAGACCTCACTAAATATTGTTATGCATATTCCAACTTTTTGTGTTCATTTTCATACTAAATAACAATATTATTCTCAAAATCCTTTAACTAATGGTGGGATGTCAAGAACTCTCTTTACTTTGACTGGGTCAAATCTTCTAATTCCCTATCCCCCTCTTTAGAACTGTAGTCATCAATGCTCTATATACTACAACTTGTTGTTTGCAGCAAATAAATTTAGAAAGCACACAACTAGTATCTAATCAATAAAAGGGGTTCTATACAGATTGGGAAGTTATTGTTATTCACACACTTTATGAAGCAAACCAATGCATTAATAGGATGACTAAAGTAGGTGTCGTGTTCGCTATAGATTAAGCCTCTTTGAGTTTCCTCCCTCATACGTCTCACTCTTTTTTTTGTGAACCAAGGGTATCCCCCAGTTGATAGATCCCTTTCGAGATGTAGAGATCTCCTAAGTGGACTTTATCTCTCCCAATAAAGTCTTTTCCAGACATACTGCCAAGGATCAAACCCCTGTCAAGATGCTTAAGGGACCCAGTTATCTGCCAACTGTGTCGGGCTTTGTTGGTGGTCTCACTATTGTTTCTAGTTAATGCACTAGGAAGCATGGTTCATAGATTATAGTCTCTATTCCTTTGTCTTTCCTTCTTTTAATTCTTTTATTTTCTTACAAAAAAAAGTTAACGAACTAGAAAGGGATTTAAACTTTGTATACAAATTAACAAACTTACCTAAAAAAGTAACAATTGAACATCAAATGTTTATTTCAATTATTAAAGCATATTTTCCAAGATGATATAAAACCAAACAATATTTATTGTAACAATGTAATGATATCATTTTTTTGTTACGCGATTGTTTAAAAGCTCATACCTTCATATTATAATTTGTCATTATATTGTTGTTAAAAATTACAAGGTTGTCGGGTTATAATACGTCATTATAAATGGTTTGCGTTATAGGTTTATCATCACATTGTCGATAAAAAGTATAAATTTATCAATTTATGAACATTTAAATGTAAATCACGACAAAATCATTTGTTGAAAAAAATAGGGGTACCGATAGTTATTTTCTATTCTCAGTCAGGGGTACCGAATGTAAATCACGAAAAATTATATATGTTTAAAAAAAAATAGGGATACTAACAATTATTTTATTCTCAATCAGGATAAGCAACAATTAATTCATACTATTTCAAATATATATTCTTTTAAGATTATAGAGAAAGAGTATGTGTTTTGTGTTCTTATGTGCATGTGTGTAATATTTACCTCTTTACAACAATATATGTAAAGAAAGAAAAAAATCTTTGGTATGCATTAACTGTATTATTTAGTCAATAAATAAATATTAATCCCTTTTAAGGGGTAAGAATCTCCAAAGTGGATTTTGTTTCCTCCGATATAACTTTGTCATATACATGACTAAGGATTGAACCCTTCTTAATATGGTTAAGACACTCAACAATCTGCCAATTGTGCTAGTTGGTAATAAAAACTTGAACAAAATGATTAAAGCATATCTTTTAATTTGCAATTAATTTCTGATAAAATTTCCCAATATTTTTCATCACAAAGTTGTTAAGATAGCAATTTATTTGTTATTTGGCTTGTATAAAATCAACACTTAGGGTTGAGGATAAGACATCCAAAAATGGAAAGCTTTTATTAAAGTAGAAAGTATTTATTGTTCATTTATACTTCTGATATAATTAATACTTTCTATTTTAATATCAAAATTTAAATTTTTTATCCTAAGCTCTAATGGCTGATTTTATCAAAACTGTTCATTTTTTTTTGTTATGGTGATATTATGTGTCATTTTGATGTGTTAGTATATCTCTAGTGATATTAATGTAATCAATATAGGAAGATCCAAAGCATAAGAGGACATTATTTGTTAAATATTTAGAAATTAGTATTCTTAATATGAAAGGAAAATACTAAACAAAACAAAATAAATTGACATTGTTATTCAATCTTGTATGGATAGGTTTACTTCACTACTCAACCTTGTCATAAAACTATCGTTGAATCTTGAGAATTTTTGATGAATTTATTATGTGAAATTAACTTATTCTGACTTTGTGGTTCTAATCAATAGGAAGATATATAAATGCAATTGATAGTTAAAATTAAGGCCAGGTTACTTACTAACTTGCTCTATTTCTTAAAATATGTGAGTATTATCTAATTACTCGCTATAGATAAATTTTTATGGAAGTCAGCAAATCTACTTCGAAATAGATTAATAGAAATGGACCTAAATATTTATCTTTTATCTCTTACTTTACAAAATTGAATGAGAAAAATTATATATTATTTTTCAGTACTCAATTTTTATCAGGATATTTTATTTATTCAAAAAAAATAAAATTAGAAAAATGATAAAAATTGAAAAAACATGTCTAGTTTAAAATCCCGAGAGTAGATTTTTATCAAGAATGCCTAAGGGATCATATCATGATTAATAATTTCTCTCAATTATGTGATTGATTCTTATAAATAATTTCCCTCGTAATTAAAATTGATTATGAGATATGAATTTATGATGATTCTATTGCTGTCAAATCAAGACAATCCACGAGTGTGATTTTTTTTAAATAAAAGAGGGATTCTGATGGAATAAGTAACATAATTAAATGATTCATTTCAGGGAAATAAAAAAAAAGAATAAAAAAATAATCGTAAAGGATTTGGTGTGGAAAGAATGGAAGAAACAAAATCTTGATTCATAAAAAGATTATGAAAGAGGATAAAACATCCAACCTTTCAAGTCCCACATTGAGTAGTGCACTCTTTTTTAACCTCTCATTCTCCTATAAAAAGATTGGACTACCAAGTGATTAAGACATCCAAGAACAATGGATCATGTGAACCTAAAATGTGTATAGGACCTGCATTTAGTTCAAATGTTGCGAAATCCAGTGTATCAAGTGGATCCAATGCAAGACATTGGGATCTAGCCATGGATTGGTGGGAGCATCAAGAGTGATCTTTTTCAAGGTAAGTTTGTCCATCTTGTTTTATTACCTAAAAGTAGTTTTAGAATTTTAGGCCTCGTTTGGGGTGGTTGCGAGTTTTTGGTGTTTGGTTATAAAAAAATTTCAACCAAGTTTTTACAAATCAAAATTGAAAACTAAAAATCACTTTTTGTGATTTTTAAAATCGACGTTTTGGAAACCACAAAAGGTGGTTTTAAAAGTTTTCAATTTTGAGTTCTAATAACTTTGTTGAAACTTTTTTAAAACCAAAAATTGAAAAACTCGCAACCACTCTAAACGGCCCCTTAGGTCCTCTTTGGTTTACATTTTCATTTCCTGTTTTCATTTTGTTTCCTGTTTCCTGAAATTTTACAAAGGAAAAACTGGAAATGCTGGAAACAATAAGTTTTTGTTTCCAGTATTTCCAGTTTTTCCTTTGTAAAATTTAAGAAAACAGGAAACAGAAAATGGAAACAGGAAATGAAAATGCAAACAAATAGACTCGTTTTTAAAAACTAAAAAATTGTCACACTTTTCAAAACTATTTTTAAAAATATTTTGTCAAACAAGTTTTTCAATTATTTGTTTTTAAAAACAGAAACCAATTTTTAAAAACTGTAAATAAAGACATTTATAGTCTTCACCCTTCTCTAACCGAATTTTTTTTCCTAAATTCAATTTTTTTAGATTAGATTTTAAGGAGTTGCGATTTCCTCTAATTTAATGAAATTGGTGATGTCTCTCATTTTAATTTTTCTTTATTTTTTTCGGTCGCAAAAATTGAAGTAATACCATTTTAAATTTTTATACAATAACCTTAAAATAATGAAAAATATGTTAAAATAAATTAAATATAAATAATAATTATAAATCTAATCTATATTGGTACCACCCTTCTTTTCTCATTTTTTTCACAAATTAACAAAATAAAAATGATTTATGGTGTCGTCAGGTCAAAATAATTTCAAGTTAAAAAATATAAACATTTCCAGTCTCTCATTAATTTATTTTGTCATAAATGAATTTTGAAAATTGATATGTTAAAATGAAGGAGACATTGAAACACATTTAGAAATTTAAGCAACAAACACAAGTAAGGGAACTGTAAATGAACAAGCAAATTATAGAAGCAATAGCGCACAAAATAAAAAGCAATAACAAAGCAACAAGACTTCACCCAGGATTTATTGTTGCCATGCCACATACTTGCGTATGTGGAAGCAACTCACTAAAAGCATACAAGATAAAACATAAAGTAAACCATAAATGATGAAATAAAATCGATCCCAGTCAGTGAAGTTTAACTCTATTCTCTTAGCTTCAATTTGGATAAAGAAGAAGCACGAGGAGGGCGTTTCGGTCACGTTCATTTTTTTATCTTAAGAGAAGGGTATTTCGGTAAATGGAGATTGTATCCTATTTTGAGCAACTGAAGCAGAAAACACCAAGAGGATTTTGAGGGTGATTGTCGCCAGACAGTGCTAATGTGCACCTACATTATGTGGCTTACGTATCCCTTTGATGTATAAACACCTTCCCCATCTTAACCTGATATTTTGCCAACTGGATTCTGAACTATGGACCCCACACCTCTCTCTCTACATCTCAGTTTCGGATCAGAACTAATTCTACACTCATCAGTCATAGTGTTGTTCACTCACAAGTCACAACTAATATAAATAGGTGACCAGTCCAGCTATGCTTACCACAGGCACTTCAAGAAAGAGAAAGAGATATACAGAGAAAGATATCAGAGAAACTCAGAGTAAAATATTCTCTCTTTGGTCTTCATTTTTTCAAAACAATTTCGTAGCAGTCATAAGTGGTTCAGTCTCTTTCTTTCTCTCCTAGTTGGCTAGCTAGAATTAATATTTAATTTTCATGTCAGAAATCAACACTTTTTTTTTGCTCTTGCTAACTTTTTCAGTATGAGTTACTTTCTAGGGTTTACATGAAGATCTTTTTTCTTTTTATCTATTAATTTGAGATCTGGCCAACTGGGTTTTTGAAGCTTAATTTATTTACTTTGATTTATCTTGCAGTGTAGTTTGTTCTTGAAAGGAAAATGAAATAACTTTTGTAGAGGGTCATTTATGTTTGTGCATTCTTTTCTGGGTTTTTTTTTTTTATCTTAATGAACATGGAATTTCTTCTTCGTCTTGTTCTTGATCTTAGATTGATCATGTATATAACATGGGTGAAGATCTGAGCATAGAGTTTTTGAAGCTTTTGTGCTATAATTAACTTTGTCCTTTTCTTCCTTTTTTCTATTTTTGATTTCTGCTAGTTCATTCTTGCATGTACATCTATATCATAATTGGGTTAATTTCATTTTCAAGTTTTGTTTGACACTATTCTTTTCATTTTTTTTATTCTTTAAACATTAGTTGATTCAAACATGAACATAAAGGGTGGGTTTTGAAGTTTTTGATAGAAAACACTCTGTCCTTTTTTTCCTGCTGAATTTAGGAGAGGATATGGGAATCAGAGCCCAAACGTTTATGTGATATCCCCAATGTGTATACGTTTTTTTGACTTGTAATCATCCTCAGGGCATGAAACTGAGATATGCCATCTTGGCTTAGAAACTATTTTCGTTTACATGCAGAGTACTTGATTTCCTTGCTACTGTTTTAACATTAGCTAACCATTATTTAATTTCCATTATAGAAATGGAGATGAAAAACATGGGAAATCACGCCATTGTCTCTACTAAGATGTTTATGGGAAGCCCAAGCCAGGGATCTTCAAGTACCCAACATCCTCACATTGCTATCCCCATTGATGAACTAACAGGAGCAATGGAAAATGCAAAGGAGAATAAGAATTTAACTGATGGCAAGGACAATGACAAAAAAACTGAAGAAACGGGTGAATGTAGGTACTGTCAAGAAGAGGAACCGATTTTCAAACTGGAAACACCCTGTGGTTGCACTGGCAGCTTGAAGGTTAATTTCACAGTTTTACACTAAATTAATGCCTAATACTTATCTTAAAATCTTATGAAATTGATGTTATTTCATTAGCATGATGATAAATGATATTCTTTTTCATGTTGTTATTTCTCTACCTTGGCTTTCAATTACAAGTATTGACTCACATGTTCTGAATTTTTTTACTATATATTAAACTAAATAAATGCAAATTAAATTTTCTCATATTCCTTTCCTTTCCTTTTGTGCCTTAGTTCGCTCATAGGAAGTGCATTTCCCAGTGGTGTGAAAGAAAGGGGAATATCACTTGTGAATTATGCAAACAGGTATTCATGCATCCTTTTAATTAATAGTAGAGGTGTTGTTAATTATCATCTCGTCATTAATTCAATAATGCCTTCCATCCTTGACATTAATTAATTTATCTAATTTGCTTATGTAATTTTGTTCATTTATTACATTATATTATTTTTTGTTTAGTTCTAGTGACTAATTATAAATTAATTTCTTCATGATTTGGATCATATGCAGCCTTACCATCCAAACTATGCTGTGACGGTGCCTCGTTTTTACTATCATGATCATGATGATGAAGAGATTGGCATGAGGCAAGTTTTATATATAACTACCTATCTTTAATTTCTCCTTGTAAGTCCTTAGACTTTATTAGTTAATTAAAATATTAATATTAATCTATAATCATAACCACATTGTTGCAGTGAAAGATGGAGAATTCCTGGTACCAACACTCGGATCATGACACCATTGCAGTTGGTACAAGTTGGCATTAATCGACTTCTAAGATCCATGATTGTTGACTTCTCTCTCAGACATCCCACCATAGGCGTCCTCTTTGGAACTGCACTCCTCGTCGTAAGAAAAGAATTCACACCATGTTTTATTTAAGTTGTATATATATATATATATATATATATATAAAAGGTTGCAACTCTAAAATGTTGTTTTTATTCCATATAATTATGTCTTGGATTTTATCTTGAATTTAATTTAGGGAATTTTATATATTAAAAATTCAAATAATTTAGTTTTAGTTTCCATGTCACATTTTTTTTTCATTACTACATATAAGATGTTTCATTTGCTAAAATTCTTTGTAATGAATCACTCAGTTTATGGCGGTGATGGTTATAAAGGACGCTTACAACTATCCACCACCTAGCAAGGATGATAATTTTTATCTCATTTTATATGGTGTAAGTCCAAATCTTCCATTCTCTAACATATAATATATATAGTCGAGTATTAATTTAATTTATTAAACTTTTCTTGTTAAATATATAATTATTTTTAGTATTCAAATTAATCCTGAACATCATAATTTATGAGAAAATATTGACCTCACAGGGTGTGCTGGTTCTCATTGCGCCACTCTATATTTTAACTTGGATTATGGAATGTCGGTAAGTGAATTTTATATATAGATATGTTACCATGCTTAATTTCTAAGATATCATATCTCACCCTCATGATTTAATTAATTAATTTTTTATGGTGAATTTAAAATTGTAGAGGCGAAAGAGAGCATGACAGGGAGAGCGAAAGGGAGAGACAGACTGCAGGGATGGAGAGAGATCTGACTGCGTAGTTATGGTGGGATAAGGATGGGAAGGCTTGCATATATCTTGCACTCTAGCAATCAAAGTGTAGTTGGGACTATATCTATCTTCAAGTTTAATTGAAATTTCCTAGCATTTTGTTTATTTCTATCCTTTGTTTTGTATTAAACTAGTGTAGTTACCCATGCGATGTACGGGCCCTACTAAAATTATTTATGAACTTCATGCAATGACAATAGAGATTCATTGAGGTTATAGTTATATTAAAATCCAATGGTATAAAGTATAGTATTAGAGCGTAGTAGCACAGTAGAGGGATATGGTGCTAGATGATCATGAATTGTCGTTACTATATAAGGTATGTCATATAAATTATATCTCATCAATAATATTTGCCTAATATATGAAAAAAAAACTTTGATAGTTGAGTTATAAGTTGGTAATATTTAACATAACATTTTCTAATAAAATATTTCTACATTTACTTTATTATCATGTGTAATGTTACACACGTTAAAAAAATCAATGATATATTAGGGGGAAACACAATAGATTTAATGCAAATCAAAAAGTTTATTGTAATTTTTAATAAATAATGATTATAGTTACTGAATTTCTAATTATATTTATTGCATTTCTTAATAAACAATTATTATAGTTACCAAATTTATAATTAAATTACCTCAAATCCTACTTCTTATTTATCTGTGTCATTATATGAAATTTGGAGGTAATCATATTTTTTCCAATCAAATCCAAATCACATAAACCGAACCGGAAAACCAAAAACCGAATCAAACAGCAATAAAAAAAATTGAAAACTGTAACATCCTAAAATTTGTAGAACAAATAAAATAAAATAAGAAGAAAAAAATATTAGTAATATTAACATTTTTATGAATAATGTTATGTTAATAAAAGAGGAATGAATGGGTTGAGGGTAGGCCCAACCCAATTAGATGTTTATATAAGGGAAGGGTTACATATTTCACCCCATTAGTTTTAAAACATCAGATAACCAAACCCTAGGGGAGGAGAGAAACAACTCCACAAGGAGAAGGTGCTGCAAAGTAGATCAGTAAGAGGGAGCCACCATTCGCTTTTGGATTGTCATCTCTAAGGTATGGGGGGAAAGGGTGCTGCTTATGCGTGTATGTTGGGGTGCTTGGGTAGTGAGGGTAACCATAAGACCCTCTAAGACTTTTAAATTCGAATTTGTTATGTGCTTTATGTGTTGTATGATGAAAATTTGTTTGATTTAATGTTTAAACGTGTTAATCTTGATGAATTGAATGATGGTAGCGAGAATAGCGAAAAGGGATAAATAAGGGTTTAGCAATGAGGATTAATAATGGATTAGATGTGGTAATTTGTAGTAAAGGTTGATGTTTACATTGAGTTTGTTCGGTAAAAACGTGTAGGATTGAAGTATTAACAATAAGGATTGATTAGGGGTTGAAGAAAAGGGTCTAAAAGGGGTAAAAATCGCAAGAACTGTCGTCTCGCGTTGTTGGACTGTAATCGATTACAAGGTTTTCTTGGTAGCGTTGAGTGAGTTTGGCTTGCTGGTAATCGATTAAAGGGGGCTTGTAATCGATTACCAGAGAGTTGACATGCTGGTAATCGATTACAACTGTGTGGTAATCGATTACCAGAGAGGTGATTGGCTGGTAATCAATTACAGGAGGCTTGTAATTGATTACCAGAGTGTATTTTGTGTCCCAGAGTTGCTGGTAATCGATTATAGCTATGTGGTAGTCGACTACCAGGTCAAAATGTGTGTGAGAGTGTTGTTTATTTGATGATTGTGATCCCTTAATCTGTTGGTGTTATTTATATAAAGTGTTTGTGGAATTGAGAGATTAAATTGAATGTTTAGAGTGTGAATTATGGTATGAGTACTGTGATGTGGATATTTTATGTGAAATCATATATATATATAATAATTGTTACATGGATTGATGATTATGCATTGTGCATAGAGGTTGTGTGAGAGATATGATGTATGATGATGATTGCATTGAGCATAATATTGAGATATGAGATGTGCGTGATGCATAAGCCAGACGTGGCTAGCATAAGCCCAAGAGAGGGGCAGCGAGTAGGGTTCAATGACCATGATGGGGACATTCTATGCACGGGCCCATAGAGAGGGTGCAACCTATCGGCCAAGAGAGGGCATTAACGGTAGGGCCATCATTGCGGGGTAGATGTCTCTGCACGAGCCCAAGAGAAAGGTGTTTAACTGTGCAACCTATCGGCCAAGAGAGGGCGTTAACGGTAGGGCCATCATTGGTAACAACTAGGGAGATTGATGAGGTGTGCCCATTGTGCGGAGTTCCAAGTCATGATCCTTAGGAAGAGTTTTTGTGCATGAGCATAGAGTGAGCATACATGGCATTTTATGATTGTGTAGAATGTGAATTTATATTTATGAGAAACTTATATGTGTAAAGTGTAAAGAGTGTGGAATGAGATTATTGATGATGATTATGTGATGAGATTATTGATGATGAATACGTGATGAGATTATTGATGATGATTATGTGATGAGATTATTGATGATGATTATGTGATGAGATTATTGATGATGATTATGTGTTGGGTGGGGACAGGGTAGTCTTCGGCATTGCATGTATGAGTATGTATTCTTTTCCTCACCGTACTCTCTGTGGTTATTTTATAGGTGATGAAGATGGCACGCAATGTGCCGAGTATTGAAAGGAAGGGGTCTCACTCTGATACTTGTGACATTCAGCGCTTAGTATTAGGAGTTTACTTTTATTCTTGTTATTAAGTAGAGATTTAAAAAAACTGTTTTAAGTGCCTTACATGGCCAAGAGAGATTTTTATGATATTGATAGTTTGATATTTTATCTTTAAAAAACTGTTGACTTTACCTTTTATTTAAATTGAGTTGACTTTGGATTAAATGGTGTTTTACCAATTGAAAGGGAATCAAGCATGTGGTCAGGGTGCAGGGAAAATAAATGGATTCCCTCCCTTGTTATGATCGTTATGCGAAAACACGAGTCAAAGCATAAAAGGTATTAAAACGAAAGGTCATACCTTATTAGGATTATGAACGAGGCAATAGCAACCACGTCTCTAGTGGTGTCCACGCCAACAGCCGAACTAGGAAACCTTCCTCAACTCTGCTAGTAGCCTTAGAGAGTAAAAGGCGATTGCTTATGTGTATAGAGTAGTGCATCTCATGCTCTATTTATAATGTGGTGGCTAGGGTTTTACCCCCTCACTCACATAACCCTCACACTTATGGGCCTGACCCATTATGTTATAATTCTAATTAATTTAAATCAGAATTATTATCCTTTCCTAGTGTTATGTTGTATGTGTGTGACCCAATAGGCTTTTAATATTTGTTTATGATATTAAAATAAAACCTTTTTATATTTAATATCATAAATAGTGAGCTGTATCTAGCCATACATCACTAACCAAATATTGAGATTATCAACAACTTTGATGAATCCTATTTTATGATAATAATTTATATGATATGTCCCTTAGTCCAAATATCTATTTGAACACAAGGGCATGGATTGTGTCAATCCTTGTATAGTTCAATTTATGTTTTCTTGATCCCCAAGTAGACTGTTCAGAAAATAAACATCTCATGTTTATCCTCCTGAGCATGGCCATGCATTTTGCAGTCTCACTTTATCAAGAGGCCTACAGATATAACTCCTGTTACATATGAGGAACAAATCCCATCTAGGGCACTCACATTCCACCACATAATTTATTATATGTCCAAAAACCAACTTTATGATTACCCTGTTACAGGTAACATTTGATGATAATTAAAACATATAATTCCTTATGTAGGAATCGTAGTGATTTCAGGTCGAAGGACTTCATATAACACTTATCAATTGAAGAAACGTTCATGACACTTATGTAACAATCCATGCAACGTTCTTAAGGTGGGTCTATCCAGTACACCATTACTCTTAATGTGTACCTATGTGAGCACATGATATCTCATATCCATTATCCATGAGATGTGATCATCAATGAACTCACATATTAGTCTAAATGCATCTTTGTCCTAAGATGATACTTGACTAGGGACTATTTAAGAATAGTTCTTCATAAGATCTCACGATCAAGTCATCTACTTGATTTCTTATGAAATTTGAGCTTACTATTCTAAGGACATTAATTATATTCTAAAAGAATAAGTTGCCTTTATAAAATAACATGATACAAGTGATGGATGTTCATAAACATATAAGTCTCTAGTGCATATTCCTAACAATCTCCCACTTGCACTAGAGACATTCAGACATAACTTTTATGCCTAATGTTCTAGTGTGCCCTTCATGCTTATGCTGCACAAGGGTTTTTGTTAGTGTGGTAGAATCAGCGACTGTTTTCCTGCTTTGAACTTTTCAGCTCACAGCGCCACCATTGAAACAAAACACATAACATAATTGCGATCTTTAATCATATTTGTCGGTTTGGAAGCTAGCATCAGTGTAACCTTTTACAAGTAGCTCTTCCTCACTTCCATATATATATATATATCAAGAATTATTCCTTAGTTCTTCTTAAGTACTTAAGGATGTTCTTGATTGTTGTCTAGTGACCTTCACCAAGATCAGACTGGTACCTGCTCGTCATGCTTAAAGCATATGATATTTCTGGTCGAGTAGATAACATGGCAAACATCATAGACTCTATAGTAGATGCATAAGGAATCTTACTCATGCGACCTCTCTCTTCTTTACTGGAAGGAGATTGAGCCTTAGATAGGCTTATACCATGCGACATAGGCAAAATTCCCTTCTTAGAATCTTGCATGTTAAACTGTTTTAACACCTTATCTATGTATGTATTTTGACTTAGGCCAAGTAATCTTTGAGATCTATCTCTATAGATCCTGACACCTAACACATAGGTTGCTTCGCCCAAATCTTTCATAGAAAAAACAATTTCCTAACCAAGTTTTTACAGACTGAAGGGTAGGAATGTCATTTCCTAGAGGAGTATGTCATCTACATACAAAACCAGAAAAATCATTATGTTATCACTAACCATTTTGTAGTCACAAGGTTCATCTTCACTTTTAATAAAACCAAACTGCTTTAATAGTTTCATCAAAATGAAGATTCCAACTTCTACAAGCTTGCTTTAATCCATAAATGGATCGTTGCAACTTACATACCTTTAAGTATAACAAAACCTTTAGGTTCTATGACATACACATCTTCAAGAAGGCTTCCATTTAGGAAGGCTGTCTTGACATCCACTTGCCAGATTTCATAATCATGGTAAGTTGCAAATAGCAAGCAAGATCTGAACAGATTTGAGCATGGAAACTGGGGAAAAGGTTTCATCATAGTCTACACCATGAATTTGCGTGAAACCCTTAGCCACCAACCGTTCTTTAAAGGTACTTACATTACCATCAATGTCAATTTCCTTTCGAAAACCCACTTGCACCCTATGGGTTTTATCCCTTCGGGTGGCTCAATCAAGGTCCATACCTTGTTAGTGTACATGGAATCCATTTCAGATCTCATGGCATCAAGCCATTTCTCAGATTCTAGACTCAAAAGAGTTTCTTGGTAAGTCACTGGGTCATCTTGATCCATTAGCAATACATCGCCTTCCTGAGACACATGGAACCCATATCTCTCAGGTTGGTGACGTACCCTGTCTGACCTACGCAAGTCTTGCGCTACTTGAGCAGGTGGCTCCACAACACTTTGTGGTATCTGCTCTTGTTCCATTATTGGCTCATTGCTACTCTGTGCTACTTGAATTTCTTCAACTTCTAATTTCCTCCCACTCATTTTCTTAGAGACAGATTCCTTCCCTAAGAATACAGCAGTCCTAGAGACAAACATTTTGCCTTCGCTAGGATTATAGAAGTAGTAACCCTTAGTTTCTTTTGGGTATCCCACAAAATAAGCACTTATCTGATTTGGGTCCTAGTTTATCTGAAACTTGGAGTTTCACATAAGCTTCACAACCCCAAATCTTCATAAAAGGCATACTAGGTCGCTTCCCAGTCCATATCGCATATGCTATCTTTATGACAGCCTTAGATGGAACACGATTTAGTGTGAAGGCTGCTGTTAACAAAGCATGACCCTAAAAGGAGTCGGGGAGATCAGAATGACTCATCATGGATCGAACCATATCCAATAGGGTTCTATTTCTCCTTTCTGAAACTCCATTCCATTGAGGTGTTCTAGGAGGAATGAGTTGGGATACTATCCCACATTCTTTTAGATAGTCATCAAATTGTTGGCTCAAGTATTCTCCACCTCGATCTGATCGAAGTGTTTTAATAGTCTTGCTAAGTTTGTTTTGTACTTCATTTTTAAATTCCTTGAACTTTTCAAAGGATTCATATTTGTGTTTCATTAGATACACAAATCCATATCTACTGAAATCATCAGTAAAAGTGATGAAGTATTGAAAACCTCCTCTAGCCATTGTGCCCATGGGCCCACATACATCACTATGTATGAGACCAAGAAGATCACCGACCCTTTCACCTTTTTCCAGTGAATGGGGTTTTGGTCATCTTCCCTAATAGACAAGATTCATATGTCTCAATTGATTCAAAATCAAAAGAGTCTAAATAACCATCTTGGTGGAGTTTAGACATGCATTTCTCGTTTATGTGGCCTAAGCGACAATGCCAAAGATAAGTTGGGTTCAAATCATTTGTTTGGACCCTCTTAGTACTTATGTTATAGACAGACACTTCATATTGTTAAACTTTGCACAACCAGAAAATATATCATTCAAATAAATTGAACAACTATTGTTCTTTATTATGAATGAAAAACCACTCTTGTCTAAACAAGAAACGGAAATAACATTTCCACTAATGGCAGGCACAAAATAACAATTATTTAGTCCAATAACTAGTCCAGTTGGCAAAGTTAAATAATATGTTCCTACGGCTAAGGCAGCAACTCTTGCTCCATTTCCCACACATAGGTCGACTTCTCCTTTAGCCAATGACCTATTCCTTTTAGATCCTACACATTCACACAAATGTGAGATCCACATCCGGTATCTAATACCCAAGATGCAGAAGTAGGTAAATTGACTTCTATAACATAGATACTTGAAGCGGAAGTCTCACTTCCCTTCTTCTTGATCTCCTCCAGGTACTTTACACAGTTTCCAATGTCCTGATTGGCCACAGTGGAAACACTTTCCTTCCTTAGCTATCCCGCCTATAGGCTTCAAACAGAGGTACTAGGCTTATTCTTGCCTTTGTCCTTTGGTTTGAAATAGGGCTTCTCGAACTTCTTCTTTCCCTTGCCTTTTCCAGGTTGGACCATCAATATGGCCTTCCCTTAATGTTTTGCTCAGCTGTTCTTAACATGCTTAGCAATTCTGGCAGTGGTTTGTCAAATTCATTCATGTTGTAGTTCATGACGAATTGACTATAGTTGTCCGACAACGATTGCGGGACAAGATCAGTGGCCAACTCTTGGCTTAATGGGAATCCAAGCCTTTCTAGGTTTTTCAATGTACCCAATCATTTTGAGTACATGAGCACCTACAAGGCTTCCCTCTGCCAGTCTACATTGATAAAGTGCCTTTGAGACTTCAAATCGTTCATGCCTAATTTGGCCTTGATAAGGTCTCTTTAAATGTACAATCATATTGTACGCCTCCATGTTCTCATTCTGTTTTCAGCATTCATGATAGCAAGCATAAGGCAACCTACATCGAGAACATCATCTAGATGGTTTCTAAAAGCATCCTTGTCAGCTTTCGAAGCATTTACAGCAGGTGTTTCAGGAATAGGCTCTTCCAGGGCATACAGCCTTTCCTAAGGAAAATCCTTAGGTCTTATACCAGTCTAGAAAATTAATTCCAGACAGTTTGTCCTTCTCAAGGATAGATCGAAATAAAAGTTAATTGTTGTGTTCGTTGCCAAGGTAATTATGTATGTAAGTATCATATAACAGACATATTTAATAAGGTCTTTAAATAAATATGCCTCCCACTATTTTGATTCAAAACAAGTACCCTCAATATAAAGAATCAGAAAATCCCATCACTAGATTTTCTAGTGGGCCAAGATCCATATTTAACCTAATTTTAAGTCAGCTTTGGCTGATCGCTTAAGAAAAGGTTATTTAGGTAGGTGTGACACCCTTCTACCCCATACTCTTATATATTTAAGAATTACAGTTTAGAAAATAAAGTCCCACATTAGGTAAAAAGGTTCACAATCACTCTTATAATAACTCATAGTTCGAAAACGACTTTATTAAAAGAAATTAAACTTTCAAATATAATTTAAATAATAAGCAGCGGAATCTCCACTTCATAAAAAGAACTACTATTAGTCTACTGCCATACAAGGCATCCAAAAGTTCAAAAAATACTCCTAATCTAGAAACATATTAAAACATCCCGAATACACCCTGTTGTCACATCTATCAGAGCATACCCTTTTAATCATAGTCGACACCAGTCGTGTCCTCCTCAACACCTGTAAAATATATCCACAGAATACAGTGAGGAAAAGGAATACTACCTATAAATACACATAGAGAATACTCATCCTCACCCACAACATCATTACATCATGCCATCAATACATTAAATCACCAATGAATAACATTCATCTAAAACTCAACATATATTCAATAATCTATATTAACATATACATGTCATACCATCATTCCTATTCACAACACATAAACATATCCTTTATACATTCATCAAGCTCATCATCATCATAATCTCATTCATATATCATCATATAGTTCTCATACCATCATTCACCCAAATAATCATATATTCTATTCTCACACATAATACTCATCATCATCAATAATCATAACATCATTTAATAACACCATTTCATCATGAAATATCACACATCAATACTCCTCTCATCGTCTACCCAAAGATCATGACTTGGAACTCCACACAATGGGTGCACCTCGTCAATCACTCTAGTTAGTACCAAGATAGTCTACCGGTGTTACCACACACTATTTGATAGGTTGTACCCCCTCTATGGGCTCGTACAATCACTCCTAGGTTGCACCCCCTCTATGGGCCCGTGCATCGAACGCCCCATCTTGATCCCCTGAGTTGTACCCCCTCTATGGGCCTGCACAACTCAATTCACCTCCCGAATTGTACCCTCTCTATGGGCCCGCACAACTCAGGTCTCATCACATATGTTCAAGGCATCTCTCCTAAGTTGTACCCCCTCTATGGGCCCCGCACAACTTAGATAACATCATCATCAAAAGGTGATATACACCATCATCATAAATCATCATTATCATCCATTAACATGCTCATCATCAAACATCATCATTATAAAGTGATATACACTTATCATCATCATCATACGTCAATATGCTCATCATTAAACATCATCATAATAAGGTGATATACACCGACATCATTATCATCATCACACTCATCATCAATTATCATCATAATACATCATCACACTCATCATCAAATATCATCATAATACATCATCGCACTCATCATCAAACATCATCATTAATAAAGTGATATACACTTATCATCATTCACATCATCATCATAAGTGACATGCACTATCATCAATAACATCATCATCATAAGTGACATGCACTATCATTAATAACATCATCATCATAAGTGATACACACTATCATCATTTACATCATCATCATAAGTGATACACACTATCATCATTTACATCATCATCATAAGTGATACACACTATCATCATTTACATCATCATCATAATCATCATAAACAACATCAAACATCGTCAATCATCATCATTATACTCGTCATAAAGCACCATCAAACAACATCAATCACTAAGGATCTCAAAATCCACTCTGGTAATCAATTACCAACCTCTAGTAATCGATTACCCGCAAACAAGGTCTCTGGTAATCGATTACAACACCCCTGTAATCGATTACCCGCAAGCGAACTCTCTAGTAATCGATTACAACACCCCTGTAATCGATTACCCACAGACAAACTCTCTGGTAATCGATTACAGCACCCCTGTAATCGATTACCCGCAAGCAAACAGTGCTTCTGGGTTGCCCAGAATACTCTGGTAATCGATTACCACATCTGGTAATCGATTACCCGCGACACAGATCGCAGATTTCACGATTTCTCACCCCTCTAAACCCATCCAATCATTCCCTAATCAGTCTTTTTCATCTAAACATCATTCATACTCATTCATAACATCAAATACTCAATAAATCATCAATCTATTACATATTATACCATCAATTCATCAAAACCCATATTTCTCAATCCCTAATCACCCATTTTTCAATTATCTTCAATATCATCTTTACTCTCATTCAATAATTCGTCAATACACAAACAATAAATCATCAATCACCAGATTATGTCATCATTCTCAGTTATTCATTCATAAATTCGAATTATACATCTTAGATTACTACCCAAGTACCCCCTACATGCATATACAGGCAATACCCTCTCCCCCACCGTACCTTAAGCGAAGCTTGATCACAACAAGGAAGTCCTTTCTTGGATTCTTGGCATTCACTCCACAGCAGCTCTCTCTTGAGACTCTGTTTCTCCCCTCCTTAGCGTTTCGCTTACTGACGAATGATACGAATAAGGATTAGGGTGCTTTGTTAACCCCTCCTTACTGAAATAACTAATTGGGCTTGGGCCCACTCTCACCCCCTTATTCTATTTTCAATTAAAATTACCTTTACGAAATAAAACTAATAATAATAACACTCCTATTATTTATTTCCCAATAAATTAATTATTTTCTTAATTAATCTATTTAATTTAATTAATATTTATCCTAATAAAATTTAGGATGTTACAGTAGGAACACGCTTTCCAATTGTATCTCATACAACTCTTAGATAGTTAGGTGAATAACTCTTATTCTAATTCATCTTATGAATTAATGCCTAACTTAGTGCCTCTAGGTTCTTCAATCCTATTGAATATACCTAGTTAAGTCAAAACCCAATGATTGACAATTGGATATTACTTTTATCCCATCGCGTCTCACTAAAATAGATAAATGCACCCTGCATTGGCAGACTCACACTTAATCTATTTTAACTTTGACGAGTGCCATACATTGGAAGGCAAAACATGACTTAATATTAGTGCCTTTGGGTTTTTCAATCCTATTGAATATACCCAATCAAAGACCAACGATTGACAATCGGATATTACTTTTATCCTATCGTGTCTCATTAGAATAGATAAATGTACCCTGCTTTGGCAGGCTTTGGCAGACCCACACTTAATCGATTCTAGTCTTGACGAGTCTCATTTATTGGAAGGCACACAAGCATTGAGGGATTTGATCGCTTTAATTTTATTCGTTTGTTAACTATTTAACAAAACAAGCATGCATCTCATACAAATACATGATATGGTTATGGCCTCCTAAAAACAAATAAAAAATTACATCAACTATATAATCTTGTATATAATCTTGAGCTCTCCAAATCTCCCACTGAATCCATGCTCCATGTCCTCCCGGTTACATTACATAACAAGAAGAAACCTCGTTTAACATACGAGGGGATAGAGATGAGAAGAGAATTACAAGAGGAATGTTAAGAGGTAAGGCACGACACGCAGGTCGTATTTAAATTAAAACAACTAAGGCCATAACCAGTCATCAAGCAAACTCAACATCCATTGGTTGTAAAACGAGTGATAAAATAAGATGTATATATTAAGCGAGGTTTGATTATGCGCATACGAATACTTCACGAACCTATAAACAGGTAAGTCCCTCGTATCATTCGAATACGCTCTTGTCAGGAAATTGATAAGTGGCATGTTTATCGCAGCCAACATTTGAGTCGAGACAAGGTTTCAACAATTGAACCCTTTGACGCCCAAGACATGAACTCTTCATGTTCCATGGGACCCTCTAACACCAGAACATATAAATATAAATACATCGCACATAAAAAAATCAATAAAGGAATCAAAATAACTGAAACGCGCACCTGCGCTTCACCTGCGCCCAACATGGGTGAAGCGCAAATTCCAGTTTTAACTTCTGTAAGTTGCGCTTCACCTGCGCTTCACTTCCGCTTCACATGCCTTTACTTGCGCTCAACGTGAGTGAAGCGCAGGTTCGAGATTCAAAATCCTGTATGTTGCACTTCACCTACGCCCAGCGCAGATGAAGCGCAGGTTGTAACATCCTGAATTTTACTAGGATAAATATTAATTAAATCAAATAAATAAGGAAAAGAAATAATTAATTAAATAGGAAATAAATAATAGGACTACTATTATTATTAGTTTTATTTCGTAAAGATAATTTTAATTTAAAAGAGGATAAGGGTGGAGAGTAGGCCCAAGCCCAATTAGACATTCTAGTAAGGAGGGGTTAACAGATCACCCTAATCCTTATTCGTATGATCTTCAGAGAGCGAAACGCTAAGGAGGGGAGAAACTGTGTCTCAAGAGAGAGTGGCTGCGGAGTAAGCTTCAAGAATCGAAGAAAGACTTCCTTGCTGTAATCAAGCTTCGTTTAAGGTACGGTGGGGGAGAGGGTACTGCTTGTATATGCATGTAGGGGTGTGTGGGTAGTAGCCTAAGAGTATAATTGTATTGATGTATGTATAACTGTGCATGAATGATATAAACTGTTGATTTATGATTGATTGGATGTATATTAATGATTTATTGGGTGAGATTAAAGATGATATTGAGAATGATGAAAAAGGGATGATTATGGATTTGAGGATTGGGGGTTTGATGAATTGGTTGTATAATCTGTAAAAGATTGTTGTTTTGTTGAGTTTCGGATGATATTAATGATTATGAATGATGTTTAATCGAAAGGGATTGATTAGAGATTGATTGGAAGGGTTTAGAGATGTTAGAAATCGTGAAATCTGCGATCTGTGTCACGGGTAATCGATTACCAGGTGTGGTAATCGATTACCAGGGTGTTCTGGGCAACCCAGGAGTGCTGTTTGTTACTGGTAATCGATTACAGGTTTGTGGTAATTGATTACCAGAGAGTTTGTTTGCAGGTAATCGATTACAGGGGTGTTGTAATCAATTACCAGAGTGTTTGGTCGCAGGTAATCGATTACAAAGTGGTTGTAATCGATTACCAGAGACCTTGTTTGCAGGTAATCGATTACTGGAGATTGGTAATCAATTACCAGAGTGGAATTTGAGAGCCTAAGTGCTTAATGATGCTTGATATGCTATGTAATTGATGTTATTTGGAATGCATATGGTTGGTTAATATGCTATGTAAATGAGGTTATTTGGAATGCATATGGTTGGTTAATATGCTATGTAAATGAGGTTATTTGGAATGCATATGGTTGGTTAATATGCTATGTAATTGATGTTATTTGGAATGCATATGGTTGGTTAATATGCTATGTAAATGAGGTTATTTGGAATGCATATGGTTGGTTAATATGCTATGTAAATGAGGTTATTTGGAATGCATATGGTTGGTTAATATGCTATGTAATTGATGTTATTTGGAATGCATGTGGTTGGTGAACATGCTATGTAATTGATGTTATTTGGAATGCATGTGGTTGGTGAACATGCTATGTAATTGATGTTATTTGGAATGCATGTGGTTGGTGAACATGCGATATAATAAATGATGATGTTACTTGAATTGTGCGGGCCCATAGAGGGGGTACAACTTAAGAGAGATGCCTTGAGCATGTGTGATGAGACCTGAATTGTGCGGGCCCATAAAGGGGGTACAATTCGAGAGGTGAACTGGGTTGTGCATGCCCTTAGAGGGGGTACAACTCAGGGGATCAAGATGGGGCGTTCGATGCATGGGCCCATGGAGGGGGTGCAACCTAGGAGCGATTGTACTGGCCCAGAGAAGGGGTGCAACCTAGGGTCGAATGTCGTTGTGCGGGCCCAACGAGGGGGTACAACCTATCGGTTTGTGTGGTGATGCCGGTACTCTATCTTGGTAATAACTAGAGTGATTGACGAGGTGCACCCATTGTGTGGAGTTCCAAGTCATGATCTTTGGGTAGGTGATGAGATGAGTATTGGTGCATGTGATAGTTGGAATACTCAACGATGAAATTGAGTCATATAATAATGAGTTTTGGTGTATACATGTTGGATGTATATGTGTGACACCTGATGTGATACTGAATTATAAATGATGTTATGAGTATTAATGATGAATGAATATTATGTGAGTATGTGAGTCCTGTGGTAAATGATGGTATGAGCTTTATATGTTGATATAGATGAATAGCTATATGCTGAGTTTTAGATGAATATTATCTGATGGATTATGTGATGTTTTGGTATGAGGTATGATGAATGATGATGTTGTGGGTGAGGATAGGGTAGCCTCCTATGTGTATGTATGAGTAGCATTCTTTTCCTCACCGTATACTGTGGATATTATTTTTACAGGTGTTGATGATGACACGATTGGTGTCGAGTTTGATTAAAGGGAATGTGCTCTGATAGATGTGACATCAGGGTATGACTTGGGGATCCTTATTATGTTGCTAGTTAGGTAGATTCTTGTGAACTATTTTGGATGTCTTGCACGGCAAGTAGGATAATTAGTATTTTTATGTCTTTGGAGATTCCGCTGCATGAGTATTGGATTACATTTGAAGTTTTATTTCGTTTTAATTTAATTGTCTTTCGAACTAAAGAGATTTTTATAAGAGAGTTTGTGAACCTTTTACCCATCGTGGGACATTATCTTTTCTACTTTTCAATTTATTAAACATATAAGAGTATGGGGTAGAAGGGTGTAACACAGGTAAAAGCGTTCGACGCGTAGACTGCGTTTTTCAACAGAAAAATAGAATATCAACATATTCAAAACGATTAAAAGCTTAAAACGTGTTTATCGCAAACCAAAGCTCTGATACCAATTCAAAAGGAATCAAGCATGTGGTTAGGGTGCAGCGGAAATAAATGGATTCCCTCCCTTGTTATGATCGTTATGCGAAAACACGAATCAAGGCATAAAAGGTATTAAAATGAAAGGTGGTACCTTATTAGGATTATGAACGAGGCAATAGCAGCCACGTCTCCAGTGGTGTCCACGCCAACATCCGAACTAGGAAACCCTCATAAACTCTGCTAGTAGCCTTAGAGAGTAAAAGGCGATTGCTTATGTGTATAGAGTAGTGCATCTCATGCTCTATTTATAATGTGGTGGCTAGGGTTTTACCCCCTCACTCACTTAACCCTCACACTTATGGGCCTAACCCATTATGTTATAATTCTAATTAAATTAAATCAGAATTATTATGTTTTCCTAGTGGCATGTTGTATGCGTGTGACCCAATAGGCTTTTAATATTTGGTTATGATATTAAAATAAAACCCTTTTATATTTAATATCATAAATAGTAAGCAGTATCTAGCAATACATCACTATCCAAATAATGAGATTATCAACAACTTTGATGAATCCTATTTTATGATAATAATTTATATGATATATCCCTTTGTCCAAATATCTAATTGAACACAAGGGCATAGATTGTGTCAACCTTGTATAGTTCAAATTATGTTTTCTTGATCCCCAAGTAGACTGTTCAGAAAATAAACATCTCATGTTTATCCTCCTGAGCATGGCCATGCATTTTGCAGTCTCACTTTATCAAGAGGCCTACAGATATAACTCTTGTTGCATAGGAGGGACAAATCCCATCTAGGGCACTCACATTCCACCACATAATTTATTATATGTCCAAAACCAACTTTATGATTATCTTGTTACGGGTAACGTTTGATGATAATTAAAACATATAATTCCTTATGTAGGAATCGTAGTGATTTCAGGTCGAAGGACTTCATATAACACTTATCAATTTAAGAAACGTTCATGACACTTATGTAACAATCCATGCAACGTTCTTAAGGTGGGTCTGTCCAGTACATCATTACTCTTAATGTGTACCTATGTGAGCACATAATATCTCATATCCATGATCCGTGAGATGTGATCATCAATGAACTCACATACTAGTCTAAATGCATCTTTGTCCTAAGATGATACTTGACTAGGGACTATTTAAGAACAGTTCTTCATAAGATCTCCCGATCAAGTCATCTACTTGATTTCTTATGAAATTTGAGCTTATTATTCTAAGGACATTAATTATATTCTAAAAGAATAAGTTGCGTTTATAAAATAATAAATACATGTGATGGATGTTCATAAACATATAAGTCTCTACTGCATATTCCTAACAGTACACTAACAAGGTATGGACCTTGATTAAACCACCCGAAGGAATAAAACCCATAGGGTGCAAGTGGGTTTTCAAAAGGAAAACTGACATGGATGGTAATGTAAGTACCTTTAAAGCACGGTTGGTGGCTAAGGGTTTCAAGCAAATTCATGGTGTAGACTTTGATGAAAACTTTTCCCCAGTTGCCATGCTTGTTTTTTCTTGAAAATTTGGGCGAAGCAACCTATGTGTTAGGTGTTAGGATCTATAGAGATAGATCTCAAAGATTACTTGGCCTAAGTCAAAGTACATACAAAGATAAGGTGTTAAAACGATTTAACATGCAAGATTCTAAGAAGGGAATTTTGCCTATGTCACATGGTATAAGCCTATCTAAGGCTCAATCTCCTTACAGTAAAGAAGAGAGAGGTCACATGAGTTAGATTCCTTATGCATCTGCTATAGGGTCTATCATGTTTGCTATGTTATGTACTCGACCAGAAATATCATATGCTTTAAGCATGACTAGCAGATACCAGTCTGATCTTGGTGAAGGTCACTAGACAACAATCAAGAACATCCTTAAGTACTTGAGAAGAACTAAGGAATCATTCTTGATATATATATATGGAAGTGAGGAAGAGCTACTTGTAAAAGGTTACACTGATGCTAGCTTCCAAACAGACAAATATGATTAAAGATCGCAATCATGTTATGTGTTTTGTTTCAATGGTGGCGCTGTGAGCTGAAAAGTTCCAAGCAGGAAAACAGTCGCTGATTCTACCACACTAACAAAAACCCTTGTGTAGCAGAAGCATGAAGGGCACACTAGATCATTAGGCATAAGAGTTATGTCTGAATGTCTCTAGTGCAAGTGGGAGATTGTTAGGAATATGCACTAGAGATTTATATGTTTATGAACATCCATCACTTGTATCATGTTATTTTATAAAGGCAACTTATTCTTTTAGAATATAATTAATGTCCCTAGAATAGTAAGCTCAAATTTCATAAGAAATCAAGTAGATGACTTGATCGTGAGATCTTATGAAGAACTATTATTAAATAGTCCCTAGTCAAGTATCATCTTAGGACAAAGATGCATTTAGACTAATATATGAGTTCATTGATGATCACATCTCACGGATCATGAATATGAGATATCATGTGCTCACATAGGTACACATTAAGAGTAATGGTGTACTGGACAGACCCACCTTAAGAACGTTGCATGGATTGTTACATAAGTGTCATGAACGTTTCTTAAATTGATAAGTGTTATATGAAGTCCTTCGACCTGAAATCACTACGATTCCTACATAAGGAATTATATGTTTTAATTATCATCAAACGTTACCTGTAACAGGGTAATCATAAAGTTGGTTTTTGGACATATAATAAATTATGTGGTGGAATGTGAGTGCCCTAGATGGGATTTGTCCCTCCTATGTTACAGGAGTTATATTTGTAGGACTCTTGATAAAGTGAGACTGCAAAATGGATGACCATGCTCAGGAGGAAAAACATGAGATGTTTATTTTCTGAACAGTCTACTTGGGGATCAAGAAAACATAAATTGAACTATACAAGGTTGACACAATCCATGCCCTTGTGTTCAATTGGATATTTGGACAAAGGGACATATCATATAAATTATTATCATAAAGTAGGATTCATTAAAGTTGTTGATAATCTCAATATTTGAATTGTGATGTATTGCTAGATACCGCTCACTATTTATGATATTAAATATAAAAGGGTTTTATTTTAATTTCATAACCAAATATTAAAAGCCTATTGGGTCACACGCATACAACATGCCACTAGGAAAGGATAATAATCCTGATTTAATTTAATTAGAATTATAACATAATGGACCAGGCCCATAAGTGTGAGGGTTAAGTGAGTGAGGGGGTAAAACCCTAGCCACCACATTATAAATAGAGCATGAGATGCACTACTCTGTACACATAAGCAATCGTCTTTTACTCTCTAAGGCTACTAGCAGAGTTGAGGAGGGTTTCCTAGTTCGACTGTTGGCGTGGACACCACTAGAGACGTGGCTGCTATTGCCTCGTTCATATTCCTAATAAGGTACGACCTTTCGTTTTAATACCTTTTATGCCTTGATTCGTGTTTTTCGCATAACAATCATAACAAGGGAGGGAATCCATTTATTTCCGCTGCACCCTGACCACATGCTTGATTCCCTTTCAGTTTTTAAAGAGAAAATTGTGAACCTTTTTACCCGACGTGGAATACAACTTTTCCTTATATTTCAATTTGATGATTGTATTAGAGGTTGGGGTAGAAGGGTGTCACAGAAACCGCAAAAACTGGAATTTTTTTATTCGATTGCATTGGTTTTCGGACCCTATGTTAAAAACCAATACAATCCAATCCAAACTGATCTTATATATACATATATTACTACATACAAAATAATTATATATTTATACTCGTATACATATATATTTATAAAATTACTTATATTAATATATTTTTTATGATTTTATTATCTTGTATCATGTTAACATTTCTAAAAATATATCAATTTAAAATTAGTTTTAAATTAATTTTCATGTCTAACGTCCTCATTTTTATATAATTCTATATTGATTTTAATAAATATAATTCCCATAAAAAAAATTTACTATTATTTTATAATTTTACCACTTTTATCTAATATTTTATTGTCTCTTTAAAAAACCGAAAACCGAAAACCGATCCAATCCAATTCAATATAAATTGTATCGGATTTGGAAAAAATATCAAAACTGATTGGATGTGATGAAATAAAAAAAACCGCAATAATTGGATCGAGTGATTTTTTGCCGCAAAACAGATGCAAACCGAACCAAGTCCACCCTTAATGAAGATACATAGATTAAGAAATACAATAAGTGTGTTAAGTTTCATTAAATCTAACACATTTACCGTATCTGTCCAATTTGAAGAATATTTTTGTTTCTATGTATCTTTTCCATTTAAAAGTTCGAGAGAGTATTAATTATATTTTTCTACTTTCAGTCTTAATAAGAGAGATAATAAGTGAAAAATTAATGCATTAAATATGGAGACGTATGATATATTAGGTAAAAATAAAATAAATTTAATTTAAATTAACACGTTCATTGTATCTCTTATTCAATACAATAAATTTAATGTAAATAATATATTAGGAAAATACACAATAAATTTGATGTAAATCAACACATTTTATTATATTACCACATCCAAACTTGAGTATCAATCTCAATAAATATATATGCTGTAACATCCCGCAAAATTAGGAGCTTTAATAATTCATTAGGTTACAAGCATATAAATATGTGTTAGTAATTAAGAAAAGGTAAGTCGAGGAATTAGGGGTTAAAACTTAGTTATATAACCAAGTTCAGGATTTTGTCTAAGTAAAATTAGTAAATTTGGCTTGCTGGTAATCGATTACAGAGAGTTTGTAATCGATTACCTGAGAGTAGAATTTGTGGTAATCGATTACTCACAGTCTGTAATCGATTACCCGAGAGCTGAATTTGTGGTAATCGATTACCATAAGTTGTAATCGATTACCAGTTTGCCAGAAAGGATTTTTAGTGTTATTTTCGCTGCTGGTAATCGATTACAATGGGTCTGTAATCGATTACCATCAGTTAAATGACTTAAAATCTACAACTTAAAACATAACATATTCATTTGCTTTCTTCTCCCTTTTCAACCTAGAGAGAGGGAGAGAGAACCTTAGAGAGAGAAACTTCAAATTGAAGCTTTAGAAGAGATTTGGGGCGAGAAATCATCAAGAGGATCATCTTTAATCATCTTTTCCTCCTTGAAATTGCAAGAATTGTGAGTACAACTTACTATTTATGTTAGGTTTTCATGTGACTCTTGTGCATGCTCCCACCTCTCCTTTTCCCCTTCTCAATTTCATTATTTTTGAATTGTATTGGTGCATTCATGTTGTTTGAAGCTATTATCGATGGATTGAATATATGAGTATAGAATCGGGCGTCTAAATCCTTAGTTTCGAAGTTTTCGAAAGTTACGAAACTTACGAAAGTTTCGAAACACTCGAATTACTTGAAATTCTAGTTTTTGGGTTATCAATTCATGTTTACCGGTTTCGACCGTGAGTTAGTTCAAGCCGGCCTTTGCGCCGTGAGATAAAAATTAAGTAAATAAGTAAAACACGACTTCGGTCCAGTTTGGGTGGGATTCGTCCCCGGGAAAGCCGGTTCCCGTAGTCTAAGCTCAGGTCTAACTCTAGAAAGTGATAAGATCATGCCTGCTGGGCACAGCAGTGAGTGCATCATAAGCATCATAACTTGCATTACCCAACATTTCACATTAATCGAATTATGTATTGCTCTTAGTTTGATATTGACTAATGATAATCATGTTTTATGTATTTGGATTCATGAAAGTGTAAGATATGGAGTTTTGTTGAATCGTTAAGTTGTCATTGATATCTGCTCCCTGCATTCATGCATGTGGTTGTATTCAATGGGATTATTATCTCACCCCACGTTTTGGGGACATATTTTAGTCGTGCAGGTACCTTCGGTGAGGTTGAGGCAGTTCAGGTGAGGGTGGAGCTGAATCTTATTTCAGTAGAGAGATTAGTTTAATAGGAGTAGTTCCTAGATTACTTATATTTGTATATTTGAATATTCATTGAAGTGTATTGATGTAAACTGTACAAGTGTAATTATTCCTGAGTTGGCCACTGAGGCCTAGTTGTACTCTTATAATGTGTATGATATTGAGTTGTACTGGGTGTTGCTGATTTTCAGATTAAGCTGAATTCGGTAATTGTCCGGTTTTTAGGGGAGACTCTGCCGGATTTCCAGTATGAGTTCATTGAATCACACTTACCTAAGTGTGAATCCTTCCCTGAATTAAGTAGGTTCCATGCTTATTTAAGGTTTTTAATGTTTGTCTTGTTTTGGCTTAAGCTAATCGTTGGAAAGTTTAAGCAAATGTATGATGATATCGAAAATTTAACGAAATGATTTCAAGGAATTCAGGAATAGTGTCTCCAATGGGCATTATTTCTGAGACCAGAAATTAGGGCGTTACATTTTGGTATCAGAGCAGTTCAATCCAATTGGACTGTGGTTAGGTTAGTTGCCCATGACTTACTGTGATCTTCCAGTACATGTACTCATTATAGGAACTGATCACTCTTACGATGTGTGATGCATATGGAGATCATGGTTTATTATGTGAGTAGGATACTTTGGTCCGGAAGTTAGGATACTTCCCTGACAAAGTTAAAGCCACCCATTCTTGTGTGAGAAAGAGGGTAACTTAGGTTAAATTCCTATGGAACCCTTACCTTAGGAGCTTTATAGAATGTGACCCTAAAAATCTAATAAAAGTCAGACACCCTTGAGCTAGTTAGTGGACATTAATTTAATATTTGAAGGATGGTTGTTGCTTGACTTATGATGTGTTTTCAGTTGTATAATGTGCATGATCTGATTGTGTTTGATGAATTATTGTCTGTTTATGACATTGATTGTATGGGTGATTTTATGACATATTATGTCAAGGTATGTGTGTTTGTTGGATATTAACTTACAAGGTTAAGTTCTTTCGATTCAAACCTTTGTTTAGGTCATACTAGTAGAAATATGGGGGTTGTAGCCCAGATTAAGATAGAGACTTTACTCAGGGTAAACTAGAAGTCGCAGAGACATCCATAGGGATTCCAACCATCTGGGAAGTGTGTAAAGAGTTGTAATCTAAGTAGGCTTAAGACCTTACCTAAAGCCAACAAACATTACAGGGACATATAGACATTTAGACCTAAACTTAGAAGGGTTAGGAAATTGAGGTTTCTTTGAGGTAATGTAAGAATAGGTATATTTCCTTAGGCCACCTTGAGGATAGTCAGGAGACTATCTTGTGAGTGATGATTCCTTCAGCCACCTTACTCTTTGCCTTATCCATGGATTACATGGACAGGATCCTTACGCCTCACCAGACGGGTGGGTAGTCATGGCAGCTACCATCTCCTCATCCTTTCATCCCACATTTTGAGAACACCTAACAGCCTTAGAGGCAGTGTCTTGTGACCCTGGCATCCTAGAACCCTTAGGAGAGATCACTATACCGATACCTTAAGACAGTAACACCAATTGTTAACCACTAGGAGTTGGGGGACATGTTTAGGAGATAAACAAGTCATAAATTCATAGTAAAAGTAGGGAGTTCTCTGTTATCTAATGTTATCACATTTCCAGGAGTTACAATTAGTAACCTCCTTACACCCTACCGATTGAGTAAGTTGTTACGATAAAACAATACCTTCTAGTCTAGGTATTCAACCTTATCCATATATTCCAAAAGCGAAATTCTATAACTTTAAACCTTATATCCTTATGTTGTAGTCGTAACCATGTTTACATAAGATCACATTCTAAACAGAAATAGGAAATTCTTTTCACACCATAATAGTAATAACTCTAGAGCTTATGAGAAGGGGAACCAAATTAGTTAGGTACCTAGTTGTAGACTTGATGTCTCTAAGAGAGAAATTAAGATTTAGAACACTAAAAAAAATATATATATTAGGAATAGCCTAAATCCTTAAGGGGGGGTAGTTTTATATACCGACCATGAGAATCCATAGAAGGCACTCTATGCTTGAGCACTACTAAGTCGCACTCAACCTGAAAGTTAGACTTGATTATGTATAGTTAGAACTGGCCTGAGTGTTAGGAAGGATTGAGAGGTTGTTAGGCTCACTCATTAGGTTAAAATTTTAAGCAAGTGGAAGTCCTAACTCATAGGAGAACCTTAGTGTGTATGACATTATGTCACTCTCCTTTTCCATGGAACTTAAAACCAAACTAAGTACAACCTGACCGGTAAGGTGGGATAGAGGAAGATCCCATTATGGGACGATAGGAGACTAGGAGGGTTACCGTGTTCATACTGTAACCGGGAGGTATTATACCTACGGTTACGACATGAGTGTTGTTAAGATTCCTTTATTTTCTTAGAAGAATGAATGATTTTTCCTCTCTTGGGTGCGGTATTTGTCTATGTGATTATGTGAACTTAATTCCTGGAACATGACGTGAGTGTTGGATTATTTCGCCAACACAAACCTAGTGATTCGAGGGATTGAGTAATTATGTGTGCATGACTTAGTGTTAGTAATATAGTAGAACTTAGAAAATAAACATATAGATCACTTGGAATTTTCTCAAACCTAGCTAGATCAGTAAGAACATAAGACTTGAAACCAATCGGCAGTTGATGAGTTTGGGTATGGAATTAGGATCCTTACTTAGTTGTTGTGTGAAATCTTTTCCTATGATTAGAATTTTATCAAGGGTGTTGTTGAACCAAGCCAGTCTAGTATACTCAAATAGAGTAGAAAGTCTTTCCATATGTCTTTCGTGATGATACATGAAAGGAGTTTGTTAGAGAAGTTTAGGAACCTAAGTTTAGGTGTAGTAACTGGAGAGCATAGTATCAACTTCGTTTTAATGAGATCACTAGTGAGCTAAGAGCTCTAATCAGGGAGGCTCAGAGTTTGGACTCAAGCCTCCAAGAGATAAGACAACAGTTAGGGTTTCTGAATCAGGAGATGGGATGATTCTCTTCCAAGGGAGAGTCTGTGTCCCTAAGGGGGGTAGCTTCAGGCAACAGGTGTTAGAGGAAGCCAATAGAGGTAAGTTCTCTGTGCATCCTGGCTCTACCAAGATGTGTCAGGATTTGAAGAGAGATATAACAGATTATGTTTTTAAGTGTTTAGTGTGTCAGCAGGTCAATATAGATCATCAAAACCATTAGGAACCCTTTTACCGTTGGAAATCTCTGAGTGGGAAAGTATAATCATGAAAGCTGTGGTAGGATTTCCTCAAATCCAAATTGGGTTTGACGCCATCTGGGTGATGGAGGATCGACTGACCAAGTCAGCTCATCTCCTATTAGTTAGGAGTACCTTTTCCCTTAGCAAGCTAGCAGGTTGGTATGTTAGGGAGACTGTCAGACTCCATGTCATTTCCTCTAACATCATATCAGATAGGGACCCTAGATTCACTTTTTAAGTTCTGGGATGCTCTTCACCAGGATACGGGAACGACTTCTAGAACTTTTTAGTTGAAGCAGTCTTTAGGTTTTGTTTTCTTAATCAATTTCGAGGACAAAATTGCTCAAAAGAGGGGTAGTAGAATGTAACATCCCGCAAAATTAGGAGCTTTAATAATTCATTAGGTTACAAGCATATAAATATGTGTTAGTAATTAAGAAAAGGTGAGTCGAGGAATTAGGGGTTAAAACTTAGTTATATAACCAAGTTCAGGATTTTGTCTAAGTAAAATTAGTAAATTTGGCTTGCTGGTAATCGATTACAGAGAGTTTGTAATCGATTATCTGAGAGCAGAATTTGTGGTAATCGATTACTCACAGTCTGTAATCGATTACCCGAGAGCTGAATTTGTGGTAATCGATTACCATAAGTTGTAATCGATTACCAGTTTGCCAGAAAGGATTTTTAGTGTTATTTTCGCTGCTGGTAATCGATTACAATGGGTTTGTAATCGATTAACATCAGTTAAATGACTTAAAATCTGCAACTTAAAACATAACATATTCATTTGCTTTCTTCTCCCTTTTCAACCTAGAGAGAGGGTGAGAGAACCTTAGAGAGAGAAACTTCAAATTAAAGCTTTAGAATAGATTTGGGGCTAGAAATCATCAAGAGGATCATCTTTAATCATTTTTTCCTCCTTGAAATTGCAAGAATTGTGAGTACAACTCACTATTTATGTTAGGTTTTCATGTGACTCTTGTGCATGCTCCCACTTCTCCTCTTCCCCTTCTCAATTTCATTATTTTTGAATTGTATTGGTGCATTCATGTTGTTTGAAGCGATTGTCGATAGATTGAATATATGAGTATAGAATCGGGCGTCGAAATCCTTAGTTTCGAAGTTTTCGAAACTATCGAAACTATCGAATTCCCTCGATTTTAACTCATACTGTTCTTCGAATCGGTTATTGTTCTTCGTTTAATGCTACTTCGTAGATGGATATGATTGTTTTAGAGTTTGAATTGAAAATATAGGATTGTTATTCATAAAGTCGAAACTAGCGAGATTTACGAAACTGTCGATATGCTCAATGTATGAACCCAACCCCTTGATCTCCCTTTCTATTTAGTTATTTTGAATGATTTAGTGATGATTGCTTAAGATTGAGTAATTTATGTTAGGAATTGGTTATAAATCCCTTGAATTTCGAAGTTACGAAACTTACGAAAGTTTCGAAACACTCGAATTACTTGAAATTCTAGTTTTTGGGTTATCAATTCATGTTTACCGGTTTCGACTGTGAGTTAATTCAAGCCGGCCTTTGCGCCGTGAGATAAAAATTAAGTAAATAAGTAAAACACGACTTCGGTCCAGTTTGGGTGGGATTCGTCGCCAATTCCCGTAGTCTGAGCTCAGGTCTAACTCTAGAAAGTGATAAGATCATGCCTGCTGGGCACAGCAGTGAGTGCATCATAAGCATCATAACTTGCATTACCCAACATTTCACATTAATCGAATTATGTATTGCTCTTAGTTTGATATTGACTAATGGTAATCATGTTTTATGTATTTGGATTCATGAAAGTGTAAGATATGGAGTTTTGTTGAATCGTTAAGTTGTCATTGATATCTGCTCCCTGCATTCATGCATGTGGTTGTATTCACTGGGATTATTATCTCACCCCACGTTTCGGGGACATATTTTAGTGGTGCAGGTACCTTCGGTGAGGTTGAGGTAGTTCAGGTGAGGGTGGAGCTGAGTCTTATTTCAGTAGAGAGATTAGTTTAATAGGAGTAGTTCCTAGATTACTTATATTTGTATATTTGAATATTCACTGAAGTGTATTGATGTAAACTGTACAAGTGTAATTATTCCTGAGTTGGCCACTGAGGCCTAGTTGTACTCTTATATTGTGTATGATATTGAGTTGTACTGGTTGTTGTTGATTTTCAGGTTAAGCTGAATTCGGTAATTGTCCGGTTTTTAGGGGAGACTCTGCCGGATTTCCGGTATGAGTTCATTGAATCACACTTACCTAAGTTTGAATCCTTCCCTGAATTAAGTAGGTTCCATGCTTATTTAAGGTTTTTAATGTTTGTCTTGTTTTGACTTAAGCTAATCGTTGGAAAGTTTAAGCAAATGTATGACGATATCGAAAATTTAACGAAATGATTTCAAGTAATTCAGGAATAGTGTCTCCAATGGGCATTATTTCTGAGACCAGAAATTAGGGCGTTACATATGTACTCATGTGTATCGATATCTACAATCTAAATAATTTTAATGTAAATAATATATTAGGAAAGTACATAATAATTTTGATGTAAATCAACACATTTTATTATATTACCACATCCAAATTTTAGTATCAATCTCGATAAATATATTTGTACTCATGTGTATTAATATCAACAAATTAAACAATTTTACTTTGAATAAAAGAGATGACACGGCTTTTGATAATAAAAAGTAATAATAATAATATAATAACTAATAAAATATTACAATAAAATGAGTGAATAGTAAAAATATATTAAAAAACTTATAGCTTTATATAATTATAGATTTAAACAAATATATTTGTACTCGTGTGGATCAATATCTACAATTTAAACAATTTTAATGTAAATAATATATTAGGAAAACACACAATAAATTTGATGTAAATCAACACATATTATATTACCACATCCAAACTTTAGTATCAATCTCAACAAATATATTTGTATTCATGTGTATCAATATATACTAATTAAATAATTTTACTTTGAATAAAAGAAATGACATGACTTTTGATAACAAAAAGTAGTAATAATAATAATAAAATAACTAATGAAATATTTTTAAAATTCACCAACACATTTTATTATATTATCACATCCAAACTTTAATATCAATCTAAACAAATATATTTGTACTCATGCATATCAATATCTACTAACTAAACAATTTTACTTTAAATAAAAGAGATGACACGACTTTTGCTAACAAAAAGTAGTAATAATAATAAAATAACTAATGAAATATTTAAAAAAAGCACCAACACATTTTATTATATTACCACATCCAAATTTTAGTATTAATCTCAACAAATATATTTGTACTCATGTGTATCAATATCTACTAATTGAATAATTTTACTTTGAATAAAAGAGATGACACGACTTTTGATAAAAAAAATAAAAATAATAATAAAATAACAAATAAAATATTTGTAAAAATTGAGTGAATAGTGAATATATTATTAAAAACTTATCAAATTGTATAATTATAGAGAGATTAAATAAAAAGACAATTAATGTAGTATTTATGTAAATTGTTAATTAACCGGAGGCCTAGGGACACACCACCCCCTATGGGTGTCACAGACCCATTTCAAGGGCTGGCAGAATTCAGAAAACACCACCCTCCACCCTTCACCGGAGCTTATGACCCCGAGGCTGCAAACTCATGGCTCAATGCCATGAATAAGATCTTTGAAGTCATGGTATGCTCCGATGAGTTCAAGGGTCGTTTTGCCACCTACATGTTACAAGGGGAGGCTAAGAATTGGTGGAAGGCTGCTAGGGTCAGGTTGACTCCTCTGGAAACTCCGCTCACTTGGGAGGGGTTCCAAGCGGCATTCCTTGAGAAGTAATTCCCGGAGCCGGTAAGGCAACGCAAGGAGAGGGAGTCCCTGCAACTGAAGCATGGAGACATGACGGTGGGCCAGTACATGAAAAAATTTGAAGAACTTACCAAGTACCACTCGTTGCTCCAGGCCAATCCTAATGAGGGTTGGAAGTGTACCCATTTTGAGTCGGGCCTGAAGCCTGAAATCAAGAAGAGCGTGGCGATTCTCCAGCTGAAGAAGTTCCTTGCTTTGGTCACCAAGTGAATGGTGGTGGAGGAAAGCATGGTGGAAGAGGTACACCCAAGCCCGTGGCGAAGACTTGGGTGGACGGCAAGAGGAAGAGGGATGATGCACCTTCAGGAAGGAACAACCGACCTCATTTTCAGGGAGGAAAGGGCAAACAATTTGCTCTACCTTCCACCCCTGCTACTCCTACTTGCCCTAAGTGTGGTAAGGGTCATAGGGGTAAGTGCCTGGCCGGTCAGAGAAAATGCTACTATTGCTTCGAGGCAGGTCACTATGTTGGAGAGTGCTTGAAGAAGAAGAAGAAGGATCAGTCCAAACCCCAAGCTACCATGAGGGTCTTTACCCTTAGTGGGGAGGCGACGGCTAAGGCCAATAATTTGATGCAAGGTATGTGTATTCTAAATGAGATTCCTTTGGTTGTACTATATGATTCTAGGGCAACCCACTCATTTATTTCTTATGATTGTGTGGATAGATTGAAATTGCATTTCACCCCCTTACCTTTTGACTTGAACGTTCTTATGCCGACAAAAGAGGCAATTCCGACTTCCCTTACATGTTTAAACTGTTCTATTGCGATTCAAGGGAAGTCTTTCATTGTTGACCTTATTTGTTTACCTTTGAGTGGTATTGATGTCATTTTGGGCATGAATTGGTTATCTCGTAATCAGGTTCTTCTAGATTGTGTTAATAAAGAGATTATTTTTCCAAATCTTCCTGTTCCCTCAAGAGAGAAACCTTCATGCTTACTTTCTAGCTATACTCAAATTTCCGAAAGCCTGTCTGATGGGAGTTGTTGTTTCATTTTACTACTTTCCTCAACTGTAGAGTCTAAATCCGACTTGAGTAGCATAACTATGGTTAGGGAGTTCCAGGATGTTTTCCCTAGTGAGGTAACCACCCTACCTCCAGACCAAGAGATTGAGTTTTCAATAGACCTGGTGCCGGGCACCGGGCCTATCTCTAAAGCCCCCTATAGGATGTCACCCCTATAGATGAGTGAATTTAAGAAGCAGCTAGAGGAGATAATCGAGAAAAAGTTCATTAGACATAGTGTGCCACCTAGGGGAGCACCAGTGCTCTTGGTTAAAAAGAAAAATGGGAGTATGAGGTTGTGTATAGACTTTAGGCAGTTGAATAAGGTAACCATTAAGAATAAATATCCTTTACCTAGGATAGACGATCTTTTAGACCAACTTAGGGGAGCGTCGATTTTCTCTAAGATAGACTTGAGATCAAGTTATCACCAGATTAAAATAAAGAGTGAGGACGTTCTAAAAACTGCCTTTAGAACTAGATACGGGCCCTATGAGTACTTAGTGATGCCTTTTGGCTTAACCAATGCTCCTGCGATGTTCATGGATTACATGAATCGGATTTTTCCGGCCCTACCTGGATAAGTTTGTTGTCGTGTTCATCGATGGTATCCTTATATACTCCCAAACCTTAGAGGAGCACGAACAACATCTTAGGACTGTGTTGGGGGTACTGAGGGAGAAAAATTTGTTTGCCAACCCTGAGAAGTGTGAGTTTTGGATGGATAGGGTTCATTTCCTAGGGTATGTCATCTCAAAGGAAGGGGTATCTGTAGACCCTAGTAAGATAGAGGTTGTAGTCGAATGGGAGAGACCCAGGTCCGTTACTGAGGTAAGAAGTTTCACAGGCCTAGTCGGTTACTACCCGAGATTTATTAAAGGATTCTGCCAGTTTGCCTTGCCTCTCACTAGGTTGACCCGTAAGGGTCATGCTTTTGTATAGGATGAGAAATGTGAGAAGAGTTTCTTGGAACTCAAGGAGAGATTGACTACCACCCCGGTTTTAGTGTTACCAGACCTGTTTAAACCCTTTGAGGTTTATAGTGATGCATCAACAAAGGGTTTAGGCTGTGTGTTGATGCAGGAGAGGAGAGTGGTGGCCTATGCCTCCAGGTAGCTTAGGCCCCATGAAGAGAATTACCCCACCCATGATCTAGAACTAGCAGCTGTGGTTTTTGCCCTCAAGATCTGTAGGCATTACCTCTATGGAGTTAAGTTTGAGGTTTATAGCGATCATAAGAGCCTTAAGTATCTCTTTGATCAGAAGGAGCTTAATATGAGGCAGAGGGGATGGATAGAGTTCTTGAAAGATTATGATTTTTAGCTGAAGTATCATCCGGGAAAGGCCAATGTAGTTGTTGATGCACTGAGTAGGAAGTTTTTCCATGCATCATCTATGATGGTATGGGAATTGGAACTGTTGGAGGAATTTAGGAACCTCAAGTTAGATGTGAGCATTGAGGGAAACTATTGTAGCCTCTTTAGGCTAGAAGTTACCAATGAGTGGAGAATTAGAGTCAAGGAAGCCCAGACATTAGATTCATATCTTCAAGCCCGTAAGGGACAACAGGGTTTCACCTGTTAGAACCACAAGAAACACTAGAAAGGGGGGTTGAATAGTGTTTCAAGCTTTTTGATTGGTTTTGGAAATCTTTAATTTAAATCATGAAGATGAACAATGTTCAAAACAAGTCTTAAGATCAGAGATAATTAAAACGTGCGGAAGATAAGAAAAATAGAGTTTCTTCTAAAGCTTAACATTGTTTTAAACAGAGGCTTCTCAAAGTATCTTCTGAAGATTATTACAAAGAGTATTTTCAGAACGGTTTCTGAAATACTTCAGATGACTAGAGGTTGTCTGAAGTCTATTTCTGATTTCTGAACTGAGCTCTTTCCAGACTCACTTCAGATAATTATTTCAGAAGTTCTTCAAGGTACATTCTTTGTAATGCTTCAAATGATATGAGAGACATTTCATGTTTTGTTCATATGAAAGATCATTTTATTGAAATAGTTGTGTTAAGTTTATTATGAAAAATACTTTTCAATCCCAACATAAATATGAAAACTGTAAATAAAGAGATTAAGGGAAAGAGAACTTAGGCACAAAATTTATCCTGGTTCACCCACAAACCCGTGAGCTACATCCAGTCCCAGAGGCAAACCACCACTGGATTTTCCACTATCTGAACTCAGATACAAGTATTCTTATACCACAGCCTCTTCAGGCTAAACAAAAAGTATTCCTTTGTTTTCAACTGTCTCTCCAGGCAACTCATGCAATATTCTTTTACAGACAAGCCTCTCCAGGCTCAACAAGTATTCCTTTGTTTTCAACTGCCTCTCCAGGCAACTCATGCAGTATTCTTTTACAGACAAGCCTCTCCAGGCTCAACCACGAGTATTCTTTCTTCCACCAAGCCTCTCCAGGCTCTCAGACACATAAAGTGTTTACAAATTAAACTAAGTTTAAGTTTCCACGAAACATAAACTTAATATTTTCCTGTACTAGAGGTTAACTGAGTACTACTCAGGATACAATGGATAAATCTAAGTACAAGGATAGACAGGGATACAAGTGTATAAGTTTGGATAAAATCCTGTCTCAAATATGAGGAATCACATCCTCTGAAAATTGGCTAAGTAGATAGTGAAATTTAGCTTCAGCCTAGTTTTCTAACCATTAGTTTCCCTGGGTTACATTCTCACCCATATAACTGGAATAACCAAGGTGTGTTCGTGGTTTTTCAACCTTTCTTGGTTGTCTTTTTGTCCAACTTAAAAGCGGCCTGATTGATTATCATTCCAGCCAACCAATATGGTTTGTTGTTCAACCGAACCACAACAACTTTGACTAACTGACCAATAGGTCGGCAGCATCTTCAAATTCAATCTTGAGGCTATTTATATGTTCTTGATGAAATAGCCGTTTGAAGATGATTCATAATACCGTTGAGATGTTGATGATGTGGCTCATATAGCCGTTATGTAATAATGTCTCAAATGGTTGCTTCTTCTTAAGCAAATAAGTGTTCAGAAGACCCTGTTCTGACACTTCTATAGATGAGCTCTTTTGAGAGATTTTCTCGATATATCTCTGCTAATTCTCTCTCTTAATTTTCTTCTGCTTTCTTCAGCTTTTCTCTGATTTCCTTTGGAGTGTATATGAGGAGATATCCGTTGGATTTGTCCTTTTGCTTATTTTGTATATGCTCCCTTTTTATTTGCTTCCTGATACCATTTCTTCTTACTTCTTTGAATTAGGTGTTTAGTCCAAAAGCTGTTGCTGCAATTTCTTCTTTGACTATATGATAATATAAACATTTAATCATATAATCTTTGCTTCTATGTTGAGAGCTGTTTCATGCATTCAGAGTGTTGATACGTTCAGATGATTGATCTCTCCAATCTTCACATATACTCTAATGCTTGCTTTTATCATATTGTAATTTTATCAGCTTCAACAAGCGCTCATGGATGCTTCATTCTTCTTCTTCTTCTTCTTCTTCTTCTTATAAAATATTTCTTCTGATGTTCAGATGATTGTAGCTTCATTCTTCTTCTTTTGAGATTTAGATAAAGATGTTGAATTAAATGTATTTTATTCAAACATCTTTCTTGTTGCTTTTACTTAGTCTTCTATCCCGTTCTGGACAACCAGCAGGTGCAGGTGCAGGTGCAGTAGGTCTGCGCACACAAAATGCCTTTTGTTGCAGGTGCAGCGGTCATTGGAGAAAGTCATTGCAGAGTTTCCTTATTTGTGCAAGACTTTGGTCGAGGTATAAAAGTATGTTTAGCTTTTATACTGAAATGCCTTTTGTTGCAGGTGCAGCAGTCATTAGAGAAAGTCATTGCAGAGTTTCCTTATTTGTGCAAGACTTTGATCGAGGCATAAAAGTATGTTTAGCTTTTATACTGGAATAAGTGTACTCCATTTTGGTAGAGTGTGCTTTACACTTTAGCAACGTCTTCAAGAGATCAATTCTTGATTCTGTTTGTAGACTTCTTCAGATAGTCTTCACGTCTTCAGACGATCTTCACGTATTCAGACGGTCTTCACGTCTTCAGACGGGTTGCGCACTTCAGATGACTTCAACACTTCAGACGGGTTGCGTACTTCAGAAGGCTTCAACACTTTAGACAAGTTGCGTACTTCAGAAGGCTTCAATACTTCAGACGAGTTGCGTACTTCAGACAACTTCAACACTTCAGACGGGTTGAAACTTCAGAAGCCTTAACTCTTCAGACGGGTTGAAACTTCAGAAGGCTTAACTCTTCAGACGGACTTTATAATAGATTCTACATTTGTTCTTCTGATCCTGATCTTCTGATTCTAATTCTGTTCATCAAATCTTCTTCTTCTTCTAATGAATATTTCAACCTGAAACGCAATCAACAAACCAATACCTTTCTCAGTAGAATCTGTTTATATAATCTTATTTGTTCTTATTATGTTCTTATATAATCTTATTTGTTAATCATTAAAACTAAAGGATATTAAGTCTTTGAGTCAGGTTTGAATGCTCAAACTGATTAATAGACTTCACAATCTCCCCCTTTCTAATGATGACAAATAAGATATGTATAACTTACAAAATGTTTTAAGGAAAGATGGTTAAGTATATAGAGGGCTCCCCCTATCTATAATACTCCCCCTGAGAAGAACATTTATTCTTTAGTTTGTTAAATGTTGCCAATTGTTAATATTCTAAATACTAACAAGATTAGATACATTTTGTTAACTTATCCTTTAGAACCCAGATGTTAATCTTTAGATTCCAATTGTTAACTTCTTAGAAACTAGATGTTTAATCTTTTAGATACCAATTATTAGTTGTTTGTTAATCATTGAGAACTAATAATACCATATATTATTAACTTATCTCAGATACCAATTGTTATATAATTACACTATTATTACATATATCAATTGTTACCATAAGTTATTCTTACTGTTATACTTTCAGTTATGACAGTTGTTATCTTCTGAGTTTCTAGCTACCTGTTACATACATCATTTTGTTAGTTTTTATATTTCTCCTCCTTTTATATTTCTCCCCCTTTTATATACTTTTAGTAGTACATACAATATTTCCAGCATTTTGTTAGTTGTATTTCCAGCATTTTGTTAGTTTGTATATTTCTCCCCCTTTTGTCATTAATTAAAAAGGTTCACTATGTTGAATTTCATATCTTTCTTCCTATTTTAAGTTCACTTACTTTTACCATTATTGCTTAGCTGTATTTCTTTACTCTTTATATTTCTCCCCCTTTTATCTTACATTAAAGTTTTTAGACATTGTCTGAATCTTGATATCAGTTGTTCTAATTTTGCAGAGACGTTATTACTCAAATTGTTATTATTGTTATTCAGATACCAAAGATTAAGGAATAAATACCAACTGTTAAATGAAATAACTTTTGATAAACAAAAGAAACTGAAATAAAAACAGAAATACACAAGTTTAAATTTTCTCAAAACATTTGATATATACAAAGAAAATTCCTTTTTTTTTTGAAAGAAAACAAGTTACATTCCAAAAACAGAATGTATTTTTCATTGCTAACTCCGGAGATTCCTTCGAAGGCCTGAGGTATAGCCTTATAGACTTCATCTCTTTCAAAGATATCATCACTCCATCTACTGCAAAAGCTTCAGGAGTTGCCTCAGAGCCCCAGACTTCATCCCAACCATGCTTTGCTGCACGCATTCTCCTTCTAACAGCTGGGACAGTGGAGGTGCATCATTTAAGACTGTGTTTCGACCAGCAGCCACCACCTTAAATCCAAGAACCACTTTGTCAGTAGTTCTCTTTATAAGATTGGCTATTATGGGATTTCCCAGTGGTCTTCCAGTCCACCTGTTATGCAGAAAGATCACCATGGTCTAAGTATAGAGAAACGGGTTTTCAGATGAACCCTTTCCCTTACTCTTCATTCCATACATCATCCAAGATGACTTGATCTTTGCCTCAACATGTTCCAGAAATCCTTCGGCTATTTTCCTTTGCTTCTTCATCATCCTTCTGGGAGCCACTTACTCAGAACCTTAGACAAAGCATAGAAGAGCTTTGAAGATTTGAGTTTGTGTGAAGAGCTCTTGTGAATTTATAGGACTTTGAAGTAGGGGTAAAATATAGAAGTAAGGAGAATGAATCCATTGGATTGTTGTTCACGCGATGTATATGGGCTCAGGTAGCTTTTCATGATTACAATTTCAGACCTTAAAAGTATCGAAACGTGCATCATTGATTGGTCATAGATGAAATGTCATAAGATACTGAGTCATTAGCATTGATGGTGAAAGTTTTGGAAAACGTTTTTGACAGACCACAAAAATAAATAAAAAATTTTGAAAATACTTTTTTCAAAATACCTTTTTAGAAACAGAATAGAGAATAGAAAATAGAGGAGAAGATGTGAGAAAACATTTTAAAAAGGAAAACTTTTAAAACAGATTTTCAGACAAAGCAAAGAGATGTTATGATTATTATTATCTGAGAAGCTTTTAACATTTTGAGTCTTTTAAGTCTTTTCTTAAAATTTTATTTGTTGATTAAAATCTTTACTAGAGGACAAATTTTTCACAGATATTTAAGTTTTAAGATGAAGTGATGTTACCATTAGATTTCCTCATTATTCTCTGGATGGAAGAATGCTTTTCTGACATTGCACCTTTCTTTAGAGACTTTTCCTTTTTCTGAGGTTGCTTGATATCTGCAAGTTCCAGTATGTGCTCCAAGAGATTCTTTGAACAATCATCTTGACCTATCCCTCAAGGATTGAGATAGACTTTAATGGCTTGAGTATTAATCACCTTAACATTCCTGACCCACAATTTCAGCAGGTTCATAAAGAGCCTTCTGAACAGGTTCAGAGAATAGGGATGTTACTAAGTCAAAATTATCTTCTCAAGTATTGAGGTAGGATTATTGCATGGTGTCAACCATCTTAACATTTCTGACCCACAATTTCAGTAAGTTTATTTATGAACTCTCTGAGCAGGTTCAGACAATGGAGATGATATCACACTAGCCATTCTTTTAGATGATGTTGCTTTAATCAGCCTTTTCTGAAGATGGTCCTTTTTAAACCTATCTTCAAAACCTGTTTTCTGAAACATACACAAACTAAAAATACCTTTCAGTAGCATCTGATATTACTTAATAGAATTAGTTAATCATTAAAATAAATGTCTTAGGTTAATAATTTCAATTTTATTATATTTCAGCAAGAACTTGTCTTAATATATAAATTTTAATTCTGTCCTTATCTTATTAAGTTAATTGATTTTATCTTTTAGTTGTACCATTTAAAGAAGTGTGTTAAGTTAAAGATTCATTTAAGCATACAAAGTTACAGGAGAAACAGTATAAACAGTCATAGACCACATAGAATGTATCAAGGATGGAACAGAGCAGAAGAGTAAATATTACTGTTATAAAGAAATGATAACAAAAAAAAATTAAGAGAAATGAAAAGACACAAGAGAAACATTATTCATCAGATGGGTTCTCAGTAATCATCAACATTCTTCTTTTCAGCTCTGAGCTTTTTAAGCTCCTTCTCAGCAGCTCTCAATCTTCTTGCAAGCCTGGAAATTCTGCCATTCACCTTCTTCAGATGATATGCACTCAACATCATCCTTTTCCTTTTTCGAGACTTTAAGTGGGTATCTTTAGTTCCTTCTTCATTGCGTGTAGCAAAAAGATGAGGAATAACCACTTGATTCTCAGTAGCTTCTTCTCTTTCAATAAGAGTCCGGTCTAACTCAGCATATGCAGCCGGAGTGAAGAAGTTAGGAGGCGGTTGGTCAAAGTGACTTTCCACTGGAAAGCCCTTGTGCATCAGAATTTTTATTATCAAGGTGTTATGAGGGTAGAAATTCACAATATCCATCTCATTCCTAAAAGACATCTGAAACAGCAGCACCCAAGGGAGACTGATCTTCTTCTTTGTCGGAAAATGTCCCAGCACAAACCTTTCCATCAAATTGATCACCAACTTGTTGTTTCTTTGGGGAAGGATACAGCAGTTTAGCACAGCAAGAAGTGCTCTAGGAGCGTTCAGAAGTTGTGAAGGTCTGTAAGGGGCTAGTCGTCTTCCTCCAAAGAGATGTTCATCAAATACGAAAGTTCCACCATGCAGGGATTCCCACTTCTGAAAATATTGTTCTCCTCTAGCGGGCACACCAATCACCTCAGCAATCAGTTTGGTGTCCATGAACAATAATCTTCCCATCACCTTCGTCTCAATTCCAGTCCTGCCAGGTCTAGATACCCTTGTGGAGTTGTTCCAGAACTCCAACACACTTTCCTCATGCCTTGGTGAGGAAATGTTGCTGAAGAAGGGAGTCCACCCCACGGCGTCAAAGTACTCTGAGATTTTATAATCAGCCTCATCAAAGTCAGAGAGATTGACCAATTTAGAAGGTATGATTCTCTCATCAAACATGGGATGGTTTGAGTCATTTGATGATGCATATATGTTGGCCATTGAGTACGATTGATCTTAAGAGATTAAGGTGCTTGAAGAATTCTGGCTCTTGAGGATAAGTTGATTGAAGTGTAGTTCCCATGATGATCTTCCAATTCTTAAATAGGCAATCAAGCATTGCTTCGTTCAATGAAGAATAACGGTTACATGCACCAAGCAATTATTGAGAGTTGTGCATCGTGCCAATTATGAGAAACCGGTTGAAGATACATTGATCCATGTTGCGCTGTATCACATTTAATAATAATCATGATAAACATACATGACTCTTCATTTACTAAAATAAATATACACATATATTCACACATACGATGCAGATAATATGCACACAAAACAAGTAATATGCATCAGGTAATTTTTATGCATAATTAAATACATACATAAAGGACAGTTAGCATGCAATCATTTATTTTCACACAAATACACTTATACGTTAACAATTTCAATAACACACAAAACATGCAACAACCAACAATTATATTAAGACCAGGATAGGAAAGATGTTACCTGTATATGATCTTGAGATAGATGTACTTTCCTTTTCCAGTTTCATCCTTCTGAATGATGCCTTGTATGAATAATGAGTTTTAAGAAAATGATTTTCTTTTCTCATTATCATTCTTCAGAGTTGCTTCAGCTTGGTGAGATTTCCATCTATTGAGGATCTACTCCTTCTGCATTTGTTAGATGCTCAACCCGAAGGTGAGCTCTGATACCAATTGTTAGAACCACAGGAAACACTAGAAGGGGGGTTGAATAGTGTTTCAAGCTTTTTGATTGGTTTTGGAAATCTTTAATTTAAATCATGAAGATGAACAATGTTCAAAACAAGTCTTAAGATCAAAGATAATTAAAACGTGCGGAAGATAAGAAAAATAGAGTTTCTTCTAAAGCTTAAGATTGTTTTAAACAGAGGCTTCTCAAAGTATCTTCTGAAGATTATTACAAAGAGTATTTTCAGAACGGTTTCTGAAATACTTCAGATGAGTAGAAGTTGTCTGAAGTCTGTTTCTGATTTCTGAACTGAGCTCTTTCCAGACTCACTTCAGATAATTATTTCAGAAGTTCTTCAAGGTACATTCTTTGTAATGCTTCAAATGATATAAGAGACATTTCATGTTTTGTTCATATGAAAGATCATTTTATTGAAATAGTTGTGTTAAGTTTATTATGAAAAATACTTTTCAATCCCCAACATAAATATGAAAACTATAAATAAAGAGATTAAGGGAAAGAGAACTTAGGCACAAAATTTATCCTGGTTCACCCACAAACCCGTGAGCTACATCCAGTCCCAGAGGCAAACCACCACTGGATTTTCCACTATCTGAACTCAGATACAAGTATTCTTTTACCACAGCCTCTTCAGGCTAAACAACAAGTATTCCTTTATTTTCAACTGCCTATCCAGGCAACTCATGCAGTATTCTTTTACAAACAAGCCTCTCCAGGCTCAACAACAAGTATTCCTTTGTTTTCAACTGCCTCTGCAGGCAACTCATGCAGTATTCTTTTATAGACAAGCCTCTCCAGGCTCAACCACGAGTATTCTTTCTTCCACCAAGCCTCTCCAGGCTCTTAGACACATAAAGTGTTTACAAATTAAACTAAGTTTAAGTTTCCACGAAACATAAACTTAATCTTTTCCTGTACTAAAGGTTAACTGAGTACTACTCAGGATACAATGGATAAATCTAAGTACAAGGGTAAGACAGGGATACAAGTGTATAAGTTTGGATACAATCTTGTCTCAAATATGAGGAATCACATCCTCTGAGAATTGGCTAAGTAGATAGTGAAATTTAGTTTCAGCCTAGTTTTCTACCCATTGGTTTCCATGGGTTACATTCTCACCCATATAACTGGAATAACCAAGGTGTGTTCGTGGTTTTTCAACCTTTCTTGGTTGTCTTTTTGGCCAACTTAAAAGCGGCCTGGTTGATTATCATTCCAGCCAACCAACATGGTTGGTTGTTCAACTGAACCACAACAACTTTGACTAACTGACCAATAGGTCGGCAGCATCTTCAAATTCAATCTTGAGGCTATTTATATGTTCTTGATGAAATATAGTCGTTTGAAGATGATTCATAATATCGTTGAGATGTTGATAATGTGGCTCATATAGCCGTTATGTAATAGTGTCTCAAACAGTTGCTTCTTCTTAAGCAAATAAGTGTTCAGAAGACCCTGTTCTTACACTTCTATAGATGAGCTCTTTTGAGAGATTTTCTCGATATATCTCTGCTAATTCTCTCTCTTAATTTTCTTCTGCTTTCTTCAGCTTTTCTCTGATTTCCTTTGGAGTGTATATGAGGAGATATCTGTTGGATTTGTCCTTTTGCTTATTTTGTATATGCTCCCTTTTTATTTGCTTCTTGATACCATTTCTTCTTACTTCTTTGAATTAGGTGTTTAGTCCAAAAGCTGTTGCTGCAGTTTCTTCTTTGACTATATGATAATATAAACATTTAATCATATAATCTTTGCTTCTATGTTGAGAGTTGTTTCATGCATTCAGAGTGTTAATACGTTCAGATGATTGATCTCTCCAATCTTCACATATACTCTGATGCTTGCTTTTATCATATTGTAATTTTATCAGCTTCAACAAGTGCTCATGGATGCTTCATTCTTCTTCTTCTTCTTCTTCTTATAAAATATTTCTTCTGATGTTCAGATGATTGTAGCTTCATTCTTCTTCTTTTGAGATTTAAATAAAGATGTTGAATTAAATGTATTTTATTCAAACATCTTTCTTGTTGCTTTTACTTAGTCTTCTATCCCGTTCTGGACAACCAGCAGGTGTAGGTGCAGGTGCAGTAGGTCTGTGCACACAAAAATGCCTTTTGTTGCAGGTGCAGCGGTCATTGGAGAAAGTCATTGCAGAGTTTCCTTATTTGTGCAAGACTTTGATCGAGGCATAAAAGTATGTTTAGCTTTTATACTGAAATAAGTGTACTCCATTTTGGTAGAGTGTGCTTTACACTTTAGCAACGTCTTCAAGAGATCAATTCTTGATTCTGTTTGTAGACTTCTTCAGATTGTCTTCACGTCTTCAGACGGTCTTCACGTCTTCAGACGGGTTGCGCACTTCAGATGACTTCAACACTTCAGACGGGTTGCGTACTTCAGAAGGCTTCAACACTTCAGACAAGTTGCGTACTTCAGAAGGCTTCAATACTTCAGACGAGTTGCGTACTTCAGACAACTTCAACACTTCAGACGGGTTGAAACTTCAGAAGGCTTAACTCTTCAGACGGGTTGAAACTTCAGAAGGCTTAACTCTTCAGACGGTCTTTATAATAGATTCTGCATTTGTTCTTCTGATCCTGATCTTCTGATTCTGATTCTGTTCATCAAATCTTCTTCTTCTTCTAATGAATATTTCAACCTGAAACGCAATAAAAAAACCAATACCTTTCTCAGTAGAATCTGTTTATATAATCTTATTTTTTCTTATTATGTTCTTATATAATCTTATTTGTTAATCATTAAAACTAAAGGATATTAAGTCTTTGAGTCAGGTTTGAATGCTCAAACTGATTAATAGACTTCACATCACCGAATCAAGTGATGGGATAATTCTTTTCCAAGGGAGAGTCTGTGTCCCCAAGGGGGTAGTCTCAAGGAAGAAATTCTAAAGGAGGCCCATAGGAGCAAGTTCACGGTGCATCCTTGGATTACCAAGATGTACCAAGACTTGAAAAGCATGTTTTGGTGGGATGGCATGAAGAAGGAGGTAGCGAGTATGTTTCTAGGTGCTTAGTATGCCAACAGGTCATGATAGAACATCAGAAACCCTCAGGAACACTCTTACCCCTAGATATACCTGAGTGGAAGTGGGAGGCTATAGCTATGGACTTTGTGATAGGGCTACCTAGAGTCCCTGCAGGCTTTGATGCCATCTGGGTCATAGTGGATCGGCTGACCAAGTAGGCACATTTTTACCTATGAGAGCAACCTAACCTCTGAGCAAGTTAGCAGACCTGTACATCAAGGAGATAGTGAAGCTCCATGGTGTACCCTCTAGCATTGTGTCAGATAGGGTTCTTAGGTTAACCTCTAGGTTCTGAAATGCTTTACACCAAACTTTTGGTACTAAACTGAGGTTTAGTATTGCGTACTATCTTCAGACTGACGGTCAGTATGAGAGGACCATTCATGTGATACCCCTAGTTACCACTAAAAGTACCACATGCATTACACGTGACCAATGAAGTAGAACATCAAAAATGCGGAAGTGTTTTTTTTTTTTTTTTGAAAAGGGTTTAGGTGTCATTGACCTATTACCTCTCTAGCTTTATTTTAAGTACTTATGAAATATCCTTTCCTTCACTTTCAAAAACTTATCTTTCCGTAAGCGTCGAAAGAATTAACACCTTACGCGCATACACAACATACACATGGTTAAAGACCTTGAGAGAACATAAAACAGTATGACATAAATACATACATACATATTAAGTAGCATCGATGTACCTCTCGAATACCCACATGACCACATTAAAACATAAGTTCTGGTAGTAAAATAAATGAGACCTCTAACAGAATACAAAAGAAGAGATTCCTAAATCAGAGCTGCGTACTACCTAGACTCAACACAACCTAGTCCTTTTCAGGTGCAAGAGGAAGTCTGGGGTGCGTGATGGTGACACAAACCCCCCCCATAGTACTCACACCTGCGCGGGATACCCGTCACCCTCCGGGTGCCCCTCGGCAACCATCTGATTCGCACCTGCATCGACGTCATGACGGAAGTCCTCGATACCGACTGTCAACGTGACGAGAAGAGCATAGAAAGAAGAGATAGAAAAGAAGGGTGAGAACATCGCATGAACTCACAACATGTAGGATACAACAAACTAGAGCACACACACAGAGGCAATCCACACAGTCGAATCAATAAGCAATCACGACATCTCATCATGGTGTACTCATATGAACGCAACTTTTACTATTATAATGCAATATCTAATGCATGCGGGCCCAAGGAAACATCACCATCGGCAGAGCACATAGCAGCTGCCCGACCATATATACACAGCACGTCAGGAGTTAGAGTCTGTACTAGCATTGGTACAAAGAGCATTGCTCATACATTTTGGCCAAATCATTTAAGCGTTCTTCCAGACAATCTCAACTGACCCGAAAATCATGAGAGCGACAGGAATAGCTAAGCTGGGTTCCCCAATCTCGACGGTAGGGAGCTAATCTACGTCACCTGAGATCTTCCGGGAGCTAGGCTATCCTCAGGGCTGGCGTCCCTTTTGAGGACCCCCTGGTGTTCTTTGCAAAACCCAGTTGCACCCTTCCCAACCGATTTCACACTGTACCAAGTGCTACTGTCATATAGGTCATAAGGTTTTCAACCTCGAACATCAACAATGCTTCATGATGCATGTCACACAACAATGCTCACAACATTCACATCCTTACAGGCAAAGCCCATTGAACCATTCAACGTCACCACATCCCTGTGGCACGGCCCGAATTCAATGTCTTTCCTTCAAGGAAAACCGAACCCTACCTTGGGTTGGAACCACACTCTCTCACTAAGCTTCTCAAGTTTTATGAAGAAAGAGTGTGTTTGTTATAGCCTTTTAAGGTAGTTTGTACTAATGTTCTTGATAATCATGTCCACTTAAGTCCTATAATTTACTAAGACTTATGATTGTGTCTTATGAATAGTATTACTTATCCTAATTTTCTTTGTATGACTAATTAAGATTAGGTTTGACTTTTAATCATAATTAGCCTTCATTAACTGAATTTCAATTAATTTTAATCCTCTTTAATTAAGTCTTAATTTTTACTTAAGATTCTAATTAATTCTTAATCTTCTCCTTAAACTTGGATTAGAGTTTTAATTATACTTGATTAAGGTTAATCATGATTAATTAGTTCTTAATCAACATTCTTGATCAATTACTTAATTAATACTTTCATCAAGGTTAATTAACTTTAGACTTAATTAATCATCCTGTACTTAATTAACTTAAGTGAATTAGGTTAGTTAACTTAGGTAATTGAATTAGTTAAGCCCACTAATTAATCCAAAGTTTTTAATTTTTATTAACTTGGTTTAGAGTTGAAGTCCAACTCTAATCTAAGCCCAATTTCATAAATTATTTTTGGTTGACTTTTTAAATGAGTCTTTGACTCTCTTTTTGAAGGCTTTGGGCCCAAACCAAAGGCCCAAAGGTTTGATGACTCATGGGAGCCCATTTTTGTACACAACAAGCCAAAATGTTGACTTTTATGTTGACTTCTAATTAGATTTTTGTTGTAATCCGAAATTTAATTTTTTTAATGTTTCTAAAACATATTTCTTTTTGAAAGTAAATTCTTTTAGTTAATTAGATTTATTGGCCCATGAAAATTTTAAGGCCCAAAAACACCTTTTTCAAGTTTTACTTGGATCTCTTGGATCAAAAGGCATTCTTGATGAATTTCATCAAGAACAACCTCATGAACATCAAGAACACCTTGAATGTTCATCAATTTTTCCAGAATTTCCAGCAACCATACAATCATTTCTAACCACAAAGATCACACCAAATCATATCAAAATCACCAATGCACACATTCAAGTTCAAACCTCACTTTTTTAAGCTCAAAAGTAGCACTTTCTCAAGCATCAACCATCAAAACAATGTCTTAACTTGAAACAACTCCATGCATGTCCTTAAAATCATCATTAAAACACATTCCAAGCACCAAATTAATTTTGAACCACATGCACACAAGCACATTAACAAGCAAGTCTCTTTTTTTAAAAAAAAAAATTCAAATATACAGCCACTGTGAAGATCACGTATCTCCCAGCCTAATCATCTTATCCATGATCCGACCGTTCAAAATGAAGACTCAGATATTATGAACCAGCCATTAAAATTTCAGCTTGATCCAACGGTGAACGAATCTGCAGTCGCCATTTTATGGTCGCTGCTCTAGGTAAAAACGGGAAAAATTTCTTTCCAATCAATTTCTCAATTTGCATGCATCAACAACCACAATCCAAGCACTTTTCAAGTATCAAAATAAAGTTCAAAACACACACACAGCCCAGCTCAAGAAATCTAAGACACTTCATTCAAAAGGAGGTTCCAAAAGTGATTTTTTTTTTCAAGAGAAAAAGAGGATCAAGACAAGGATCAAGGGTAATCCTTGACTCTAGTTACCAATCCTACTAGAGTTCAAGTTCTCCCCCCCCCTTACCTAAGGAATTTCCTCAAGGATAAAGTGCAGCCACAGCTCACAAAACAGCTCCAAAGATGCCTCCTTTAGTCACCAACAAGGATCTTTCAAGGCTAGAAGGCTTAGAAATTTAAGCTTTGGTTCAAAAGATGGAACCTTGGCTTGGTGTGTTTAAGGGGAGATGAAAAATTTGGAGAGAAAGTGTGAGAGGGTCTCACAGCCAAGAGGAAGAAAAAGAGAGAAAATGAGAGAGTTTCCAAGCTTGCATGTAGGAAAGAAAGAAGAAATGGTGAGTTATGGTGTAGTAAATGCCATAAAAACTCATTTTTTTTGTTTTTTAACACATGGCTTGGATGGGAGGAAAGGAGGAGACAAGTGTCTCTCATGCACCAAGGCTGCATTATGCACAGTCTTCTAGGAGGAAAAAGGGAAGGTTTGTGCAATTTTTCTGGCCCGGATCAAGAGTATTCGGGCCCGGTTCAAGAGACAAGAGGGGCAAAAAGGTCATTTTTCAGAAAAATCCCAAAAATTCCCAGAAATTCCCTAAAGATAGGAAATTCAATTCTAAATCCAAAAATATAAATTTTGATGATAAAAAATAATTTTAATTAATCAAAATCCAATAAAACACTTAAAACGGCAAAAACGGTAAAACGCGGGTGTTACAACTCTCCCCCTCTAAAAAGAAATTTCGTCCTCGAAATTTGTGCGTACCTTCTTGAAATAAATGAGGATAAGACTTCTTCAATTGCTCTTCCAACTCCCAGGTTGCATTCCCTTCATCAGTTGGACTCCAAATAACCTTTACCAACAGGAATCTCTTTTCCTCTCAACTGCTTAATCCTTCGGTCTCCGATTCGCACAGGTAATACTTCATAAGTTAAGTTTTCTTTTAATTGTATTACGTCGGGTTCTATGACGTGCGAAGGGTCTAGGAATATACTTTCGGAGTTGTGACACATGGAACACATTATGAAGATTAGAAAGAAAAGGTGGTAAAGCGATTTGGTAAGCAACAAGACCAATTCTTTTCAAAATTTGGTAGGGACCAATGAATTTAGGTGTAAGTTTTCGAGATCGCATTGCCCTACCAACCCCAGTCGTTGGTGTAACTCTCAAAAAGACATGGTCTCCTTCTTTGAATTCAAGGGGTTTCCTCCTCCGATCATAGTAACTTTTCTACCTGCTCTGTGATATTTTCATCCTTTCCTGAATCATCTTGATCTTTTCCGTGGTTTGCTGAATCATCTCAGGCCCCAACACTAGGCCATCACCAGATTCAAACCAACACAAAGGTGTTCTACACTTTCTACCATACAGGGCTTCATATGGTGCCATTCCAATACTAGAATGGAAACTATTGTTGTAGGTGAACTCGATCAGTGCCAACAACTGATCCCAACTTCCCTTGTGTTCTAACACACATGCCCTCAGCAAATCCTCTAGGGATTGGATAGTCCGCTCAGACTAACCATCTGTTTGAGGGTGATATGATGAACTAAGCCTCAACTTGGTTCCTAAAGCTTGTTGCAGACTACCCCAAAATCTGGATGTAAACCTAGGGTCTCTATCTGACACTATGCTAGACGGAACCCCATGTAGTCTTATTACTTCCTTAATATACAACTGGGTCAACTTTTCTAGAGAAAACTTAATGTTAATGGGAAAGAAATGAGCAGATTTTGTTAACCTATCAACAATTACCCATATAGCATCAAAACCTGCAGAAGTTCTAGGTAAACCTACCACAAAATCCATAGATATGCTATCCCATTTCCACTCAGGGACATCTAAAGGCTGTAACTCTCCTGATGGTCTTTGATGTTCAATCTTAGCTTTCTGACAAACCAAACAAGAAGCTACATACTCAGCTACTTCCTTTTTCATTCCGGACCACCAAAACATCTTCTTCAGATCTTGATATATCTTAGTTGTTCCAAGGTGAATACTCAATCCACTCTTATGAGCCTCTTCTAAGATCAGTTTCCTTATTCACTTATCATCAGGTATACATATCCTATTTTTGAATCTAATCACAAAACTCAGATTCTCCTTTCTTAGGGACTAGATCCTTCAAAACTTGCAAAGATTGATCCACTTCCTGTGCTACGCGAACTTGCTCCAAGAAATCACTTGAAATCTTCAAGGTTCCCAATCTTATACTCTTAGGACCAAATCCAACATCTAGGTTTAGGTCTCTAAACTTTTCTGTCAGCTCTAGCTCCTTAACCATCATTGCTGACATGTGCAAAGATTTCCTACTCAACGCATCAGCCACTACATTGGCTTTCCCAGGGTGGTATTGCAGACTAAAATCATAATCCTTTAAAAAACTCCATCCATCGTCTCTGCCTAATATTCAATTCCTTCTGATCAAACAGATACTTCAAGCTCTTATGGTCACTAAAGACTTCAAACCTAGCGCCATACAGATGGTGCCTCCAAATCTTCAGAGCAAAAACTATGGCTGCCAACTCTAGATCATGCGTAGGGTAATTTACTTCGTGTGTTCGCAGTTGCCTAGAGGCATAAGCCACTACTTTTCCTTTTTTCATCAACACACCGCCTAATCCTGGTTTTGAAGCATCACAGTATACTTCAAAACTCTCTTGTGGGTCAGGTAAAACTAACGCAGGCGCAAAAGTTAACCTTTTCTTCAATTCCTGAAAACCATCTTCATACTACTGGCTCCAAACAAAAGGTTGGTCTTTCCTAATCAAACGGTTCAACGGAGTTGCTATCCTTGAAAAATTTTCAATAAACTTACGGTAGTAACCAGCTAACCCCAAGAAGCTTCTCACTTCCGTTAAAGTCCCAGGTGCTTCCCACTGCAACACAGTTTCTACCTTAGCTGGGTCTACGCTAACTCGTCCACTATAGATCACATGACCTAGGAAATTCACTTCCTTTAACCAAAACTCACACTTAGATAGCTTAGCATACAACTTCCTATCTCTTAAGATTATTCCAAAGAATGCTATACTTCCCATTGGATCCTAGAAATAGGAGAGAACATGGCACGAAAGAATGAGGATAAGTTGGCTTAAATGAGGTTAGAAAACTGGGTTCACTAAGGAGGGAAAGGAACACCAATGACAACCAATCCAGATGGAATTACTAGACACATGTAGCATTCATGGTAAAGTCCAAAACGGATTGTAAGATTACCTATAGTCTCGGTATATAGATAGAAGCAATCTATCTTAGGGAATATTATTATTTTTTTGTTCCTTATGGTTATTATACTTCCAAGGATTGTATTTGTCCCCTAGGGCATCCTTACGCGAAATGCCACCTATTTATCTAGTACTATTCCAATCCAATCTTTAAAATCCTGCCTAGATATTTACTAATTTATATACCTTTCCTTGAGAGTCTAAGTCCATTAAGATTAATGTACAAACTAATCCTGTAAATTGGTATGACCATACTAAATCAACGTGTCATGATTCTTACCAATTCCAATCTTAATCGTTTATGAGATTCCATTCACATACCTTATTCAATCTATAGGAGCATCAATCAAGTATACTCTTAGTCATCAAAATCAACACATACGATAATCGCTCATTATTTGACATATCTATTATTTCTACTAACCTCATGGAAGTGTTATCCTTACTTAGCTCATACCATTGTAGCTCTTGTAGTGCTTACTCGTGCATATAATTCTCCATCACATGATCTCTTTCTTCAATTTCCTGCGTAATCTTGATACTTAACAGATCATTTGCTTAGTCATACCCTACCATCCGACTAAAATTCCTTAAGAACTACATCTTGTGCTATTGGCCTCAATACTTTGACATCCTTTGTCTTAAATCGAGTTTTTCCACTTGTTTCTATAAATCCTCATTTTATCAATCCGTTAGAGATAGCGATCATACTCTAGTGTATCTATCAAACTTCAATCATGGCACTCATTCCACAGGTCAAACCCTTTTAGACTTCAAGTTCATCAACAGGGTATCCAAATATACCTTAATTACTAAGATCAAATCTCAATTCATATGTTTCTCATTCTTATCCTAAACTCCATCATTATTCATCCTGAGTATATCCCAAGTCATCAATTACTTCTAACTTGCTTTGCCAAAATATATATATTTTCAATAACTGAATCCTTAAGAGCTATTAGTACAAATCCCCAAATTTCAAAACCTTAATAATTAAACCTTAATGATCAATCATCTTAACCTTGAATTTACGGCCTGAATTCATTATCGATCCCTTAGGTTACTCATCTAAAGGAATGGGAACTTATCCTTAGTGGTCATCCTATCCTGACCTTTGATGTCTCACTCAACACCTCAATCCACAAGTCAAATCAACTATTGGCTACACTAATGTACCATCTCAGGACCTAGAGGTCTTGGCAAACTCGTTTTAGAAGCTTGATTACTTGGTTCATTCATACTACCTTAATTCTAATTAGGGTGTTAAGTTAATTCTTTTATGAGGTGTGATTTTATGCTACCCTGTCTCCTTCCCAGGAGATCGCCCATCTCAGGGTTGCCTCTTTCTACCAAGAAATCCTGCATTCGCAGAACAAGTCAACTTCTTCCGTTTCATGCAGAACCATTCAAGCAAGAATAAGCAACGCTACACACAGATCCTCATATTACTAAGATAGTAAGATGAGAGCAACCAATTCACACAAGGCAAACAATCAACACAAACAAACAATCAACACAGAGTAAACACAGAGAGAAGGGTATTGCAGACCATACCCGAGGCCAAAAGGAAAGAACAACTCTGATACCACCTAAATGTGATACCCCTAGTTACCACTAAAAGTACCACATGCATTACACGTGACCAATGAAGTAGAACATCAAAAATGCGGAAGTGTTTTTTTTTTTTTTGAAAAGGGTTTAGGTGTCATTGACCTATTACCTCTCTAGCTTTATTTTAAGTACTTATGAAATATCCTTTCCTTCACTTTCAAAAACTTATCTTTCCGTAAGCGTCGAAAGAATTAACACCTTACGCGCATACACAACATACACATGGTTAAAGACCTTGAGAGAACATAAAACAGTATGACATAAATACATACATACATATTAAGTAGCATCGATGTACCTCTCGAATACCCACATGACCACATTAAAACATAAGTTCTGGTAGTAAAATAAATGAGACCTCTAACAGAATACAAAAGAAGAGATTCCTAAATCAGAGCTGCGTACTACCTAGACTCAACACAACCTAGTCCTTTTCAGGTGCAAGAGGAAGTCTGGGGTGCGTGATGGTGACACAAACTCCCCCCCCATAGTACTCACACCTGCGCGGGATACCCGTCACCCTCCGGGTGCCCCTCGGCAACCATCTGATTCGCACCTGCATCGACGTCATGACGGAAGTCCTCGATACCGACTGTCAACGTGACGAGAAGAGCATAGAAAGAAGAGATAGAAAAGAAGGGTGAGAACATCGCATGAACTCACAACATGTAGGATACAACAAACTAGAGCACACACACAGAGGCAATCCACACAGTCGAATCAATAAGCAATCACGACATCTCATCATGGTGTACTCATATGAACGCAACTTTTACTATTATAATGCAATATCTAATGCATGCGGGCCCAAGGAAACATCACCATCGGCAGAGCACATAGCAGCTGCCCGACCATATATACACAGCACGTCAGGAGTTAGAGTCTGTACTAGCATTGGTACAAAGAGCATTGCTCATACATTTTGGCCAAATCATTTAAGCGTTCTTCCAGACAATCTCAACTGACCCGAAAATCATGAGAGCGACAGGAATAGCTAAGCTGGGTTCCCCAATCTCGACGGTAGGGAGCTAATCTACGTCACCTGAGATCTTCCGGGAGCTAGGCTATCCTCAGGGCTGGCGTCCCTTTTGAGGACCCCCTGGTGTTCTTTGCAAAACCCAGTTGCACCCTTCCCAACCGATTTCACACTGTACTAAGTGCTACTGTCATATAGGTCATAAGGTTTTCAACCTCGAACATCAACAATGCTTCATGATGCATGTCACACAACAATGCTCACAACATTCACATCCTTACAGGCAAAGCCCATTGAACCATTCAACGTCACCACATCCCTGTGGCACGGCCCGAATTCAATGTCTTTCCTTCAAGGAAAACCGAACCCTACCTTGGGTTGGAACCACACTCTCTCACTAAGCTTCTCAAGTTTTATGAAGAAAGAGTGTGTTTGTTATAGCCTTTTAAGGTAGTTTGTACTAATGTTCTTGATAATCATGTCCACTTAAGTCCTATAATTTACTAAGACTTATGATTGTGTCTTATGAATAGTATTACTTATCCTAATTTTCTTTGTATGACTAATTAAGATTAGATTTGACTTTTAATCATAATTAGCCTTCATTAACTGAATTTCAATTAATTTTAATCCTCTTTAATTAAGTCTTAATTTTACTTAAGATTCTAATTAATTCCTAATCTTCTCCTTAAACTTGGATTAGAGTTTTAATTATACTTGATTAAGGTTAATCATGATTAATTAGTTCTTAATCAACATTCTTGATCAATTACTTAATTAATACTTTCATAAAGGTTAATTAACTTTAGACTTAATTAATCATCCTGTACTTAATTAACTTAAGTGAATTAGGTTAGTTAACTTAGGTAATTGAATTAGTTAAGCCCACTAATTAATCCAAAGTTTTTAATTTTTATTAACTTAGTTTAGAGTTGAAGTCCAACTCTAATCTAAGCCCAATTTCATAAATTATTTTTGGTTGACTTTTTAAATGAGTCTTTGACTCTCTTTTTGAAGGCTTTGGGCCCAAACCAAAGGCCCAAAGGTTTGATGACTCATGGGAGCCCATTTTTGTACACAACAAGCCAAAATGTTGACTTCTATGTTGACTTATAATTAGATTTTTGTTGTAATCCGAATTTAATTTTTTTAATGTTTCTAAAACATATTTCTTTTTGAAAGTAAATTCTTTTAGTTAATTAGATTTATTGGCCCATGAAAATTTTAAGGCCCAAAAACACCTTTTTCAAGTTTTACTTGGATCTCTTGGATCAAAAGGCATTCTTGATGAATTTCATCAAGAACAACCTCATGAACATCAAGAACACCTTGAATGTTCATCAATTTTTCCAGAATTTCCAGCAACCATACAATCATTTTTAAACCACAAAGATCACACCAAATCATATCAAAATCACCAATGCACACATTCAAGTTCAAACCTCACTTTTTTAAGCTCAAAAGTAGCACTTTCTCAAGCATCAACCATCAAAACAATGTCTTAACTTGAAACAACTCCATGCATGTCCTTAAAATCATCATTAAAACACATTCCAAGCACCAAATTAATTTTGAACCACATGCACACAAGCACATTAACAAGCAAGTCTCTTTTTTTTTAAAAAAAAAACTTCAAATATACAGCCACTGTGCAGATCAAGTATCTCCCAGCCTAATCATCTTATCCATGATCCGACCGTTCAAAATGAAGACTCAGATATTATGAACCAGTCATTAAAATTTCAGCTTGATCCAACGGTGAACGAATCTGCAGTCGCCATTTTATGGTCGCTGCTCTAGGTAAAAACGGGAAAAATTTCTTTCCAATCAATTTCACAATTTGCATGCATCAACAACCACAATCCAAGCACTTTTCAAGTATCAAAATACAGTTCAAAACACACACACATCCCAGCTCAAGAAATCTAAGACACTTCATTCAAAAGGAGGTTCCAAAAGTGATTTTTTTTTTTCAAGAGAAAAAGAGGATCAAGACAAGGATCAAGGGTAATCCTTGACTCTAGTTACCAATCCTACTAGAGTTCAAGTTCTCCCCCCCCCCCCTTACCTAAGGAATTTCCTCAAGGATAAAGTGCAGCCACAGCTCACAAAACAGCTCCAAAGATGCCTCCTTTAGTCACCAACAAGGATCTTTCAAGGCTAGAAGGCTTAGAAATTTAAGCTTTGGTTCAAAAGATGGAACCTTGGCTTGGTGTGTTTAAGGGGAGATGAAAAATTTGGAGAGAAAGTGTGAGAGAGTCTCACAGCCAAGAGGAAGAAAAAGAGAGAAAATGAGAGAGTTTCCAAGCTTGCATGTAGGAAAGAAAGAAGAAATGGTGAGTTATGGTGTAGTAAATGCCATAAAAACTCATTTTTTTTGTTTTTTAACACATGGCTTGGATGGGAGGAAAGGAGGAGACAAGTGTCTCTCATGCACCAAGGCTGCATTATGCACAGTCTTCTAGGAGGAAAAAGGGAAGGTTTGTGCAATTTTTCTGGCCCGGATCAAGAGTATTCGCGCCCGGTTCAAGAGACAAGAGGGGCAAAAAGGTCATTTTTTAGAAAAATCCCGAAAATTCCCAGAAATTCCATAAAAATAGGAAATTCAATTCTAAATCAAAAAATATAAATTTTGATGATAAAAAATAATTTTAATTAATCAAAATCCAATAAAACACTTAAAACGGCAAAAACGGTAAAACGCGGGTTTTACAATTCAGACCTTAGAGGACATGCTTATGGCATGTGTGTTAGAGGAAAAGGGGAGTTGGCATAGGTACCTGCCCCTCATAGAGTTTGCCTACAACAACAGTTTTCACAACAGTATAGGTATGGCACCCTGTGAGGCTTTGTATGGAAGGAGGTGTAGGTCCCCACTCTGTTGGTGTGAAGTGGGAAAGAAGAGTTTGTTAGGTCCCGAGTTGGTTCAGGAAACCACTGAGAAAATCAAGAGTATTAGGGAGAAACCGGTAACTGCCCAAAGTCGGCAGAAGAGTTATGTTGATAAGAGGATGAGAGACTTAGAGTTTGAGGAAAGTGATCATGTATTTCTAAAAGTTACTCCTGTCACAGGCATAAGAAGGGCCATCAAGGCCAAAAAGCTAAATCCCTGATTCATTGGTCCCTTTCAAGTCCTACAGAGGGTTGGTCCTCTTGCTTATCGCATAGCTCTTCCCCCTATTTGTCCAATGTTTATGATGTCTTCAATGTGTCCCAACTTCGAAAGTATGTCCATGATCCTTCCCACATTATAAATGCAGAATCACTACAATCGAGGGATGATCTAACAGTTCCAACCAGACCTCCATAAATTATCGACTTAAGCGTCAAGACCTTAAGGAGTAAGACCATTCCGCTAGTGAAGGTATTTTGGATAGGTCAGTCACTTGAGGAAGCGACATGGGAGAAAGAAGATGATATTTGTTCCCAATTTCCGGAACTTTTTGTTTGAGGTAAATGTATTTTGCATACTTATAATTCTAGCCAATTTTGGGGATAAAATTGTTTTAAGGAGGGTAGAATTGTAACATCCCAAGGTTTCAGTTATAATGTGTGTTAAAATGGTAATAAAATGGGTTCGGTGATAAAAGAAATTATTTTGGTAGTGTTTGGATGTTGGGGGAATGATTTAGGCATCAAAATGGAAAATTCTACTCTGGTCTGCGCGCTCAAGCGCGCTGATGGGCGCTCAAGCGTGCAGAGAACCAAATTTTGTAATTCAGACAGAAACTTTGGGCGCTCAAGCGCCCTGGTGCGCGCTCAAGCGCCCAAGCCTGATGCTCATTTCTCCTAGGCAGAGACTTTGGGCGCACAAGCGCCCTATTGCGCGCTCAAGCGCGCGAGCGCGTCCCTGTTCTCATTAATTCGCTGAATCTCTTCCTTTTCTTCATTTTTCTTCTTTTCTAGGGTTTTAAGTGAGAGAGAGGGTTTTTAGAGAGAGAAAGTGAGAAAGAGAAGGAGCACAACTAGATTGAAGGTTTCCCCCACCATTCCAAGGCTTGGAATCATCTTCACCTCCTCCTTCATCTTCATTTTCCTTTCATTCAAGGTGAGTGTGTTCACCACCCACTTCCATCTTGTGTGAAACCCATGAATGCTCCATTTTCCTCTTTCCCTTGCTTGCATTGAATGTTTTTGTCTGATTATCAATGATTTTTTAGCTATTGGTTGGATTAGTTATTGAATGGTTATTTTTGCTTAAACCCTAGGGTAGAGAAATTTGGGGATTTTGCTATTCTTGAATGTTAATGATAGAAATTGAGTAGAACTATATAATCATGTTGTAATATGCTTTGGAAGGATGTATGTGACCCTTATGAAATTATCTCACTCATGTTTGAAGGAACTTGATTTGGGTCTTTGAGACCTCATGGTACAATATATAAATTGACTGTTGAATCCTTTGTCTTCATGCTTAAAAGAGGTATTTGGGGCCTTGGATTTCATGTGTAAAAGAGGAAATTGATTGTTTGAATCTATCACAGTAATGGGATAAGGTCCATGTGGCCTTCAGGGATGACGGTTCCTGTTAGCCTGAGCTCAGTCTAGCCTTCACAAATAAGTGGAAAGACCCCTTGGGTGTTGGGTTAAACACTTCATGTTAAATTTATAATTTGATTCATTGAATGTGATTATTATGAGATATTATTGAATTTTTCTGGATTGTTGCATTACATTTGCTTGAACTAGCTCCCACACTGTTTATACACACTCACTGGGACTCTAGTCTCATTATACAATATATTTTGTATTTAGATTCATAGGGTCCTAGGTTGGATGCTTGACTTGGGAGAAGATTGAAGGTTTGGGCCGGTTGTTTCGCCCCAATTGTCATTTGGATTATTTTGATTGTATAGGCTGACTTATTATTTTGAAATGGGATATTTTAGTACATGTAGGGCCTTAAGAGCATTATTATGATTGTTTCAGGACACATGTATAATTGTATCCATTTAGTCTATGGTTTTATTTAGTAGTAGTGTTGAAGCCCTTGTTGGCATTGAACTTATTATGTATCAATGATTGCTCTTTATGTTGCTTAAGTAACTGTTGGATTACCTAAGCGTGGTTTATGATTGTGTTGTGATATCGATAATGCACGAAATAATTTCATAACTTCGGGTATTGCGTTTCCAACGGTCGTAATCCTTGAATTATGAAATTAGAACGTTACATGTCGTGTTATAATACTACATTATAAATTGTTTGCGTTATAGATTTAATATCACATTGTCGATAAAAAGTATAAATTTATCAATTTATGAACATTTAAATGTAAATCACGACAAAATTGTTTGTTGAAAAAAATAGGGGTACTAACAGTTATTTCTATTATCAGTCAGGGGTACCGAATGTAAATCACGACAAATCATATATGTTGAAAAAAATAGGGATTCTAACAGTTATTTTATTCTCAATCAGGATAAGCAAAAGTTAATTAACACTATTTCAAATATATATTCTTTAAGATTATAGAGAGAGAGAGTATGTGTTTTTGTGTGCTCGCATGTAATATTGACCTCTTTACAACAATATATGTAAAGAAAGAAAAAGAATCTTTGGTATGCATTAATTGTATTATTTAGTCAATAAATAAATATTAATCCCTTTTGAGGGATAATAATCTTTGAAGTGGGTTTTGTTTCCCCCTATTTAACTTTTTGATATACATGACTAAGGATTGAACCCTTCTTAATATGGTTAACACACTCAACAATCTACCAATTGTGCTAGTTGGCGATAAAAACTTGAACGAAATGATTAAAGCATATCTTTTAATTTGCAATTAATTTCTGATAAAATTTTGCCAATATTTTTCATCACAAAGTTGTTAAGATAGCAATTTTTTTTGTTATTTGGCTTGTATAAAATCAACCCTTAAGGTTGAGGATAAGACATCCAACAATGGAAAACTTTTATTAAAGTAGAAAGTAATTAATACTTTCTATTTTAATAAAAAAATTTAAAATTCTTATCCTAAGCTCTAACGACTGATTTTATCAAAACTGTTCTTTTTTTTTGTGTTGTGGTGATGTTATGTGTCATTTTGATGTGTTAGTATATCTCTGGTGATATTAATGTAATCAATATAGGAAGATCCAAAGCATAAAAGAACATTATTAATTAAATATCTAGAAATTAGTATTCTTAATATGAAAGGAAAATACTAAACAAAACAAAATAAATTGACATTGTTATTGAATCTTGTATGGATAGGTGGAGTTCACTGTTCAACCTTATCATAAAACTATGGTTGAATCTTGACAAATTTTGATGAATTTATTATGTGAAATTAACTTATTATGACTTTGTTGTTCTAATCAATAGGAAGATATATAAATGCAATTGATAGTTAAAATTAAGGCCAGGTTACTTACTAACTTATTCTATTTCTTAAAATATGTGAGTATTATGTAATTACTCGTTAGCTATAGACAAAGTTTTATGCAAGTCAACAAATCTACTTCTAAATAGATTAATAGAAATGGACCTAAATATTTATGTTTTATCTCTTACTTTACAAAATTGAATGAAAAAAATTATATATTATTTTTCAGTACTCAATTTTGATCGGTTATTTTATTTTATTCGAAAAAACAAGATTAGAAAAATGATAAAAATTGAAAAAATATGTCTAGTTTAAAATCTTGAGAGTAGATTTTTATCAAGAATGCCTAAGGGATCAAATCATGATTAATAATATTTATCATTGATTCTTATAAAAATATCCCTCTTAATTAAAATGGATTATGGGATATGAATTATGTTGTTTCTATTGCTATCAAATCAAGACAATCCACAAGTGTGATTTTTTTTAAAATAAAAAAGGGATTCTGATTGAATAAGTAACATAATCAAATGATTAATTTCAGGGAAATAAAAAAGAATAAAAAAATAATCGTAAACAATTTGGTGTGGAAAGAATGGAAGAAACAAAATCTTGATTCATAACCTTTCAAGTCCCACATTGAGTAGTGCACTCTCTTCTAACCTCTCATTCTCCTATAAAAGGAATAGACTGCCAAGTGATTAAGACATCCAGGAACAATGGATCATGTGAACCTAAAACGTGTATAGGGACTGCATTTAGTTCAAATGTTGGGAGATCTAGTGCATCATGTGGATCTAGTGCAAGACATTGGGATCTAGCCATGGATTGGTGGAGCATCAAGAGTGGTCTTTTTCAAGCTAAGTTTATCCATCTTTTTTTATTACCTAAAAGTTGTTTTAGAATTTTAGGCCTCGTTTGGGGTGGTTGCGAGTTTTCAGTGTTTACTTTGATTTATCTTGCAGTGTAGTTTGTGTTAGAACCACAGGAAACACTAAAAGGGGGGGTTGAATAGTGTTTTAAACTTTTTGATAGTTTTTGGAAATCTTTTGGTTAAAACATGAATATGGGCACCGTTTGAAATAAGTCTTAAGATTATTTTAAACAGAGGCTTCTCAACGTAAGTTCTGAAGATTATTACAAAGAGTATTTTCAGCGCAGTTTCTGAAATACTTCAGACTACTAGAGGTTGTCTGAAGTCTGTTCCTGATTTTTGAACTGATCTCTTTCAGACTTACTTCTGAGATTTTATTTTAGAAGTTCTTCAAGGAGCATTCTTTGTAAAGCTTCAAATGATATAAGAGATATCTCATGTTTTGTTCATATGAAAAATTATTTTATTGAAATAGTTGTGTTAAGTTTATTATAGAAAATACTTTTCAAGTTCCAACTTAAATATGAAAACTGGAGGTAAAGAGATTGAAGAAAAACTTGGGCATAGAGATTTCAGACAGGCTTTTAAAGAGGCTGTCTGAAGTTTTCAGACGGCTGGTAAAAACTAATTTTAAAAGATGTTTTGTGCCCCTTTTTAAAATATCAGATTAATTATTCTGACCCTTTGATTGTATAAACAGAATTGATAAGAGATAAGGGTAAGAAAACTTAGACAAGGAATTTATCCTGGTTCACCCACAAACCTGTGAGCTACATCCAGTCCCAGAGGCAAATCACCACTGGATTTTTCATTATCTGAATCCACAGATACAAGTATTATTCACAGCCTCTTCAGGCCTACACAAGTATTACTTTGTTTTCAACTGCCTCTCCAGCAACTCATTGCAGTATTCTTTTCTATCAAGCCTCTCCAGGCTCTACAACAAGTATTCTTTTCTATCAAGCCTCCCCAGGCTCTACCACAAGTATTCTTTTCTATCAAGCCTCTCCAGGCTCTACAACGAGTATTCTTTTCTATCAAGCCTCTCCAGGCTCTACCACAAGTATTCTTTTCTATCAAGCCTCTCCAGGCTCTACAACGAGTATTCTTTTCTATCAAGCCTCTCCAGGCTCTACAACGAGTATTCTTTTCTATCAAGCCTCTCCAGGCTCTACAACAAGTATTCTTTTCTATCAAGCCTCTCCAGGCTCTACAACGAGTATTCTTTCTTCCACCAAGCCTCTCCAGGCTCTCAGACACTTTTCCAAGTGTAGAGTATTCTTTCTTCCACCAAGCCTCTCCAGGATCTCAGACACATAAAGTGTTTACAAATTAAACTAAGTTTAAGTTTCCACGAAACATAAACTTAATCCTTTCCTGTACTAGAGGTTAACTGAGTACTACTCAGGATACAATGGATAAATCTAAGTACAAGGATAAGACAGTGATACAAGCATATATGTTTAAGTACAATCCCTGTCTCTGATATGAGGCATAACATCCTCTGAGAATTGGCTAGGTAGATACTGACTTTAAGCTCCAGCCTTGTTCTCTAGCCATTGGTTTCCATGGGTTACATTCTCACCCTTATCATTGGAAAAACCAAGGCATACTTGCAGCTTCAAACCATTCTTGGTTCATATGAGATTAAGCACAGCCTGGTAGGTTGTTCAACTGAACAACTGCTATTTTGACTAGCATAGTTGATTCAAGTATGTATGGTCAACACCGATAGGATTTTTCTGATGCATCTTGATCAACTGATTGAACCAAGTGAATGAGTTCAACGTCTTCAAATTCTTCCTTGAGGCTATTTATATGTTCTGTTGGAATATAGCCGTTTGAAGATGATTCATGATACCGTTGAGATGTTGATGATGTGGCTCATATAGCCGTTATGTAATAGTGTCTCAAACGGTTGCTTCTTCTTTAGTAGATATGTGTTCAGACACCCCTGTTCTGACACTTCTGTAGATGAGCTCTTTTAGAGAGATTTTCTTGATATTATTTTGCATGTTCTCTCTCTTGATATCCTTTTACTTTTCTTCAACTGACTTCTGATTTCCTCTTCTTTTTTTAGGAGTGTATATGAGGAGGTATCCGTTGGATTTGTCCTCTTGCTTATTTTGTATAAGCTCCTTTTCTGTTTGCTTCCTGACACCATTTCTCCTTTCTTCTTTGAGTGAGGTGTCTTTTTCAATGGCTGTTTCTTGCAGATGATAAAATATGTTTGAATTAAAATATGTTATTCAAACATTTCTCTTTGTTGCTTCTGCTTAGTCTCCTGAGCTTTTCTTGTGCTTTCTTTTGGATTGGTGATGATGATATTTCCGTTGTGATACCACCCTTTAGAGAAAGCATTGAATGCTATTCAATCCATCGTGAGACACGCTTCTGGGTGTCTTCACAATTCTGACAGAGTACAACGTTGGTGCTGCTATAAAGCTGCCATCGTTGTTGCTGCAATTTCTGCGTTGCAGAGATTTCCTCAGTGGTGTATGAAATTCAAAATCACCAGGAAAGGTCTCTGTGTTCCTTGCCATAAACGTGTTTGAAAAGGTACGTGCAGCAGAGGTTCAGAAAAGTCTTCACAAACTTCAGCAGAGGGTGCCACGTCATAAGTGAGACTTCAGACAGCACTGATACTTCAGACGGGTTGAACTACTTCAGACAGCTTCAACTCTTCAGACGAGTTCTGCTTCTTCAGACATCTTCGTTGCTTCAGACAGCTTCTTTGCTTCAGAAAGCTTCCTTGCTTCAGACAGCTTCTTTTCTTCAGACTGCTTTATGTTGTCTTCATATGGTCTTCACGTCTTCAGACAGTTTGCGCACTTCAGACGAGTTGCATTCTTCAGACAACTTCTTTATATTTGATCCTGCATTTGTTCTTCTGATCCTAATCTTCTGATTCTGATTACTATTTCATCCTGAAACACAATCAACAAACCAATACCTTTCTCAGTAGAATCTGTTTATATAATCTTATTTGTTAATCATTAAAACTAAAGGATATTAAGTCTTTGAGTCAAGTTTGAATGCTCAAACTGATTAATAGACTTCACAGTTTGTTCTTGAAAGGAAAATAAAATAACTTTTGTAGAGGGTTATTTATGTTTGTGCATTCTTTCATGGGATTTTTATCTTAATAATCGTGGAATTTCTTCTTCTTGCTCTTGATCTTAGATTGCTCATGCATATAACATGGGTGAAGATCTGAACAGAGTATTTGAAGCTTTTGTGCTATAATTTTATCCTTTTCTTTCTTTTTTCTTATTTTGATTTCTGCTAGTTCATTCTTGCATGTATATGATCTATATCATATCTGGGTTAATTTCATTTTCAATCTTTGTTTGACACTTAATTTTTTTTAATTTTATTTTATTCTTTAAACATTAGTTGATTCAAACATGAACATAAACGGTGGGTTTTGAAGTTTTTGATAGAAAACACTCTGCCCTTTTTTTCCTGCGGAATTAAGGAGAGGATGTGGGAATCAGAGCCCAAACGTTTATGTGATATCCCTAATGTGTATATGTTTCTTTGACTTGTAATCGTCCTCAGGGCATTCTTGGCTTAGAAACTGTTGTCATTTATATGCACAGTACTTGATTTCCTTGCTACTGTTTTATCTTTAGCTAGCTAACCTTTATTTAATTTCCATTATAGAAATGGAGATGAAAAACATGGGAAATCACGTGTTTATGGGAACCCCAAGCCAGAGATCTTCAAGTACCCATCATCCTCACATTGCTATCCCCATTGATGAACTGACAGGAGCAATGGAAGATGCAAAGGAGAATAAGAATTTAACTGATAGCAAGGACAATGACAACAAAACTGAGGAAACGGGTGAATGTAGATACTGCCAAGAAGAGGAACCTGTTTTCAAACCATCCTTTGTTAATATCCTTTTGTTAATTTCTATCCTTTATTTTGTATTAAATTAAATAAAAAGACAATGTAGTACTTATGTAAATAGTTAATTAGCTATGGTCGTTCCAGCTTGTGGTTTATGTAATTTGTCAAAACTCTATGTCAGTTTGTCGTCAGTTAATGAATGCTAAGACATTCTACAAATTTTATTTTCTCTTGTTAGAATATTTAAGTTAGTACTTTTGTGCCTTGCCTTAACTTATGTTGCGATCTTCATAGTGCCTTGCCTTAATTTCTGAGGTGACGATTACCATGGTCTTCAAATCCAAGAATTAATTAAACTGACTCTTATTATAATCATTTCTGCCTTAAGTATTTGGGTTTAATCAAATCTACAATGATCTTCTTCCTCCTCTTTAACCTTGAACATTTGCCTCACAAATATCCTATTTACAAAGCTCATGTGCTGTTCAAGTCTTTTGTACCTCAAATTTGGTAGTGGACAAGTGATTGTTCATTAATCTTTAATTTTCTCTCTAACAAAGTTTATAATAATGAAAAATAAAAAATGTCAAAGGAAAGTAGCCCAAGTCCATAAGGAGATATTATCAAGAGAACCACCAATATTAGTCTTCAACAGGGTTGTGAATTTAGCCCAAAATCAATAATTTTTTTAAAAGATTAACCCATGTAAAAATAAGTTAGTTTATAATCATTTTAATCATTATAAAATAAATTTAATTAAATATAAAATATATATATATATATATATATTATATTTTGTACTATCATATATAATTTAAATAATAGAACCAAATATGATGGTTTCTATTGTTATATTATAAAATAACAAAAGATAACACGCAATAATAAAAATAAAATAAAGTACATCAATTGTAATCATATACTCGTGTCAGGAAAAAAAAGAACTCAATATATAAAGAATATTAATTTTAAAATGGACATCAATTAACAATGTAGGTAATTTTATATTTATCATCACTCAAGACTTCACTAGTTATATATAAATAAAGTAAGCAATAAAAGAATAAAATAGGTCAATGGGTTGGGCAAACCCATTGGGAACCAGCCACATCAAACAAGTTAAATTTCATATATATTAAGTTACGTTGGATAAAAATTAGTTAAAGCTTGAATTTTCACAATTCAACCGGTCTTATATTAGGTTAAATAGGCCAACCTATAGGGTTTAATCTATTTTGACACCAATAATAGTAAATAATTAAATATCTTTATTCATTATATAATACACACAATTTACTATTCTTCATTAAACCAATCCTTATTTTCCCACATCTTTTATTTTAATTAGATTGCTTTTCACACCTCATCTCTTTCAATCTCTTTTTTCCCCAATATATCACTCATCATATCTCTCCTATCTCTCTCTTACTTTTTTTATTTTCCTATTTCTTTCTTCATTACATCATTCTCATTTCTCACACTCCATGGGATGTGAGACAAACATTATTGTCACTAATGTGAGACAAACATTATTGTCACTAAAATGAAAATGTAACTACTATATTCGAGAAAAGGCTTACATCTCCAAATTTGTCATGATTTGACTTCAATTTTATAAATAAATAAGATATTAAAGGAGTATATAATGGGTATAAATAAACCAACATTCATTTGAAAAATATCAAATTGTTTGCCTCTTAGAACTCATTTGAACATTAATATGGCCATACATAAACCTGCATATTCATTTGTAAAACCTCCACGGAGTCCAAGGCTATTCTTCTCTCAAGCAATGATGAGTTGTCCAATAGCTTTATCTAGAGAATAACAATCAAGAAATAACTACCGATATTAGCTACTAATTGATTCTATAGCTATTTCCTAACTAATCAATAGTTAAAACTGTTGGAGAGTGCAACACCGCTTGGGAGGAACTAAATCCCATAATTCCTAGCAAAAATAGTACATATTATCTTAGCCAACAAGCCTTATCAAATTTCTAATTTCAAATGGAAATTTCTTTAAGATGCATCATGTAACATCCCGCAAATTAGGAGCTTCAATAATTCATTAGGTTTCAAACATATAATTATGTGTTAGTAATTAAGGAAAGGTAAGTTGAGGGATTAGGGGTTAAAACCTAGCTATAAAACCAAGTTTGGGACTTTGTTTAAGTAAAATTGGTAAGTTTGGGTTTCTGGTAATCGATTACAGAGAGTTTGTAATTGATTACCTGAGAGCAGATTTTTGTGTAATTGATTACTCACAGGGTAGTCATCGATTACCTGAGAGCAGTTTTTGTGTAATCGATTACCTGCAGGGTTGTAATCGATTACCTGAGGACTGAGTTTTTGGTAATCGATTACCAAGGGGTGTAATCGATTACCAGTTTCCCAGAAACGCTTTCTAGTGTAAAATTCTACCTCTGGTAATCGATTACAGTATTACCGTAATCGATTACCAGCTGTTCTATATAAAGATCGGACATGCAAAATTCAGAACGCATCATTTTTCTTCTTCCCTCTTTCAACCCTAGAGAGAGAAAGTGAGAGTTCTAGAGAGAGGAAGTTAATTTTGGAGCCTTGGAAGGAGATTGAAGCTAGAATCGACAATTGGATTACTTCAAGCTCTCAATTCCTCCCTTAATTTCATAGATTGGAGAGTACAACTCACTTTTAGAATAGGAACTATTGGCCTCATTGCATGTTCCCACCCCCTTTCTCTTCCCTTTCTTGATGCTGGTTAAATGATTGTTTGAATTGTTAAATTCTTGACGTTTGGATTGATTATTGATAGATTGAGCATATAAGTATAGAATCGAGCGTCGGAATCCTTAGTTTCGAAGTTATCGAAACTATCGAAACCTCTCAATTGTAACTCATATGAGCATTCTATTCGGTTATACTTCTTTGTTTAGTATTATTTATGAATTGAAATGGTTAGATTGGAAATTTAGATGTATGTTCATAGAGTCGAAACTAGTGAAACTATCGAAATGCTCATTGTATGAACCTCACTCCTTTAATTCCCTTTCTATAGAGTTTATTTGATTGAATTAGTAATGTTTGTATAGAATTGAGTAATTGATGTTAGGATTTGCCTGAAAAACCTATGAATGTCAAAGTTTACGATAATTGCAAACTTACGAAAAATGTTATCATGTCCATTTGAATAATGTAAGCCGGTTTCGACCGTAAGTTAATTAAGCCAGCCTTTGCATTGTGAGTTAAAAATCAAGTAATTAAGTAAAACACAATTTCGGTCCAGTTTGGGTGGGATTCGTCCTCGGGAAAGCCGGTTCCCGTAGTCTGAGCTCAGGTCTAACTCTAGAAAGTGATAAGATCATGCCTGTTGGGCACAGCAGTGAGTGCATTATGAGCATCATATCTTGCATTACTCAGCAAATCATGTTAAGTGAATTACTTATTGCTCCTAGTTTGTTATTAATCATTGGTAACCATGCTTTATGTAATTGGATTTATGAATGAGTAAGATATGAAGTTCGTTGAGTTGTGAAGTTGTCATTGATATCTGCTCCCTGCATTCATGCATGCGGTTGTATTCACTGAGATTATTATCTCACCCCACGTTTCGGGGACATATTTTATTGGTGCAGGTACCTCCGGTGAGGTTGAGGCAGTTCTGGTGTGGGTGGAGCTGTGTCTTATTTCAGCAGGGAGATTAGCCTAATAGGAGTAGTTATTGGAGTATTTGTATTTGTTAATTGACTATTTACTGAAGTGTATTGATGTAAATTGTATAAGTGTAATTATTTCTGAGTTGGCCACTGAGGCCTAGTTGTACTCTTAAAATATGTATGGTTTTGAGTTGTACTGGGTTTTGCTGATTTTCAGGTTAAGTTGAATTCGGTAATTGTCCGGTTTTTAGGGGAGACTCTGCCGGATTTCCGGTATGAGTTCATTGAATCACACTTACCTAAGTGTGAATCTTTCCCTGAATTAAATAGGTTTCATGCTTATTTAAGGTCTTTAATGTTTGTCTTGTTTTGGCTTAAGCTAATCGTTGGGAAGTTTAAGCAAATGTATGATGATATCGAAAATTTAACGAAATGATTTCAAGGAATTCAGGAATAGTGTCTCCAGCGGGCATTATTTCTGAGACCAGAAATTAGGGCGTTACATTTTGGTATTAGAGCAGTTCAATCCAATTGGATTGTGGTTAGGTTAGTTGTGTAACGCCCCCGAGCCGCTTGCAGGAGTGGTGAGGGTCCCCACAAACCAACACGAGTCTTTCCAGTATGCGTTGTCCTCACTTGCACACTTTCCGGGAAACTTCCCAGAAGGTCACCCATCCCAGAATTGCTCCAAGCCAAGCACGCTTAACTATGCAGTTCTTATGTTATGGGCTTCCGAAAAGAAGATGCATCTTGTTGATATAGTTCTCCCCAACAATTTCCTTTAAGCTATTTTCAACTGTGCAGTCCCATACCTGCACAGTCTCTAGATCCCTCTCATTCGGGTGTGGACTCGGTTCATCCATGTGTCCCTTCTTGCTTAGAAGCCTGCCAGGAGCCGCTCCTTGTCCGTGCCTCTTTGCACCGGCGATCACTCCCCACCCTCATCAGCCTCCGGCTCTCACATGCCCACCAGCTTCCGCCTGGTTCGTCCCCGAACCACACCGTACTGGGAGAGGCTCGGCTCTGATACCATTTGTAACGCCCCCGAGCCGCTTGCAGGAGTGGTGAGGGTCCCCACAAACCAACACGAGTCTTTCCAGTATGCGTTGTCCTCACTTGCACACTTTCCGGGAAACTTCCCAGAAGGTCACCCATCCCAGAATTGCTCCAAGCCAAGCACGCTTAACTATGCAGTTCTTATGTTATGGGCTTCCGAAAAGAAGATGCATCTTGTTGATATAGTTCTCCCCAACAATTTCCTTTAAGTTATTTTCAACTGTGCAGTCCCATACCTGCACAGTCTCTAGATCCCTCTCATTCGGGTGTGGACTCGGTTCATCCATGTGTCCCTTCTTGCTTAGAAGCCTGCCAGGAGCCGCTCCTTGTTCGTGCCTCTTTGCACCGGCGATCACTCCTCGCCCTCATCAGCCTCCGGCTCTCACAAGTTGCCCGTGACTTACTGTGATCTTCTAGTACGTGTACTCATTATAGGAACTTATCACTCTTTTGATGTGTGATGTATATGGAGATCATGGTTTGTTATGTGAGTAGGATACCTTGGTCCGAAAGTTTGGATACTTCCCTAACAAGGTTAAAGCCACCCATCTTGTATTAGAAAGAGAGTAACCTAAGTTTATTCCTAAGAATAGTATACTCACCATAAAAGCTTCATAGAATGTGTCCCTAGAGCTCTAATGAACATTAGGCACCTTTGAGGTAGTTAGTTAAGATAGATTCTTTCCTTGTGGAGATTGGTTTGTTGTTTGAATTATATGCGGTCTTGATTGTGTGTAACTTGTATAATTTGAATGTTTTGTGTGTCTTGCTATTGATTTGTAATGTTGTTTTGTTGGATGGTTTTATGGCATGGTATATTAGAGTATGTGTGCTCGTTAGGAAGTAGTCCACATAGTTAAAAATTTCTTTTATGCGTACACTTGTTAAAGGTCACACTAGAGGGAATATGGGAATGTTAGTCAATATTGGGATAGCCACGCTACTTAGAGTGAACAAAAGCTTGCTTAGGCACACGAGAGGAATATGAACCATTAGGAAGGTATGTAGAGATTGAAAAAAATTATACAGGTCCAAGATATACCATAAATTAACAACATAGTGCGAATATCATGGACGTTTAAAAACATAAGCTAGGAAGGACTAAGGAATGAGATTTCTTTTGAAATAATATAAGAATAGGTGTATCCCCTTAGTCATCTTTTGGTGGTCAGGAATCTTGTCGTATGGGTAGTAAGTTTCAGTTACCTAACACCTTTTGCCTTATCATGACTTGCAATCAGCAAGGTCTTTCAGCCTTATCGAGTGGGCAGTTTTTCACAGGACAATTATACCTCAACTTTTTCTTTTCCTCTCTTAGAAAAACACTTGGTGACCTGTCGGGACAATGTCTTATAACCCTAAAAATCTAGAAATTATCAAATAAGAAAACTTCACCCATACCTTCAGTTTAACCATATAGGTTTTAACCGCGAGGACTCAGAGAAGTACTCAAGGAAAAGAGCAAGGTAAGGGTCCCTGGTCAGGGTAGTGAAAACAAACCAGATTCTTCCTTGAAAACCAACTCAGTAGGTATACCATCCATAGTCATACAGTTAAAAAAAAAACTATTAGTACTAATGGAGAGAACCTTAGTCATAACTCTTTTAAGGGAGGAATTTATAGTTGAGGTCCTAAAGGGAAATGAATAGAACAAGTAGATCAACAGACAACTATAGAGTTAGTCTAGGATTTATTAAGTAGCTATAGATGTCTTCCCAGCCACTCAAATACTTAACCCTCTCCATGAATTACATGAGGGAAAAACATATTAGTCTAGGCATCTGGGTGTAGGTTTGGTATCTCCAAGAGAGAAATCAAGATTTTAAACACTGAGAAGTATTAGAAAGAGCCTGAATCCTTAAGGGGGGGTAGTTTTATAGCCAAACCATGAGAATTCGTAGAAGGCACTCTTTACTTGAACCCAACTAAGTTGCACCTGACCTGATAGTTAATATTGATTGTGTATAGTAGGCTTAGCCAGAAAGTTAGGAAGGATTGAGACATTGTTAGACACACTCACTAGATTAGAACTCTAAAGCATTTAGAGATCCTTACTTCTAGAAGAACTAGGGTGTGGATGACATTACGTCACTCTTCTTTCCAATGAAACATAGAACCAAATTAAGTACAAGCCCTGACCAGTAGAGTGAGATAGAAATAGGGAAAGATCCCATTAGGGGAAGTTAGGAAATTAGTGAGTTTACCACGATCTTGTCGTGAATCGTAGGTATTTTAACTACGTTCTTGGCGTGAGTGTATGGCTAGAATTTTCAATGATTTCTTAGAAGAGTGTGTACCATCCGTCACACTTTAGTTTGATGTTACTTGTGTAACTGTGTGAACTTGATTCCTCGAACATGACTTGAGTGTTGGATTATTTCGCCAACACAAACTTAGTAATTCGAGGGATTGAGTAATTATGTGTGCATGACTTATAGTTAGTAATATAGTAGAACTTAGAAGGTAAACATTCGAATCACTTGGAATTTCTCAAACCTAGCTAGATCAGTAAGAATAAGACTTGAAACCAACCGGTAGTTAATGGGTTTGGGTATGGAATTAGGATCCTTACTTAGTTGTTGTGTGAAATTTTTTCCTATGATTAGATTTTATCAAGGGTGTTGTATAACCAAGCCAGTCTAGTATACTCAAATAGAGTAGAAAGTCTTTTCGTGTATCTTTCGTGATGATACATGAAAGGAGTTTGTTAGAAAAGTTTAGGAACCTAAGTTTAGGTGTAGCAACTAGAGAGCATAGTATCAACTTCGTTTTAATGAGATCACTAGTGAGCTGAGAACTCTAATCAGGGTGGCTTAGAGTTTGGACTCAAGCCTCCAAGAGAGGAGACAACAGTTAGGGTTTCTGAATCAGGAGATGGGATGATTCTCTTCCAAGGGAGAGTCTGTGTCCCTAAGGGGGGTAGCTTCAGGCAAAAGGTGATAGAGGAAGCCAATAGAGGTAAGTTCTCTATGCATCCTGGCTCTACCAAGATGTGTCAGAATTTGAAGAGAGATATAACAGATTATGTTTCTAAGTGTTTAGTGTGTCAGCAAGTCAAAATAGAGCATCAAAACCATTAGGAACCCTTTTACCGATAGAAATCTATGAGTGGGAATGTATAATTATGAACGTTGTGGTAGGATTACCTTGAATCCAAACTGGGTTTGACGCCATCTGAGTGATGGAGGATCGACTGACCAAGTCAGCTCACCTCCTATTAGTTAGGAGCACCTTTTCCCTTAACAAGCTAGCAGGTTTGTATGTTAGGGAGATTGTCAGACTCCATGGCATTCCCTCTAACATCATATTAGATAGAGACCCTAGGTTCACTTCTAGGTTCTGGAATGCACTTCACCAAGCCTACGGGAACGACTTCCAGAACCTTTTAGTTGAGGTAATCTTTAAGTTTTATTTTCTTAAACAATTTTGAGAACAAAATTGCTTGAAGGGGGGTAGAATGTAACATCCCGCAAATTAGGAGCTTCAATAATTCATTAGGTTTCAAACATATAATTATGTGTTAGTAATTAAGGAAAGGTAAGTTGAGGGATTAGGGGTTAAAACTTAGCTATAAAACCAAGTTTGGGACTTTGTTTAAGTAAAATTGGTAAGTTTGGGTTTCTGGTAATCGATTACAGAGAGTTTGTAATCGATTACCTGAGAGCAGATTTTTGTGTAATCGATTACTCACAGGGTAGTCATCGATTACCTGAGAGCAGTTTTTGTGTAATCGATTACCTGCAGGGTTGTAATCGATTACCTGAGGACTGAGTTTTTGGTAATCGATTACCAAGGGGTGTAATCGATTACCAGTTTCCCAGAAACGCTTTCTAGTGTAAAATTCTACCTCTAGTAATCGATTACAGCATTACTGTAATCGATTACCAGCTGTTCTATATAAAAGATCGGACATGCAAAATTTAGAACGCATCATTTTTCTTCTTCCCTCTTTCAACCCTAGAGAGAGAAAGTGAGAGTTCTAGAGAGAGGAAGTTAATTTTGGAGCCTTGGAAGGAGATTGAAGCTAGAATCGACAATTGGATTACTTCAAGCTCTCAATTCCTACCTTAATTTCATAGATTGGTGAGTACAACTCACTTTTAGAATAGGAACTATTGGTCTCATTGCATGTTCCCACCCCTTTTCTCTTCCCTTTCTTGATGCTGGTTAAATGATTGTTTGAATTGTTAAATTCTTGTCGTTTGGATTGATTATTGATAGATTGAGCATATAAGTATAGAATCGAGCGTCAGAATCCTTAGTTTCGAAGTTATCGAAACTATCGAAACCTCTCGATTGTAACTCATATGAGCATTCTATTCGGTTATACTTCTTTGTTTAGTATTATTTATGAATTGAAATGGTTAGATTGGAAATTTAGATGTATGTTCGTAGAGTCGAAACTAGTGAAACTATCGAAATGCTCATTGTATGAACCCCACTCCTTTAATTCCCTTTCTATAGAGTTTATTTGATTGAATTAGTAATGTTTGTATAGAATTGAGTAATTGATGTTAGGATTTGCTTGAAAAACCTATGAATGTCAAAGTTTACGATAATTGCAAACTTACTAAAAGTGTTATCATGTGCCCTTGAATAATGTAAGCCGGTTTCGACCGTAAGTTAATTAAGTCAGCCTTTGCGCTGTGAGTTAAAAATCAAGTAATTAAGTAAAACACGATTTCGGTCCAGTTTGGGTGGGATTCGTCCCCGGGAAAGCCGGTTCCCGTAGTCTGAGCTCAGGTCTAACTCTAGAAAGTGATAAGATCATGCCTGCTGGGCACAGCAGTGAGTGCATTATGAGCATCATATCTTGCATTACTCTGCAAATCATGTTAAGTGAATTACTTATTGCTCCTAGTTTGTTATTAATCATTGGTAACCATGCTTTATGTAATTGGATTTATGAATGAGTAAGATATGAAGTTCGTTGAGTTGTGAAGTTGTCATTGATATCTGCTCCCTGCATTCATGCATGCGGTTGTATTCACTGAGATTATTATCTCACCCCACGTTTTGGGGACATATTTTAGTGGTGCAGGTACCTCCGGTGAGGTTTAGGCAGTTCTGGTGTGGGTGGAGCTGAGTCTTATTTCAGCAGGGAGATTAGCCTAATAGGAGTAGTTATTGGAGTATTTGTATTTGTTAATTGACTATTTACTGAAGTGTATTGATGTAAATTGTATAAGTGTAATTATTTCTGAGTTGGCCACTGAGGCCTAGTTGTACTCTTAAAATATGTATGGTATTGAGTTGTACTGGGTTTTGCTGATTTTCAGGTTAAGTTGAATTCGATAATTGTCCGGTTTTTAGGGGAGACTCTGCCGGATTTCCGGTATGAGTTCATTGAATCACACTTATATAAGTGTGAATCTTTCCCTGAATTAAATAGGTTTTCATACTTATTTAAGGTCTTTAATGTTTGTCTTGTTTTGGCTTAAGCTAATCGTTGGGAAGTTTAAGCAAATGTATGACGATATCAAAAATTTAACGAAATGATTTCAAGGAATTCAGGAATAGTGTCTCCAGCAGGATATATTTCTGAGACCAGAAATTAGGGTGTTACACATCATATATATTGTTTCTGCTACATGAATTCTATTCAGGCACCTTCCAACACTTCTCAGGTTGATTATGCTAAAACTCCTTCGCTACTTGCTCTAATTCATTCAACCTATGACAATAATATGTTTCTCATCAAGTTTAATTAGTAACTTTAAATTTGTATGTAGAGATGCCAATGGTTATTACATTTTCATCCGAAGGACTTTTAAGGTTTCTTAACATGTAACCACATCTAGCTAGATGGAGATATATTAGGTAAATTTCATGCAAAAAATTTCTAATCCGCATTAATACAACATTAACTGATTGGCTCTCGAAAGCAATACAAATCATCAATTCTAATGTAATCTTTAAATGACGTATTCTTTATAGTACTTACGGTCCTATTTATAAGAAATATAAGACCAAATCATCAAGATCAATTTTTTATCTGTTTATCCCCAATGAAAATTGCTTATCCCTAATCGAATAAGGTATCAGTATCTGGGATTTCCAAATAGCAATTTTTTCTGCTTGGTTTTCTGGCTCAGGAATATTCAGTATTGTGTCTTACCGTCTCCAGACTTGAGATTCACCTTTTATATCAAAGGGAACTAGCTATTAACTAGTCATTGTAGAGGAGAGAGGCATCTTGATACTTTACTAACACAGGTACAAAACTTTCTGGTAGGGCTCAGCAATGGCAATGTACTTGCATCGACTTGCCTTAGTTGTTGGGTCTCTTTTCTGAGTCTGAATTTCAGTCTGAGTCTTACTAGCTAGGCTCATTCTTAATTGCTCATTCTTACTTGCTCATCTGAGTTTCAGTCTTTCCTATGCATCTGAGTCTCAGTCTTGGTTGCTTGTGTGAGTCTCAGGTTTTTGCATGCTTCTCTTTAATTCTTATAATTAACATTTGCTACCAAGTTGTCCTTGTCTTTGATCTTGTCTCAGTGTGTGTCCTTGGTTGTTCTTAGTCTTACCCTTCTTGTTCATATTAAGGCTTGATTTTTCTTGAATCTCAAGTATTAATCTTTTTTTATGCAGCTTAGTTCAGCATCCCATCTCACTTTTATTTCATTGGAGACTTATCCTGCAACATATGAGTCTAAAGTCTACAAACACTTGAGCACATAGTCAGTAAAACTTAATCTCTTAGATATGCTTCTAAGCTTTCATACTTTTGTTGGTCTGATCTCATTAAAATTCTTGAGGGGTGAGTTTGTCCTATCAAACATAAATGCATAAATAGCCTAGAATGCAATCATCTATTCAAAATTAACTAAAATAAATTCATATATTGGAGCTTTGATATCTAATCAGATGAGCTAATAAACCTTTGAAAATTGATGCCATTCAATTAGATATATGGAGAAAAACAGAGCAATTCACTCACTACCAACCAACTACAATATAAACTTGTGTGATTTTTCCATTGATCAACTACTTCTAAAGACTTTAATAAGGATCCTGCAAGATTCAAAAAACTGTTTTTCTTTATTTTATTCAGAAGATTTTAGTGTGACTAAGGTGAAAGAACTAACTTTGTTGACCTTCTCTTAACAATTGTCAAATATTACCCTGTTTCGCATTATGAACGATTGCCAAATAATATCCCAATGCATAAATCAGACATAAATCAAAAGAATAAGTTAGACAGGGGAAGTGGAAAGTACAGGATACCTTGACAATGGCGTGGCGAAGGTGACGCTTGACGATGAAAAGGCGACGAAGGAGTCGCTTGACGATGGAAGCTCGACAATAGCACTCGATGACCAGGGGAAGCTGTGCAGGAGGCGACGAAGCTACTGATGAAATTCTAGCAAGCGTACCTAAATCCCAGCAGTATAATAGTAAGTATAAGTTATCGTATCCACTGGGAACGGTTCACTTCGTATTTATTAGTGATCAGACTATCAAGTGAGAAACGGTATTTGATGATTGTTGTGCGAAAAGTAAATTGCATAAAGTAAAAGGGATAGTGAGATAGAGTAAGATAACGTTACTTGGATCAGGATTGAACTTCGTATCATCGCACCCCTTACATATGTGAACCTCAATGTTAATTAAGAATATTTCTATGATATCCTAGCCAAACTATATTATTTTACCCCGAGTTACCAGATAGTAAAATACTCGAAGATAATCCATGCGGGTTCTCCCAGGCGACAAATTACCCCGGCTTGATTGTTCTAATTTTCCGTTCGTTAATACTATCAATTCACCGTATATTCTTATAGGGAGTACTATGAAGAGGCTGTCACATTCCAATTCTTTAATCATCAATTCCCCCTATATTCCTATAGCGATTACTATGAGTAATTTTACCAATAAGAATTTAGGTTTCCTAAGTATCGGCTCCCCCAAACTCACTGTTAATTTTATAGAAACATCTGTCACCTGAATCCTAAAATTAACCTATAACTCCGGCACAAAGGCGGAAGCTATGGATTAAGTAAAGCATAAAAGTACCGATATCATAGAATAGGGAATCATAATTAAATGCGAGAATTCACATACATTTGGGGATTGAATCAACTACATTCAATCCAATTGGATATTTTAGCTACGCATGGTAGCCATTACAAACCAATGAAGAATCTGTCACCTTCTTCAATCCTTGTATTGCTATCTCGGCAGCCCTTCGGGGTATCCTCTGAACTTGAGCCCTAAACTATACTCTCTAAAACATCTGCCAAAAGCTCTCTTGATCTTTACAAAAGGTCTTATTTATAGACCAAGGAAAGCTATCTTAAATCTGGAAGGAATCTGATTTGAAAACAGATCTAAAAATAAATCTAAAAACTAATCCGCGCAGCTGTGCTTCACCTGCGCTCAGCGCATCTGTAGCGCAGGAAACAGAAAGTAATTATGATATTTGCACTTCACTTGCGCTAAGCGCAAGTGAAGTGTGGAGCGCGTAACAGATTATTCTGTTTCTTCTTTTAACAGCTTGATCTTTTCCTGATCTTATCCTTATCTGCTTGGCTTTCCTTGTTTCCCTATTTCTGGATTGATTTTGTGTTTATCTTGACTTGGAATTTAAATTGGAGAAGTTATCCACAGAATCCTTGTTTAAATGGCGGCTGATCTTATCTTTATTTGCTCTAATTCAAACTTCAAATATGCAGATCCTTTCCTCAATTAATGCAATCTTCTTTGCTCATTCAAATCTCTCCCATAAATCTGCAATATTAACAGATTTTATATTAAAATAGCATCAAATTCAAATTCAAATTAAATAAACACAATTATTACAATTATTAATAAAAAGGGATTATTTTGGGGCATAAATTACTATTTTACCCTTGATAAGTGCAGCAAAAATACAAAAAATTTATCATATAATTAACACTTATTAGCTACACATGAGGCAAAGATGACGGTGGCCCTCAATGACGGAAGCTGCGCATGAGAGGATGATGGAACGCAGGAGGTGGAGACGACGGAAGCTGGGCATGAGGCAGAGGTGACGAAGGTGCACAGGAGGTACAACGGTGCTCAGATTAGGAAGGAGATGGAGGATGAAAGAGGCAACCATTCTTTCTATTTCTTCAATCTTCAATTAGGTGAGCTGGTTTGGGTTTCTGTTTCTTAGGTGAATAAAAAACTTTTTTAAATATGTACATATTAAGGGTAAACTAGTAACTTAATATATACAGGTATCTGCGGGCCCAGGTACCATAATACCCACCCTCGCCACATTTACAAACGTGTAGTGAAAAAAATCGTTAAGCTTTACCTGTGAGTACCGTTAAGCTACCTGAACCTGACCCGTGGCGGGTTCTACCCATGGATACCCGCGAGTTGGGATATTTTTGCTATCCCTAATTGGCCCTTTAATAGTAAGTCACGAGCCTTCGAACTATTATTGTATAATCTATATAAGTTTATAATTCGACGCTTGCCCTCCTTGAGCTAAGCATACCTTCGAACCACTGGGATCTTCAAGAAATAAGAGGGTTAAATTATGTTTTTGGTCCCCCAAAATATCCCGATTTTTCCATTTGGTCCTCCAATTTTTTTTCCCAAGTGGTCCCCCAAAAATTATAATACATTCCCATTTGGTCCCTCTGTTAGTGCACTATTTATTATCTCCGTTAAATGCTTGCGTGGCAGCTTAGGTAGACAAAATAAGCATACATGACATGCATATGTGTCATTTTATGTGTCCTACATAACTTATTGATAAGTGCAAATTATATGATATATTCTTGTATTTTTACTGCACTTATCAAGGGTAAAATAGTAATTTATGCCCCAAAATAATCCCTTTTTGTAAATAATTGCAATAATTGTGTTTATTTAGTTTGAATTTGAATTTGATGCTATTTTGATTAGAAATCTGTTGATTTTGCAGATTTATGAGAAATATTTGAAATGGAAAAGAAGATAGCATTAATTGTGAAAAGAATCTGCATATTTGGAGTTTAAATGAGAGCAAATAAAGATAAGATCAGCAGCCATTTAAACAAGGATTCTGTGGATAACTTTCCCAATTTGAATTCAAGATAAAATAAACACAAAATCAAGTACAAAGGGGGAACAAGGAAAGCCAAGCAAGCAAGGATAAGATCAGAAAAAGATCAAGATGTTAAATGAAGAAACAAAGAAAAGCTGCAGCGTGTTTCACGCTCCAACTGCGCTGAGCGTAGGTTGGAGTGCACCTCACTGGAAGTCACGCTTCACCTGCGCTCAGCGCAGCACACATATCAACTTTTTAAATTTCAAATTTAGATAAATCTCTTCCAGATTTAAAATAGCTTTCTTGAGTCTATAAATAGGACCTTTTGTAAAGATCAAAGAGAACATAGAGTCGGGGAGTTTAGAATAGAGTTTAGGGCTCAAGTTCAGAGGAGACCCCGAAGAGATGCCGAGATAGCAATACAAGGATTGAAGAAGGTGACATATTCTTCATTGGTTTGTAATGGCTACCATGCGTAGCTAAACTCTCCAGTTGGATTGATTGTAGTTGATTCAATCCCCAAGTGTATGTGAATTCTCGTATTTAATTATGAATCCCTGTTTTTATGATATAAGTACTTTTATGCTTTACTTAATGCATAGCTTCCGCCTACGTGCCGGAGTTATAGGTAAGTTTTAGGATAGTATGTGATAGAGATTTCCGGATTAACAGCGAGTTTGGGGCAGCCTAGACATAGGAAACTTGAACTCTGATTGGTAAAAGTACTCATAGTAATTGTTATAGGAATATAGGGGGAATCGATGATTAAAGATGGAATGTGACAGCCTCTTTATAGTAGTCCCTATAGGAATATGCAGTGAATTGATAGTTTTAACAACTGACAAATAGAACAATCAAGCCGTGGTAGTTTGTCGCCTGGGAGAACCCTCATGGGCTACTGTCGATTGGTTTACTACTGGTAACTCGGGGTAAAACAATAGAGTTGGCTAACGTATCATAGAAATATATTCATAATTAATATAGGAATTCATATATATGAGGGGTGTGATGATACGAAGTTCAATCCTAATCCAAGTAAAGTTATCTTACTTTATTTTATTTTCTCACTTACTTTATGCAATTTATTTTTCGCATAAAAATCATCAAATACTGTTTCTCACTTGATAGTCTGATCACTAATATATACGAAGTGAACCGTTCCCTGTGGATACGATAACTCATACTTACTATTATACTGCTGGAATTTTGGTACGCTTGCCCGAATTCCATCACTTATATCACCACCTTTCATGAAAAAAACAATTATAGAGTTCATCAATGTGACTCAGAAAAAGGCGTTGATTAACCACCTATAGGCTTATTTTGTCATGTAGGACACATAAGAAGACACATATATGCATGCCATATATGCTTATTTTGTCCACCTAAGCTGCCACACAAGCATATAACGGAGATAATAAATGATGCACTAATAGAGGGACCAAATGGGAATGTATTATAATTTTTGGAGGACCACTTGGGAAAAAAATTTTGGGGGACCAAATGGGAAAATCGGGATATTTCGGGGGACCAGAAATATATTTTAGCCAAATAAGAGGTTACCATGTCCATTTCCAGGACTTAGGCAAATTTATGTTTACACCCTAATACATTTTTTTTGGCTTTCCATGTTACCAACAATAACATTTTTTAAGATTTTAGATTTTGAGATGATTTAAATGAAAAGAAAAAATTTATAAGATAAAAAAACTTATTTTACAATTAATGACCAAAGCCATATTTTATCCTTTAAAAAATATATAATATTGTATATTCAATTTATGCAATAAATCTTATTTTGGCTCCCCTAGTATTTTGATTGAAGTTCAGTCACTGGTGAAAACGATCAATTCTTGCAACAAAAAAAATAGGATAGACTAATGCATGTCATTTTTTTTCCTTTGCTTGTTTATTCGTGACACAAAGGATTTCTTTGTGTGCCATAACTCTTTAGCCTTCTATTTTGATTTTGTAGGCTTTTAATATTTTTGAAGTTATGCCAACTAGTTAGTGATTAACTTATGCAAGAAATTTATGTAGTACATTATGAAAATATTCAAATGAAATACCATATAGTATCTACAATATTGAAGCTGATTGTCCATGCCATATATATTATAGCATCTCTCACAATAATTAATTTTACATCATCAGTAAGTACTAATAGTAGTGTATCTGGCTCAAATGAAACGTAGTTATGGTTGGCGGGTAGTGGTTTAGTGTATGGTGCATCACCTAGAAGGTTATATATTTTTTCCTTACCAATCACATGATCATATAGGATTGATAGTTCTAACTAATAGAGTGGCACCTTAAACCAATGATAAATAATGAAACTATCAATGTACAAAGTTGTGAATATATTTAGTATATAATATATGAAACCAATTAATAGAATGTAAGACTTAGTCAATAAGGAAAGCAATACCTTAGGAAAATGGAGTTAGACTCTAACACAATGATCATATTTTTGCTCGTGTGTCTCTACGAACTACGAAAGTATCATGAGATTCTGAATTGCTATTAGTTAGTACCCGACTAAAACATAGATGTAAGATTAAGGGTGCTTAAAGCTAGCAATAATAGTTCGGACATGTGCACCCATATTAATGTCACATTCTTCACAGGTTGGATTCATTAAATTCGTATTGTACAAAAAGTTTTATATGGGCTGTAAATCAATTTACTATAAGGGTAAGCAGTTGATAGCTTATAACTCTTTATAAAATATGAATTTCATAAATCGGTTTATATGTTTTTCCTATAGCAAAATCCCCAAGAATGTTAACTTTCATTTTCCCCTTTCACACTCCTATACAAAAATTTCTTGACTCTGGCCATGTTCTCCCCTTTCCCCTTTACAATTCGAGCAATTCTTATTTTATCTCTTTTATCATTCTTAAAAAATAACAAAAGGAAAAGCATACACAAATTCCATGATGGCTAAAGGCGCATGCCATTAAACACAATGATTTCCATTCTTGATTTTATAAAAGAAAAATGCTCTTTGGTACAAAGTATTTTCAGTATAAGTTACACTAATCAATATGATTAATTGAGAGTATATGAGTTACCTTTAAAATTAACTATGATATATAGACCTCACTAAATATTGTTATGCATATTCCAATTTTTTGTGTTCATTTTCATACTAAATAACAATATTATTCTCAAAATCCTTTAACTAATGGTGGGATGTCAAGATCGCTCTTTTCTTTGACTGGGTCAAATCTTCTAATTCCCTATCCCCCTCTTTAGAACTGTAGCCACCAATGCTCTATATACTACAACTTGTTGTTTGCAGCAAATAAATTTAGAAAGCACACGACTAGTATCTAATCAATAAAAGTGGTTCTATATACAAATTGGGAAGTTATTGTTACTCACACACTTTATGAAGCAAACCAATGCATTAATAGGATGGCTAAAGTAGGTGTCGTGTTCGCTAATAGATTAAGCCTCTTTGAGTTTCCCCCCTCATATGTCTCACTCTTTTTTTGTGTGTGAACCAAGGGTATCCCCCAGTGGATAGATCCCTTTTGAGATGTAGAGATCTCCTAAGTGGACTTTGTCTCTCCCAACAAAGTCTTTTCCAGACATACCGCCAATGATCAAACCCCTGTCAAGATGCTTAAGGGACCCAGCTATCTGCTAATTGTATTGGGCTTTGTTGGTGGTGTCACTATTGTTTCTAGTTAATGCACTAGGAACCACGGTTCATAGATTATAGTCTCTATTCCTTTGTCTTTCCTTTTTTTAATTCTTTTTTTTTCTTACAAAAAAAGTTAACAAACTAGAAAGGGATTTAAACTTTGTATACAAATTAACAAACTTACCTAAAAAAGTAACAATTGAACATCAAATGGTTATTTCAATTATTAAATCATACTTTCCAAGATTATATAAAAGCAAACAATTTTTATTGTAACAATGTAATGATATCATTTTTTGTCACGCGATTGTTTAAAAGCTCATATCTTCATATTATAATTTGTCGTTATATTGTTGTTAAAAATTACTATTGAGTCTCAAAATGTTCTTAAGAGGATAATAATGTTTTAAGTCTCGCAACTCCAAAGTTTTAATGAAAAACAAATTTGGCTTTAACATGAAAGTATAACTTCTGCTGAAGGTATTTGTTCAGTATTTCAGAAGGTGCAGTCTGAAGAAATCATATCATCTGAAGTACGTGAAACTTTCCGAAGCAAGGAAACCTGCTGAGAGAGTGCTACCTGCTGAAAGCATTGAACCTCCTGAAGTTGTGAGACAACGTACCTTTGCATTTTCATCTTCAATATTATACTCTCAGAAATTCTCCTTGAAGACTCAAGTCTCTTGTAGCAGTCTCAGATTACTTGTGCCTCTTATTCTTCTGGAAAGTCAGAGAAAGTGCTTTTTGGAATATTTCAAATTTCTCTCACGAAAAAGGCAAAGTCTGCAGAAAAGTACATACGACTCAGAAAAAGTGAAGTCTGTGAGCTTACTCTACTACCTGCTACTGCTGAGGGTTCAGGCTATGTGTCACAACGGGAGAATTTGCTTTAAATGCTATCTCTCAACGGGAAATCGATTGAAGTTCAACGGACGGAAGCTCTTCTCTCTATAAATACCAGACTTCATGAAGAAAGAAACAGAGAACTGAGAACAGAGAAATCAACTTGCTGAAACGCTGCAGAAATTTCCACTCATCTGTTTCATTATTTGTTCTCTGCACAACAACTTCTATATCCTGAGTCTTACTCAGTTATTTGTACAAGTTTTCCCAGTTCGAGCTCTAAACTTGTGTACTTTCAGAGTTTGAGCATTCATCTTTTAAAACTGTATTTGCTGGGTTAGCCTGAAGAGGCTGTGTTAAAAGAATACTTGGGTTTTCAGCCTGGAGAGGCTGTGTGTTCAAAGAATACTTGGTTGATCCTGGAGAGGCTTGTCTGTAAAAGAATACTGCTAAGTTGCCTGGAGAGGAAGTTCAAAATAAAGAATACTCGTTGGGCCTGGAGAGGCCAGGTGTGCAAAGAATACTCGTTGGGCCTGGAGTGGCCAGGTGTGCAAACAAAACTTGTAATCTTGCGGGATTAGTGGAAAATCCAGTGGTGGTTTACCCTGGGACTGGACGTAGCTCACGGTGTTAGTGGGTGAACCTGGATAAATCTCTATTGTTAAGTTCTCTCAACCCTTCACTCTCTACTTTTCGCGGTTATCTGTTTATTTCTAACTAAGGAGGGTTATGAAAAGTGAGTTTATAATTTGCGCAGCAAAAACAATTTCACTTATTACTCAAATCATTTTAAAAGTCAATTTTACTGGACCTGCTGAAGTATCTCAGCATGTCCCTGAAAACTCTTTTTTCAGCAAGTAGTTTGAACGTTGAAAATATCTTTGCTTTTTTAAAAAGGATTTTCCAGAAAATCTGTTAACAATTATAAAACACTATTCAACCCCATTTCTAGTGTTTCATGTGGTCCTAACAGTTGGTATTAGAGCTCAACCTCGAGTTGAGCATCTAAAAAGTGTTGAGGGTAAAGATCCAGATGGAAGTCTCTACAAGCAACTCACATTACATCGCTGAAGGTGCCTCCGTCTCAAGGCCTCCTGCTTTCAATGGTTCTGATTATCACTACTGGAGAGATCGTATGAAGCTCTTTATTGAAAGCAGCAACATAGATCTTTGGGACGTAGTCACAGATGGTGACTATACTCCCACCAACAATGGAGTGCCCATTCCAAAGTCAGAATGGACAAATGATCAGAAGGAAAAAATCTTTGGTATGCATTAACTGTATTATTTAGTCAATAAAAAAATACTAATCCCTTTTGAGGGGTAAGAATCTCCAATGTGGGTTTTGTTTCCCCCGATATAACTTTTTCATATACATGACTAAGGATTGAACCCTTCTTAATATGGTTAAGACACTCAACAATCTGCCAATTGTGCTAGTTGGTAATAAAACTTGAACGAAATGATTAAAGCATATCTTTTGCAATTAATTTCTGATAAAATTTTGTCAATATTTTTCACCACTAAATTGTTAAGATAGCAATTTTTTTGTTATTTGGCTTGTATAAAATCAACCCTTAGGTTCAGGATAAGACATCCAAAAATGGAAATCTTTTATTAAAGTAGAAAGTATTAATTGTTGATTTATACTTCTGATATAATTAATACTTTCTATTTTAATAACAAAATTTAAAATTCTTATCCTAAGTTCTAACGGATGATTTTATCAAAATTGTTCATTTTTTTGTGTGTTGTGGTGATGTTATGTGTCATTTTGATGTGTTAGTATATCTCTGGTGATGTTAATGTAATCAATATAGGAAGATCCAAAGCATAAGAGAACATTATTAGTTAAATATCTAGAAATTAGTATTCTTAATATGAAAGGAAAATACTATACAAAACAAAATAAATTGACATTGTTATTCCATCTTGTATGGATAGGTTTACTTCACTACTCAACCTTATCATAAAACTATCGTTGAATCTTGAGAAAAATTGATGAATTTATTATGTGAAATTAACTTATTCTGACTTTGTGGTTCTAATCAATAGGAGGATATATAAATCAAATTGATAGTTAAAATTAAGGCCAGGTTAATTACTTAATAACTTGTTCTATTTCTTAAAATATGTGAGTATTATCAAATTACTCGCTATAGATAATTTTTATTGATGTCGGCAAATCTACTTCTAAATAGATTAATAGAAAAGGACCTAAATATTTATCTTTTATCTCTTACTTTACAAAATTGAATGAGAAAAACTATATATTATTTTTTAGTACTCAATTTTGATCAGGTTATTTTATTTATTTGAATAAAATAAAATTAGAAAAATGATAAAAATTGAAAAAAACATGTCTAGTTTAAAATCTTGAGAGTAGATTTTAATCAAGAATGCTTAAGGGATCAGATCATAATTAATAATTTCTGTCAATTATGTGATTGATTCTTATATATAATTTCCCTCTTAATTAAAATTGATTATGGGATATGAATTTATGATAACTCTATTGCTGTCAAATCAAGACAATCCACAAGTGTGATTTTTTTTAAATTAAAAAGAGGATTCTGATGGAATAAGTAACATAATTAAATGATTCATTTCAAGGAAATAAAAGAAAGAATAAAAAAATAATCGTAACAGATTTGGTGTGGAAAGAATGAAAAAAACAAAATCTTGATTCATAAACAAGATTATGAGAGAGGATAAAACATTCAACCTTTCAAGTCCCACATTGAGTAGTGCACTCTTTTCTAACCTCTCATTCTCCTATAAAAGGAATGGACTACCAAGTGATTAAGACATCCAAGAGCAATGGATCATGTGAACCTAAAATGTGTATAGGACCTGCATTTAGTTCAAATGTTGGGAGATCCAGTGCATCATGTGTATCCAGTGCAAGACATTGGGATCTAGCCATGGATTGGTGGGAGCATCAAGAGTGGTCATTTTCAAGGTAAGTTTGTCCATCTTTTTTTATTACCAAAAAGTAGTTTCAGAATTTTAGACCTCGTTTGGGGTGGTTGTGAGTTTTTGGTGTCTGGTTATCAAAAAATTTCAACCAAGTTTTTACAACTCAAAACTGAAAACTAAAAATCACTTTTCGTGATTTTTAAAATCAACGTTTTGAAAACCACAAAAGGTGGTTTTAAAAGCTTTCAATTTTGAGTTCTAAAAACTTTTTTGAAACTTTTTTAAAACCAAAAACTGAAAAACTCGCAACCACCCTAAACGGCCCTTTAGGGCCTGTTTGGTTTAAATTTTCATTTCCTGTTTCCATTTCCTGTTTCCTGAAATTTTACAAAGCAAAAACTGGAAATGCTGGAAACATCAAATTTTTATTTCCAGCATTTCCAGTTTTTACTTTGTAAAATTTCAGAAAACAGGAAACAGAAAATGGAAATAGGAAATGAAAATGTAAACCAAACAAACTCGTTTTTAAAAACTAAAAAACAGTCACACTTTTCAAAACTGTTTTTAAAAATTGTCTGTCAAACAAGTTTTTCAATTATTTGTTTTAAAAACCGAAACCAATTTTTAAAAACTGTAAACAAACACACTCATAGTCTTCACCCTTCTCTAAGTGAATTTTTTTCCTAAATTCAATTTTTTAGATATTTTAAAGAGTTGCAATTTCCTCTAATTTAATGAAATTGGTGGTGACTCCCATTTTAACTTTTCTTTGTTTTTTGGTCGCAATAATTGAAGTAATAATATTTTCAATTTTTATACAATAGCCTTAAAATAATGAAAAATATTTTAAAATAAATTAAATATAAATAATAATTATAAATCAAATCTATACAGGTACCACACTTCTTTTCTTATTTTTTTCACAAATTAACAAAATAAAAACGATTTGTGGTGTCGTCAGGTCAAAATAATTTCAAGTTAAATAATATAATCATTTCCAGTCTCTCATTAATTTATTTTGTCATAAATGAATTTTGGAAATTGATATGTTAAAATGAAGGAAACATTGAAACACATTCAGAAATTTAAGCAACAAACACAAGTAAGCGAACTGTAAATGAACAAGCAAATTATAGAAGCAATAGCACACAAAATAAAAAGCAATAACAGATCAACAACACTTCACCCGAGATTTATTGCTGTCATGCCACATACTTACGTATGTGAAAGCAACTCACTAAAAGCATACAGGATAAAACATAAAGTAAACCATAAATGATGAAATAAAATGGATCCTAGTCGGTGAAGTTTAACTCTATTCTCTTAGCTTCAATTTGGATAAAGAAGAAGCACGAGGAGGGCGTTTCGGTCACGTTCGTTTTTTATTTCAAGAGAAGGGTATTTTGGTAAATGGAGATTGTATCCTATTTTGAGCAACTGAAGCAGAAAACACCAAGAGGATTTTGAGGGTGATTGTCGCCAGACAGTGCCCCTACACCTCTCTCTCTACATCTCAGTTTCGGATCAGAACTAATTCTACGCTCATCAGTCACAGTGTTGTTCACTCACAAGTCACCACTAATATAAATAGGTGGCTGGTCCAGCTATGCTTACCACAGGCACTTCGAGCAAGAGAAAGAGATATGCAGAGAAAGATATCAGAGAAACTCCTAGAAAAATATTCTCTCTTTGGTCTTCCTTTTTTCAAAACAATTTTGTAGCAGTCATAAGTGGTCCAGTCTCTTTCTTTCTCTCCTAGTTGGCTGGCTAGAATTAATATTTTATTTTCATTTTAGAAATCAACACTTTTTTTTGTGGCTCTTGCTAACGTTTTTAGTATGAGTTACTTTCTAGGGTTTACATGTAGATCTTTTTTCTTTTCATCTATTAATTCGAGATCTAGCCAACTGGGTTTTGAAGCTTAATTTATTTACTTTGATTTATCTTGCACTGCAGTTTGTTCTTGAAAGGAAAATGAAATAACTTTTGTAGAGGGTCATTTATGTTTGTGCATTCTTTTCTGGATTTTTTTATCTTAATGAACTTAGAATTTCTTCTTCGTCTTGTTCTTGATCTTAGATTGCTCATGTATATAACATGGGTGAAGATCTGAGCATAGAGTTTTTGAAGCTTTTGTGCTATAAGTTTATCCTTTTCTTCCTTTTTTCTCATTTTTATTTTTGCTAGTTCATTCTTGCATGTACACCTATATCATAACTGGTTTAATTTCATTTTCAAGTTTTGTTTGACACTTTTCTTTTCATTTTTTTTATTCTTTAAACATTAGTTGATTCAAACATGAACATAAACGGTGGGTTTTGAAGTTTTTGATAGAAAACACTCTGTCCTTTTTTTCCTGCGGAATTAAGGAGAGGATGTGGGAATCAGAGCCCAAACAATTATCTTATATCTCGAATGTGTATACTTTTCTTTGACTTGTAATCATCCTCAGGGAATTCTTGGCTTAGAAACTGTTTTCGTTTACATGTTGAGTACTTGATTTCCTTGCTACTGTTTTATCTTTAGCTAGCTAACCATTATTTAATTTCCATTATAGAAATGGAGATGAAAAACATGGGAAATCACGCCATTGTCTCCACTAAGATGTTTATGGGAAGCCCAAGCCAGGGATCTTCAAGTACCCAACAACCTCACATTGCTATCCCCATTGATGAACTAACAGGAGCAATGGAAGATGCAAAGGAGATTAAGAATTTAACTGATAGCAAGGACAATGACAACAAAACTGAAGAAACAGGTGAATGTAGATGTTGCCAAGAAGAGTAACCTGTTTTCAAATTGGAAATACCTTGTGGTTGCACTGGCAGCTTGAAGGTTAATTTCACAGTTTTACACTAAATTAATGCCTAATACTTATCTTAAAATCTTATAAAATCGATGTTATTTCATTAGCATGACGATAAATGATGTTCTTTTTCATGTTGTTATTTCTCTACCTTGGCTTTCAATTACAAGTATTGACTCACATGTTCTGAAATTTTTACTATTAAACTAAATAAATGCAAATTAAATTTATTCATATTCCTTTCGTTTCTATTTGTGCCTTAGTTCGCTCATAGGAAGTGCATTTCCTAATGGTGTGAAAGAGAGGGGAATATCACTTGTGAATTATGCAAACAGGTATTCATACATCCTTTTAATTAATAGTAGAGGTGTTGTTAATTATCATCTTGTCATTAATTCAATAATGCCTTCCATCCTTGACATTAATTAATTTATCTAATTTGCTTATGTAATTTTGTTCATTTATTACATTTTATTATTTTTTGTTTAGTTCTAGTGACTAATTATAAATTAATTTCTTCATGATTTGGATCATATGCAGCCTTACCATCCAAACTATGCTGTGACGGTGCCTCGTTTTTACTATAATGATCATGATGATGAAGAGATTGACATGAGGCAAGTTTTATATATAACTACCTATCTTTAATTTCTCCTTGTAAGTCCTTAAACTTTATTAGTTAATTAAAATATTAATATTAATCTATAATCATAACCACATTCTAATTTCGGATTAGGAGAAGAAGCAAAACCATGAAGCATGCATTCCAATTCAAGATTCAAAACCCTAAATTCTAGAGATTAGGAGAGAATTTATGCATAAAATTGAAATACCAAATTCCATAGAAGAAACCTCAAGATCCAATGTTAAGAACACTTGAGAATCAACCTTCAAAGCTTAGCCTTTCATGGGGGTTGAACAGCAAAAACGAGTTTGTAATGGAAGAAGAAGGAAAAGGAAGAAAGGAAAAGAGAGAATATCAAGTGTCTCAAATCTGAAATCTTGAAAAATAAATTAAAGGTCTTTTTCGAAAGAGTAACTTCCCCTATTTAAACTCCTAATCCTAGTCACATGATTAATCATATTAAAGTGATGTTTGGGCCCTGATTAACAAGTATCAGGCCCAAAACACTAACACAAGTCTGAAAAAAAAGTTGTCCTACGTCAGATTTCGTAACTCAACTTCAAAATTAAACTGCACCTACGTCCCTCGTGGAAATACCATCATGTAGAATATCAAATTAAAGCCCCAGATCTTAGCTTTCCAACACAACTGGAATCACCCAAATTGGCCACCTATAGCTCCAAATATCATAAAAAACAAGACAGGTAGGTTAATAGGCTTAAAAATCTGAAATTAAACAACAATTACAGTTAAATAAGCCCAATTAGGTAAATTCCAATTAAAATAGTGGATTTAATCATGAATACGGCCCAATAAAGCTAAGACTATATATGCAAAATGTATGTAAAATTATGCTCATCAGTGAGACTGGTGGAGTTGAGATCAGAGGCTCACCTTGGTGCGTCTGAGCTTGATCAGCTGAGTTGAGCTAAGTCTCAACAGGTTCTGGTTCACGTGTAACTAGGGCAAAATAAGCCTTTTCTTTCTTATCTTTCTTATTTTTTTCCTTCTTTCTTTTGGCTACAGTTGCCACCTGATGAGAACCTTCTCCCTGGTCCTCTTATGGCCTCTTCTTCTTCTTGTCTTTCTTCTTCTTTTCAGTCACTGTCTCAGGACATGACATCTTAGATGAGGGGGAAGCTTAAGCATAGCTTGGGATCATTTCCTTCATTGGTGAGTCAGGAGATGTCATAGAAAAAGTAGGGGGTGGAATAAACTTACCTTCAAGCTTCAAGGCTTAAATGTTGGATTTTCCAAAGTAGGTCATCTTCTCCTTTGACTCTTCAGTAGAGGAGAGATCCACTTTGAAAAGCTTGAGAATCTTTGTAATGAGCATAGCAAAAGGAAAAGATGTATTCATTTTTGCATTGTTAAAGGCATGCTCCATATGCTTGAGGATGAGATAGTGTGGGTTGAAAGCAATTCCATGCTTTAGATGGTACATTACCATCAGGTCAGTGGCGTACATCTTGTCAAAGGTTCCAGCTCTTGGGATAATCATTTTGGCAATGAGTTGAAAGAGGAATCGTCCAAAAGAGTTCAAAGCAAAGGAGAAGACACTGATCTCTGCTTGACTGAATAGAGATGCTCCTATGCTCTTAGGTGGAATCCAAATCTGCCTCCACCATTGTTCTTCGTTCTACAACCGGTTGCCTGAGACTGAGGCTTGTATGATCCCTCCAAGTATCTCTTCAGTCAGATCCATATGGACACCTTTGAGTTTGGACACAACATGAGGGAGGCTTTCATATGCTCCCTTGATACCTGTGCATGATGCATAAAAGGCTCTAGTGAGCTTGGTGTACACAGGTTCAGACAGACTCAGGTACCCATCCCATCCTTGTTTTCTCAGATAAGGGATAATGTCCCAGTTCATCTACTTTAATTCCATGGGAAGAATAATTCTTCCAGTGACAACTTTGTGTTTGGTAAAACGCCCTGTGTACTTGGCTTCTATGAGGTTGTTCTTGAACAATTCAGATTGGAATGAAAGTTTTTTTGCTTTTGCTCCCTTCTCCAAGCTTAGCATTTCCTTTGGTAGTAGGTGAGATGAGGGTGAGATCCACATGTCCTTGGGATCTAGGTCTCTTGAGTGCTGAAGTTTGCACAACGTTTGAGTCTATTCTTCTGGATTTTCTGGGTGGAAACTTGGTTTCAAAGGATGGTGGAGTTTTAGTTTTAAAGAATGATGAAGATTTGGTTTTAGAGGATGGTTGAGATTCAACTTGTGTATATTCAAAGTCAGTGCTTGATTGTGGAGTGGGTGAGCGTGTAAGTCTCTCCTGGCTTGAAGTAACGTCATCATGAGATTCAATGGATTCATAAGACATGTTTAGTTCAGGTGAGGAAGAGGAAGATGAGAAATGAGATTAAGAGAGTTTGAAGGCTAGAATTTTGATACACATGAGTGGATGATTTTTTATGAACTTTTACCTTTTATATAAAGGATGAGAGACAGGTGAGAGACCGGCTTGAGAGGTTTTGAGGTAGTTGGGTAGTTGAGATTTTTAATTGTGCAACGACTAGTGGAACACTTTTTAAGGCTAACAGTTGTGCACAATTAGCCGTTAGGGAGAGGTGGCTCAGAAATGGTTAATTTTATTTTTAATCGTTACATTTTACATGCTTGGACTCAGTCTGAGTCTCAACTCAGGCTTAGTCTCAAGTTAAGTCCCAGGTGTAAGCTCAATCTCATCTCTGAATGCAGTCTGAATCTTAGTTAGACTATCTTGCGTATCTATTTGTTGTATTCCAAAAATAAAAAGACAATTAATGTAGTATTTATGTAAATTGTTAATTAGCCGGAGGCCTAGGGACACACCACCCTGTATGGGTGTCACGGACCCATTTGTTCAAGGGCTAGCAGAATTCAGAAAACACCACCCTCCACCCTTCACCGGAGCTTATGACCCCGAGGCTGCAAACTCATGGCTCAATGCCAAGACCAAGATCTTTGAAGTCATGGTGTGCTCCGACGAGTTCAAGGGTCATTTTGCCACCTACATGTTACAAGGGGAGGCCGAGAATTGGTGGAAGGTTGTTAGGGTCGGGTTGACTCCTCTAAAAACTTCGCTCACTTGGGAGGGGTTCCAAGCGGCGTTCCTAGAGAAGTACTTCCTGGAGCCGGTAAGGCAACGCAAGGAGATGGAGTTCCTGCAACTGGAGCATGGAGACATGACGGTGGGCCAGCACGTGGCAAAATTTGAAGAACTTGCCAAGTACCACTCGTTGCTCCAGGCCAATCCTAATGAAGGTTAGAAGTATACTCATTTTGAGTCGATCCTGAAGCCTGAAATCAAGAAGAGCGTGTCGATTCTCCAGCTGAAGGAGTTCCTTGCTTTGGTCACCAAGTGAACGGTGGCGGAGCAAAGCATGGTGGAAGAGGTACACCCAAGCCCGCGGCGAAGACTTCGGTGGACGGCAAGAGGAAGAGGGACGATGCACCTGCAGGAAGGAACAACCGGCCTCATTTTCAGGGAGGCAAGGGCAAACAAATTGCTCTACCCTCCACCCCTGCTACTCCTACTTGCCCTAAGTGTGGTAAGGGTCATAGGGGTGAGTGTCTGGCCTGTCAGAGAAAATGCTACTGTTGCTTCGAGGCAGGTCACTATGGTGGAGAGTGCTTGAAGAAGAAGAAGAAGAAGAAGGATCAGTCCAAACCCCAAGCTACCAGGAGGGTCTTTACCCTTAGTGGGGAGGCGGTGGCTAAGGCCAATAATTTGATGCAAGGTATGTGTATTCTTAAAGAGATTCCTTTGATTGTACTGTATGATTCTGGGGCAACCCACTCATTTATTTCTTATGATTGTGTGGAAAGATTGAAATTTCATTTCACCCTCTTACCCTTTGACTTGAATGTTCTTACCCCGGCCAAAGAGGCAATTCCCACTTCCCTTGCATGTTTAAACTGTTCTATTGCGATTCAAGGGAAGTCTTTCATTGTTGACCTTATTTGTTTACCTCTGAGTGGTATTGATGTCATTTTTGGCAAGAATTGGTTATCCCGTAATCAGGTTCTTCTAGATTGTTTTAATAAAAAGATTATTTTTCCAAATCTTCCTGTTCCCTCAAGAGAGAAACCTTCATGCTTACTTTCTAGCTATACTCAAATTTCTGAATGCCTGTCTGATGGGAGTTGTTGTTTCATTTTACTGCTTTCCTCAACTGTAGAGTCTAAATCTGACTTGAGTAGCATAGCTACGGTTAGGGAGTTCCAGGATGTTTTCCCTAGTGAGGTAACCACCCTACCTCCGGACTGAGAGATTGAGTTTTCAATAGACTTGGTGCTGGGCACCGGGCCTATCTCCAAAGCCCCCTATAGGATGTCACCCCTAGAGATGAGTGAACTTAAGAAGCAACTAGAGGAGTTAATTGAGAAAAAGTTCATTAGACCTAGTGTGCCACCTAGGGGAGCACCAGTGCTCTTGGTTAAAAAAAATGGGAGTATGAGGTTGTGTATAGACTTTAGGCAGTTGAATAAGGTAACCATTAAGAATAAATATCCTTTACCTAGGATAGACGATCTTTTAGACCAACTTAGGGGAGCGTCGATTTTCTCTAAGATAGACTTGAGATCAAGTTATCACCAGATTAAAATAAAGAGTGAGGACGTTCTAAAAACTGCCTTTAGAACTAGATACGAGCCCTATGAGTACTTAGTGATGCCTTTTGGCTTAACCAATGCTCCTGCGGTGTTTATGGATTACATGAATTGGATTTTCCGGCCCTACCTGGATAAGTTTGTTGTCGTGTTCATCGATGATATCCTTATCTACTCCCAAACCTTAGAGAAGCATGAACAACATCTTAGGACTACGTTGGGGGTACTGAGGGAGAAAAATTTGTTTGCAAACCCTGAGAAGTGTGAGTTTTGGATGGATAGGGTTCATTTCCTAGGGCATGTCATCTCAAAGGAAGGGGTATCTGTAGACCCTAGTAAGATAGAGGATGTGGTCGAATGGGAGAGACCCAGGTTCGTTACTGAGGTCAGACGTTTCGTAGGCCTAGTCGGTTACTACCGGAGATTTATTAAAGGATTCTGCCAGTTAGCCTTGCCTCTCACTAGGTTGACCCGTAAGGGTCATGCTTTTGTATAGGATGAGAAATGTGAGAAGAGTTTCTTGGAACTCAATGAGAGATTGACTACCACCCTGGTTTTAGTGTTACCAGACCTGTCTAAACCCTTTGAGGTTTATAGTGATGCATCAGCAAAGGGTTTAGGTTGTGTGTTGATGCAGGAGAGGAGAGTGGTGGCCTATGCCTCCAGGAAGCTTAGGCCCCATGAGGAGAATTACCCCACCCATGATCTAGAACTAGCAGTTGTGGTTTTTTCCCTCAAGATCTGTAGGCATTACCTCTATGGAGTTAATTTTGAGGTTTATAGCGATCATAAGAGCCAATAGGTCAATGTAGTATGAGGCAGAGGAGATGGATGGAGTTCTTGAAAGATTATGATTTTGAGCTGAAGTATCATCCGGGCAAGGCCAATGTAGTGGTTGATTCCCTGAGTAGGAAGTCTTTCCATGCATCATCCATGATGGTACGGGAATTGGAACTGTTGGAGGAATTTAGGAACCTCAAGTTAGATGTGAGCATTGAGGGAAACCGTTGTAGCCTCTTTAGGCTAGAAGTTACCCATGAGTGGAGAATTAGAGTCAAGGAAGCCCAGACATTAGATTCAGATCTTCAGGCCCGTAAGGGACAACCAGGTTTCACCGAATCAAGTGATGGGATAATTCTTTTAAAAGGGAGAGTCTGTGTCCCTAAGAGGGGTAGTCTCAGGAAAGAAATTTTAGAGGAGGCCCATAGGAGCAAGTTCACGGTGCATCCTGGGATTACCAAGATGTACCAAGACTTGAAAAACATGTTTTGGTGGGATGACATGAAGAAGGAGGTAGCGAGTATGTTTCTAGGTGCTTAGTATGCCAATAGGTCAAGATAGAACATTAGAAACCCTCAGGTACACTCTTACCCCTAGAGATACCTGAGTGGAAGTGGGAGGCTATAGTTATGGACTTTGTGATAGGGCTACCTAGAGTCCCTGCAGGCTTTGATGCCATCTGGGTCATAGTGGATCAGCTAACCAAGTCGGCCCACTTTTTACCTATTAGAGCAACCTAACCTCTGAGCAAGTTAGCAGACCTGTACATCAGGGAGATAGTGAAGCTCCATGGTGTACCCTCTAGCATTGTGTCAGATATGGTTCCTAGGTTCACCTCTAAGTTCTGAAATGCTTTACACCAAACTTTTGGTACTAAACTGAGGTTTAGTACTACGTACTATCCTCAGACTGATGGTCAGTATGAGAAGACCATTTAGACCTTAGAGGACATGCTTATGGCATGTGTGTTAGAGGAAAAGGGAAGCTGGGATAGGTACCTGCCCCTCATAGAGTTTTCCTACAATAACAGTTTTCACAGCAGTATAAGTATGGCACCCTATGAGGCTTTGTATGGCAGGAGGTGTAGGTTCCCACTCTGTTGGTGTGAAGTGGGAGAGAAGAGTTTGTTAGGTCCCGAGTTGGTTCAGGAAACCACTGAGAAAATCAAGAGTATTAGGGAGAAATCGGTAATTTCCCAAAGTCGGCATAAGAGTTATGCTGATAAGAGGAGGAGAGACTTAGAGTTTGAGGAAAGTGATCATGTATTTCTAAAAGTTACTCCTGTCACAGGTATAGGAAGGGCCATCAAGGCCAAAAAGCTAAATCCATGATTCATTGGTCCCTTTCAAGTCCTGCAGAGGGTTGGTCCTCTTGCTTATTGCATAGATCTTCCCCCTATTTGTCCAATGTTCATGATGTCTTCCATGTGTCCCAACTTCGAAAATATGTCCACGATCCTTCCCACATCATATATGCAGAATCAGTACAACTGAGGGATGATCTGACAGTTCCAACTAGACCTGCATAAATTATCGACCGAAGTGCAAGACCCTAAGGAGTAAGACCATTCCGCTAGTGAAGGTATTTTGGACAGGTCAGTCACTTGAGGAAGCGACATGGGAGAAAGAAGATGATATTTGTTCCCAATTTCCGGAACTTTTTGTTTGAGGTAAATGTATTTTGCATACTTATAATTCTAGCCAATTTTGGGTACAAAATTGTTTTAAGGGGGTAGAATTGTATCATCCCAAGGTTTCAGTTATAATGTGTGTTAAAATGGTAATAAAATGGGTTCAGTGATAAAAGAAATTGTTTTGGTTGTGTTTGGATGTTGGGGGAATGATTTAGGCATCAAAATGGAAAATTCTACTCTGGTCTGCACGCTCAAGCGCGTAGAGAACCAAATTTTGTAATTCAGACAGAAACTTTGGGCGCTCAAGCGCCCTGGTGCGCGCTCAAGAGCCCAAGCCTGATGCTCATTTCTCCTAGGCAGAGACTTTGGGCGCACAAGCGCCCTGTTGCGCGCTCAAGTGCGCGAGCGCGTCCCTGTTCTCATTAATTCGCTGAATCTCTTCCTCTTCTTCATTCTTCTTCTTTTCTAGGGTTTTAAGTGAGAGAAAGGGTTTTTAGTGAGAGAAAGTGAGAAAGAGAAGGAGCACAACTAGATTGAAGGTTTCCCCCACCATTCCAAGGCTTGGAATCATCTTCACCTCCTCCTTCATCTTCATTTTTCTTTCATTCAAGGTGAGTGTGTTCACCACCCACTTCCATCTTGTGTTAAACCCATGAATGCTCCGTTTTCCTCTTTCCCTTGCTTGTATTGAATGTTTTTTTTTTCTGATTATCAATGATTTTTGAGCTATTGGTTGGATTAGTTATTGAATGGTTATTTTGCTCAAACCCTAGGGTAGAGAAATTTGGGGATTTTGCTATTCTTGAATGTTGATGATAGAAATTGAGTAGAACTATATAATCATGTTGTAATATGCTTTGGAAGGATGTATGTGACCCTTATGAAATTATCTCACTCATGTTTGAAGGAACTTGATTTGGGTCTTTGAGACCTCATGGTACAATATATAAATTGACTGTTGAATCCTTGGCCTTCATGTTTAAAAAGGTATTTGGGGCCTTGGATTTCATGTGTAAAAGAGGAAATTGATTGTTTGAATCTATCACAGTAATGGGGTAAGGTTCCTGTGGCCTTCAGGGATGACAGTTCCTGTTAGCCTAAGCTCAGTCTAGCCTTCACAGATAAGTGGAAAGACCCCTTGGGTGTTGGGTTAAACACTTCATGTTAAATTTATAATTTGATTCATCGAATGTTATTATGATGAGATATTATTGAATTTTTCTGGATTGTTGCATTACATTTGCTTGAACTAGCTCCCACACTGTTTATACACACTCACTGGGACTCCAGTCTCATTATACAATATATTTTGTATTTGGATTCACAGGGTCCTAGGTCAGATGCTTGACTTGGGAGAAGATTGGAGGTTTGGGCCGGTTGTTTGGCCCCAATTGTCATTTTGATTGTATAGGCTGACTTATTATTTTGAAATGGGATATTTTAGTACATGTAGAGCCTTAAGGGCATTATTATGATTGTTTCAGGACACATGTATAATTGTATCCATTTAGTCTATGGTTTTATTTAGTAGTAGAGTTTGAAGCCCTTGTTGGCATTGAACTTATTATGTATCAATGATTGCTCTTTATGTTGCTTAAGTAACTGTTGGATTACCTAAGCGTGGTTTATGATTGTGTTGTGATATCGATAATGCACGAAATAATATCATAACTTCGGGTATTGCGTTTCCAACGGACGTAATCCTTGAATTAAGAAATTAGAACGTTATATGTCGTGTTATAATACGGCATTATAAATTGTTTGCGTTATATATTTATTATCACATTATCGATAAAAAGTATAAATTTATCAATTTATGAACATTTAAATGTAAATCACGACAAAATCGTTGAAAAAAAATAGGGGTACTAACAGTTATTTTCTATTCTCAGTCAGGGGTACCGAATGTAAATCACGACAAATCATATATGTTGAAAAAAATAGGGATGCTAATAGTTATTTTATTCTCAATCAGGATAAGCAAAAGTTAATTAATACTATTTCAAATATATATTCTTTTAAGATTATATAGAGAGAGTATGTGTTTTGTGTTCTTGTGTTCATGCGTGTAATATTTACCTCTTTACAACAATATATGTAAAAAAGAATCTTTGGTATGCATTAATTGTATTATTTAGTCAAAAAATAAATATTAATCCCTTTTGAGGGATAATAATCTTCGAAGTGGGTTTTGTTTCCCCCGATTTAACTTTTTAATATACATGACTAAGGATTGAACCCTTCTTAATATGGTTAACACACTCAACAATCTGCCAATTGTGCTAGTTGGTGATAAAAACTTGAACGAAATGATTAAAGCATATCTTTTAATTTGCAATTAATTTCTGATAAAATTTTGCTAATATTTTTCATCACAAAGTTGTTAAGATAGCAATTTTTTTTGTTATTTGGCTTGTATAAAATCAACCCTTAGGGTTAAGGATAAGACATTCAACAATAGAAAGCTTTTATTAAAATAGAAAGTATTTATTGTTCATTTATGTTTATGATATAATTAATACTTTCTATTTTAATAAAAAAATTTAAAATTCTTATCCTAAGCTCTAACGACTGGTTTTTATTAAAACTATTCATTTTTTTTTTGTGTTGTGGTGATGTTATGTGTCATTTTGATGTGTTAGTATATCTCTGGTGATATTAATGTAATCAATATAGGAAGATCCAAAGCATAAAAGAACATTATTAATTAAATATCTAGAAATTAATATTCTTAATATGAAAGGAAAATACTAAACAAAACAAAATAAATTGACATTGTTATTGAATCTTGTATGGATAGGTGGAGTTCACTACTCAACCTTATCATAAAACTATGGTTGAATCTTGACAAATTTTGATGAATTATTATGTGAAATTAACTTATTCTGACTTTGTGGTTCTAATCAATAGGAAGATATATAAACGCAATTGATAGTTAAAATTAAGGCCAGGTTACTTACTAACTTATTCTATTTCTTAAAATATGTGAGTATTATGTAATTACTCACTAGCTAAAGACAAAGTTTTATGCAAGTCGGCAAATCTACTTCTAAATAGATTAATAGAAATGGACCTAAATATGTATGTTTTATCTCTTACTTTACAAAATTGAATGAAAAAAATTATATATTATTTTTTAGTATTCAATTTTAATCGGTTATTTTATTTATTCGAAAAAAAAAGATTAGGAAAATGATAAAAATTGAAAAAATATGTCTAGTTTAAAATCTTGAGAGTAGATTTTTATCAAGAATGCCTAAGGGATCAAATCATGATTAATAATTTTTTTCATTGATTCTTATTAATAATTTCCCTCTTAATTAAAATGGATTATGGGATATGAATTTATGATGATTCTATTGCTGTCAAATCAAGACAATCCACAAGTGTGATTTTTTTTTTAAAATAAAAAAGGGATTCTGATTGAATAAGTAAACTAATCAAATGATTAATTTTAGGGAAATAAAACAAGAATAAAAAAATAATCGTAAACGATTTGGTGTGGAAAGAATGGAAGAAACAAAATCTTGATTCATAACCTTTAAAGTCCCACATTGAGTAGTGCACTCTCTTCTAACCTCTCATTCTCCTATAAAAGGAGTGGACTGCCAAGTGATTAAAACATCCAGGAATAATGGATCATGTGAACTTAAAACGTGTATAGGGCCTGCATTTAGTTCAAATGTTGGGAGATTCAGCGCATCAAGTGGATCCAGTGCAAGACATTGGGATCTAGCCATGGATTGGTGGAGAATCAAGAGTGGTCTTTTTCAAGCTAAGTTTATCCATCTTTTTTATTACCTAAAAGTAGTTTCAGAATTTTAGGCCTCGTTTGGGGTGGTTGCGAGTTTTCAGTGTTTTGCTTTTCAAAAATTTTCAACCAATTTTTTACAACTCAAAACTGAAAACTAGGGCTGTTTGGGGTGGTTGCGAGTTTTCAGTTTTTTGTTTTCAAAAAAATTTCAATCAAGTTTTTACAAGTCAAAACTGAAAACTAAAAACTTTTTTTGTGGTTTTCAAAACGTCCATCTTGAAAACCACAAAAAATGGTTTTTAATTTTCAGTTTTGAGTTGTAAAAACTTGGTTGAAATTTTTTTAAAACAAAAAATTGAAAATTCGCAACCACCCAAAATCAATTTTTGTGGTTATTAAAATCGACGTTTTGAAAACCACAAAAAGTTGTTTTAAGTTTTCAGTTTTGAGTTCTAAAAACTTTGTTTAAACTTTTTTAAAACCAAAAACTGAAAAACTCACAACCACCCTAAACTAACCTTTAGTATTAAAAACTAAAAAATAGTCACACTTTTCAAAACTATTTTTAAAAATTGTCTGTCTAACAAGTTTTTCAATTATTTATTTTAAAACATAAAACAGAATTTAAAACCTGTAAACAAACAAACTCATAGTCTTCACCCTTCTCTAAGCGATTTTTTTTTTCCTAAATTCAATTTTTTAGATTAAATTTTAAGGAGTTGCAATTTCCTCTAATTTAATGAAATTGGTGGTGGCTCCCATTTCAATATTTCTTTATTTTTTTGGGTGGCAACAATTAAAGTAATAATATTTGAAAATTTTTATACAATAACCTTAAAATAATGAACAATATTATAAAATAAATTAAATGTAAAAAATAATTATAAATCAAATCTATATAGGTACCACCATTCTTTTCTCATTTTTTCACATATTAACAAAATAAAAAAGATTTGTGGTGTCGTTAGGTCAAAATAATTTCACTTTAAATAATATAATCATTTCCAGGCTTTCATTAATTCATCTTGCCATAAATGAATTTTGAAAACTGATATGTTAAAATGGAGAAAACATTGAAACCTATTCAGAAATTTAAGCAACAAACACAAGTAAGGGAACTGTAAATGAACAAGCAAATTATAGAAGCAATTAATAACGCACAAAATAAAAAGCAATAACAGAGCAACAACACTTCACCCAGGATTTATTGTTGTCGTGCCAGATACTTGCGTATATGGATGCGATTCACTAAAAGCATACAAGATAAAACATAAAGTAAACCATAAATGATGAAATAAAATGGATCCCAGTCGGTGATGTTTAACTCTATTCTCTTAGCTTCAATTTGGATAAAGAAGAAGCACGAGGAGGGCGTTTCGGTCACGTTCATTTTTATCCTAAGAGAAGGGTATTTTGGTAAATGGAGATTGTATCCTATTTTGAGCAACTGACGCAGAAAACACCAAGAGGATTTTGAGTGTGATTGTCGCCAGACAGTGCCAATGTGCACCTACATTATGTGGCTTACGCGTCCCTTTGTCGCATAAACACCTTCAACATCTTAACTTGATATTTTGCCAACTGGATTCTGAACTATGGACCCCACACATCTCTCTCTACATCTCAGTTTCGGATCAGAACTAATTCTACGCATCAGTCACAGTGTTGTTCACTCACAAGTCACCACTAATATAAATAGGTGACTGGTCCAGCTATGCTTACCACAGGCAATTCAAGCAAGAGAAAGAGATATACAGAGAGAGATATACAGAGTCTCTTTCTTTCTCTTTCTTTGAAGCTTAATTTATTTACTTTGATTTATCTTGCAGTGTTGTTTGTTCTTGAAAGGAAAATGAAATAACTTTTGTAGAGGGTTATTTATGTTTGTGCATTCTTTAATGGGATTTTAACTTAATAATCGTGGAATTTCTTCTTCTTGCTCTTGATCTTAGATTGCTCATGCATATAACATGGGTGAAGATCTGAACAGAGTTTTTGAAGCTTTTGTGCTATAATTTTATCCTTTTCTCTTTTTTCTTATTTTGATTTCTGCTAGTTCATTCTTGCATGTATATGATCTATATCATAACTGGATTAATTTCATTTTCAAGCTTTGTTTGACACTTAATTTTTTTAATTTTATTTTATTCTTTAAACATTAGTTGATTCAAGCATGAACATAAACGATGGGTTTTGAAGTTTTTGATAGAAAACACTCTGCCCTTTTTTCCTGCGGAATTAAGGAGAGGATGTGGGAATCAGAGCCCAAATGTTTATGTGATATCCCCAATGTGTATACGTTTCTTTGACTTGTAATATCCTTAGGGAATTCTTGGCTTAGAAACTGTTGTCGTTTTCATGCAGAGTACTTGATTTCCTTGCTACTGTTTTATCTTTAGCTAGCTAACCTTTATTTAATTTCCATTATAGAAATGGAGATGAAAAACATGGGAAATCATGTGTTTATGGGAACCCCAAGCCAGGGATCTTCAAGTAACCAACATCCTCACATTGCTATCCACATTGATGAACTAACAGGAGCAATGGAAGATGCAAAGGAGAATAAGAATTTAACTGATAGCAAGGACAATGACAACAAAACTGAGGAAACAGGTGAATGTAGATACTGCCAAGAAGAGGAACCTATTTTCAAACCATCCTTTGTTAATATCCTTTTGTTAATTTCTATCCTTTATTTTGTATTAAATTAAATAAAAAAACAATGTAGTACTTATGTAAATAGTTAATTAGCTATGGTCGTTCTAGCTTGTGGTTTATGTAATTTGTCAAAACTCTATGTCAGTTTGTCGTCAGTTAATGAATGCTAAGACATTCTACAAATTTTATTTTCTCTTGTTAGAATATATAAGTTAGTACTTCTGTGCCTTGCCTTAACTTATGTTGCGATCTTCATAGTGCCTTGCCTTAATTTCTGAGGTGACGATTACCATGGTGCTTCAAATCCAAGAATTAATTAAACTGACTCTTATTGTAATCATTTCTGCCTTAAGTATTTGGGTTTAATCAAATCTACAATGATCTTCTTCCTCCTCTTTAACCTTGAACATTTGCCTCACAAATATCCTATTTACAAAGCTCATGTGCTGTTCAAGTCTTTTGTACCTCAAATTTGGTAGTGGACAAGTGGTTGTTCATTAATCTTTAATTTTCTCTCTAACAAAGTTTATAATAATGCAAAATAAAAAATGTCAAAGGAAAGTAGCCCAAGTCCATAAGGAGATATTATCAAGAGAACCACCAATATTAGTCTTCAACAGGGTTGTGAATTCAGCGCAAAATCAATAATTTTTTTAAAAGATTAACCCATGTAAAAATAAGTTAGTTTATAATCATTTTAATCATTATAAAATAAATTTAATTAAATATAATATATATATATTATATTTTGTACTGTCATATATAATTTAAATAATAGAAGCAAATATGATGGTTTGTATTGTTATATTATAAAATAACAAAAGATATCACACAATAATAAAAATAAAATAAAGTACATCAATTGTAACCATACACTCGTGTCAGGAAAGAAAAAGAACTCAATATAAAAAGGATTTTAATTTAAAATGGACATCAATTAACAGTGTATGTAATTTTATATTTATCATCACACAAGACTTCACTAGTTATATATAAATAAAGTAAACAATAAAAGAAAGAAAAAGGTCAATGGGTTGGGCAAACCCATTGCGAACCAGCCACATCAAACAAGTTAAATTTCATATATATTAAGTTGTGTTGTGTCAAAATTAGTTAGAGCTTGAATTTTCACAATTCAACCTGTCTTATATTAGGTTAAATAGGCCAACCTATAGGGTTTAATCTATTTGGACACCACTAATAGTAAATAATTAAATATCCTTATTCATTATATAATACACACAATTTACTATTCTTCATTAAAGCAATCCTTATTTTCCCACATCTTTTATTTTAATTAGATTGCTTTTCACACCTCATCTCTTTCAATCTCTTTTTTTCCCAATATATCACTCATCATATCTCTCCTATCTCTCTCTTACTTTTCTTATTTTCCTATTTCTTTCTTCATTACATCATTCTCATTTCTCACACTCCATGGGATGTGAGACAAACATTATTGTCTCTAATGTGAGACAAACATTATTGTCACTAAAATGAAAATGTAACTACTATATTCGAGAAGAGGCTTACATCTCCAAATTTGTCATGATTTGATTTCAAATTTATAAATAAATAAGATATTAAAGGAGTATATAATGGGCATAAATAAACCAGCATTCATTTGAAAAATATCAAATAGTTTGCCTCTTGGAACTCATTTGAACATTAATATGGCCATACATAAACCTGCATATTCATTTCTAAAACCTCCACGGAGTCCAAGGCTATTCTTCTCTCAAGCAATGATGAGTTGTCCAATAGCTTTATCTAGAGAATAATAATCAAGAAATAACTACCGATATTAGCTACTAATTGATTCTATAGCTATTTCCTAACCAATCAATAGTTAAAACTGTTGGAGAGTGCAGCACCGCTTGGGAGGAACTAAATCCCATAATTCCTAGCAAAAATAGTACACATTATCTTAGCCAACAATCCTTATCAAATTTCTAATTTCAAATGGAAACTTCTTTAAGATGCATCATATATATTGTTTCTGCTACATGAATTCTATTCAGGCACCTTCCAACACTTCTTAGGTTGATTATGCTAAAACTCCTTCGCTATTTGCTCTAATTCATTTAACCTATGACAATCATATGTTTCTAATCAAGTTTAATTAGTAACTTTAAATTTGTATGTAGAGATGCCAATGGTTATCACATTTTCGTCCGAAGGACTTTTAAGGTTTCTTAACATGTAACCATATCTAGCTAGATGGAGATATTTTAGGTAAATTTCTTGCAAAAAATTTCTAATCCACATTAATACAACATTAACTGATTGGCTCTCGAAAGCAATACAAATCATCAATTCTAATGTAATCTTTATAATACTTACGGTCCTATTTATAAGAAATATAAGACTAAATCATCAAGATCAATTTTTTATTTGTTTATCCCTAATCGAATAAGGTTTCAGTACCTGGGATTTCCAAATAGAAATTTTTTCTGCTTGGTTTTCTAGCTCAGGAACATATAACCATATCGTTTCGAGCCAACAAGTAGTCACCCTTTACCACTGCCAAATGGATTGCATCATATCTGAGCTTTCTAAAGCCACTAATGGAGGTTTAGCAAAAATCAGAGAAACCTTGAGAGAGAACGAAGGGACAAAGTAACCTAAAACAAGAAAAGAAACATCAAAATAGGGTCTTTTCACATTTTAAACGATGAAAGGATGATAAAAAAGAGAAAGAAGAGCAAAAGGAGTAGAAAAATCAAACCTTGAGGATGAAAGTCAAAGGACACCACACGTAAAGAAGAGAGATGATTAATGATACAGACTTAAGATTAACTCAAGATTGATAAAAGTAGATGAAATTGACTTGAGATTGACTTGAGCTTAGCTTGAGACTAATTGATCAGGTATATTCAGTATTGTGTCTTACCGTCTCCAGACTTGAGATTCACCTTTTATATCAAAGGGAACTAGCTGTTAACTAGCCATTGTAGAGGAGAGAGGCATCTTGATACTTTACTAACACAGGTACAGAACTTTCTGGTACGGGCTCAGCAATGGCAATGTACTTGCGTTGACTTGCCTTAGTTGTTGGGTCTCTTTTCTGAGTCTGAATTTCAGTCTGAGTCTTACTAGCTAGGCTCATTCTTACTTGCTCATCTGAGTCTCAGTCTTTCCTATGCATCTGAGTCTTATTCTCAGTCTCAGTCTTGGTTGCTTGTGTGAGTCTCAGTTTGTTCCTGAGTCTCAGGTCTTTGCATGCTTCTCTTTAATTCTTATAATTAACCTTTGCTACCAAGTTGTCCTTGTCTTTGATCTTGTCTCAGTGTGTGTCCTTGGTTGTTCTCAGTCTTACCCTTCTTGTTCATATTAAGGCTTGATTTTTCTTGAATCTCAAGTATTAATCTTTTTTATGCAGCTTAGTTCAACATCCCATGTCACTTTATTTCATTGGAGACTTATCCTGCAACATATGAGTCTAAAGTCTACAAACACTTGAGCACATAGTCAGTAAAACTTAATCTCTTAGATATGCTTCTAAGCTTTCATACTTTTGTTGGTTTGATCTCATTAAAATTCTTGAGGGGGTGAGTTTGTCCTATCAAACATAAATGCATAAATAGCCTAGAATGCAATCATCTATTCAAAATTAACTAAAATAAATACATATATTGGAGCTTTGATATCTAATCAGATGAGCTAATAACCCTATGAAAATTGATGCCATTCAATTAGATATATGGAGAAAAACAGAGCAATTCTGTAACATCCCGCAAATTAGGAACTTTAACAACTTATTAGACTGAAAATAAGAGGGTTAAGTATTAGTAATTAAAGGAAAATAAGTTGAGAGATTAAGGTTGATTGAGTAGCTATGAGTTAAAACTCAAGCATAAAACCAAGTTTTTAGCCTTAACTAGAAATTTTAATAACTCATTAGGTTAAAAATAAGATAATTGTGTTTGGTAATTGGAGGTTGAATGGGGATTATGGAAAATTAACTTAGAATTCTATTTCAGGTTAAAATGAAGAGTTTTGGGTTCTGGTAATCGATTACAGGGAGTCTGTAATCGATTGCCCGAGAGCTGAATTTTGTGTAATCGATTACTCACAGGTTGTAATCGATTACCTGAGGGCTGAGTTTTTGGTAATCGATTACCAGATTCCCAGAAACGTTGTCTAGTGTAATTTCTACCTCTGGTAATCGATTACAGCATTACTGTAATCGATTACCAGTTGTCCAGTATAAATACTCGGACATGAAAATCAGAAACTCATTTTTCTTCTTCTTCTCCCCTTCAAACCCTAGAGAGAGAAATAGTGTTTCTAGAGAGAGAAAGTGGGATTTTGAAGTGGTTAAGGAGGATCAAAGCTAGGATTCATCAAAGGAACTTCCAATCCATCAATTCCTCTTGAGAATTCCAAGAAATTGGTGAGTATAACTCACTTTTAGAGTAGAAACTATTGGTCTCAATGCATGTTCCCACCCTCCTCTCTTTCCCTTTCTTGATGTTGGATATTTGATGATTGAATTGTAATTTCTTGATGTTTGGATTGATTATCGATAGATTGAGCATATGAGTATAGAATCGAGCGTCAGAATCTTTAGTTTCGAAACTAACGAAACTTACAAAACTATCGAAACCCCTCGATTGTAACTCATATGAGCATTCTATTCGATTATAACCCTTCGTTTAATACTACTTACGGATTGAAATGTCTAATTCGATGTTTGGATTGGAAATTGAAATGTATGTGTGTAGAGTCGAACTTTCGAAACACTCGAGATTAGTGAAATTTCATATACTTGTTATATTTCACACATAGCACTATGATTTTATCATGATTTTGGATGGTTAAAGTAAATACTAATGCCGACCTTGTGCTGTGAGTAAAAAGTTAAGCAAATTAAGTAAAACCATTTATGAAAATTAGGTATTATGTTTTCAAGGGCCTTGAGCCAAAAGATTGATCCGTTAAATCATGGGTCTTCGGACCAAATAAGTTATAAGAGAGGTGATTCCATTTACTCCATGGCCAAGAAGTTAAATCGAGATTCCTCAATGAGATAAAGTACATGTGATTTTCTAATAAAATTTAATCAGGGTGGCCTTGGACGACGGTCCTTGGTCACATGGCCGAGCGCTCACTTATGTTAAAGCGATAAGAACCCTTGGTATTTTGGTGAAAATACTTCATGACTAACACTGTTTTTTTTTATGTTGGTGTTGATTGGCTAACTATACATGTCTTGGGTATTATTATACATGCCATTATAGAATTTAGCTACTATTATCTATCTGAGATTTTGTGTTATTTGATGAGTGATGTTTTGTCTGCCTTCCCACTTTATATATTTTTGGTTATACTTGCTGAGACTGTAGTCTCACCCCACGTTGCGGGGATTTACTCTAGAGTGCAGGGAAGCCTTTATGACATTGAGGTTGGCTAAGGAATCCTAGAGGCAATGTCTTCTTCAGCTGGAGTTGTATTCATTAAAAATGAATTTGTGATGTAATTAAGATTTAGTGAATTCTTGATGTATGAAGTTATATAAGAATATAGTGGATTGGTCATTAAGGATAGATTTATAATTCTATTGGATTTACGTTATTAAACTGTACTGGAAATTTCGTTGAGTTTCAGGTTTATTTTGAGAACTGGTAATGTCCAGCTTTAGGGGAGACTCTGCCGGATTTCTGGTATGAGTTCATTGAATCACACTCCTCCAAGTGTGGATTCCTTCCCTAAGTTCAATCAAGATCTTAAGTCATTTGTGAAGTATATGTATGTATTTGTATTGGCTTAAGCTAATCATTGGAAAGTTTAAGCAAATGTATGACGATATCCTAAATTAATGAACTAATTTCAATAAGTTCAGGAACAGTGCTTCCAACGAGCATTATTTCTGAGTTGAGAAATTAGGGCGTTACATTCTGGTATCAGAGCAGTTCAATCCAATTGGACTGTGGTTAGGTTAGTTGCCTGTGGCTTACTGTGATCTTCTAGTATGTGTACTCATTATAGGGACTGATCACTCCTATAGTGTGTGCATTGTACATGGAGATTATGGCTAATCATGTGAGAAGGATACCTTGGTCAAGGAGTTAGAATACTTCTTAACAAGGGTAGAGCCACCCATCTTGTATTAGAAAGAGAGTAACTTAAGTTTATTCCTAAGAACATTATACTCACCATAGAAGCTTTATAGAATGTGGCCCTGGAACCTTAGTGAACACTAGACACCTCTGAGGTAGTTAGTTGAAATAGATTCTTTACTTGTGCATGTTGATTTGTTGTTTGACTTATAATGTGGTATTGATTGTGTGACTTGTATGATTTGAATGTTTTGTGTGTCTTGTTATTTGAATTGTAATGTTGGTTTGTTGGTTTTATATCATATTATGTTAGAATATGTGTGTGTGTACTAGTTAGGTAGTAATTCACATAGTTAAAGTTTCTTTCTGAGACAAACCCTTGTGAGGTCACGTTAGAAGGAGTACGGGACTGTAGTCCAAGTTAAGATAGAAACTCTACTTAAGGTAAACCAGTGGTAGCAGAGGCACCCAAAAGGATTCCAAACCATTGGGAAAGTATATAGAGGACTTTAACTTAAGTAGGCTTAAGATCTTACCTAAAGTCAGCAAACTTAGCAGAGACATATCGACATTTAGATCTAAACTTAGAAGGGTTAGGAAATTGAGATTTCTTTTGAGCCAATGTAGGAATAGGTGTATTTCCTAAGCCACCCTGAGAGTAGTCAGGAAACTGTCAGGCGAGTGAGAATTCTTTTAGCCATCTTACTCTTTGCCTTGTCCATGGATTACATGGATAGATCTTTAGACTCTACCAGACGGGTAGGTAGTCATGACGACTACCATTTCCTCACATTTTCATCCCATATTTAGAGAACACTTAGTGACCCTAGAGACAGAGTCTTACAACTCTAATATCATATATACCCTTAAGAGAGGACACCATACTTATACCTTAAGACTACAACACTAATTGTTAACCACTAGGAGTTGGGGACATGTTTAGGAGATAAATAAGTTAGAGATTCATAGTAAAGATAGTGAGTTCTCAGTTATCTAATATTATCATATTCTCAGGAGTTACAATTAGTAACCTCCTTATATTCTACCAATTGAGTAAGTTGTCTTGAAAGAACCATACCTTCACTCTCCTTTTTACCTTTAGAAAATACTTAATGATATTAGGAAGTAATGCCTTATAAGCCTAAAAATCTGGAAATTATCACATAAGAACACCTCACCCATACCTTAAGTCTAACCATATCAGTTTTAACCTCGAGGACTCGGAGAAGTACTCGGGAGAAGAATTAGGTAAAGGATTTTAGTCAGGATAGTTAGTATGAACCAAATCTTCTCGGAAATCCAACTCAGTAATTTCACCATCCAAATCAACTTATTACCACTAGTAGAGAGAAACCTTAGCCATAACTCTCTTAAGGGAGAGGAACCTTAATCAAGAAAGCTAAGAATTCTAGTATAGATTATATAAGGTAGTGTAGATTTACCCACAACCCAAGTAAGGACAGGAAGTTACCAACTAAGTCATATTAGAGGTAGTCTTGCAGAAAGCAATTAGAAATCCTTACTTATAGGAAGACTAGGGTGTGGATGACATTATGTCACTCTCTTTCTATGAAACTTAGAATCAAATTAAGTACAAGCCTTGACCGGTAGGATGGGATAGAGAAAGAGCCCATTATAGGAAGATAGGAAACTACGAGAGTTTATCGTGTTCATGATGTAACCGGTAGGTATTATACCTACGTTTATGGCATGAGTGTTGTTAGGATTACGTTATTTTCTTAGAAAAATGAGTGACTATACTCTCACTTGAGTTCGGTGTTTGCCTATGTGATTATGTGAACTTAATTCTTCGAACATGACGTGAGTGTTGGATAATTACGCCAGCACAAACTTAGTGAATCGAGGGATTGAGTATTTATGTGTGCATGACTTAGTGTTAGTAATATAAGTAGAACTTAGAATATAAACATGAAAACTACTTGGAGTTTCTCAAACCTAGCTAGATCATTAAGAACATAAAACTTAAAGCCAACAAGTGGTTGATGGGTTTGGGGTATGGAATTAAGATCCTTGCTTAGTCGTTGCGTGGAATCTTTGCCTATTAATAGATTTTATCTAGTGTGTTGTTTAACCAAGCCAGTCAAGTATACTCCAATAAAGTAGATAGTCTCTTCATGTGTCTTTCGTGATGATACATGAAAGGAGTTGTTAGAGAAGTTCAAGAACCTAAGTTTAGGTGTAGCAATGGAGGGCATAGTTTCAGACTCTATTTAAATGAGATCACTAATGAGCTAAGAGCTCTAATCAGGGAGGCTCAGAGTTTGGACTCAAGCCTCCAAGAGGAATAGACAACAGTTAGGGTTTCTGAATCAGAAGATGTGATGATTCTCTTCAAGGGAGAGTATGTGTCCCTAAAGGGGGTAGCCTCAGGCAGCAGATGTTAGAGGAAGCTAATAGAGGTAAGTTTTCTGTACATATTGACTATACCAGGATGTATCAGGATTTGAAGAGAGATGTAGTAGATTATGTTTTTAAGTGTTTAGTGTGTCAACAGGTTTATATAGAACATCAAAACCATTAGGAACCCTTTTACCATTAGTAATCCCTGAGTGGAAGTGGGAGAGTATAGTTAGGGACGTTGTGATAGGTTTGCCTCGAGTTCAAGCTGTTTGTGATGCCATCTTGGTGAATGAGGACCGACTGGCCAAGTAAGCCCACCTCCTACCAGTTAGGAGTACCTATTCCCTTAGCAAGTTAGCAGATTTGTATGTTAGGGAGAATTGTCAAATTCTATGACATTCCCTCTAACGTCATATCCGATAGGGACCCTAGGTTCATTTCTAGAATCTGGGATACACTTCACCAGGCTACGGGAACGATTTCCGAAACTTTTTAGTTGAGGTAGTTGAGGTAGGATTTTAATATTTTTGAAGTTATGCCAACTAGTTAGTGATTAACTAATGCAAGAAATGTATGTAGTACATTATGAAAATATTCAAATGAAATACCGTATAGTATCTACACTATTGGAGCTAATTGTCCATGCCATATATATTATAGCATATCTCACAATCATTAATTTTACATCATTAGTATGTACTAATAGTAGTGTATCTGGCACAAATGAAACGTAGTTATGGTTGGCGTGTAGTGGTTTAGTGTATGGTGCATCACCTAGAAGGTTATACATTTTTTCCTTACCAATCACATGATCATATAGGATTGATAGTTCTAACTAATAGGGTGGCACCTTAAACCAATGATAAATAATGAAACTATCAATGTACTAAGTTGTGAACATATTTAGTATATAATATATGAAACCAATTAATATAATGTAAGACTTAGTCAATAAGGAAAACAATACCTTAGGAAAATGGAGTTAGACTCTAACACAATGATCATATTTTTGCTCGTGTGTCTCTACGTACTACGAAGTATCATGAGATTCTGAATTGCTATTAGTTAGTACCCGACTAAAACATAGATTTAGGATTAAGGGTGCTTAAAGCTAGCAATAATATTTTGGACATGTGCACCCTTATTAATGTCACATTCTTCACAGGTTGGATTCATTAAATTCGAATTGTACAAAAAGTTTTATATGGGGTGTAAATCAATTTACTATAAGGGTAAGCTGTTGATAGCTTATAACTCTTTATAAAATATGAATTTCCTAAATCTAATTATTAAATAATGTTTACATGTTTTTCCTATATATAGCAAAATCCCCAAAATGTTAACTTTCATTTTCCCCTTTCACACTCCTATACAAAAATTCTTGACTTTGGCCATGTTCTCCCCTTTCCCCTTTACAATTCGAGCAATTCTTATTTTATCTCTTTTATCATTCTTAAAAAAACAAAAGGAAAAGCATACTCAAATTCCATGATGGCCAAAGGCGCATGCCATTAAACACAATGATTTCCATTCTTGATTTTATAAAAGAAAAATGCTCTTTGGTACAAAGGATTTTTAGTATAAGTTACACTAATCAATATGATTAATTGAGAGTATAAACGTGGGGTATATGGGTTACCTTTAAAATTAACTATGATATATAGACCACACTAAATATTGTTATGCATATTCCAACTTTTTGTGTTCATTTTCATACTAAATAACAATATTATTCTCAAAATCCTTTAACTAATGGTGGGATGTCAAGAACGCTCTTTACTTTGACTGGGTCAAATCTTTTAATTCCCTATCCCCCTCTTTAGAAAGTCACCAATGCTCTATATACTACAACTAGTTGTTTGCAGCAAATAAATTTAGAAAGCACATGACTAGTATCTAATCAATATAAGAGGTTCTATATACAAATTGGGAAGTTATTGTTATTCACACACTTTATGAAGCAAACCAATTCATTAATAGGATGGCTAAAGTAGGTGTCGTGTTCGCTAATAGATTAAGCCTCTTTGAGTTTCCTCCCTCATATGTCTCACTCTTTTTTTTTGTGTGAACCAAGGGTATCCCCCAGTTGATAGATCCCTTTCGAGATGTAGAGATCTCCTAAGTGGACTTTGTCTCTCCAAACAAAGTCTTTTCCCGACATACCGCCAAGGAATGATCAAACCCTTGTCAAGATGCTTAAGGGACCCAACTATCTGCCAATTGTGTCGGGCATTGTTGGTGGTGTCACTATTTGTAACGCCCTAATTTCTAAACTCATAAATATTGTCCGTTGGAGACACTATTCCTGAAGTTCCTGAAATCATTACGTTAAATTTTCAATATCGTCAAACATTCACTTAGAACTATCCAACGATTAGTTTAAGCAATTACATTACAACATCGATATCTCTAAATAATAGTAAGTCTTACTTAATGTTAGGGAAGAATCCACACTTGAAGAAGTGTGGTTCCATGAACTCATACCGGAAATCCGGCAGAGTCTCCCCTAAAAACCGGATGTTTACCAAATCCAAGGTTAACCTGCAAAACCAGTACAATCTAATAACATGAATACTTTAAAACTCATAATTAAGCCTCCATGGCTAAAAACATGATCAGACATTTATACATCATTAGGTCAATTATCCACAAATACAATTAAACTAATTTCTATTACAAAGAACTTCCATTGCGAAATGAAACTCAACTCCTTCAACACCTTTTTCAGTCATATCACTTGGAATTTCCTGCACAACTAAAATAAATCCCCAAAACGTGGGGTGAGATAATAATCTCAGCGAGTATCACTAAACATGCATAAAGTGTGGGGTAGATCAACTTAACTAACTAATATAAAGCTAAATATCATACTCAATTCATATCAATTAAAGATAACTAATATAACATATTCATAAACTTAATACTCAAGTCATTACAATGCAATAATAATGCAACTCACTACTGTGCCCAGCAGGCATGAACTTATTACTGAAACTGGAGTTAGACCTGAGCTCAGAGTACAGGAAACGTCTTTCCCGGGGACGAATCCCACCCATTACTGGACTGAAGTCAAGTTTTCTTATAATTACTGAATTTTCTCAACTCACAGCACAAAGGCCGGCTTAAATTAACTCACGGTCGAAACCGACCTTACATGAATCAATAATGAAAACTGAAGTTTTAACTCATAGCACGAAGGCTGGCTTACTTAACTCACGGTCAAAACCGGTAAACATGAATTGATAACACAAAACTAGAATTTCGAGTATTTCGAGTGTTTCAAAAACTTTCGTAACTTCGAAATTCAAGGGATTTACAATCAATCCATAGCATAAATTACTCAATTCTTAGCATAGACTTCATAAATCTATTCAATTCAACCATATAGAAGGGAATCGAAGGGTAGGGATCATACAATGAGTATTTCGTTAATTTCGTAATCTCGCTACTTTCGTAAATCTCGCTACCCTAAGGTTTTCCATGAAAATACTAACCAAACTACTCAATCTCATGCATACATTACTAATCTAACCACAATTATCATATAAAAGAGGGATTAAAGAGTAGGGTTCATACATTGGGGAGAAATCAAAACTCAAGGAGAAAAGTGGGTGTGTGAGTTATACTCACCAATTTCTTGAAATTCTCAAGAGAATTGATGGATTGGAAGCTCCTTTGATGAATCCTAGCTTTGATTCTCCTTAACCTCTTCAAAATTCACTTTCTCTCTCTAGAATCTCTCTCTCTAGGGTTCGAAGGAAGAAGATGAGAATGTAAAAATGAAACCAGATTACATGTTCGAGTATTTATACTGGACAGCTGGTAATCGATTACCAGAGGTAAAAATTACACTAGAAAACGTTTCTGGAAATCTGGTAATCGATTACAACCCTTGGTAATCGATTACCAAAACCTCAGCCCTCAGGTAATCGATTACACAAAATTCAACTCTCGGATAATCGATTACAACCTGTGAGTAATCGATTACCTAAAAACTAGCTCTCGGGTAATCGATTACAGACTCCCTATAATCGATTACCAGAACCCAAACTCTTCATTTTAACCTAAAATAGAATTCTAAGTTAATTTCCATAATTCCCACTCAACCTCTAATTACCAAACACAATAATCTTATTTTTAACCTACTGAGTTACTAAAACTTCTGGTTTAAGGCTAACACTTGGTTTTATACTTGAGTTTAAATCATAGCTCCTCAATTAACCTTAGTCTCTTAACTTATTTTCCTTTAATTACTAATACTTAACCCTCTTATTTTCAGCCCTAATAAGTTGTTTAAGTTTCTAATTTGCGGGATGTTACATTCTACCCCCCCCTTCTAGCAATTTTGCCCTCAAAATTGTACAAGAAACAGAATTTAAATTACCTCAACTAAAAGTTCCGGAAATTGTTCCCGTAACCTGGTGAAGAGTATCCCAGAACCTAAAAGTGAACCTAGAGTCCCTATTTGATATGAGGTTAGAGGAAATGCCATGGAGTCTGACGATCTCTCTAACATACAAACCTGCTAATTGATAAGGGAAAAGGTACTCCTAACTGGTAGAAGGTGAGATGGCTTGGACAGTCGGTCCTCATTCACCCAGATGACATCACCAACAACTTGGACTCGGGGCAAACCTATCACAACGTCCCTAACTATACTCTCCCACTTCCACTCAAAGATTACTAATGGTTAAAGGGTTCCTAATGGTTTCGATGTTCTATAAAGACCTGTTGAAACATTAAACACTCAAAAACCTAATCTACTATATTTCTTTTCACATCCTGATACATCTTGGTAGAGCCAGGATGTACGAGAAACTTACCTCTATTAGCTTATTCTAACACCTGCTGCCTGAGTTTACCACTTTTCGGGACACTGACTCTCCCTTGGAAGAGAATTATCCCATCTTCTGATCCAGAAAACCCTATGGTTGCCTTCCTTCTTGGAGGCTAGAGTCCAAACTCTGAGTCTCCCTAGATAGAGCTCTTAGCTCACTGGTGAATGCGATACTATGAAGTCTGACACTATTTTCCCCAATAGTTACTCCTAAACTTAGGTTCCTGAACTTCTTTAACAAATTCCTTTCATGTATCATCACGAGAGACACATGAAGAGATCATCTACACTATTTGAGTATACATGACTGGCTTGGTTAGACAACACCCTTGATAAAATCTAATCATAGGAAAAGATTTCACACAACAACTAAGTAAGGATCCTAATTCCATACCCAAACCCATCAACTACCGGTTGGTTTCAAGTCTTATGTTCTTACTGATCTAGCTAGGTTTGAGAAAATTCCAAGTGATTTACATGTTTATATTCTAAGCTCTACTGTATTACTAACTATAAGTCACGCACACATAATTACTCAATCCCTCGAATCACTAAGTTTGTGTTGGCTAAATAATCCAACGCTCACGTCATGTTCGAGGAATTAAGTTCACATAATCACTTAAACAAACACCGCACATAAGTGAGAGGAAGGTCACTCATTCTTCTAATAAAATAACGGAATCCTAACAACACTCATGCCATAAACGTAGGTATAATATCTACCAGTTACAGCATGAACATGGTAAACCCTCGTAGTCTCCTATCTTCCCTTACTGGGATCTTTCTCTATCTCACCCTACTGGTCAGGGCTTGTACTTAATTTGGTTCTAAGTTTTCACTGAAAAGGAAAGTGACACAATGTCGTCCATACCCTTGTCCTCCTATAAGTAAAGATTTCTAAATGCTTTAGAGTTCTAACCTAGTGAGTGTGCCTAACAATATCTCAATCCTTTCTTAACACTCTGACTAGGCCTAACTATACACAATCAAATCTAACTTTCAAGTTGGGTGAAACTTAGTTGGGTTCAAGTACTGAGTGTCTTCTACGGATTCTCATGGTCTGACTATAAAACTACCCCCTTAAGGGTTCAGGCTCTCCCTAATATTTTTCAGTGTTTAAAATCTTGATTCTCTCTTGGAGTTACCAAACCTGCATCCCGATATCTAAACTAATCTGTTTTTCCCTCATGGAATTCATAGAGAAGGCTAAGTATTTGGGTGGCTGGGAGAACATCTACCGCTACTTGATAAATTCTTGGTTAACTCTAGACTTGTATACTAATCTACTTATTCTATTCACTTCCCATTAAGACCTCAATTATAGTTTCCTCCCCTTTTCTATTAATTTCTAAAAATCTATGTTATTCCCGCTACTTTGTTATCTTTAACTAAGGTATTAGGTTCACTCACTTTCTCTCTAACAATTCTCTCAGGTGATTTCTAACTCCTTTCTACAGGACTACCCGTAATACGGCTTAATTGCGAACTTCCTGTCCTTACCTGAGTTGTAGGTAAATCTACACTACCTTACGTAATCTATACTAGAATTCTTAACTTTCTTGATTAAGGTTCCTCTCCCTTAGAAGAGTTATGGCTAAGGTTCCTTCTACTGGTGGTAATAAGTTGAATTAGATGATTAATGATGGGTGGAACTACTAAGTTGGATTTCCGAGAAAAAATTTGGTTCATACCAACTATCCTGACTAAAAGCCTCTACCTAATTCCTTTCCCGAGTACTTCTCCGAGTCCTCGAAGTTAAAACTGATATGGTTAGACTTAAGGTATGGGTGAAGTGTTCTTATTTGATGATTTCTAAATTTTCAGATATTCAAGGCATCACTTCCTAATATTCTTAAGTATTTCCTAAGGGTGAAAAGAAAGAGCGGAAGTATTGTTTTCTCATGACAACTTACCCACTCGCTAGGGTTAAAGATATACTAATGGTAAGTTCTGGAATGGTACTAACATCAGATAATCGAAATCTCACTATCTTTACTAGGGATCTCTAGCTTATTCATCTCCTAAACATGCCCCCAACTCTCAGTGGCTAACATTTAATGTTGTAGTCTTAAGGTACAAGTATAGTGATCTCTCCTAAGGGTTTCTAAAATATTAGGGTCGTAAGACTCTGTCTCTAGGGCCACTAAGTGTTCTCTAAATGTGAGATGTAAAGGTGAGGAAATGGTAGTCTTCATGACTACCTACCCGTCTGGTAGAGTCTAAAGATCTGTCCGTTGTAATCATGGACAAGGCAAAAGGGCAAGGTGGCTGAAAGAACCCCCACTCGCCTGACCGTCTCTTGACTACCCTCAAGGCGGCCTAGGAAATATGCCTACTCCTACATCGACTCAAAAGAAACCTCAATTTCCTAACCCTTGTAAGTTTAAGTCTAAATGTCTATATGTCCCTGCTAAGTTTGCTAACTTTAGGTAAGGTCTTAAGCCTACTTAAGTTAAAGTCCTCTAGGTGTCTCTGCGATCACTGGTTTACCCTACATAGAGTTTCTATCTTAACTTGGACTATAGTCCCGCATTCCTTCTAACATGGCCTCACAAAGTTTTGTCTCAAAAGAACCTCTAACTATGTGAATTACTACATAACGTGCACACACACATTCTAACATAACGTGCCACAAAACCATTCAAACAGCCAACATTACAATTCAAACAACAAGACACACACAAAACATTCAAATTATACAAGTCACACAACGAATACCACATTATAAGTCAGACAACAAATCAACATCTACAAGTAAAGAATCTATTTTAACTAACTACCTCAGAGGTGCCTAATGTTCACTAGGATTCCAGGGTCACATTCTATAAAGCATCTATGGTGAGTATAATGTTCTTAGGAATAAACTTAATTTACTCTTCTTTCTAATACAAGATGGGTGGCTCTACCCTTGTTAAGAAGTATTCTAACTCCTGACCAAGGTAACCTACTCACATGACTAACCATAATCTCCGTGTACAATGCACACACTATAGGAGTGATCAGTCCCTATGATGAGTACACGTACTAGAAGATCACAATAAGCCACGGGCAACTAGCCTAACCACAGTCCAATTGGATTGAACTGCTCTGATACCAAAATGTAACGCCCTAATTTCTAAACTCAGAAATATTGTCCGTTGGAGACACTATTCCTGAAGTTCCTGAAATCATTACATTAAATTTTCAATATCGTCAAACATTCGCTTAGAACTATCCAACGATTAGTTTAAGCAATTACATTACAACATCAATATCTCTAAATAATAGTAAGTCTTACTTAATGTTAGGGAAGAATCCACACTTGAAGAAGTGTGGTTCCATGAACTCATACCGGAAATCCGGCAGAGTCTCCCCTAAAAACCGGATGTTACCAAATCCAAGGTTAACCTGAAACTCAGCAAAACCAGTACAATCTAATAACATGAATACTTTAAAACTCATAATTAAGCCTCCATGGCTAAAAACATGATCATGCATTTATACATCATTAGGTCAATTATCCACAAATACAATTAAACTAATTTCTATTACAAAGAACTTCCATTGCGAAATGAAACTCAACTCCTTCAACATCCTTTTATTCATATCACTTGGAATTTCCTGCACAACTAAAAGAAATCCCCGAACGTGGGGTGAGATAATAATCTCAGCGAGTATGACTAAACATGCATAAAGTGTGGGGAAGATCAACTTAACTAACTAATATAAAGCTAAATATCATACTCAATTCATATCAATTAAAGATAACTAATATAACATATTCATAAACTTAATACTCAAGTCATTACAATGCAATAATAATGTAACTCACTGCTGTGCCCAGCAGGCATGAACTTATTACTGAAATTGGAGTTAGACCTGAGCTCAGACTACGGGAGACGTCTTTCCCGGGGACGAATCCCACCCATTACTGGACCGAAGTCAAGTTTTCTTATAATTACTGAATTTTCTCAACTCACAGCATAAAGGCCGGCTTAAATTAACTCACGGTCGAAACCGGGTTACATGAATCAATAATGAAAACTGAAGTTTTAACTCATAGCACGAAGGCTGGCTTACTTAACTCACGGTCGAAACCGGTAATCATGAATTGATAACCCAAAACTAGAATTTCGAGTATTTCAAGTGTTCCGAAAACTTCATAACTTTCGTAACTTCGAAATTCAAGGGATTTACAATCAATCCATAGCATAAATTACTCAATTCTTAGCATAGACTTCATAAATCTATTCAATTCAACCATATAGAAGGGAATCGAAGGGTAGGGATCATACAATGAGTATTTCGTTAATTTCGTAATCTCGCTACTTTCGTAAATCTCGCTACCCTAAGGTTTTCCATGAAAATCCTAACCAAACTACTAAATCTCATGCATACATTACTAATCTAACCACAATTATCATATAAAAGAAGGATTAAAGAGTAGGGTTCATACATTGGGGAGAAATCAAAACTCAAGGAGAAAAGTGGGTGTGTGAGTTATACTCACCAATTTCTTGAAATTCTCAAGAGGAATTGATGGATTGGAAGCTCCTTTTCAAAATTCACTTTCTCTCTCTAGAATCTCTCTCTCTCTCTAGGCTTCGAAGGAAGAAGATGAGAATGTCAAAAATGAAACCAGATTGCATGTCCGAGTATTTATACTGGACAGCTGGTAATCGATTACCATAATGCTGTAATCGATTACCAGAGGTAAACATTACACTAGAAAACGTTTTTGGGAATCTGGTAATCGATTACAACCCTTGGTAATCGATTACCAAAACTCGGCCCTCAGGTAATTGATTACGTAATCGATTACACAAAATTCAGCTCTCGGGTAATCGATTACAACCTGAGTAATCGATTACCTAAAAACTAGCTCTCGGGTAATCGATTACAGACTCCTTGTAATCGATTACCAGAACCCAAAACTCTTCATTTTAACCTGAAATAGAATTCTAAGTTAATTTCCATAATTCCCACTCAACCTCTAATTACCAAACACAATAATCTTATTTTTAACCTACTGAGTTACTAAAACTTCTGGTTAAGGCTAACACTTGGTTTTATACTTGAGTTTTAAGTCATAGCTCCTCAATTAACCTTAGTCTCTTAACTTATTTTCCTTTAATTACTAATACTTAACCCTCTTTTTTTCAGCCTAATAAGTTGTTTTAAAGTTTCTAATTTGCGGGATGTTATACTATTGTTTCTAGTTAAGCACTAGGAACCATGGTTCTGTTGGGATTTGAGTTTTAAATATTTCGAAATTTCACAAGATTGTGAGGTCTTTCACTGTTTTTGAGTTCACATAAAGCATAAAAGATTAAAATTCGAATTTACTGATGAATTTGAATTATTAAGTTCTTTGTAAAGAGTTAGTTGCTACAAGAGAAATTTAGAAGCTCGAAAAGAAAGGATAAAATGAACTCGAAAATAGATTTCTGGTACTCATAAAGTAAAAGATAGCTCTTTTATTCATAATCTAAATTCGAATTACATGAGTTCGAATACATTGAAATACTTCTTAGAAAAGAAACTATCCTATGTGTTCCATACATTAGAAAGGAAACTATCCTAAACTATAAGGAGTACTTGACTCCTACCTACCAGACCTCTTCCCCTTCTTCTTCCCCCACAGGCTTTGATTGAGCCAAGGCAAAAGGAATGTATTGTTGGTTTAATCGAACAACCTTGGTGCTTGGGTAGAAATGAAGGTCAGCCTGGGAAAGAAATAAAAGATTCATTTATTATATAAATGAACCTCTAATTGGCTATTACGTTCAACCTAAAAAGAAATCTTCAAAAGAAAGGTTGAAAAAGCCTATAGCTTTGGCTATATCGTCAACCTTATAAAAATGAAATCATTCCAGATTGGGTTGAACACAACAGCCAAAGGAATGAACTTCTTCATATTTTTGAAAGAATTAGAAAAGGAGAAGAAGAAGAATGAGAAGGGATGAAGGAAACGTCCAAATGAAACTCCTATTTATAGGAGCAAAAGGAATGAAGGTTCATAAATGAACCTCTTTAAACGTCCAATGAAAATAACATTCATAAAGAGGTTGAGTGGACGGTGGACGGTGGTCTTCATGACCTTTGGTTCAGCCAAACAGACATGTGGCATACAAGGGAATGCAATCAAGTTTCGAAATAAGAATCATTCAGTAAGTCCAAGTACCAACAGGAAAAGCTAAGTGTTAAAGATGAAGGTTCAATTCGAGTACATCAAGTGAAGAAATCAAGAAGAAGATTTCGAGAAACTGAAGAGCAGTTTTCGAAGTTATAGAAAGAAGAAAATTGAAAACGGAGTGCATAAAGACTTAGAAGATTTCTGAACCAAGAAGGAATCTGTTCGAGCAAACAGAAAGAGAAGAAAAGCAGTTAATGGAAGTATGGAAGTAGAAGTTTGCTGATCAAGACAGGTTTCAACATCCTAGAGGAGTATTTTGAAAAGTGCAAGGAAGAAAGAGCAGTTTTCTGGTTAGCAGAAGACGTGGCAGACATGCATGCAGCCAACACATTGAGAATGTTTATGTGTCAAATGTACATAAGTTAGCCGTTAGAATGAAAAACTATAAATAGGTGAACTTTCTATTTAATAAGAGTTGGCAAATCATTTATACTTAAAACTCTGAAACACCTAAAGGTCCTATCTTTCAGTGACTACACAGGTTACAAGGAGTAACAGTATGTGATGATTCCATCCACTTTTCATTAATGCAAGTCTTCTTATATTTTTCTCTACTTTCTTTTCTTTTACTTCATTCTGCAATTTACACTTAATATAACTTTTTCTTTCTTTCTTTCAAATTTTCTGTTCTTACTTCTTTGAAATTTTGTTCTTCTTTAATTCTAAAACTTCAATTTAGAACTTTATTTGATGAAATTCTGAATCAATTTGTTCTAAACTTTCAAGAAATAAGTTCTTTGGTTCAAATAAGAGTTTAATTGATGGTATTCTGAATCAGTTTGTTTCAAACTCTTGAGAATCAAATCTTTTACAAATTCTGCAAATTAGAACACTGTAAACCTACTTTTTAAAAGAGTCCCGTAAAAGGATCTGATTCTAATCCCCAGATTGTTCTTAGAATCAAAGTGAGTAAAAGTAAATTTTTTGAGATTGACTTTTATCACCACAAACAGGTTCATAGATTATAGTCTTTATTCCTTTGTCTTTCCTTCTTTTAATTCTTTTTTTTCTTACAAAAAAAGTTAACAAACTAGAAAGGGATTTAAACTTTGTATACAAATTAACAAACTTACCTAAAAAAGTAACAATTGAACATCAATGGTTATTTCAATTATTAAATCATATTTTCCAAGATTATATAAAACCAAACAATATTTATTGTAACAATGTAATGATATCATTTTTTGTCACGCGATTGTTTAAAAGCTCATACCTTCATATTATAATTTGTCGTTATATTGTTGTTAAAAATTACAAGGTTGTCGTGTTACAATACGTCATTATAAATGGTTTGCGTTATAGGTTTATCATCACATTGTTGATAAAAAGTATAAATTTATCAATTTATGAACATTTAAATGTAAATCACGAAAAAATCGATTGTTGGAAAAAAAATAGGGGGTACCGACAATTATTTTCTATTCTTAGTCAGGGGTACCAAATGTAAATCACGACAAATTATATATGTTGAAAAAAAATAGGGATACAAACAGTTATTTATTCTCAATCAGGATAAACAACAATTAATAATACTATTTCAAATATATATTCTTTTAAGATTATAGAGAAATTTAAGAGTATGTGTTTTGTGTTCTTATGTGCATGCGTGTAATATTTACCTCTTTACAACAAGATATGTAAAGAAAGAAAACAATCTTTGGTATGCATTAACTGTATTATTTAGTCAATAAATAAATATTAATCCCTTTTGAGGGGTAAGAATCTCCAAAGTGGGTTTTGTTTCCCCCGATATAACTTTTTCATATACATGACTAAGGATTGAACCCTTCTTAATATGGTTAAGACACTTAACAATCTGCCAATTGTGCTAGTTGGTAATAAAAACTTGAACGAAATGATTAAAGCATATCTTTTGCAATTAATTTCTGATAAAATTTTGTCAATATTTTTCTTCACAAAATTGTTAAGATAGCAATTTTTTGTTATTTGGCTTGTATAAAATCAACCCTTAGGGTTGAGGATAAGACATCCAAAAATGGAAAGCTTTTATCAAAGTAGAAAGTATTAATTGTTCATTTATACTTCTGATATAATTAATACTTTCTATTTTAATAACAAAATTTAAAATTCCTATCCAATGCTCTAACAGCTGATTTTATCAAAACTGTTCTTTTTTTTTTTTTTGTGTTGTGGTGATATTATGTGTCATTTTGATGTGTTAGTATATCTCTGGTGATATTAATGTAATCAATATAGGAAGATCCAAAGCATAAGAGAACATTATTAGTTAAATATCAAGAAATTAGTATTCTTAATATGAAAGGAAAATACTAAACAAAACCAAATACATTGTTATTCCATCTTGTATGGATAGGTTTACTTCACTACTCAACCTTATCATAAAACTATCGTTGAATCTTGAGAAAATTTGATGAATTTATTATGTGAAATTAACTTATTCTGACTTTGTGGTTCTAATCAATAGGAGGATATATAAATGCAATTGATAGTTAAAATTAAGGTCAGGTTAATTACTTACTTACTTGTTCTATTTCTTAAAATATGTGAGTATTATCTAATTATTCGCTATAGATAAATTTTTATGGAACTCGGCAAATGTACTTCTAAAGAGATTAATAGAAAATGACCTAAATATTTATCTTTTATCTCTTACTTTACAAAATTGAATGAGAAAAATTATATATTATTTTTCAGTACTCAATTTTGATCAGGTTATTTTATTTATTCGAATAAAATAAAATTAGAAAATGATAAAAATTGAAAAAAATGTCTAGTTTAAAATCTTGAGAGTACATTTTAATCAAGAATGCCATGGATCATATCATAATTAATAATTTCTGTCAATTATGTGATTGATTCTTATATATAATTTCCCTCTTAATTAAAATTGATTATGGGATATGAATTTATGATAATTCTATTGCTGTCAAATCAGACAATCCACAAGTGTGATTTTTTTAATTAAAAAGGGGATTCTGATGGAATAAGTAACATAATTAAATGATTCATTTCAAGGAAATAAAAGAAAGAATAAAAAAATAATCGTAAAGGATTTGGCGTGGAAAGAATGAAAGAAACAAAATATTGATTCATAACAAGATTATGAGAGAGGATAAACATTCAACCTTTCAAGTCCCACATTGAGTAGTGCACTCTTTTCTAACCTCTCATTCTCCTATAAAAGGAGTGGACTACCAAGTGATTAAGATATCCAAGAACAATGGATCATGTGAACCTAAAATGTGTACAGGACCTGCATTTAGCTCAAATGTTGGGAGATCCAGTGCATCATGTGGATCCAGTGCAAGACATTGGGATCTAGCCATGGATTGGTTGGAGCATCAAGAGTGGTCTTTTTCAAGGTAAGTTTGTCCATTTTTTTTATTACCAAATGTAGTTTCAGAATTTTAGGCCTCGTTTGGGGTGGTTATGAGTTTTTGGTGTTTGGTTATCAAAAAATTTCAACCAAGATTTTACAACTCAAAACTAAAAACTAAAAATCACTTTTTTGTGATTTTTAAAGTCAACGTTTTGAAAACCACAAAAGGTGGTTTTAAAAGTTTTCAATTTTGAGTTCTAAAACTTTGTTGAAACTTTTTTAAAACCAAAAACTGAAAAACTCGCAACCACCCTAAACGGCCCTTTAGGGCCTATTTGGTTTACATTTTCATTTCCTATTTCATTCCTGTTTTCTTTTTGTTTCCTGATTCCTGAAATTTACAAAGGAAAACTGGAAATGCTGGAAACATCAAATTTTTGTTTCTAACATTTCCAGTTTTTCCTTTGTAAAATTTCAGAAAACAGGAAATAGAAAATGGAAATAGGAAATGAAAATGCAAACCAAACAAACTCGTTTTAAAAACTTTAAAAATAGTCACACTTTTCAAAACTGTTTTTAAAAATTGTCTGTCAAACAAGTTTTTCAATTATTTGTTTTAAAAACCGAAACCAATTTTAAAAACTGTAAACAAACACACTCATAGTCTTCACCCTTCTCTAAGCGATTTTTTTTCCTAAATTCAATTTTTTAGATATTTTAAGAGTTACAATTTCCTCTAATTTAATGAAATTGATGGTGACTCCCATTTTAACTTTTCTTTATTTTTTTCGGTCGTAATAATTGAAGTAATAATATTTTAAATTTTTTATACAATAACCTTAAAATAATGAAAAATATTTTAAATAAATTAAATATAAATAATAATTATAAATCAAATCTATACAAGTACCACCCTTCTTTTCTCATTTTATACACAAATTAACAAAATAAAAACGATTTGTGGTGTCATCAGGTCAAAATAATTTCATGTTAAATAATATAATCATTTCCAGTCTGTCATTAATTTATTTTGTCATAAATGAATTTAAAAATTGATATGTTAAAAAGAAGGAAACATTGAAACACATTCAGAAATTTAAGCAACAAACACAAGTAAGGGAACTGTAAATGAACAAGCAAATTATAGAAGCAATAGCACACAAAATAAAAAGCAGTAACAGAGCAACAATACTTCACCCAGGATTTATTGTTGCCATGCCACATACTTACATATGTGGAAGCAACTCACTAAAAGCATACAGGATAAAACATAAAGTAACCATAAATGATGAAATAAAATGGATCCCAGTCGGTGAAGTTTAACTCTATTCTCTTAGCTTCAATTTGGATAAAGAAGAAGCACGAGGAGGGCGTTTCGGTCACGTTCATTTTTTATCTTAAGAGAAGGGTATTTTGGTAAATGGAGATTGTATCCTATTTTGAGAAACTGAAGCAGAAAACACCAAGAGGATTTTGAGGGTGATTGTTGCCAGACAGTGCCAATGTGCACCTACATTATGTGGCCTACGCATCCCTTTGCTGCATAAACACATTCCCCATCTTAACCTGATATTTTGCCAACTAGATTATGAACTATGGACCCCACACCTCTCTCTCTACATCTCAGTTTCGGATCAGAACTAATTCTACGCTCATCAGTCACAGTGTTGTTCACTCACAAGTCACCACTAATATAAATAGATGGCTGGTCCAGCTATGCTTACCACGGGCACTTCAAGCAAGAGAAAGAGATATACAGAGAAAGATATCAAAGAAACTCAGAGTAAAATATTCTCTCTTTGGTCTTCCTTTTTTCAAAACAATTTTGTAGCAGTCATAAGTGGTCCAGTCTCTTTCTTTCTCTCCTAGTTGGCTGGCTAGAATTAATATTTAATTTTCATTTCAGAAATCTACACTTTTTTATGTGGCTCTTGCTAACGTTTTTAGTATGAGTTACTTTCTAGGGTTTCCATGTAGATCTTTTTTCTTGTTATCTATTAATTCGAGATCCAGCCAACTGGGTTTTTCAAGCTTAATTTATTTACTTTGATTTATCTTGAAGTGTAGTTTGTTCTTGAAAGGAAAATGAAATAACTTTTGTAGAGGGTCATTATGTTTGTGCATTCTTTTCTGGATTTTTTTTATCTTAATGAACATGGAATTTCTTCTTCGTCTTGTTCTTGATCTTAGATTGCTCATGTATATAACATGGGTGAAGGTCTGAGCATAGAGTTTTTGAAGCTTTGTGCTATAACTTTGTCCTTTCATTCCTTTTTTCTCATTTTGATTTCTGCTAGTTCATTCTTGCATGTACATCTATATCATAACTGGGTTAATTTCATTTTCAAGTTTTGTTTGACACTTTTCTTTTCATTTTTTATTCTTTAAACATTAGTTGATTCAAACATGAACATAAACGGTGGGTTTTGAAGTTTTTGATAGAAAACACTCTGTCCTTTTTTCCCGCGGAATTAAGGAGAGGATGTGGGAATCAGAGCCCAAACGTTTATGTGATATCCCGAATGTGTATACGTTTTTTTGACTTGTAATCATCCTCAGGGCATTCTTGGCTTAGAAACTGTTGTCGTTTACATGTAGAGTACTTTATTTCCTTGCTACTGTTTTATCTTAGCTAGCTAACCATTATTTAATTTCCATTATAGAAATGGAGATGAAAACATGGGAAATCACGCCATTGTCTCCACTAAGATGTTTATGGGAAGCCAAGCCAGGGATCTTCAAGTACCCAACAACCTCACATTGCTATCCCCATTGATGAACTAACAGGAGCAATGGAAGATGCAAAGGAGATTACGAATTTAACTGATAGCAAGGACAATGACAACAAACTGAAGAAACGGGTGAATGTAGATATTGCCAAGAAGAGGAACCTATTTTCAAACTGGAAATACCCTGTGGTTGCACTGGCAGCTTGAAGGTTAATTTCACAGTTTTACACTAAATTAATGCTTAATACTTATCTTAAAATCTTATGAAATTGATTTTATTTCATTAGCATGATGATAAATGATGTTGTTTTTCATGTTGTTATTTCTCTACCTTGCTTTCAATTACAAGTATTGACTCACGTGTTCTGAATTTTTTACTATATATTAAACTAAATAATGCAAATTAAATTTTCTCATAGTCCTTTCCTTCCATTTGTGCCTAAGTTCGCTCATAAGAAGTGCATTCCCAGTGGTGTGAAAGAAAGGGGAATATCACTTGTGAATTATGCAAACAGGTATTCATGCATCCTTTTAATTAATAGTAGATGTATTGTTAATTATCATCTCGTCATTAATTCAATAATGCCTTCCATCCTTGACATTAATTAATTTATCTAAATTTGATTACGTAATTTTGTTCATTTATATATTTTATTATTTTTTATTAGTTCTAGTGACTAATTATAAATTAATTTCCTCATGATTTGGATCAAATGCAGCCTTACCATCCAAACTATGTTGTGACGGTGCCTCGTTTTACTATCATGATCATGATGATGAAGAGATTGACATGAGGCAAGTTTTTATATATAACTACCTATCTTTAATTTTTCCATGTAAGTCCTTAAACTTTAGTTAATTAAAATATTAATAATAATCTATAATCATAACCACATTGTTGCAGTGAAAGATGGAGAATTCCTGGTACCAACACTCGGATCATGACACTATTGCAGTTGGTGCAAGTTGGCATTAATCGACTCTTCGATCCATGATTGTTGACTTCTCTCTCCAACATCCCACCATAGGCGTCCTCTTTGGAACTGCACTCCTCGTTGTAAGAAAAGAATTCACACCATGTTTTAATTAAGTTTTATATATATAAGGTTTGCAACTATAAAATGTTGTTTTTATTTATGTCTTGGATTTTATTTGAATTTAATTTAGGGAATTTATATTTTAAAAATTCAAATACTTTAGTTTTACTTTCCATTTCACATTTTTTTTTCATTAAAACATATAAGATGTTTCAATGCTAAAATTCTTTGTAATTAATGAATCACTTAGTTTATGGCGGTGACGGTTATAAAGGACGCTTACAACTCTCCACCACCTAGCAAGAATGACAATTTTTATCTCATTTTATATGGTGTAAGTCCAAATCTTCCATTCTCTAACATATAATATATATAGTCGAGTATTAATTTAATTTATTAAACTTTTCTTGTTAAATATATTATTATTTTTAGTATTCAAATTTTTCCTGATCCTCATAATTTATGAGAAAATATTGACCTCACAGGGTGTGCTGGTTCTCATTGCGACACTCTATATTTTAACTTGGATTATGGAATGTCGGTAAGTGAATTTTATATATAGATATGTTACCATGCTTAATTCTAAGATATCATATCTCACCTTCATGATTTAATTAATTATTTTTTTATGGTGAATTTAAAATTGTAGCGGCGAAGAAAGAGAGCGTGACAGGGAGAGCGAAAGGGAGAGGCAGACTGCAGGGACGGAGAGAGATCTGACTGCGTAGTTATGGAGGGAGAAGGATGGGAAGGCTTGCATCTTGTATTCTAGCAACCAAAGTTGTGTAGCTGGGACTATATCTATCTTCAAGTTTAATTTAAATTCCTTGCCTTTTGTTAATTTCTCGAATGAAAGATATTCGTGAAAAGAGAGAAAAATTTACTTCTTTAAATATGAAAAGAGGTAAAAGAGAATGGAGCTGGTAACTTTGAATGGATGAATAAAAGACCAAGATGGTAATTCTATTTATAAGGAAAAAACCATGAGCAGTGATATAATGCACACATGAAATGACCAACAACTGAAGAGATTAATTGAAACCTGACTAAATAATCTTAGGTTAAAAACGTGAAGTGAGAAGCCAATGATAGACCGACACGTGGCATATGTTGGGAAGAGGAAATCAAGTATGAAAAGGTGTGCAGATCAGAGGTAGTTTTCGATTTCAAAGGAGATTCGAAATAAAAACTTAGCAATAAGTTGAAGGCATGGTGAAAGATCTATTGGTTTCAAATAAACCCAAATATATAAATACGATTAGAATTCCAGAAAGGAGAAGACTGGAAAAAGGCAGCTTCAAACTTAGGCTTTCTTGAAGAAGATCTCAAACCAGACTTAACCAGATTGTCTGAAGATTTCGAACCAGACTTAACCAGATTGTTTGAAGATTCGAATCAAGGCTTAACCAGGTTGTCTGAAGAATTTGAATTAAAGCTTGACGAGTTACTTTGAAGAAGATTTCAAATCAAGGCTCAATAGAGAAAGATAGGCACGTCGAAGACATCTAAATAACGAAGTGAAGACACCTGTTCAGCCAAGATTAGGAAGTTAGGATTTTGTTTATACTTGTCTGTTGTAATTAGTTTACCGTTAGAGGTGAAAATCTATAAATATGGCAAAATAACAAGTCATAGGGACGAAGAACATTTCATTCTACATACTTAAGACTCAAGCGAAAAAGCATATTGTCCTAAACATTTATTGACAGACTACTTGCCATCTAGAGAAGATTCGAAAAGTATGTCAGTTTGAGAATTGCGTCACTTTAATGCATTGTTTATTCTCAAATTTATTCAATTTACTCTTTTTTATCTATCAATTCTTACTTTTTCCCACTTCTTACTTCTTAAATTCATTTAATTAGATTAGAATTCACCAAGAGGACTTGATTCCAGTCCCAGATTGTTCATAGGAATCTTTAACCAAAAATCACCACAAACACTAGACCAATTAGAGTTTCAGCCACTACCTTAGTGATTGGTGAGGGCTCAAGAGGAGGAGAAGGACGAGGTGATTGATCAAGGTCGTACCAAATCAAATAAAAGATTTAAAGATTTAAAATGCAGTAAGGGTTGAATTAACCCAAAGTCGTTTCCCAAAGAATTCAATTGCAAAATCAGAATTTCAAGATTAACAACAAGGGGGATTGTTTGTGGCTTCAAGATCAAAAACAAAAACTCGAAATTTAGAAAAATAATTCGAGAAAATAGATTAATTCTCAAGGTCATTTACATAGGATCTTTCATTTGTTTACAGAAAATTATCAATTCCTTCACAAATTCGAATTAACCAATTAAGCATCAATTAATTCATCAATTATCTCATGCAAGAATTAAGCAAACTTGTGTGGGAACTCTAATCCCTAACCCAATGAATTAAGAAAATAGTAGATTCGTATTAGAATTAAGCAAACTAAAATTCTAATTTCGGATTAAGAGAAAAGCAAAACCATGAACCATGCATTCCAATTCAAGATCCAAAACCCTAAATTCTAGAGATTAGGAGAGAATTTATTCATAAAACTGAAATACCAAATTCCATAAAAGAAACCTCAAGATCCAATGTTAAGAACACTAGAGAATCAACCTTCAAAGCTTAGCCTTCCATGGGGGTTGAACAGCAAAAAATGAGTTTTGTAAAGGAAGAAGGGAAAAGGAAGAAAGGAAAGAGATAGAATCTCAAATCTGAAATCTTGACAAATAAATAAAGGTCTTTTCCGAAAGAGTAACTGTTGAGTCTCAAAGTTATAAAATTATTTACCTTGAGTCTCAGTCTCTAAATAGGTTTTAATGAATAACAAATATAAATATTCAGATAAATTTATGACAAAATGCCTTCACAATATTCTGATTTGTTTCAGATCATAAAAAGTGTGATACATCATTTGAAGCTTCAGATCGTCTGAAGATCACACATCGTCTGAAGAGCGTCTACCCTCAGAAGAAGAGAAGTTCATCTGAAGCATCCCTTGCATCTGAAATATGAAGTCTTCAGGACAATAGTTTGACCTTGGAAGACGTTGTTGAGTACGAGGAACGTTCAAATCAAGATCTTACCTACTTCAGCATAAGAGTCAGTGTTGCTTTTCTTCCTCGTTCAAATGTTTAGCACACTTAAGGAAAGTCTGCAACGCTGCTGCTCCTGCCAAATTGCTTTGTGTGCGCAGACCTGCTGCACCTGCTTCTACTCAGATTGCTTTTAACCAAGCTGTGTCAAACGTATTCTGAATACATTAATTGCTATTTGGTAATGGACATTTATTCCTTGGAGACTATAAATACGTCGCAAAGAATTGGATACACACAGAGTGATAGTGAAGCAAAGTTATCAAAGAAACCTTACTCTGCGTAAACGCTGCAAAAATACTCTGATATTTTATGTACATTTGCTTATTTGCTTATCCTGAGTAAATCTCAGTTACTTGTACATTTCTTATAAGTTCAATCTATAATCTGAAGATAGTTGATTGAACTTCATCTGTTTTTATCTTAAAACGGTTTGGGTTACAAGCCTGGAGAGGCTTATTGTCTGAAGAATACTTAGGTTACACTTGCATAAGTGTCTGAGAGCCTGAAGCGGCTTGGTGAAAGAAACAATACTTGTGGTAGAGCCTGAAGAGGCTTGATAGAAAAGATACTTGTAATCTTGCAAGATTAGTGAAAATCCAGTGGTGGTTTGCCCTGGGACTAGACGTAGCTCACAGTGGTAGTGAGTGAACCATGATAAATTCTTGACTGAGTTTTCTTCCCTCAAACTCTTTAATTTTAGTTTTTTAAACTAACAAAGGGTTTTGAAAAAGTTTTCAAGAGCAAAAATCTTAACATCAAACAAAACAATTTATCAAACTGTCTTTGCTGTTTTAAACCAAGGTTCAGAAGGGTAGTAACTAACTTCAGACTATCTTTCATCATCTGAAATTTTTCAGAAACTTTTTAAAGTGTTTTCTGAAAACAAAAGGTTTCCATTGAAACACTATTCAACCCCCTTCTAGTGTTCCCTGTTTTTCCTACATTTGGTACCAGAGCTTATCCTCGGGGTTAGCACCTAATCAGTGCAAAGTACAGAGATCCAATGGAAACTTCTACCAGCAAGAGACAGTATATCACTGAAGGAGGGATCGTATGAATTTGTTTATTGAAGCAACAACATTGATGTCTGGGATGTGGTTACTGATGAAGACTACGTGCCCATGCATGCTGGAGTGCCCATACCTAAGGCTGAATGGACCTTGGAGCAGAAGGCTCGAGTTCAATTAAATGCCAAGGCCAACTCTATCTGATATGTTCCTTGAACAAGTCAGAATATGAGAAGGTTCACGGTTTTTCATCTGCCAAGGAGGATCTGCGATACGCTTGCAGCAACCCATGAAGGGACAAAGACTGTGAAGCAATCCAAGATCAGCATGCTTGTACATCAGTATGAGATGTTCAAGATGGAAGAATCTGAAACTATATACCAAATGTTTAGGAGGTTCAGAAAATAACCAATGGACCCAGGTCATTGGGAAGAACCTTTGAATCTGGAGATAACAATCAAAAGATTCTAAGAAGCTTAGCAAAGTCCTGGAGACCCAAGGTTACTGCCATTCAAGAAGCCAAAGATTTATATTCTCTTAGAATGGAGGAACTACCGGGCTCTCTCAAAGTCCATGAGCTTAAACTTAGGGAGGATGACACCAAGAAGAAATCACTGGCATTGAACTACAAGGCCAGACAGTCTAGGCATGGTAGCATGAAAGCCATTCAAGTAGAGGACACTTCAGAGGATGATACTGAGTCTGAAGGCTGTTCAAAAGATGATGATCTTGCTCTTCTCAGCAAGAAGATTAAGAAAATGCTACAAAGAAAAGGAAGATACAGAAGGTCTCAACCTTCCAATATCAAACAAGGTAAATCAGGTAAAGAATTTATTATCACTGACAAAATTACCTGTTTTGAGTGCAAATAGCCAGGTCACATGAAGACGGATTGTCCCAAGTTAAGGAAGCCAACCTTTCAGAAGAAGAAGTTTTTCAAGAAAAAGAAAGGATTGATGGCTACATGGGAAGATTTGGATGATTCCACTTCAGAAGAAGAGGATGATACTTCAGAAGAAGCAAATTTGTGTCTGATGACAAGTCTACCATCTTCAGATAGTTCAGACTCTAAGGTAATTCCTTAAACTTTACAAGATCAGTATGATGACCTTGTTGAAAGTAGCAGAGAACTGTTTAATGAATTCAAAGAACTTTCAAGAGCTTTTACTCAAGCTGCTTTAGAAAATGAAAATTTGCAAAAAGAAAACCTTGTTCTCAAAGAAAAGCTACTTCAGTAAGATCCAAGTAGTTTTGATAATCTTGTTAAGGTGAACAAAAAGCTCAAAAACAAGGTTAGAGAATTATCTTTGGATCTAGCCAGATTTTTCAAAGGAACTAATAATCTGAATAGATTATTGGGCTCTCAGAGGTATTCCCTTGACAAGAGTGGCTTAGGTTATTCAGACACATCTTCATCTGAATCTTTTATACTCAATATGCCCGACAAAGGACCTAAGAAAGGTAATGGGTGTTCTAACTGTGGAAAGCCTGGACATGTTGACACTCAGTGCAAACACAGAAGGAAAATAAGACCCAAAGCTAACAAAAAAGGACCCAAGAAGGTATGGGTACCTAAGAATTTGATTGTTCCTGTTGCAGATGTGTTTAACAGGACAAAAGAAACACCACAAATGGTACCTGGACAGTGGGTGCTCGCGACACATGATGGGAGAAAGGTGTTTGTTCCAATGCCTTAGACCCAAAGCAGGTGGGGTGGTCACCTTTGGTGGAAATCAGCAAGGGAAGATCACTGGTATTGGGACTGTAGAGACTGATAGGGAACTATCAGAACTTGAAGAGGATTTTGCAGGAATGAAGCTGAATCCAGAACTAAAGTCTGAAGGACCTTCTGAAGGTCATCTGAAGAACCTTCTGAACAAAAGTCTGAACCCTGCATTTGAAGCTGAACCTTCTCAGACCAACATTGTTGAGTCTCAGACAGAGTGTGTACCCTCTCACAATCGCGATTGGAGATACCGAACTCATCATCCAAGAGAGCAAATTATAGGTGACACCTCAGAAGGAGTAAGAACAAGATCAAGATTCAAAAGCTTGAATAATCTTGCACTTCTCTCTGAGATTGAACCTAAAACATTGAAGAGGCTCTGCATGATGAAGGTTGGATCCTAGCCATGCAAGAAGAGCTGAACCAATTTGCTAGGAGTGATGTCTGGACACTTGTACCTAAATCCCATGGGAAAACTATTATAGGAACCAAATGGGAATTCAGAAACAAGTTGTCAGAAGAAGGAAAGGTGGTCAGAAACAAGGCCAGGCTTGTTGCTCAAGGCTACAATCAGCAAGAAGGTATTGATTTTACTGAAACCTTTGCTCCTATAGCCAGGCTTGAAGCAATTAGAATTTTACTCTCTTATGCAGTAAATAATGGCATCACCTTATATCAGATGGATGTAAAGAGTGCCTTTCTCAATGGATTTATTGAGGAAGAGGTATATGTTAGACAACCCCCTGGTTTTGAATACACTACTTTTCCAGAACATGTTTTCAAACTGAAAAAGGCTCTTTATGGTCTGAAACAAGCCCCAAGAGCTTGGTATGACAGATTGAGCAACTTTTTAATCAAAAATGGTTTTCAAAGAGGAAAAGTAGATACAACTATTTTCAGAAAAATGTCCAACAAAGATTTCATTCTTGTTCAGATATATGTGGATGACATTATATTTGGTTCTACTGATTCTTCACTATGCAAGGAATTTTCTGAACTTATGCAATCTGAGTTTGAGATGAGCATGATGTGGTAACTTAAGTTCTTCCTAGGACTTCAGATTAAGAAACAATCTGATTGTATATGGATCCATCAGGAGAAATATACAAAAGAGATGCTTAAGAAGTTCAACATGAGTGATTGCAAGCCCATGTCAACTCCTATGCATCCTTCTATTGCTCTTAGCAAAGATGAAGGGGAAGAACCAGTAAATCAAACTTTGTTCAGAGGAATGATTGGCTCATTATTGTATCTAATAGCAAGCAGACCTGACATTATGTTCAGTGTGTGTCTTTGTGCTGAATTTCAATTTGATCCAAGAATTACTCATTACAAAGCTATAAAGAGAATTTTCAGATATTTGAATGGTACTACTAATCTTGGTCTTTGCTATAAGAAAAGTAAGGATTGCAGGTTAGTCGGATTCTGTGATGCTGATTTTGCTGGAGATAGAATTGAAAAAAAATCAAACAGTGGAGGATGTCACTTTATTGGAGATAACATGATCAGCTAGTCCAGCAAAAGGAAAAGCACAATTGCCCTATAAACAGCTGAAGCTGAATATATATCAGCCGCAAGTTGTTGTTCACAACTGTTATGGGTAAAATATCAGTTAGAAGATTTTAATATTAATGTGTCTTCTATACCTGTTATGTGTGATAACACAAGTGCTATTAATTTGTCTAAGAATCCCATTCAACACTCTAGGGCAAAGCATATAGAAATCAAGCATCATTTCATTAGAGACTATGTTCATAAAGGAGTTTTTGATATAAAGTTCATTGATATTGAGCATCAATGGGCAGATATATTTACAAAGCCTCTATCTGAAGATAGATTTAAATTCATTAGAGATAATATGAAAATATTGGCTTTGTCTGAAAAATAATTGGTTGCATTTGAACATGCATCATCAGAATGTATAGTTGCATCTGAACATGCATTTTCTGAAAGATCATGTGCATCTGAAGTAACTATGTCTGATGACGTGACAAGCTGAAACGTTTGGATTCCTTCACTGAGTAACTTCTCTTAGCATGTCTGCATGTTCTCGAAGACTGCAATTGCCATCATTATTGCTGTGACGGCTATTTAAGGACGTGTTGTCAACGGTTACAGGCTACTCACACTCTCTTCTGCTACACTGTGTATTCCTTGTGCCCTAAGCTTTTCATCTCCTCAAAGCTCTAGCCTTCTTCTCAAGCTTTCTTCAATGGCGTCCAAGAAAATCTGCAGGTTGTCAGATTGTTCCTTCAAGGAATGTTAACCTAGATGAACTTCAAGCTGGTGGTATCTACCTCTCTGAGATTTTTGAAACTTATGCATGGACCAACTTTTTCACTGCCATTGACTGTGCATGGCATGAACAAAGTGTGGTTGACTTCTGGAAGAATGCTGAAGACATCTCTACTCAGGATGACAAGTTTCAAGGGTTCAAGACTACTGTGATGGGTGTGAAGATTCTGGTGGATGCTAACACCATTGCTCAGGTTATTGATGTGCCAAACTCCAGGGAGATGTTCTCTCCAGAATGGGAGCTGAAAAATGGTGGAACTAAGAAGTTCACAAAGAAGCTCTACGGGATTGAAGACCCCAGTAAGCTGAAGAGTTCTCTTATGCATCCAAAGGCAAGGATTCTCCATGCTATCCTAGGTTGTTGCATTTTGCCCAAGCATGGAAGCAAGAATCACGTGTCAGAACTTGAAAGATTTTGTGTGATCAATCTCCTGGACAAGAAGCCTCTGAACCTTCCCAAGATCATCCTCTACAACATGCTGAAGAGGGTGAATGATTCAACTGCTAGCTATACTTACAATACTTTAATCACTAAGATTCTGCTGAAGTTTAGAGTGCCCATTGAGAGGCTGTATGATCACACAGGCCCAGCCTTATTCTCTCTGGCGAACATCAAGAGAATGGGTATTACAGTAAAGAAGCCCTCACCTGAGAAGACTCTGCTGAAAGAAGTTGTTCATCTTAAGACAAAAGGACTGGGAAAAGTCCTCAGAAGGTTTTAAAGATGCTGGAGGGTGAGCTGACTGGTGATCCTCACAAAGATAAGTTTGTTTCTGCTCAAACTCCAACAAAGATTGTAAAGAAAAAGAGAACCAAAGTGCTTCAAAAAAAATTTTCTGTTGAAAAAGAAGTTCAATTCAGACTGTCTGAACCTGCCTAGACTGTGCTTGCACAACCATCTGAGATTGTGGGTCAGGCTACTGAACTCTCTACGGTTGCTACTCAGCCTACTCTCACTTTGGGAGGACAGGTAGAGGACAGCAACATGTTAGAAGCTGAACACCTTGGTGTTGATGCTGTTGATGTGTCTTAGCCTATCCAGGCCATTCCTCTTACTGAAAGCCTACCTGAGACTGACATCAAGAAGGTAGTGGAGGAAATAGAAGAAGAAGAAAGAAAGAAGAAGGAAGATCGAGAGAAACAAAATTTTGCCATTGCTGTTGTTGCACAACAAGCCCTTTTGGAAGATGAAAGACTTGAGCAAGCAGATAGGCTCAAGAAAAGAAGGGCTAGTGCTAAAGACAAAAGGATAAAGAAGAGAAGATTGATTGATCCTGTTGTTGAGGCTCCTCAGAGAGTCACTAGAAGTCAAAGCATTCAACAAGAGGATGGAGTTTAATTTCAGAAGGAAGATGAGAAACAGAGGAAAAGGAAGCTAGAGGAACTAAAGTTGAAGAAACAAGCTGATGAAGGTTCTATGGCCCCTGATAAAAAGCGTAGAGTCATTTTTGGGAATGCAACCTCTACAGAGGATGAAGCTCCTCCACCACCCAAGGTGATAAGCATAACAGAAGAGGTGCCCCCACCTTCACCACTTCATTCATCATCATCTTCATCCCTTTCAGGCTATTCAGAACTTAACTCAGATAATGAGGAGTCAAGTTGTGTGTGATTTGGTGGCAACATACCTTTGACTAGGGCTAAGCTGCTGAAAGCGAAACCCAGAGATCTCAGCAGGAAACCCACTTATGATTTGGCTCTCACTGCTCAGAACAACAAGCAGCTATTGTGGGCTTGTGAAGTGCCTCACAAGTTCTACAATGTGCCTCTAAAGGAAAGACCCAGAGTTCCAAGTTTTCCTAACTTGTATGAAGAATTGTTGTTTTTCAGAGAAGCTGCTCCTATTTTTCAAACCCTCAAATCTTATTTTGGAAACTGCTGCTGAAGCAAGGAGGAGAAGACTCTCAGGGGGAGGATGTGTCTCAAATGCTTTGGAAATGATAAGGCATAGAGTACTCATCCCTCATCATAAATGTAGAGCACTTGATCCTTTCTCTCAAGACCAGCACTCCTTATCTTATGAGGACTGGATTGCTGTAAGGATGTTGTGCTTAGAATCTGAGCTGGTTGCCAAGTATACAAGTTCTCTTGGGAAACCAGATTTCAAGCCTCCCAGAAAGGTTCATACCAAGCATTCCACATCTATTCTAGTTCAGCCTGATAGGATTATTCCAAGGTATCCTTTTACTGAAACCTCTTCTCAGAAAGGTAAAGGTGTGGTTATTGAAAAAGAATATGAACTAAGGGTTCTATCTAAAGACGATTGGGAAGGGCTGTATGACTATATTGTTAAGCAACAAGGGATAGATCATTCTTTGTCTGAAGCCATGTGGAATTATCACTAGAACCTGGTTGAGAAGAATGGTAGATCATCTGGAGCTAAGTGGGATGATGTTGACTCCTTGGTAAAGGTTGGAAAGAATAATACCTTAGAGACTCCTACCTTCTTTAGGGGGAGATTTCCCTTATCTGATTTTGAGGCAAGGGAATTTCACCCTGAATGGAGAGTGAGTTTTCCTTTCAGAAGACCAGAGTTCATCTATCAGATCTCAGATCCACCTAGGTTCAATCTGCCAATTGATTTTCAGTACTACCGTTTCACCAACAAGCATATCTCCTTGATCTTTTATGAAGGCAATCTTGAAGCTGAATTGATTGCTCTTTTCAGAGAAAATTATGCTCTTAGTATTCAGAAGGAATCTTTAATCCAGAAATCAGACAAGCTTCTCACGGCTCACACTCAGATCAGGGCAAGTCATAATGAGCTGAAGGAAGCAGTTGTAGCTGAGCTGGACAGTCAGAAGTAAGCCATGCAAGCCATATTTGAAGAAGCTCTGAAGAAGCTTTCCAAGTAGTTAATGATGCTATCATGTCATAGCTACTTCAGTTCACCTTTGTTTAATTTTGGCTGAAACATTACTGCATGTATTTAATACATAAGTGTTTGTTGCATTTATTGCTATGTGTTCTCCTCAACTTCACTTTAATTGTTGTCTGTTACTACCCTTTTTCATTGATGACAAAAGGGGGAGTATTATATTATAATGATGTGTGATTTTTGACTAACACATTTTTCTGAAAGCTGCAAAGTGAAAAAGGTATGAACACTCTTCAGAAGAACACTTCAGAACGTTCGTTTCAGAAGGAGGAAATTTATATCAGATGGAACATCTAGTTAAGGGGGAGAATTTCTAAACCTTAATTCTTCTTAAACCCTTTTTCAAAACTCAGAATATGTTATATTTGTCATCATTAAAAAAGGGGAGATTGTTGAGTCTCAAAAGTTATAAAATTATTTACCTTGAGTCTCAGTCTCTAAATAGGTTTTAATGAATAACAAATACAAATATTCAGATAAATTTATGACAAAATGCCTTCAAAATATTATGCTTTGTTTCAAATCATAAAAAGTGTGATACATCATTTGAAGCTTCAGATCGTCTGAAGACCACACATCATCTGAAGAGCGTCTACCCTCAGAAGAAGAGAAGTTCATCTGAAGCATCCCTTGCATCTGAAATATGAAGTCTTCAGGACAATAGTTTGACCTTGGAAGACGTTGCTGAGTATAGGGAACGTTCAAATCAAGATCTTACCTACTTCAGCATAAGAGTCAGTGTTGCTTTTCTTCCTCGTTCAAATGTTTAGCACACTTAAGGAAAGTCTGCAACGCTGCTGCTCCTGCCAAATTGCTTTGTGTGCGCAGACCTGCTGCACCTGCTTCTACTCAGATTGCTTTTAACCAAGTTGTGTCAAACGTATTCTGAATGCATTAATTGGTATTTCGTAATGGGCATTTATTCCTTGGAGACTATAAATACGTCCCATGAAGAATTGGATACACACAGAGTAATAGTGAAGCAAAGTTATGAAAGAAACCTTACTCTGCGTAAACGCTGCAAAAATACTCTGATATTTTCTATACATTTGCTTATTTTCTTATCCTTAGTAAATCTCAGTTACTTGTACACTTCTAATAAGTTTAATCTATCATCTGAAGATAGTTCATTGAACTTCATCTATTTTTATCTTAAAACAGTTTGGGTTACAAGCCTGGAAAGGCTTATTGTCTGAAAGAATACTTGGGTTACACTTGCATAAGTATCTGAGAGCCTGAAGAGGCTTGGTGAAAGAAACAATACTTGTGGTAGAGCCTGAAGAGGCTTGGTGAAAGAAACAATACTTGTGGTAGAGCATGAACAGGCTTGATAGAAAAGAATACTTGTAATCTTGCAAGATTAGTGGAAATCCAGTGATGGTTTGCCCTGGGACTGGAAGTAGCTCACAGTGGTAGTGAGTGAACCAAGATAAATTCTTGGCTGAGTTTTCTTTCCCTCAAACTCTTTAAATTTAGTTTTAAACTAACAAAGGTGTTTTGAAAAGTTTTCAAGAGCAAAAATCTTAACATCAAACAAAACAATTTATCAAAACTGTCTTTGCATTTGAACCAAGGTTCAGAAGGGAGTAACTAACTTCAGACTATCTTTCATCATCTGAAATTTTTCAAAAACTTTTAAAAGTGTTTTCTAAAAACAAAAGGTTTCCATTGAAACACTATTCAACCCCACTTCTAGTGTTTCCCTGTTTTTCCTATAGTAACTTTCCCTATTTAAACTCCTAATCCTAGTCACATGATTAATCAGATTAAAGTGGAATTTGGGCCCTGATTAACAAGTATCAGGACCAAAACACTAACACAAGTCTGAAAAACAAAGTTGTCCCGCGTCAGGTTTCGTAACTCAACTTCAAAATTAAACTGCACCTACATCCCTCGTGGAAATACCATCATGTAGAATATCAAATAAAGCCCAAGATCTTAGCTTTCCAACGCAACTGGAATCACCCAAATAGGCCACCTATAGCTCCAAATATCATCAAAACAAGACAGGTAGGTCAATAGGCTTAAAAATCCAAAATTAAACAACAATTACAGTTAAAGCTCAAATATGCCCAATTAGGTAAATTCCAATTAAAACTGTGGATTTGATCATGAATATGGCCCAATAAAACTAAGACTATATATGCAAAATGTATGTAAAATTATGCTCATCAGTGAGACTGGTGGAGTTGAGATCAAAGGATCACCTTGGTGCGTCTGAGCTTGATCAGCTGAGTTGAGCTAAGTCTCAACAAGTTCTGGTTCACGTGTAACCAGGGCAACATAAGTCGTTTCCTTCTTATCTTTCTTCTTATTTTCCTTCTTTCTTTTGGCTTCAGTTGCCACCTGATGAGAACCTTCTCCCTGGTCCACTCGTGGCCTCTTCTTCTCGTCTTTCTTCTTCTTTTCAGTCACTGTCTCAGGACAGGACATCTTAGATGAGGGGGAAGCTTAAGCAGAGCTTGGGATCATTTCCTTCATTGGTGAGTCAGGAGATGTCATAAAAAAGTAGGGGTGGAATAAACTTACCTTCAAGCTTCAAGGCTTAAATGTTGGATTTGCCAAAGTAGGTCATCTTCTCCTTTGACTATTCAGCAGAGGAGAAATCCACTTTGAAAAGCTTGAGAATCCTTGTAATGAGCATAGCAAAAGGGAGAGATGCATTAATTGTTGCATTGTTAAAGGCATGCTCCATATGCTTGAGGATGAGATAGTGTAGGTTCAAAGCAATTCCATGCTTTAGATGGTACATTACCATCACATCAGTGGCATATATCTTGTCAAAGATTCTAGCTCTTGGGATAATCATTTCGGCAATAAGTTGAAAGAGGAATCGTCCAAAAGGGTTCAAAGCAGAGAAGGAGAGACTGATCTCTGCTTGACTGAATAGAGATGCTCCTATGCTCTCAGGTGGAATCCAAATCTGCTTCCACCATTGTTCTTCGTTGTACAACCGGTTGCCTGAGACTGGGGCTTGGATGATCCCTCCAAGTATCTCTTCAGTCAGATCCATATGGACACCTTGAGTTTGGCCACAACATGAGGGAGGCTTTCATATGCTCCCTTGATACTTGTGAATGATGCATAAAAGGCTCTGGTGACCTTGGTGTACACAGGTTCAGACAGACTCAGGTACCCATCCCATCCTTGCTTTCTCAGATAAGGGATAATGTCCTAGTTCATCTGCTTCGATCCCATGGGAAGAATAATTCTTCCAGTGACAACTTTGTGTTTGGTGAAACGCCTTGTGTATTTGGATTCTATGAGATTGTTCTCGAACAAGTCAGATTGGAATTGAAGTTTTTTGCTTTTGCTCCCTTCTCGAAGCTTAGCTTTTCCTTTGGCAGTAGGTGAGATGAGGGTGAGATCCACATGTGCTGGGGATCTGGGTCTCTTGAGTGCTGAATTTTACACAACGTTTGAGGTTATTCTTCTTGATTTTCTGGGCGGAAACTTGGTCTCGAAGGATGGTGGAGATTTAGTTTTAAAGAATGATGAAGATTTGGTTTTAGAGGATGGTTGAGATTCGGCTTGTGTATATTCAAAGTCGGTGCTTGGTTGTGGAGTGGGTGAGCGTGTAAGTCTCTCCTGGCTTGAAGTAACGTCATCATGAGAGTCAATGGATTCAGAAGACATGTTTAGTTCAGGTGAGGAAGAGAATGATAGGAAATGAGATGAAGAGAGTTTGAAGGCTGTAATTTTGATATGCATGAGTGGATAATTTTTTATGAACTTTTACCTTTTATAGAAAGGATGAGAGACAAGTGAGAGACTGGCTTGAAAGGTTTTGAGGTAGTTGGGTAGTTGAGATTTTTAATTGTGCAACGGCTAGTGGAGTGATTTTTAAGGCTAACGGTTGTTCACAATTAGCCGTTAGGGAGAGGTGGCTCAGAGACGGTTAATATTATTTTTAAATATTACATTTTACATGCTTAGACTCAGCTTGAGTCTCAACTCAGGCTTAGTCTCAAGCTGAGTCCCAGGTCTAAGCTCAGTTTCATCTTTGAATGCAGTCTCAATCTTAGTTAGACTGGCTTGCGTATCTATTTGTTGTATTCCAAAAATATGATTTATTCATGAGAATGCATGTTTAAAATATTTAAGATAAAATTGAACCTATCTTCTACAAGTGGTTTTATAAATTTGTCAGCAAGTTGATTTTTAGTCTCAACAAAGATGAGCTCAACGTTACCTTTCTAAACATGGTCTCTAATGAAGTGATGTTTAATATCAATGTGCTTTGTTCTAGAGTGATGAATGGGATTTTTAGCTAGATTTATAGCACTAGTATTATCACACAATATTGGGATCTTAGAGTACCATAGTGCATAGTTCAGCATCTGAGACTTGATCCACAGTACTTGAGTACAGCATGCTGCAGCTGATACGTACTCAGCTTCATTTGTGGATAGGGCTATTGTATTTTGCCTCTTGCAAGACCATGAGTCAAGGAATTTTCCAAGGAATTAGCAGGTTCCAATGGTGCTCTTCCTGTCCAGCTTGTCTCCAGCAAAGTCAGCATCACTATTGCTTGTGAGATCAAACCTAGTCCCTTTCTCATACCAAAGACCAAGCTTAGTTGAGCCAATTAGATCTAAAAATTCTTTTTATAGCAAAGAGGTGAGATTCTTTAGGATTTGATTGATATCAAGCACAAATGCCAACAACATATTGAATATCAGGTCTACTAGCAGTTAGGTACGTGAGAGATCCAATCATACCTCTGTAGAGCTTTTCTAAGATAGGCTTACCTTGCTCATCCTTATCAATCTGAGTTGATGGATGCATGGGTGTTTCATGGGTTTAGCATCCCCCATCTTAAACTTCTTTAACAAGTCTTTTGCATATTTTTCTTGATGTATGAAAATACCCTTAGATTGTTTTTTGATTTGTAAGCCTAGAAAGAATCTCAGCTCACCCATCATGCTCATCTTAAACTCACCCTACATGAGACTTGAGAATTCTTGACAAAGATATTCATTAGTTGATCCAAAGATAATATCATCTACATATATTTGAACAATAAGTAAATCTTTATTGTACTCCCTTTTGAATAAGGTCGTGTCAGTCTGACCTCGAGTGAACCCATTTTCAACCAGGAATGAGCTCAATCTGTCATACCAAGCTCTGGGTGCTTGTTTGAGACCATACAAGGCTTTTCTCAATCTCATCACATGCTCAGGGTATTTTGGGTTCTCAAAACCGGGTGGTTGCCTCACGTAGACTTCTTCCCTAATCACACCATTCAAGAAGGCACTCTTCACATCCATTTGGTAGAGCTTGAAGTCTTTGCGAGCTGCAAAAGCAATGAGGATGCTTATTGCCTCAAGTCTTTCTACAGGGGAAAACGTCTCATCGTAATCAATTCCTTCTTGTTGGTTAAAGCCCTAAGCAACAAGTCTTGCCTTATTCCTCATGACTTTTCCTTTCTCGTTGAGTTTGTTATGGAACACCCATCTAGCGCCAATCAAAGATTGGTGGAAAGGTGGAGGGACTAAAGTACAGGCTTTGCTTTTATCAAAATAGCTGAGCTCATCTTCCATTGCTTTTACCCAAGACTCGTCTTCAAGAGCTTCTTGGATGTCCTTGGGTTCTATTTCAGACAAGAGAGCCATCATGTTTTCAGCATTTCTGAATGGGGATCTCTTGTGGACTCTATCTGAGGTCTCTCCAATGATTTGGTCTCTGGGATGAGAATGAACCAGTCTCCAGCTCCTGGGCATCTCAAATGCATGTTGATGTTGAGTCTCAGGTATGACTTGTGTCACTTGCTCAATCTCAGTCTGAACTTTGTCTTTCTCTTCAGCTTGAGGATTTTCATTAGTCTCAGTCGGAGGTTGTCTGATGATCTCAATCTGAGGTGTTCTCCTGAGCTGAGTCTGAGGTGATCGATCTGATGTTTTTCTGGTCCAAGGTGAGTCTTTCCTTCTCTTCAGTTCCTGAGATTTTCATATCATCCATCATTTCTTCTATCTCTTCCTCCAATCTCTTTTGTGAGATTCCTTGTATCTCATTAAACACTACATGCATAAACTCTTTAGTAATCTTAGCTCTTAGATTAAAGACACGATAATCTTTGGAAGTAAGAGAGTAACCAAGAAATATTCCTTTATCAGACTTTGTGTCAAAGTTTCCCAAAGAATCTTTTGTTTTTAGGATATAACAATCATATCCAAACACATTAAAGTAAGAAATAGATGGCTTTCTCCCTTTCCATAGCTCATATGGAGTTTTATTAAGAATCTTTCTTACAGTGACTCTGTTGATGATATAGCAAGAGGTATTCACAACCTTTGCCCAAAAATATTTTTCAACTCTAGAATCACCCAATTAATAAGGTTCTTGCCATTTCTTGGAGTGTTCTATTCTTTCTTTCAACTACACCATTTTGTTAGGGTGTTCTTGGACAAGAGAAGTTGTGAGTTATGCCATGTTTTTCAAAGAATTCTTTGAACTTGGCATTCTCAAATTCTCCTCCATGATCACTTCTCACTGTACCAATTCCATACCTTTTCTCAGATTGGACCTTTTGCAAATTATTTTGAAACTTCCATAAGATTTATCCTTCTGAGATAGGAAGAGAACCCAGGTGAATCTAGAGAAGTCATCCACAATCACATAACCATATTTTTTACAACTTAGACTAACTGTCTTAGTAGGTCCAGATAGGTTTATGTGAATCATCTCCAAAGGCATGGTGTTGAAGCCAGTCTTAGTATGTTTGCTTTTCACACATGACTCACAAACCACGTATTTGTCAAACCTGATCTCAGGAAGACCCCTGAAAAGAGATTGGCTTGCAAGCTGACTTATGGTTCCCATATTAACATGTCCAACTCTTTTATGCCAAAGCCATTTTTCATTATCATGAGACACTAGACAGGTGAGATCAAATAGGCTCTCAAGTGAGACTAAATAAAATTTTTTGCTTCGTTTCCCAGAAAAGATTGGTTTCCCAGTGTTAGAGGCTATGATCTCACGAAAGGTGGGCTGAAAGTTAACATGATAACCATTATCACATAATTGGCTTATACTAAGAAGATTGTGTTTCAAACCCTCAACAAAATATACACTTTCAATCTGAGTTGGGTTTGTCTTATCAATCTTACTTATCCCTTTGATCTGAGCTTTACTATTGTCTCCAGAAGAGACAACTCCATATGCTTTCTCTTCAAGTGTTAGGAACTTGCTTTTGTCTCCTGTCATGTGCCTTAAGCACCCACTGTCCAGCACTCACAGAGTCTTGGCTCTTGCTGCTGCAAAGTAGATCTGTGTCACAGTGAGATTTGGTCTTAGGTAACCACTTGTATCCGAGTCCTACATGGTTAGATACCTTCCTTTTGACTACTACTCGTCTCATGTAACAATCTGAGGTCTTATGGCCAAATTTACTACAACATGAGCATCTCTCTTTGCGCTTCTTTGCCGGAACAAAGAAATTTTTATAAAAAAATCTCATTTAAAGGCTTATCATATCCTAACCTAGCCTTATCAAAAATTCCTTTATGAGATCCAATGAGTCTCTCCAGGTTTTTTGTGTCTTTTACAAATTTGGCTAGGTCATCTATGAGAATCTTATTTTAACGTTTGAGTTTTTGATTTTCTTCAAAAAGATTGTTTAAGTCCAACTCAACTTGAGCTTGAGTCTGAGCTTTGATACGTTCAGACAGCTTCATGTGAGACAACATTGTTGAGTCTCAAGAAATTATTAAGAATTTCTAAAGAGAATTAATTCATCTTCCATGTTTTAATGGTTTACTCTGATTTCAGAAATGTTGGCCTTATTAAAGTTATAAAGATTTCTGAAGTGGCTAACTGTCTAAAGAAGTGAAGCCATCTGAAGTGGCCAGACTGTCTGAAGAATTTAAGTCGTCTGAAGGGTCAAGCTTTCTGAAGAAGGAGTTATCTGAAGTCATCAAGATTGTTTGAAGACTGAGGTTATCTAAAGAGTGAAGCCCTCTGAAGATATCAGACATGGACATCAGTTTGACTGAAGACCTTCTCTGCTCCTTCTCCAACACGTTTTCAGAATGCTATTTTGAGCTATGCAGACAAAAGCTTATTAGCATGTTTGAATTTCATGCATAAAAGAGGAAAGCTCTGCAGCGCAGTTTTTGCAAAGGTCAGCACAGTACTACAACCTTGTATTGTGTCAGAAGAACATCTCACAACGGACTTAATAGCATTTAATGCTATCTCACAATGGATGTTTTTAAACGGACCTTAACCATTGCTTATAAATAGATCTCTGCACAAGACGAAGAACATCAACGAACGTGCAATATTCAGAAGCTCTTACGCTGCCAAATTTTCTAAGAAAAATCAAACTGATTTATTTTATTTGATTTGTACACAACTTTCTTATCCTGAGTTCTACTCAGTTATCTTGTACAAACCTGTGTTTAAGCTAGAACTGTATTGTAGTTCTTAAGATTAAACCTTTTCTTTTTTATACACTGGGTTTGTGTTAGAGCCTGAAGAGGCTTGACTCTAAAAGAATACTTGGGTTTGAGCCTGGAGAGGCTGGTCTGTAAAACAATACTTGGGTTTAGATCCTGAAGAGGCTTGACTGTAAAAGAATACTTGTAATCTGTTGAGATTAGTGGAGAAATCCAGCTGCTAGTTGGCACTGGGACTGGACGTAGCTCACTAAGGCTGTGAGTGAACCAGGATTAATTTCTGGCTGAGTATCTCTATCCCTTATCTTGTTCAATTCAGTTTTAAACTAACATAAAAGGGAATTCAATCTTTCTTTATAAAAACTTAGCGTAAAAATATCTTTCAGAAAACTCATTTTTACACTGTCTGAAAATATTTCGAACAAAAGACAAAGTTCAGATAACAACCTAGTTATCTCATTACAAAAAAACATGATTTTACTGGCTAATTTTTATTGGCGGTCAATTAAAACCGCCACTAAGAGATGAGCTTTCTAGCATTTTCTTAGGCTTCTACAAGGGAAGTTTTGTTTTACCAGTTTAAAAATTTGGTGGCAGTTTTGGACTCCACAAACGTTTTACATAAAAAATTATTATCTTCTAGATTTTTCTTCGTGTCTTTGGTCCTTGGACTCATGTTACAAGAGAGGTAATCTCATTTGCTCCTAGGCCAAGGGTAAATGGGGTTCCTCAATAAAAAAATGAATCATGCATGTTAGAGAATAAAACTTAATGAGGGTGGCCTTGGACGACGGTCCTTAGTCACATGGTCGAGCGCTCAAAAGAGGTAACAGAGAAAAGACCCCTTGGTGTTGGCGAAAACGAAACACTTCAGAATAAGTACGGATTGATAGATTGGATGTTAGTTGCATTTGACATGTTCATTACTTCTGCATGACTAACAATGCATTTATGGTTGCTATTGAATGGTTACCATTATATGTCTCGATGTGCCGTTGCGAATATTTTTATGAACTAATCAAATTATGATATGTGTAACATCCCACATGTTAGGCTATCATAAGTTATTAAGTTAAGGGGTGATTTGTGTATGTTAAATTTAGAAACAGAAAATGATAAGGAAACTATAGGTTAAAACCATATTACAATCAAGTTTATGTTTTAACTTAAGTGAATTTGAGTGATATTGAGTTCTGGTAATCGATTACAAGGAGTTTGTAATCGATTACCCGAGAGCTAGTTTTTAGGTAATCGGATACTCACAGGTTGTAATCGATTACCTGAGAGTTGAGTTTTGGTAATCGATTACAGGGTGTCTGTAATCGATTACCCGAGAGCTATATTTTGTGTAATCAATTACTTACAAGGTGGTAATCGATTACCTGAGGACTGAGTTTTTGGTAATCGATTACTAAGAGTTGTAATCGATTACCAGATTCCCAGAAACGCTTTCTAGTATAAATTCTACCTCTGGTAATCGATTACAGCACTACTGTAATCGATTACCAGCTGTCCAGTATAAAAGCCCGGACATGCAAAAATCGAAACTCACCATTTTCTTTCCACTCTTCTTCAACCCTAGAGAGAGAAAGTGAGAATCCTAGAGAGAGGAAGTCAATTTCGGAGCTTTGGAGGGGGATTGAAGCTTGAATCACCGATTGAATCACTTCAAGTCTTCATTTTCTCTCTTGATTTCATAAGATTGGTGAGTATAACTCACTTTTTTGGTAGAATATATTGGTCTCAATGCATGCTCCCACCCCTTTCTCTTCCTTTTCTTGATGTTGGTTAGATGATTGATAGAATTGGTAAATACTTGTTGTTTGGATTGATTATCGATAGATTGAGCATATGAGTATAGAATCGAGCGTCGGAATCTTTAGTTTCGAAGTTGTCGAAACTATCGAAACTTACGAAACTATCGAAACTATCGAAACCCCTCGATCGTAACTCATATGAGCATTCTATTCGGTTATAACCCTTTGTTTAGTACTACTTATGGATTGAAATGGCTAATTCGATGTTTGGATTGGAAATTGAAATGTATGAGCGTAGAGTCGAACTTTCGAAACACTCGAGATTAGCGGAATTTCATATGCTTGTTATATTTCACGCATAGCACTATGATTTTATCATGATTTTGAATGGTTAAAGTAAATACTAATTTCGGCCTTGTGCTGTGAGTAAAAACGAATAATTAATGGTATTGAAAACATGGCTTCGGCCCATTTTGGGTGGGATTTGTCCCCGGGAAAGCCGGTTCCCGTAGTCTGAGCTCAGGTCTAACTCTAGAAAGTGAAAAGAACATGCCTGCTGGGCACAGCAGTGAGTGCATCATGTTGCATAATACATATGTGATGATTGTATTGAATTCTCATAGAACATGAATTGGCATAACTACCTATCCCTTGCGTTTATGCATATGAGTTATATTCACTGAGATTTTTATCTCACCACGTGTTATGTGGATTTTGTTTAGCTGAACAGGTACCTCCGTCGTCGAATTCCCAATCCAGGAAGTGAAGAGCTTGGGAGGATAGATATTTGTTCTTTCTTTTGTTTGTTCTGGTTGAATCGATGTGTGTATATGTATATATGAATTAGTAGGATTGATGTTACGTAGTAGGTTTGCTTTATAATCCCTTAATGGATTAGAGGAGTTTTCTATGAAAAGGTTGTACTTATTTTGGACTCTTATATCGTTGTTTAGTATGTTCATTAAATTGTTGGATTTTCGTTGGATTTCTTACAATTTCTTGAATGAGTTGATATTCGAAATAGTATACTTTAAAGTTTAAGCCCGGGATTTGGTTTCCAACGAACTAAGTTCTGGTTTAGAAATTTAAGGTGTTACACTATGCCTCCGTACATCATGTGTTTTGCCTCCCCACACCGCACACACTATTACCGCATTCACTGGGACGTGGTCTCATCCCACGATGTGGGAATTACATTCAGTTGTACAAGTTGCTGTCCAGATTCTTGGCGGAAGAGTTGAGGACTCACTTGAAGTAGAATGTTAAGGCTTTGTAATTGTAAATGCTTCATGGGTTGTGGGTTATGCCTATGATATGAATGCTAGGGGAGGGGATGTTATGATGTTTTAAGAAACCATATTATGTGTATATATATATATATATATATATATATATTGTATTGGATGGATTTTTTGAGTTCAGGCCGTTAAGATGGAAAATTGGGAAATATCCAGTTTTTAGGGGAAACTGTGCCGGATTTCCAGTAGGAATTTTATGAGCCGTAACTCCTCAAAGTGTAGGCTAGTTCCATAAGCCTGAATGAGGATTTGTATTGAAAGCAATGATGTATGAATTTTGTAGAAGCTTAAGCAAACGTTAGATTGTCTAAGCAGTTGTGTGATTTGTTTGACGATATCGATAATGGCGCGAAATAATTTCAAGAATTCGGGAATAGTGTTTCCAACGGACATTATTCTTGAATTAAGAAATTAGGACGTTACATGATTTTTGTTCTTGTGTGCAAGCGTGTAATATTTACCTCTTTACAACAATATATGTAAAGAAAGAAAAAAATCTTTGGTATGCATTAACTGTATTATTTTGTCAATAAATAAATATTAATCCCTTTTGAGGAGTAAGAATCTCCAAAGTGGGTTTAGTTTCCCCTGATATAACTTTTTCATATACATGACTAAGGATTGAACACTTTTTAATATGGTTAAGACACCCAACAATCTACCAATTGTGCTAGTTAGTAATAAAAACTTGAACGAAAGGATTAAAGCATATCTTTTGCAATTAATTTCTGATAAAATTTTGTCAATATTTTTCATCACAAAATTGTTAAGATAGCAATTTTTTCGTTATTTGGCTTGTATAAAATCAACCCTTAAGGTTGAGGACAAGACATCCAAAATTGGAAAGCTTTTATTAAAGTAGAAAGTATTTATTGTTCATTTATACTTCTGATATAATTAATACTTTCTATTTTAATAACAAAATTTAAAATTCTTATCCTAAGTTCTAACGGATGATTTTATCAAAATTGTTCATTTTTTTGTGTGTTGTGGTGATGTTATGTGTCATTTTGATGTGTTAGTATATCTTTGGTGATGTTAATGTAATCAATATAGGAAGATCCAAAGCATAAGAGAACATTATTAGTTAAATATCTAGAAATTAGTATTCTTAATATGAAAGGAAAATACTATACAAAACAAAATAAATTGACATTGTTATTCCATCTTGTATGGATAGGTTTACTTCACTACTCAACCTTATCATAAAACTATCGTTGAATCTTGAGAAATTTTGATGAATTTATTATGTGAAATTAACTTATTCTGACTTTGTGGCTCTAATAAATAGGAAGATATATAAATGCAATTGATAGTTAAAATTAAGGCCAGGTTACTTACTAATTTGTTCTATTTCTTAAAATATGTGAGAATTATCTAATTACTCGTTATTGATAAATTTTTATGGAAGTAAGCAAATCTACTTCTAAATAGATTAATAGAAATCGACCTAAAAATTTATCCTTTATTTCTTACTTTACAAAATTGAATGAGAAAAATTATATATTATTTTTCAGTACTCAATTTTGATCAAGTTATTTTATTTATTCAAAAAAATAAAATTAGAAAAATGATAAAAAATTGAAAAAACATGTCTAGTTTAAAATCTTGAGAGTAAATTTTTATCAAGAATGCCTAAGGGATCAAATCATGATTAATAATTTCTCTCAATTATGTGATTGATTTTTATAAATAATTTCCCTCTTAATTAAAATGGATTATGGGATATGAATTTATGATGATTCTATTGCTGCCAAATCAAGAAAATCACAAGTATGATTTTTTTAATTAAAAAAGGGGATTCTGATGGAACAAGTAACATAAATAAATGATTCATTTCAGGGAAATAAAAAAAGAACAAAAAATTAATTGTAAAGGATTTTGTGTGGAAAGAATGGAAAAAAAAATATTGATTCATAACAAGATTATGAGAGAGGATAAAACATCTAACCTTTCAAGTCCCACATTGAGTAGTGCACTCTTTTCTAACCTCTCATTCTCCTATAAAAGGAGTGGACTGCCAAGTGATTAAGACATCCTAGAACAAAGGATCATGTGAACCTAAAATGTGTATAGGACCTGCATTTAGTTCAAATGTTGGGAGATCCAGTGCATCATGTGGATGCAGTGCAAGACATTGGGATCTAGCCATGGATTGGTGGGAGCATCAAGAGTGGTCTTTTTCAAGGTAAGTTTGTCCATCTTTTTTTATTACCTAAAAGTAGTTTCAGAAGTTTAGGCCTCGTTTGGGGTGGTTGCGAGTTTTTGGTGTTTGGTTATCAAAAATTTCAACAAAGTTTTTACAACTCAAAACTGAAAACTAAAAATCACTTTTTATGAATTTTAAAATTGACGTTTTGAAAACCACAAAAAGTGGTTTTAAAAATTTTCAATTGTGTTCTAAAATATAAAACAAAAACTGAATAGAAAAGTTTTACATTTTCATTTCCTGTTTTTTTCTGTTTCCTATTTCTTGAAATTTTACAAAGGAAAAACTGGAAATGCTGGAAACAGCAAATTTTTGTTTACAGCATTTCCAGTTTTTCCTTTGTAAAATTTCAGAAAACAGGAAACAGAAAATGGAAACAGGAAATGAAAATGCAAACCAAACAGACTCGTTTTTAAAAACTAAAAAATAGTCATACTTTTCAAAACTATTTTTAAAACTTGTCTGTCAAACAAGTTTTTCAATTATTAGTTTTTAAAAACATAAACCAATTTTTAAAAACTGTAAACAAACAAACTCATAGTCTTCACCCTTCTCTAAGTGAATTTTCTTTCCTAAATTCAATTTTTTTAGATTAAATTTTAAGGATTTTCAATTTCCTCTAATTTAATGAAATTGGTGGTGACTCTCGTTTTAATTTTTCTTTATTTTTTTCAGTCGCAACAATTGAACTAATAATATTTTAAATTTTTATACAATAACCTTAAAATAATGAAAAATATTTTAAAATAAATTAAATATAAATAATAATTATAAATCAAATCTATGTAGGTACCACCCTTCTTTTCTCATTTTTTTCACAAATTAACAAAATAAAACAATTTGTGGTGTCATCAGGTCAAAATAATTTCAAGTTAAATAATATAATCATTTACAGTCTCTCATTAATTTATTTTGTCATAAATGAATTTTGAAAACTGATATGTTAAAATGAAGGAAACATTGAAACCCATTCAGAAATTTAAGCAACAAACACAAGTAAGGGAACTGTAAATGAAAAGCAAATTATAGAAGCAATAACGCACAAAATAAAAAGCAATAACAGAGTAACAACACTTCACCCGAGATTTATTGTTGCCAGGCCACATACTTGCGTATATGGAAGCAACTCACTAAAAGTATACTGGATTAAACATAAAGTAAACCATAAATGATGAAATAAAATGAATCCCAGTCGGTGAAGTTTAACTCTATTCTCTTAGCTTCAATTTGGATAAAGAAGAAGAACGAGGAGGGCGTTACGGTCACGTTCATTATTTATCTTAAGAGAAGGGTATTTTGGTAAATGGAGATTGTATCCTATATTGAGCAACTGAAGCAGAAAACACCAAGAGGATTTTGAGGGTGATTTCGCCAGACAGTGCCAATGTGCACCTACATTATGTGGCTTACGCGTCTCTTCGCCGCATAAATACCTTCCCCATCTTAACCTGATATTTTTCCAACTGGATTCTAAACTATGGACCCCACACCTCTCTCTCTACATCTCAGTTTCGGATCAGGACTAATTCTATGCTCATCAGTCACAATGTTGTTCACTCACAAGTCACCACTAATATAAATAGGTTACTGGTCCAGCTACGCTTACCACAGGCACTTCAAGCAAGAGAAAGAGATATACAGAGAAAGATATCAGAGAAACTCAGAGTAAAATATTCTCTCTTTGGTCTTTATTTTTTTCAAAACAATTTCGCAGCAGACATAAGTGGTTCACTCTCTTTCTTTCTCTCCTAGCTAGCTAGCTAGAATTAATAATTAATTTTCATTTGAGAAATCAACACTTTTTTTGTGGCTCTTGCTAACGTTTTTAGTATGTGTTACTTTCTAGGGTTTACATAAAGATCTTTTTTCTTTTTATCTATTAATTCGAGATCTAAATGCATGGACATCTGGGTTTTCAAACTTAATTTATTTACTTTGATTTATCTCACAGTGTAGTTTGTTCTTGAAAGGAAAACGAAATAACTTTTGTAGAGGGTCATTTATGTTTGTGCATTCTTTCATGGTTTTTTATCTTAATAATCGTGGAATTTCTTCTTCTTGTTCTTGATCTTCGATTGCTCATGCATATAACATGGGTGAAGATCTTTTCTCATTTTGAATTCTGCTAGTTCATTCTTACATGTATATGATCTATATCATAACTGGTTTAATTTCATTTTCAAGCTTTGTTTGACACTTAATTTCTTTTCAATTATATTTTATTCTTTAAACATTAGTTGATTCAAACATGAACATAAACCGTGGGTTTTGAAGTTTTGATAGAAAACACTCTGTCCTTTTTTTCCTACGGAATTAAGGAGAGGATGTGGGAATCAGAGCCCAAACGTTTATGTGATATCCCCAATGTGTATACGTTTCTTTGACTTGTAATCATCCTCAGGGCATTCTTGGCTTAGAAACTGTTGTCGTTTACATGCAGAGTACGTACTTGATTTCCTTGCTACTGTTTTATCTTTAGCTAACCATTATTTAATTTTGATTATAGAAATGGAGATGAAAAACATGGGAAATCACGCCATTGTCTCTTCTAAGATGTTTATGGGAAGCCCAAGCCAAGGATCTTCAAGTATCGAGTATCCTCACATTGCTATCCCTATTGATGAACTAACAGGAGCAATGGAAGATGCAAAGGAGAATAAGAATTTAACTTATAGCAAGGACAATGACAACAAAACTGAAGAAATGGGTGAATGTAGATACTACCAAGTAGAGGAACCGGTTTTCAAACTATCCTTTGTTAATTTCCTTTCTTAATTTCTATCCTTTATTTTGTATTAAATTAAATAAAAGACAATGCAGGTACTTATGTAAATACTTAATTAGCTATGGTCGTTTCAGCTTGTGATTTATGTAATTTGTCAAAACTCTGTGTCAGTTTGTTGTCAGTTAATGAATGCTGACATTCTACAAATTTTATTTTCTATGTGCCTTGCCTTAACTTATATTGCGATCTTTGAAGTGCCTAGCCTTAATTTCTGAAGTGATGATTACCATGGTGCTTCAAATCGAAGAATTAATTAAACTGACTCTTATTATAATCATTTATGCCTTAAGTATTTGGGTTTAATCAAATCTACAATGATCTTCTTCCTCCTCTTTAAACTTGAACATTTGCCTCACAAATATCGTATTTACAAAACTCATGTGTTGTTCAAGTCTTTTGTACCTCAAATTTGGTAGTGGACAAGTGGTTGTTCATTAATCTTTAATTTTCTCTCTAACAAAGATAATGCAAAATAAAAAAATGTCAAAGGAAAGTAGCCCAAGTCCGTAAGGAGATATTATCAAGAGAATCACCAATATTAGTATTCAACAGGGTTGTGAATTTAGCGTAATATCAATAAGTTTTTTTTTAAAAGATTAACCCATGTAAAATAAGTTAGTTTATAATTATTTTAATCATTATAAAATAAATTTAATTAAATATAAAAATATATATTATATTTTGTACTATCATATATAATTTAAATAATAGAACCAAATATGATGCTTTGTATTGTTATATTATAAAATAACAAAAGATATCACACAATAATAAAATAAAATAAAGTACATCAATAGTAACCATACACTCGTGTCAGGAAAAAAAGAACTCAATATATAAAGAATATTAATTTTAAAATGCACATCAATTAACAATGTATGTAATTTTATATTTATCACTCAAGACTTCACTAGTTATATATAAATAAAGTAAATAATAAAAGAAAAAAATAGGTCAATAGGTTGGGCAAACCCATTGCGAACCAGCCACATCAAACAAGTTAAATTTCATATTTATTAAGTTGTGAGTTGGGTCAAATTAGTTAGAGGTTGAATTTTCACAATTCAACCTATCTTATATTAGGTTAAATAGGCCAACCTATAGGGTTTAATCTATCTTGACACCGCTACTTTTAGTAAATAATTAAATATCCTTATTCATTATATAATACACACAATTTACTATTCTTCATTAAAGCAATCCTTATTTTCCCACATCTTTTATTTTAATTAGATTGCTTTTCACACCTCATCTCTTTCAATCTCTTTTTTTTCCAATATATCACTCATCATATCTCTCCTATCTCTCTCTTACTTTTCTTATTTTCCTATTTCTTTCTTCATTACATCATTCTCATTTCTCTCCATGGGATGTGAGACAAACATTATTGTCACTAAAATGAAAATGTAACTACTATATTCGAGAAGAGGCTTACATCTCTAAATTTTTCATGATTGATTTCAATTTTATAAATAAATAAGATATTAAAGGAGTATATAATGGGTATAAATAAACTAGCATTCATTTGAAAAATATCAAATAGTTTGCCTCTTAGAACTCATTTTGAACATTAATATGGCCATTCATAAACATGCATTCATTTGTAAAACCTCCACGGAGTCCAAGGCTATTCTTCTCTCAAGAAATGATGAGTTGTCCAATTGCTTTATCTAGAGAATAATAATCAGGAAATAACTACTGATATTAACTACTATTTGATTCTATAGCTATTTCCTAACTAATCAATAGTTAAAACTGTTGGAGAGTGCAAACCCGCTTGGGAGGAACTAAATCCCATAATTCCTAGCAAAAATAGTACACATTATCTTAGCCATCAAGCCTTATAAAATTTCTAATTTCAAATGGAAATTTCTTAAAGATGCATCATATATATTGTTTCTGCTACATGAATTCTATTCAGGCACCTTCCAACACTTCTCAGGTTGATTATGCTAAAACTCCTTCACTACTTGCTCTAATTCATTCAACCTATGACAATCATATGTTTCTCATCAAGTTTAATTAGTAACTTTAAATTTGTATGTATAGATGCCAATGGTTATCACATTTTCGTCCGAAGGACTTTTAAGGTTTCTTAACATGTAACCACATCTAGCTAGATGGAGATATATTAGGTAAATTTCTTGCAAAAAATTTCTAATCCGCATTAATACAACATTAATTGATTGGCTCTCGAAAGCAATACAAATCATCAATTCTAATGTAATCTTTAAATGATGTATTCTTTATAGTACTTACGGTCCTATTTATAAGAAATATAAGACTAAATCATCAAGATCATTTTTTATCTGTTTATCCCTAATCGAATAAGGTATCAGTACCTGGGATTTCCAAATAGCAATTTTTTTCTGCTTGGTTTTCTGGCTCAGGAACATATAACCATATCGTTTTGAGCCAACAAGTAGTCACCCTTACCACTGCCAAATGGATTGCATCTTATCTGAGCTTTCTGAAGCCACTAATGGAGGTTTAGAAAAACTCAGAGAAACCTTGAGAGAGAACGAAGGGACAGAGTAACCTAAAATAAGAAAAGAAATATCAAAATATGGTCTTTTCACATTTTAAACGATGAAAGGATGATAAAAAAATAGAAAGAAGAGCAAAATGAGTAGAAAATCAAACCTTGAGGATGAAAATTCAAAGGACACCATGCGTAGAGAAGAGAGATGATTAATGATACAGACTAAAGATTAACTCAAGATTGATAAAAGTAGATGAAATTGACTTGAGCTTAGCCTGAGACTAATTGATCAGGAATATTCAGTATTTTGTCTTACCATATCCAGACTTGAGATTCACCTTTTATATCAAAGGGAACTCGCCATTAACTAGGCGTTGTAGAGGAGAGAGGCATCTTGATACTTTACTAACACAGGTACAAAACTTTCTGGTATACTTGCGTTGACTTGCCTTAGTTGTTGGGTCTCTTTTTTGAGTCTAAATCTCAGTCTGAGTCTTACTTGCTAAGCTCATTCTTACTTGCTGATCTGAGTCTCAGTCTTTCCTATACATCTGAGTCTCAGTCTCAGTCTCAGTCTTGGTTGCTTGTGTGAGTCTCAGTTTGTTCCTGAGTCTCAGGACTTTGCATGCTTCTCTTTAATTCTTATAACCTTTGCTACCAAGTTGTCCTTGTCTTTGATCTTGTCTCAGTGCGTGTCCTTGGTTGTTCTCAGTCTTACCCTTCTTGTTCATATTAAGGCTTGATTTTTCTTGAATCTCAAGTATTAATCTTTTTTATGCGGCTTAGTTCAGCATCCCAGCTCACTTTATTTCATTGGAGACTTATCTTGCAACATATGAGTCTAAAGTACAAACACTTGAGCACATAGTCAGTAAAACTTAATCTCTTATATATGCTTCTAAGCTTTCATACTTTTGTTGGTTTTATCTCATTAAAACTCTTGAGGAGTGAGTTTGTCTTATCAAACATAAATGCATAAATAGCCTAGAATGCAATCATCTATTCAAAATTAACTAAAATAAATACATATATTGGAGCATTGATATCTAATCAGATGAGCTAATAACCCTATGAAAATAATGCCATTCAATTAGATATATGGAGAAAATATAGCAATTCACTCACTACCAACCAACTACAATATAAATTTGTGTGATTTTTTCCATTGATCAACTACTTCTAAAGACTTTAATAAGGATCCATTAGATTCAGAAAACTATTTTTCTTTATTTTATTCAGAAAATTTCAGTGTGATGAGGTGAAAGAACCAACTTTGTTGACCTTCTCTGAACAATTGTCAAATATTACCTTGTTTTGCATTCTGAACGATTGCCAAAATAATATCCCAATACATAAATCAGACATAAATCAAAAGAATAAGTCAGACAGGGGAAGTGGCAAGTACGGGATACCTTGACAGTGGCGTGCGAAGGTGGCGCTTGACGATGAAAAGGCGACGGAGGAGTCGCTCGATGATGGAAGCTCGACAATAGCACTCGACGACCAGGGGAAGCTGTGCAGGAGGCGACGAAGCTACACATGAGGCAAAGATGACGGTGGCCCTCAATGACGGAAGCTACGCATGAGAGGATGATGGATCGCCAGAGGTGGCGATGACGGAAGCTGGGCAGGAGGCAGAGGTGACGAAGGTGCACAGGAGGGACAACGGTGCTCAGATTAGGAAGGAGATGGAGGATGAAGGAGGCAACCATTCTTTCTATTTCTTCAATCTTCAATTAGGTGAGCTGGTTAGGGTTTCTGTTTCTTAGGTGAATAAAAAAGTTTTTTGAATATGTATATATTAAGGGTAAACTAGTAACTTCATATATACAGGTAACCCGCGGGCCCGGGTACCACAATACCCACCCTCGCCACATTTATAAACGTGTAGTGAAAAAATCGTTAAGCTTTACCTGCGAGTACCTGTTAAGCTACCTGAACCTGACCCGTGGCGGGTTTTACCCATGGATACCCGCGAGTTGGATATTTTTGCTATCCCTAATTGGCCCTTTAATAGTAAGTCACGAGCCTTCGAACAATTATTGTATAATCTATATATGTCTATAATTCGATGCTTGCCCTCCTCAAGCTAAGCATACCTTCGAACCACTGGGATCTTCAAGAAAATAAGAGGGTTAAATTATGTTTTTGGTCCCCCAAAATATCGCGATTTTCCCCTTGGTCCTCTAAATTTTTTTTTCCCAAGTGGTCCCCCAAAAATTATAATGCATTCCCATTTGGTCCCTCTGTTAGTGCACCGTTTATTATCTCCGTTAAATGCTTGCGTGGCAGCTTAGGTAGACAAAATAAGCATACATGACATGCATATGTGTCATCTTATGTGTCCTACATGACTTATATCACCACTTTTCATGAAAAAAAACAATTATAGAGTTCATCAGTGACTCACAAAAAGGTGTTGATTAACCACCTATAGGCTTATTTTGTCATTTAGGACACATAAGAGACACATATGCATTCCATATATCCTTATTTTGTCCACCTAAGCTGCCACACAAGCATTTAATGGAGATAATAAATGTAACACCTTAAATTTCTAGCTAAGAACCTAGTCCGTTGGAAACCAAGTTCTTAACTTAGAAGTTGGAGCGTAACGTTTTGAATATCAACTTAATCATGAAATTGTAAGAAATCCAACGAAAATCCAACAACTCAATGAAGCGTTCTAAGTAATAACACATGAATCCAAACTAAATTCACATATTCATAAACATAAGTCCTTAGTCAATCAAGTCACTAAGGATACAAAACAACTTTCTAAGTAAACTTCAGATATACTAAGATATATCTACATATATACATGATAATCATCTTAAAACAAACATAAAGGAAACTAATGCCTATCCCAAAGCTCTTTACTTCCCGGACTGGGTGTCTGGCAATGGAGGTACCTGTTCAGCTAAAACAATCCACATATCGTGTGGTGAGATAAAATCTCAGTGAATACAAAACACATGCATGAGTGCAAGGGATAAGAAATTCATGTCAGAACATAATTCATAGAATCAACCAAAACATTAATAATAAAATGAAAATGCAATATGATGCACTCACTGCTGTGCCCAGCAGGCATGTTTCTTATCACTTTCTAGAGTTAGACCTGAGCTCAGACTACGGGAACCGGCTTTCCCGGGGACTAATCCCCCCCAAACTGGACCAAAGTCGTGTTTTCAATACCATTGTTTATTCATTTTTATCACAGCACAAGGCCGACTTTGAATTTACTTCAATTTAATCATAGTCCATAATAAAATAATAACACAATGTCTCATGCATAACAATATCAAGCGATTAACTAGTTTCGACTATTCCGAGGTTTCGACCCTTACTGTAACACCCGTATTTTTCCGATTACCGTTTTCTCCGTTTTTGCTGTGTTTAAGCGTTTTAATGGATTTTAAATGATTAAAATTATTTTTATTGTCAAAATTTATATTTTTAGATTCATTATTAAATTTCCTATTTTTAGGAATTTTCTGGGAATTTTTGGGATTTTTCTGCAAAATTGACCTTTTTGCCCTCCGGTACCCCGACCCGGGCCCCGAATACTCTTGATCCGGGCCAGAAAAAAATTGCACCAAACCTTATTTTCTCCTTCTGAAAATTGCGCTGCACAGCATGCTGCATGTGTGCCACTTGTCCATGTCTTCCTTCACACCATTAAGTCTATATAAAGGAAAAAAACTTCACTTTATGGCCATTTTTTTCACTTAGCCATCTTCTCCACCTAACCATTTTCTCTCTTCTTCTTCTTCTTTCTCCCTTGCTGGCCGCGCACCACCACCCTTCTTCTCCCCAAAATTTTCTTCATCTCCACCCAAATCACCAACCAAGCTTAAGTCCCATTCTTGGATTTAAGCTAAAGAAAAAAAAATACATACTTTCTACCAAAATCCACTTGTTGGAGGCTTGAAGGAGGAGCTTGGAGGAGCTGTTGGAGGAGGAAAAATCTGCACTCATTCCCTTGAAGATCTAAGGTAAAGGGGGGGAGAACTTGAACTCTAGTAGGCCATGTAACTAGAGTCAAGGATTTGCCCTTGAATCCTTGCTTCTTCTCTTGTTTTTCTCTTGAAAATCAAACCTTTGAGCTTGTTTTTGAGAAAATATTTTCCGGCCTTGATGAGCTGGGTTATTGTTGTTGTTTGCATGTCTTTGATCTTGTTTGGATTGTTGTTGATGGTTGGGTTGTGTTGCATGCAAGCCAAGGAAGGATTTTTGTTGAAAAATCCCTCCTTTTTCCCCTTAAGCTCTCGGCCAAGAGAGGAAGAAGTGGCTGCATGTGTGCAAAAATTATTTGATGGTTTGGATGTGATTATATGATGGATATATGTACATGCATGTGGTTGATCTTAAGTGGAAAAAATTGATTTGGTGATTTATCTTGAAAATAATGATGTTTTGAGCTTGAAAATGGAGTTATGAACTTTAATGTGTATGTGGATGATTTTGAGTGGATTGGTATGCTATTTGGTATTTAGATTGTTATTGATGAATGTGTAAAGTTTTGGTGAAGATTGGATGTTGTGACAAATTTGAAGTTTTGGATGAACATTCAAGGTTGTTCTTGATGTTCATGAGTGTTCTTGATGAAACTCATCAAGAATGTCCTTTTGATCATAAAAAGATCAAAGGATGTTTAAAACATGTTTTTGGGCTAAATTGGCCCAAAAGGACTAAGAATAAATTTGTAACAAAAAGGACTAAATTGCAAATAAGATAAGTTTTTAAATTAAGTAATTAAATTCGGATTTTTATTTTAACTAAAATAAAAATCTATTTAAAAGTCTATTTTTATTTATCATGAATAAAAATGGTCTCTCATGGGTCCAATAACCTTTAGGCTTTTGTTTAGTCCCAAAGCCTTCAAAAAGAAAGTCAAAACTCAATTTAAAAGACAACTAAAAAAAAAAAATTCATGGGCTTAGGTTTAGATTAGGGTTGAACTTCAACACTAATCTAAGTTGTGAAAATTAAACTTAGGATTAATTAGTAGACTTAACTAATTTAATCACCTAAGTTGATTAGCCTAAATTACTTAAGTTAATTAATAATTAATTAAGTCTAAAGATAATTAATATTAATATAAGTGTTAATTAAGTAATTAATCTCTAACGACGGTTAAAAACTAATTAATTATAATTTAACCTTAACCAAGCATAATTAAAAACCTTAATCCAAGATTATGGAAGAGATTAAGGGATAATTAGAAAGTAATTAGGATCTTAAGTAAGGATTAAGACTTGGTTAAAAAAAAAGATAAGATTAATTGAAATACGATTAATGAAGACTAGTTATGATTAAAGGTTAAGCCTAATCTTAGTTAGTCATACAATAAAAAAATTAGGAATTTTAATGCCTTTCATAAGACATATCCATAAGCCTTAGTAAATTGTAGGACTTAAATGAATATGATTATCAATAAAGCTAGCACAAGCTACCTTAAAAGACTATAACCAACACTTTCTCTCTACATAAAACTTGAGAAGCTTGGCAAGAGAGCGTGATTTGGTTTTCCTTAAAGAAAGACCTTGAATCTACGAGGTTGCACCACAGTAAAGTGGTGACGTAACAAAATTCAATGGCTTGTACATGAGGACGTAATATTGTAAGTGTTTGCCGTGTGACATACATCATGTGCATCAATAATGATTAAGGTTCAAAAGCCTTACGACCTATATGGCAATACCACTCTAGTACAGTGTGAAACTGGATGGGACGGGTGCACTGGGTTTGCAAAGAACACCAGCGGTCCAGTAAAGGAGACCAGCCCTGAGGATGAGTCAGGTCCCGGAATGGCATAAGTGGCGTAGGCTCGCCCCCTACTGTCGTGCAAACGGGGTACAGGCTTGACTATCCTGTCGCTCTCAAGTTTTCATAATCAGTGAGTTTGTCTGGAAGTCGGAAAATCGTCTTGGCCAGAGATTGAGCAATGCTCTTCGTTACTATTTGCTAGTACAGACTATACTCCTGATATATTGTACATATATGGTCGAGCAGTTGCTGTGTGCTCTGCTTTTGGTGGTTGTTTTTCCCGGGCCCTCATGCATTATATATATATAGCATGGTAGCATCAGCTGCATACTTGTGATTAAGATTATGTGGATGTTTGTGAATATTTTATTGATGCTCTAGTTACTATGTTTCTACTTGTTATGAGTTCATATGATGTTCTCACCCTTTCTTCTCTGCTTCTATTCTCTGTTGTCGCGCTCTTTCGCCATCGCCAGTCGGGTTTGGGGAGCTTCAGATGTCGGCTATGAGGGTTACGCTGAGATGGGGGCCACGAGGACAGTGGCGGGTCACAGACATTCCTAGACGCTGTATATTCACAGGGGAAGTACACGTCACGATCTCTCACCCTAGCCTTCCCCTTGTGCCAGAGGTCGTCATCTCTGTGCCTGTGATTCTGGAGTTCGAGGACACCACCAGGACTTCGTCGTCACACCACTTTCCTAAACCGTCGTCATCGTCCCCGTTCCATCTACTTCTTCCCAGTCCTCTCGGATGGCCACTATGGGAGAGCCGGATTCCCCTCGCTATACTCCTGGACCAGAGTCGTCATCCTCACCGACCATGCGTTTCAGTGCATTCGGTCGTCCTTCCGCCAGTGAGCCTGATCTGGTCGTCATTGATGATACTTCATCCGAGGAGGAGGATCCAGAGGAGGACCCTGAGGAGGACCCCGAGGACGAGGAGCTGAGGGAGGATTCTTCTGACGGTTATTCCTTTAGAGGAATTCAGGATGATTACCCTCCCGGATGCCAGGAGGAGAAGTTGTAGGGTTGCCCCTGCTAAGTAAGATGACGATGAGTAGAGGAGTGTGTCTGGGGTAGTCATGAGTCTAGCAGTAGTAGCTCTGATTAGTGACCTCTTATTTGGTGTATTGATAGAGGTTTTATTTATTTTTACTGCCAGAACTCTCATTTTGTATGATGGTGTGGTATCTCGGGGATCACTTGACACTGTGGTTACGTACATGTATGTTTTTCACGTTTCTTCCCTAGTCTCCACTTTATATTGTGTGTGTGTTGTGTATGTATGCGGAATGATTGAATCGACTAGATGCTTTCCGAAACGTATTTCAGAATTAAGGAAGGGATGCTTTCACAAATATCTAAAATGGAATTAGAATGAGATTAGTTGATAATGATTAAAATCTTTTCAAAAAAAAAAAAAAATATCCCCGTATTTTCTAAGCATACATTTAAAACGAGAGTCATTAGTTACGTTCGTAATGTGATACTCTTAGCGGTATAAACTAAGGGTGTCGCACTTACGACTTAAAATCCAAATTACATTTCGAATTCTAGCTCAAGCTACAACATTCAATAACTATAAATAATCGGGGAATTACAATTGATTCAGATGTAAATATAAGGTGGAACCAAGTGGGATCGATAGTTTCGATAGTTTTTGGTAGTTCGATAATTTCGATAGTTTCGAAACTAAGGATTCCGATACTTGATTCCCAATCCTTATACTCAATCCAACAATTACCATATCAATACAATTAGAATCTACCAAGAAAGTCTACAATCAACAAAATTAAAGGAAAGGAGATGAGAAAATGGGTACATGCATAGGGATTTCCTAAAACCCAAAGAGAAGTGAATTGTACTCACAATTCTAAGCAATTGAAGAAGGAAAATTGAGGTTTGGAGGTGATCAATTGATGTTTCCTTGACTCGAATCCGTTCTCAAGTTTTGAATTGAAGTTTCTCTCTCTAGGTTTTCTCTCTCTCTCTAGGCCGGAGGAAGGGGAAGAAAGAAAGTGACTTTTCTGGTTTTAATTTCGCACCAACTATATATATTTTTCGCGTTGGTAATTGATTACCGATTTACTGTAATTGATTACCATAGGCTAAAAAGACACTAGGGAGTCCTTTCTGGTAATCTGGTAATCGATTACCACTCCTGGTAATCGATTACTAGGAACCCAGATTTCTGGTAATCGATTACCAAAAATCCTGCTCTCAGGTAATCGATTACCAACAGAATAGCTCTCTGGTAATCGATTATGAACTCTTGGTAATCGATTACCAGGGACTCAAACTCCTAGAATTTACTTATTTTAAGAATCCCAAACTTAGATTTTATTCCTTAATCCTCATTACTTCCAGTTTCTCAACTAAACATACACAGATTACTCTTTAAACCTTACAATTTTATAATAGCCTAATATGCGGGATGTTACAATAAACGACGTACTAACAGAGGGACCAAATGAGAATGTATTATAATTTTTTGGGGGACCACTTGGGAAAAAATTTGGGGGACCAAATGGGAAAATCGGGATATTTTGAGGGACCAAAAACATATTTTAGCAAAATAAGAGGTTACCATGTCCATTTCCAGGACTTAGGCAAATTTATGTTTACACCATAATACATTTTTTTTTTGCTTTCCATGTTACCAACAATAACATTTTTTAAGATTTTAGATTTTGAGATGATTTAAATGAAAAGAAAAATTTATAACAATAAAAAAAACTTATTTTACAATTAATGACCAAAGCCATATTTTATCCTTTAAAAAATATATAATATTGTATATTCAATTTATGCAATAAATATTATTTTGGCTCCCCTAGTATTTTGATTGAAGTTTAGTCACTGTTGAAAACGATCAATCTTGCAACAAAAAAAGATAGGATACTCTAATCCATGTCATCATTTTTCCTTTGCTTGTTTAATTGTGACACAAAGGATTTCTTTGTGTGCCATAACTCTTTAGCCTTCTGTTTTGATTTTGTAGGCTTTTAATATTTTTTTAAGTTATGCTAATTAGTTAGTGATTAACTAATGCAAGAAATGTATGTAGTACATTATGAAAATATTCAAATGAAATACCATATACTATCTACAATATTGAAGCTGATTGTCCATGCCATATATATTATAGCATCTCTCACAATCATTAATTTTACATCATCAGTAAGTACTAATAGTAGTGTATCTGACTCAAATGAAACGTAGTTATGGTTGGTGGGTAGTGGTTTAGTGTATGGTGCATCACCTAGAAGGTTATACATTTTTTCCTTACCAATCACATGATCATATAGGATTGATAGTTCTAACTAATAGGCTGGCACCTTAAACAAATGATAAATAATGAAACTATCAATGTAATAAGTTGTGAATATATTTAGTATATAATATATGAAACCAATTAATAGAATGTAAGACTAGTCAATAAGGAAAGCAATACCTTAGGAAAATGGAGTTAGACTCTAACACAATGATCATATTTTTGCTCGTGTGTCTGTACGAACTATGAAAGTATCATGAGATTCTGAATTGCTATTAGTTAGTACTTGACTAAAACATAGATATAGGATTAAGGGTGTTTAAAGCTAGAAATAATATTTCGGACATGTGCACCCATATTAATGTCACATTCTTCACAGGTTGGATTCATTAAATTCGTATTGTACAAAAAGTTTTTACATGGGGTGTAAATTAATTTACTATAAGGATAAGCTGTTGATAGCTTATAACTCTTTATAAAATATGAATTTCATAAATCTAATCATTAAATAATGTTTACATGTTTTTTCTATAGCAAAATCCCCAAAATGTTAACTTTCATTTTCCCCTTTCACACTCCTATACAAAAATTTCTTGACTCTGGCCATGTTCTCCCCTTTCCCCTTTACAATTCGAGCAATTCTTATTTTATCTATTTTTTCATTCTTAAAAAAAAAAACAAAAGGAAAAGCATACACAAATTCCATGATGGCCAAAGGCGCATGCCATTAAACACAATGAGTTCCATTCTTGATTTTTTAAAGAAAAATGCTCTTTGGTACAAAGCATTTTCAGTATAAGTTACACTAATCAATATAATTAATTGAGAGTATAACGTGTGGTATATGAGTTTCCTTTAAAATTAACTATGATATATAGACCTCACTAAATATTGTTATGCATATTCCAACTTTTTGTGTTCATTTTCATACTAAATAACAATATTATTCTCAAAATCCTTTAACTAATGGTGGGATGTCAAGGACGCTCTTTACTTTGACTGGGTCAAATCTTCTAATTCCCTATCCCCCTCTTTAGAACTGTAGCCACCAATGCTCTATATACTACAACTTGTTGTTTGCAGCAAATAAATTTAGAAAGCACACGACTAGTATCCAATCAATAAAAGGGGTTCTATATACAAATTAGGAAGTTATTGTTACTCACACACTTTATGAAGCAAACCAATGCATTAATAGGATGGCTAAAGTAGGTGTCGTGTTCGCTAATAGATTAAGCCTCTTTGAGTTTCCACCCTCATATGTCTCACTCTTTTTTTTTTGTGTGAACCAGGGTATCCCCCAGTTGATAGATCCCTTTCGAGATGTAGAGATCTCCTAAGTGGACTTTGTCTCTCCCAACAAAGTCTTTTCCAGACATACCGCCAAGGATCAAACCCCTGTCAAGATGCTTAAGGGACCCAGCTATCTGCCAATTGTGTCGGGCTTTGTTGGTGGTCTCACTATTATTTCTAGTTAATGCACTAGGACCCATGGTTCATAGATTATAGTCTCTATTCCTTTGTCTTTCCTTCTTTTAATTCTTTTTTTATCTTACCAAAAAAGTTAACAAACTAGAGAGGGATTTAAACTTTGTATACAAATTAACAAACTTACTTAAAAAAGTAAGGTTGTCGTGTTAAAAGTAAGGTTGTCATATTTTCAAAGATTATATAAAACCAAACAATATTTATTGTAACAATGTAATGATATCATTTTTTGTCACGCGATTGTTTAAAAGCTCATACCTTCATATTATAATTTGTCCTTATATTGTTGTTAAAAATTACAAGGTTGTCGTGTTATAACACGTCATTATAAATGGTTTGCGTTATAGGTTTATCATCACATTATGGATAAAAGTATAAATTTACCAATTTATGAACATTTAAATGTAAATCACGACAAAATCGTTTGTTGAAAAAAAAAAATAGGGGTACCGACAGTTATTTTCTATTCTCAGTCAGGGGTACCGAATGTAAATCACGACAAATTATATATGTTGAAAAAAAAATAGGGATACTAACAGTTATTTAATCTCAATCAGGATAAGCAACAATTAATTAATACTATTTCAAATATATATTCTTTTAAGATTATAGAGAAAGAGTATGTGTTTTGTGTTCTTATGTGCACGCGTGTAATATTTACCTCTTTACAACAATATATGTAAAGAAAGAAAAAATATCTTTGGTATGCATTAACTGTATTATTTAGTCAATAAATAAATATTAATCCCTTTTGAGGGGTAAGAATCTCCAAAGTGGGTTTTGTTTCCCCGATATAACTTTTTCATATACATGACTAAGGATTGAACCCTTCTTAATATGGTTAAGACACTTAACAATCTGCCAATTGTGCTAGTTGGTAATAAAAACTTGAACGAAATGATTAAAGCATATCTTTTGCAATTAATTTCTGATAAAATTTTGTCAATATTTTTCATCACAAAATTGTTAAGATAGCAATTTTCTTGTTATTTGGCTTGTAAAAAATCAACCCTTAGGGTTGGGGATAAGACATCCAAAAATGGAAAGCTTTTATTAAAGTAGAAAGTATTAATTGTTCATTTATACTTCTGATATAATTAATACTTTATATTTTAATAACAAAATTTAAAATTCTTATCCTAAGCTCTAAAGACTGATTTATCAAAACTGTTCATTTTTTTTTTTTTGTGTTGTGGTGATGTTATGTGTCATTTTGATGCGTTAGTATATCTCTGGTGATATTAATGTAATCAATATAGGAAGATCCAAAGCATAAGAGAACATTATTAGTTAAATATCTAGAAATTAGTATTCTTAATATGAAAGGAAAATACTAAACAAAACAAAATAAATTGACATTGTTATTCAATCTTGTATGGATAGGTTTACATCACTACTCAACCTTATCATAAACCAATCGTTGAATCTTGAGAAATTTTGATGAATTTATTATGTGAAATTAACTTATTCTGACTTTGTGGTTGTAATCAATAGGAGGATATATAAATGCAATTGATAGTTAAAATTATGGTCAGGTAAATTACTTACTAACTTGTTCTATTTCTTAAAATATGTGAGTATTATCTAATTCTCGATATAGATAAATTTTATGGAAGTCGGCAAATCTACTTCTAAATAGATTAATAGAAAAGGACCTAAATATTTATCTTTTATCTCTTACTTTACAAAATTGAACGAGAAAAATTATATATTATTTTTCAGTACTCAATTTTGATCAGGTTATTTTAGTTATTCGAAAAAATAAAATTAGAAAAATGATAAAAATTGAAAAAAAAAACATGTCTAGTTTATCAGTACTCAATTTTTATCAAGAATGCCTAAGGGATCATGGGATTACGTTATTGATTCTTATAAAGAATTTCCCTCTTAATTAAAATGGATTATGGGATATGAATTTATGATGATTCTATTGTTGTCAAATCAAGACATTCCACAAGTGTGATTTTTTAAATAAAAAAGGGGATTCTGATGGAACAAGTAACATAATTAAAAGATTCATTTCAGGGAAATAAAAAAAATAAAAAAATAATCGTAAAGGATTTTGTGTGGAAAGAATGGAAGAAACAAAATCTTGATTCATAACAAGATTATGAGAGAGGATAAAACATCCAACCTTTCAAGTCCACATTGAGTAGTGCACTCTTTTCTAACCTCTCATTCTCCTATAAAAGGAGTGGACTGCCAAGTGATTAAGACATCCAAGAACAATGGATCATGTGAACCTAAATGTGTATAGGATTTGCATTTAGTTCAAATGTTGGGAGATCCAGTGCATCTCATGTGGATCCAGTGCAAGACATTGGGATCCAGACATGGATTGGTTGGAGCATCAAGAGTGGTCTTTTTCAGGTAAGTTTGTCCATCTTTTTTTATTACCTAAAAGTAGTTTCAGAAGTTTAGGCCTCGTTTGGGGTGGTTGCTAGTTTTCGATGTTTGGTTATCAAAAAAATTCAACCAAGTTTTTACAACTCAAAACTGAAAACTAAAAATCACTTTTGTGATTTTTAAAATCAATGTTATGAAAACCACAAAAAGTGGTTTTAAAAGTTTTCAATTTTGAGTTCTAAAAACGTTGTTGAAACTTTTTAAAACCAAAAACAGAATTGAAAAGTTTTACATTTCCATTTCTTGTTTTCATTCTGTTTCCTGTTTCCTAAAATTTACAAAGGAAAAACTGGAAATGTTGGAAACAACAAATTTTTGTTTTCAGCATTTCCAGTTTTTCCTTTATAAAATTTCATAAAACAGGAAACAAAAATGGAAACAAGAAATGAAAATGAAAACCAACAGGCTCGTTTTAAAAACTAAAAAATAGTCACACTTTTCAAAACTATTTTTAAAAATTGTCTGTCAAACAAGTTTTTCAATTATTAGTTTTTCAAAACAGAAACCAATTTTTAAAAACTGTAAACAAACACACTCATAGTCTTCACCCTTTTCTAAGCTATTTTTTTCCAAAATTCAATTTTTTTTAGATTAAATTTTAAGGACTTGGAATTTCCTCTAATTTAATGAAATTGGTGGTGGCTCCCATTTTTAATTTTTCTTTATTTTTTTCGGTCGCAACAATTGAAGTAATAATATTTTAAACTTTTATACAATAACCTTAAAATAATAAAAATATTTTAAAATAAATTAAATATAAATAATAATTATAAGTCAAATCTATATAGGCATCATCCGTCTTTTCTCATTTTTTTTCACAAATTAACAAAATAAAAACAATTTGTGGTGTCGTCAGGTCAAAATAATTTCAAGTTAAATAATATAATCATTCCCAGTCTCATTAATTTATTTTGTCATAAATGATTTGAAAACTGATATGTTAAAATGAAGGAAACAATGAAACCCATTCAGAAATTTAAGCAACAAACACAAGTAAGGGAACTGTAAATGAACAAGCAAATTATAGAAGCAATAGCGTACAAAATAAAAAGCAATAACAGAGCAACAACACTTCACCTGGGATTTATTGTTGCCATGCCACATACTTGCGTATATGGAAGCAACTCACTAAAAGCATACAGGATAAAAACATAAAGTAAACAATAAATGATGAAATAAAATGGATCCCAGTCGGTGAAGTTTAACTCTATTCTCTTAGCTTCAATTTGGATAAAGAAGAAGCACAAGGAGGGCGTTTCGGTCACTTTCATTTCTTATCTTAAGAGAAGGGTATTTTGGTAAATGGAGATTGTATCCTATTTTGAGCAACTGAAGCAGAAAACACCAAGAGGGATTTGAGGGTGATTGTCGCCCAGACAGTGCCAATGTGCACCTACATTATGTGGCTTACGCGTCCCTTTGCCGCATAAACACCTTCCCCATCTTAACCTAATATTTGCCAACTGGATTCAGAACTATGGACCCCACACCTCTCTCTCCCCCTACATCTTAGTTTCGAATCAGAACTAATTCTACGCTTATCAGTCACAGTGTTGTTCACTCACAAGTCACCACTATATAAATAGGTGACTAGTCCAGCTATGCTTACCACAGGCACTTCAAGCAAGAGAAAGAGATATATAGAGAAAGATATTAGAGAACTCAGAGTAAAATATCTCTCTTTTGGTCTTCTTTTTATCAAAACAATTTCGCAGCAGTCATAAGTGGTTCAGTCTCTTTCTTCTCTCCTAGCTGGCTAGCTAGAAATAATATTTAATTTTCATTTCAGAAATCAACACTTTTTTCCCTTGCTAAACTTTTTAGTATGAGTTACTTTCTAGGGTTTACATGCAGATCTTTATTCTTTTTATCTATTAATTCGAGATCTAGATGCATGGGCATCTGGGTTTTGAAGCTTAATTTATTTACTTTGATTTATCTTGGCAGTGTAGTTTGTTCTTGAAAGAAAATCAAATAACTTCTGTAGAGGGTTATTTATGTTTGTGTATTCTTTCATGGGTTTTTTTATCTTAATAAATGTGGAATTTCTTCTTCTTGTTCTTGATCTTAGATTGCTCATGCATATGCATATAACATGGGTGAAGATCTGAACAGAGGTTTTGAAGCTTTTGTCTTATAACTTTGTCCTTTTCCTCCTTTTTTCTAATTTTGATTTCTGCAAGTTCATTCTTAATATGATCTATATCATAATTGGGTTAATTTAATTTGCAAGCTTTGTTTGACACTTAATTTCTTATCAATTTTATTTTATTCTTTAAACATTAGTTGATTCAAACATGACAAAAAACGGTGGGTTTTGAAGTTTTTGATAGAAAACACTCTGTCCTTTTTTCTCTGCTGAATTAAGGAGAGGATGTGGGAATCAGAGCCCAAACGTTTATGTGATATCCCCAATGTGTATATGTTTCTTTGACTTGTAATCATCCTCAGGGTATTCTTGGCTTAGAAATTGTTGTCGTTTCCATGCAGAGTACTTGATTTCCTTGCTACTGTTTTATCTTTAGCTAACCATTATTTAATTTCCATTTTAGAAATGGAGATGAGAAACATGGGAAATCACGCCATTGTCTCTACTAAAATGTTTATGGGAACCCTAAGCCAGGGATCTTCAAGCACCCCACATCCTCACATTGCTATCCCCCGTTGATGAACTAACAGGAGCAATGGAAGATGCCAAGGAAAATAAGAATTTAACTGATAGCAAGGACAATGTCAAAAAAAACTGAAGAAACGGGTGAATGTAGATACTTGCCAAGTAGAGGAACCGATTTTCAAACTGGAAACACCATGTGGTTGCACTGGCAGCTTGAAGGTTAGTTTCACAGTTTTTACACTAAATTAATGCCAAATACTTATCTTAAAATCTTATGAAATTGATGTTATTTCATTAGCATGATGATAAATGATGTTTCTTTTCATGTTGTTATTTCTCTACCTTGGCTTTCAATTACAAGTATTGACTCACATGTTCTGAATTTTTTACTATTAAACTAAGTAAATGCAAATTAAGTTTACTCATATTCCTTTCCTTTCTATTTGTGCCTTAGTTCGCTCATAGGAAGTGCATTTCCAATGGTGTGAAAGAAAGGGGGAATATCACTTGTGAATTATGCAAACAGGTATTCATGCATCCTTTTAATTAATAGTAGAGGTGTTGTTAATTATCACCTCGTCATTAATTCAATAATGCCTTCCATCCTTGACATTAATTAATTTATCTAATTTGATTATGTAATTTTGTACATTTATTACATTTTATTATTTTTTGTTTAGTTCTAGTGACTAATTATAAATTCATTTCTTCATGATTTGGATATACAGCCGTACCATCCAAACTATGCTGTGACTGTGCCTCGTTTTTACTATCATGATCATGATGATGAGGAGATGACATGAGGCAAGTTTTATATATCTTTAATTTCTCTTTGTAAGTCCTTAAACTTTAGTTAATTAAAATATTAATATTAATCTATAATCATAACCACATTGTTGCAGTGAAAGATGGAGAATTCCTGTTACCAACACTCGGATCATGACACCATTGCAGTTGGTCCAAGTTGGCATTAATCGACTTCTAAGATCCATGATTGTTGACTTCTCTCTCAGACATCCCACCATAGGCGTCCTCTTGGAACTGCACTCCTCGTCGTAAGAAAAGAATTCACACCATGTTTTAATTAAGTTTTATATATATATATATATATATAAATAAAAGGTTGCAACTCTAAAATGTTGTTTTTATTCCATATATTATGTCTTGGATTTTATCATGAATTTAATTTAGGGAATTTTATATATTAAAAATTCAAATACTTTAGTTTTACTTTCCATGTCACATTTTTTTTCATTACTACATATAAAATGTTTCATTTGCTAAAATTCTTTGTAATTAATGAATCACTTAGTTTATGGCGGTGACGGTTATAAAGGACGCTTACAACTATCCACCACCTAGCAAGGATGACAATTTTTATCTCATTTTATATGGTGTAAGTCCAAATCTTCCATTCTCTAACATATAATATATATAGTTGAGTATTAATTTAATTTATTAAACTTTTCTTGTTAAATATATAATTATTTTTAGTATTCAAATTATTCCTGATCATCATAATTTATGAGAAAATATTGACCTCACAGGGTGTGCTGGTTCTCATTGCGCCAATCTATATTTTAACTTGGATTATGGAATGTCGGTAAGTGAATTTTATATATAGATATGTTACCATGCTTAATTTCTAAGTTATCATATCTCACCTTCATGATTTAATTAATTAATTTTTTATGGTGAATTTAAATTGTAGCGGCGAAAGAAAGTGTGACAGGGAAAGCGAAAGGGAGAGACAGACTACAGGGACGGAGAGAGATCTGACTGCCGTAGTTATGGAGGGAGAAGGATGGGAAGGCTTGCATCTTGCACTCTAGCAATTAAAGTTGTGTAGCTGGGACTATATCTATCTTCAAGTTTATTTAAATTTCCTTGCCTTTTGTTAATTTCTATCCTTGTTTTGTATTAAATAAACTAGTGTGTGGCCCGTGCAGAAGCACGGGGGGCACAAATTTAGTGAACCTACTTTGTTTCGAATCGAAATTAAGAGCTTGCATTAACATGTAGATGAAGAAATAACTTAAATTGGAGTAATTACATTGTTGGAATATGTTCGTTACAGTTGCTTTTCATTTTATTTAAGGACAACAATATACAATTGAAGTAATGCAGTAAAGATGTTGTGATAACCCATTAATTTTTTGGAACACTTTAGTGTAGACAACATTCTTAGTAGTACACAAATCGGTACGATCTATATCACACACAACAATCTTTAAACCATTCGGGCACTTACTCTAGAGACAGCCACATATAGTTGGCCATGTGAAAAAACGAGGCGAGGCAAGAAAAACACCAACCCTTGACAAAGTTTGTCCCTGGCTCTTGTTAATTGTCATAGCAAAGGAAATGCAAATAAGGAACTACCTCCGTTGAAACTTCATTGGTGTCAAGTGATCTGATGGTATAAGGATCATTCTAGGATGTACACAACATTTCAGTGTTGTCGCAAGTAAAAAACTTTTGCACCAATGACATTAACGCCCAACTCAACAACTATTAACCTAGTGCCATTGCATAGGCCAGATGGTATATCAATGTTTCTCATCAACATGATTGGAACTCCCTTCTTTAAGACCAACTTGTGATCTGGCATTCCTGAACATCGAATCCCATTAAGGAATTCCGTGTTAACTTATCTGCCCTCCACACCAGTATCTGCTTCGACCTTCATATAGTATCACAACTGAGGTAAACCTTCTCATCTCCAGGACAATTGACATTACATGTTGATTGATGGAGTCTACAATATCCAATGTCGGAGCAAGAATGGATTTGTCTTGAAAGAAAGATTATGATGCATAGTTGTGGGATAAGATTTGGATAGGTGAAGTTACAACATCTTCTATAGGATCCCGCAAGGGTATGACCAACATGTGACTTCGGATGTCAATATCAGCATCTCCATCAGCCAACCAACCTAATGTGCCATTACCAAGAGAAAAAACCCAATTTGCGAATTATGTGACAACTTCTATTGGGATGGAGCTATCATGGACCTCAACCTCATGTTCTCAATCAATCGAAGCACCGTACAAACACTTCCATAGGTAGAAGGAGTTAATGGTTTGACATCACTATATCTGGCTATTTCCTCGTGGAATTACAAGCAAAATCTGACGAGAATCTCCCCCCAAAACAATTACTTTCCTCCAAATGGTTTATTCATACTACCCGGGGACAGTAACCTCATGATGTCCTTTAAAGTATGGTCAAGTGCTTCAAACGCCCACTTATTAACCATAGGTACTTCATCCCATATAATGAGGCTAAGTGTGCTGCACAACTCGGCTTTGGGAGACCCATGCTTTATAGCACAACAGGAGTCCTCGGTCAGTGATAATGGAATCAAAAACTATGAGTGAGTTGTTTGACCGCATGGCAACAATAATGATGCAATCCCACTGGAAGCAACATTTAATACTATTTTTTTCTCTAACAACCGCAACTTGTATGTAATCGATTTCTACAGAAAGGTCTTACCAGTACCTCCATGACCATAGACAAAGTAAAATCGACCTCCATTTTTATGAACGGCTTGGACGATCCTATCATATGCTTCTTTTTTACCAGGATTCAGCTTAGGAAGGCAAACATCGTGACATCTTTTATTTCGCCGACATCAAGTAAGTTCGTTGAAGATGAGAATATTAGAAAATACTTTCAAATGCAGATGAGTCTGGATATGGCATGCAATCAAACTCTCGGAGTGACTTCCCATTAGCAATTAATAACCTCTCTACTTCAACCAAGCAATAGTTTTCCATCTGGTCTGGCGGAATCTGTAAATTTGTAAACATATGACCACAATGAAAGGACACATTGCCGAAGAAAGTCAATTTTTGAATGAATATGACATGGATTTTTAAATATACCTGGACAATGGGTGGACCTTCTTTTCTCATATAGGATGTCATCACTAAGTAGATGCCATGTGTGTTCCCAAACCACTCTAGGTTTTGACATTGAGTGTGACATCAAGAGTGTAACAAATAAATTCCTTAAATATATGACGATGCCCATTTTGATGCCTCATTTATGCCATCAATAAATTCCTTGTCGTCATCTAAAAGACCAAGAGCACCATAAGCTTCTCTAAATGTCCCAAACATGACCCGTCTACTGTTCTCAATGACTCATAACTCGTAGATCCACGTTGAACATTCAATAGTAAGAGCAGGAAGTACAAACTCTCCCACACCTGGAGGGATATAGTTCTGTTGAGTCTCAAAAATATCATAAGGAAGATTATGATGATTTAAGACAGCTCAATCCCTAAGTTTTAATGTTTAACGAATTTGGTTAAAAGAATTATCATGGATACATATGTTTTTAATGTTTTATCTATGATTTCAGCAAGCCACTTTAATCTTAATAAAGAACCGTCTAAAGGTTCAAACCTGTCTGAAGTGTTGAAGCTGTCTGAAGGTTTCAACCTGTCTGAAGTGTTGAATTCGTCTGAAGGTTCAACCCGTCTGAAGTGTTGAAGCCATCTGAAGTCGTATTTTATGACGTGGCACATCTTGCTGAAGTTGTGAGAATACTTGCCTGAAGTTCTGAAGAGTCAAATCTCTCTCTGCTGCACGCAACTTTTCAAGGCTTATTTGGCAAAGACACAAAGACCTTTCCTGGGTTGTTTGAATTTCATACACCATTTGGGAAATCTATGCAGCACAGTTTTGCAGCAACAGTTGTGACAACTTTGTCAGCAGCAACCTTGGACGCTGTCAGAAAGTTTCAGAACGCACAAAATGCTCAGGAGCATGTCTCACAACGGATTAAAAAGCATTAAATGCTATCTCTAAACGGTGATTTTCAACGGATTGAAGACTGGGTATAAATACCCTTCATCTGAAGATCATTCAACAATAAACAAGAACAAGAGATTACATTTCAAGAGAAAAAAACGCTGCTAGTTTTACTCTGTAAAACATACTCTGATAAAAATTCTTTGTACATCATTTCATATATTCTGAGTATACCTCAGTTATTCGTACATTGTAACAGTTTAAGCTTCAAACTGGTTTAGTTTTAGAGCTTAAACAATCGTTTCTCTGTAAAACTGTTTTACAGCCTGGAGAGGCTTGTTGTCTAAAGAATACTTGTTTGTAAGAGCCTGGAGAGGCTTGACTGAAAAAGAATACTTGGTTGTAGAGCCTGAAGAGGCTTGACTGTAAAGAATACTTGTAATCTGGTTGAGATTAAGAGAAAACCAAGTGCTCGTTGGCATTGGGACTGGACGTAGCTCACAGTGGTAGTGAGTGAACCAGGATAAATTCTGTGGCTAAGTTTTCTTACCCTTATCTCTCGTCAAATTCGTTATTCTAATCAAAGGGTGTTGAAAAACTGTTCTGATAATTTATAAAAGCAAGAAACGTTTTAAAAACATATTTTCAGAACCTGTCTTAAGAAACTTCAGACAGCCCCTTTAACCTGTCTGAAATTTCATTATAAAAGCTGTTTGCGAAAAGCTTTCATAAGTTATTTAAGAAACACTATTCAACCCCCCTTCTAGTGTTTCCCTGTGTTTCTACAGTTGGTACCAGAGCTTAACTCAGGGTTGAGCACCTAACAAGTGTTGAGGTTTAAAGATCCAGATGGAAGCACAACCAAACAGCAGCCACTACATCACAGAAGGAGCCTCTGTGACAAGGCCTCCAGCTTTTAATGGTGTAGACTACCATTACTGGAGAGATCGCATGAAGTTGTTCATTGAAAGCAGCAACATCAGTCTCTGGGATATAGTAACTGAAGGTGACTATATTCCCATGCGTGGTAATGAACCCATTCCTAGGTCTGAATGGTCCATGGAGCAGAGAGCTCAGGTTCAATTAAATGCTAAGGCAAAACTCTACCTGGTATGTTCATTGAACAAAGTAGAGTATGAGAAAGTTCATGGATGCTCCTCTGCCAAGGAAATCTGGGATACATTGGCATCAGCCCATGAGGGAACTGATAATGTCAAACAATCCAAGATAAGCATGCTTGTTCATCAATATGAGATGTTCAAGATGCATGAGTCTGAAACTATTGACCAAATGTTTGGTAGGTTTCAGACAATAACAAATGGACTGAGATCTTTGGGAAGATCTTATGAATCTGGAGATAATAATCGAAAGATTCTGAGAAGCCTTCCCAAGGCTTGGAGACCCAAGGTTACTGCCATTCAAGAGGCTAAAGATTTAAACACCTTGAAAATGGAGGAACTATTGGGCTCTCTCAAAGTCCATGAGTTAGAACTTGGAGAGGATGAATCCAAAACTAAATCTCTGGCATTGAACACCAGGACCAGACAGACTAGGCATGGGAACATAAAAGCCATGCAAGCTGAGGAAACTTCAGAAGCAGATGAAGACTCTGAAGATAGCTCAGAAGAAGATGATGATCTTGCTCTTCTCAGCAGAAAGATCAAGAGGATGCTGCAGAACAGAGGAAAGTTCAGAAAGAACCAATCCTCTACCTCTAAATCAGGTAAATCAGGTAAGGATTTACACAATGACAAAATTATATGTTTTGAGTGTAAACAACCAGGTCACATGAAGGCAGAATGCCCAAGACTAAAGAAGAATAACTTCAAGAAGAAGAAGTTCTTAAAAAAGAAGAAGGGTCTGATGGCAACATGGGAGGATCTTGATGAGTCTACCTCAGAAGAAGAGGAAGACACTTCAGAAGAGGCCAATCTATGTCTTATGGCCAGCCTGCCCTCATCAGACAGCTCAGAATCTGAGGTATTTCCTTTAACCCTTCAAGAGATGTATGATGACCTGAAGGAAAGTTCCAAGGAACTCTTCAAAGAGTATAAGAATCTGTCCAAAGCCCACACAGAAATGTGTAGTAAATATGAGGCTCTTGAGATAGAAAATATTATGCTCAAGGAGAAGATCCTTGTATCTGAAAACAGTAGTTCACAAACTGTGTCTGAAGAAAATCAAAAACTTCAGAAACAGGTTGAGGAACTAACAAGAGACTTAGCCAAATTTGTCAAAGGAACAAAAAATCTTAATATAATGCTTGGAAATCAAAGGCATTCCCTTGACAAAAGTGGTTTAGGCTTTTGTGGTCACAACATCTCTGAACTCCTACTGTCTTAAATTTTACTAAAGGCAAAAAGAAGTTTTGGGTGTTCTCACTGTGGCAAGCCTGGACACAATGTGGCTCAGTGCAAACACAAGAGAAAAGCAAGGCCCAAAGCTAACAAGAAAGGACCCAGAAGAATATGGGTACCTAAAAACTTGATCATTCCTGTTGCAGATGTGTTTTAACAGGACAAAGGAAACCCACAAATGGTACCTGGACAGTGGATGCTCGCGACACATAACAGGAGAAAGGTCTTTGTTCCAAAACCTTAGGCCCAGAGCAGGAAGTGTGGTCACCTTTGGTGGAAACCAGCAACGAAAGATCACAGGAATAGGGACTGTAGGTATGTCTCTCTCTCTCCCTCATTAAGAATGTTCTTCTGGTAGAGGGACTGCAACACAATTTACTGAGCATAAGTCAATTATGTGACAGTGGATATGTGGTCTCCTTTACTAAAAAAGGATGCATAGTCAAAGACTCTCTTGATCAAATCCTTTTTAGTGCTAAAGACACAGAAATGTGTACAAAATTGATCTAGAGGAGCTAGCAAGTCAAAATGTAAAATGTTTTATCTCTGTTGAAGATGAAACAGATTTGGCATCAAAGACTTGGGCATGCCAGCTTGAGATTAATCTCAAAGTTAGCAAAACAAAACCATGTTAAAGGACTGCCTAAGCTTTCTTACAAATCTGACATTTTATGTGAAAGCTGTCTAAAAGGGAAACAAACAAGACACTCTTTTCAGAGTAAGAATGTTGTTTCCACTAGCAGACCTTTAGAACTGTTACATATTGACTTGTTTGGTCCTATTAGAATAGAAAGCATTAGTGGTAAGAATATGGTTTGGTCACTGTTGATGACTATTCTAGATTTACATGGGTGTTATTCCTAAGAAGCAAGGATGAGACTTTCAGGAATTTGACAATATTTTGCAAGAAGGTACAGAATGAAAAAGGATTATGTATATCTGTCATCAGAAGTGATCATGGTGGAGAGTTTGAGAATGCAAACTTCCAACTGTTCTGTGATGAGAATGGGATCTCACACAATTTCTCTGTGGCTAGAACACCTCAGCAAAATGGGGTTGTTGAGAGAAAGAATAGAAGCTTGCAAGAAATGGGAAGAACCATGCTCAACTCTTGCAACCTACCAGATCCTTCTGGGCAGAAGCTATTAATACAGCTTGCGATCTTCAAACAAAATATTGGTAAGACCAATTCTGAAAAGAGTCCTTATGAATTGTGGAAAGGAAGAAAACCCAACATATCATATTTTCATCCTTTTGGATGTGAGTGTTTTATACTCAACACTAAGGATGATCTTGGTAAATTTGATGCAAAGTCTGATAAAGGATTTTTCATAGGATATTCTGAAACATCTAAAGCCTATAGAGTATTCAACTCTAGAACTTTAATTGTGGAAGAATCAATTCATGTCAAATTCAATGACAAGAAAGAGACTGATAGGGAACTATCAGATCTAGAAGATGATTTTGCAGGTATGGAGCTAAATGATCATAACAGCTTGAAGGATGAACAGGTGTCTGAAGCACCATCTGTCACTGAACCTCTTCAGACAAATGTTGAGTCTCAGACAGATCAGACAGTATCTCAGAAAACTAACTGGAGATACAAGTCACATCATCCTAAAGAGCAAATCATTGGCAGCACTTCAGAAGGAGTTAAGACAAGATCAAAATTCAAGAATCTGAATTTTCTTGCTCTCCTGTCTGAAATTGAGCCAAAGAACATTGATGAAGCTCTGCATGATGAAGGATGGATCCTAGCCATGCAAGAAGAATAAATCAGTATGCTAGAGTGATGTATGGACTCTTGTTCCTAAACCCCATGGGAAAACTATTATTGGAACCAAATGGGTGTTCAGAAACAAGTTGTCTGAAGAAGGTAAAGTGGTCAGAAACAAGGCAAGATTGGTGGCTCAAGGATACAATCAACAAGAAGGTATTGACTTCACTGAAACCTTTGCTCCAGTTGCCCAGTTAGAAGCAATTAGAATTCTTCTATCTTATGCTGTAAATAATGGCATCAAACTATATCAAATGGACGTTAAAAGTGCCTTCCTCACTGGGTTCATTGAAGAAGAAGTTTTTGTTAGACAACCCCCTGGTTTTGAAGATATTGCTTTTCCTGATTATGTTTTTAAACTGAAAAAGGCTCTTTATGGTCTGAAACAAGCTCCTAGAGCATGGTATGACAGACTGAGCAGCTTTCTTATCAAAAATGGTTTTGAAAGAGGAAAAGTAGACACAACCCTTTTCAGAAAACAGTCTAACAAAGACTTTATACTTGTTCAGATATATGTTGATGATATTATTTTTGGTTCAACTGATTCTTCTCTATGTAAGGAGTTTTCTGAGTTGATGCAATCATAGTTTGAAATGAGTTTAATGGGAGAATTAAAATTTTTCTTAGGGCTTCAGATTAAGCAAGATTCTGATTGTATATGAATCCACCAGGAAAAGTATACAAAGAAATGCTTAAGAAGTTCAACATGAGTGATTGCAAACCCATGTCAACTCCTATGCATCCCTCTACATCTTTGAGCAAAGATGAAAAGGAAGAACCAGTGAATCAAACTTTATACAGAGGAATGATTGGCTCTCTGTTGTATCTAACTACAAGCAGACCTGACATAATGTTCAGTGTTTGTCTCTGTGCTAGATTTCAATCAGATCCAAGAATTACTCATTACAAAGCTGTAAAGAGAATTTTTAGGTATCTGAAAGATACTACTAATCTTGGTCTGTGCTATAAGAAGAGCAAAGATTGCAGGCTAATAGGATATTGTGATGCTGACTTTGCTGGAGATAGAATGGAAAGAAAGAGCACCAGTGGAGGATGTCATTTCTTTGGAAATAACATGATCAGCTGGTCAAGCAAAAGGCAAAGCACCATTGCTTTATCAACACAGAAGCAGAATACATCTCAGCAGCCAGTTGTTGTTCACAACTGCTATGGGTGAAGTATCACTTGAAGATTTTAACATTCCTATCTCTGCTATACCTGTTCTTTGTGATAATACAAGTTCTATTAATCTGTCCAAGAACCCCATCCAACATTCTAGGGCAAAGCATATAGAAATCAAGCATCATTCATTAGAGACTATGTTCAGAAAGATGTTTTTGATATTCAGTTCATTGACACAGAGCATCAATGGGCTGACATATTCACAAAACCCCTAGCTGAAGATAGATTTAAGTTCATACGCAATAATCTGAACATACATGCATTTTCTAAATGATTGTCTGAAATATGTTGTTGTCTGATATATTAAGTGTGTTTGAACTTATAGCTTGTCTGAACTTTGTGTGGGTGTCTGAAATTCTCATATGTCTGAAATAACTGCTGACGTGGCTATCTGAGATGGTTGATTTCCATTATTTTAAAGTTTTGTCTCTTCCACTTCGCATGTTACCCGAAGTCTGCGCAGCCGGTACAGAACATCATTGCATCGTGGGTCTATAAATACAGCAGTAAGTGTGTCGAGGAAGTTTTACAGCTCTCACCTATCTCTCTCTCTTCAACAGTCAAAAAGTCTCTCTCTCTCTAAACTTTTTCTCTCTCTGCAACAACAATGGACCAAGCATCTTCTGCAAGAAATGTGGTCGAACCAAGGGTGTTAACCTAGAGGAGCTTCAAGACCTTGGTATGGACTTGGTTGGTGAGTTTGATGGAGAGGATGACTCCATTCTTTGAGAACATCTACATGCATGGCATGAACAAAGTGTGGTGGAGTTCTGGGACTTATGCTAGAGGTTAGTTCCCAACTAAGGGAGTATTACCAGCATCAAGTCTACTGTGCTTGGTATCCCAGTGTTCGTTGATGAAGGGATTCTTTTCCCCACATTCTGGGTGTGAAAGTTGAAGGTGTTACCTTCACTCCAGGGGGAGGTGAAAAGTGGGCACAAGGATTCACCAAGTTGCTGTAGGAACAGAAAACCAGAGAGCATGAGCAAATACATGTTGGAGAAAGTCAGGGTTTCTTCATGCTATCTTGGGAACGCCATAATCCCTAAGAGTGGAGCAGGGGATCATGTTTCAACTGAGAGGTTCTGTTTGGATAAACCTGATCAAGAAAAAAGAAATGAATCTTCCTAGCATCCTTCTGTTTCACAGGAAAAGAAGATCAGAGATTCTGCATCCAGTCTTCCCCACAACAATTTCATCACAAAAAATCCTTCTGCACTTCAAGGTTCCCATAGAAAGGTTGTTTGATCACAAAGTCCCAGTTTTCTTTGGAGAGAACAACCTGAAGATCATGGCATGTAAAGCTACCCAAGGCCTCCATCTCCTCTCTCTGAAGGAGAGCATTCTGTCTGAGAAAGCTGCAAAGGAGGAAACAACCTTAGAAGTCCTTGATGATGAGCTTCAGGGAGATATAAGGAAGAAGGATTTCAAGCCTTCCAAGCCTTCCCCCCAGCAGAAGAGAAAGAAACTCCCTGTGAGGTGCTCAGGCAAAAGTTTCTCTGGAAGCTTTACAGACTCAGGGATATGAAACCTGTTCAGAAGGCGCTGACAAAGTCGTATGAAATTGTGGGTCAGACATCTGAAGCGTTAAGCCTCTGTCTCCTAAGCCTACTTCTACTTCTGAACCAGAAGGAAAAGCTCAAGAGATGGCTGAGATTGCTGACTCTGAGGCAGTACCACAGTACCCTTAGCTGCATCTCCATCAGATCCTGAACTGATTTCACAGGTAGAAGCTCTTGCTACTGTATTAGAGCAAGAAGAGTTGGAGAAGAAGGCAGAACAAGAAAAATCTGACTATGCTATAGCTGTGGCCTCTCAGCTTGATATTATGCTGAAGATGATAGGCTAGCTATTATAGCCCAAGCATCTAGAAAAGGAAAAGATCAAGTGCTCAGCAAAGGAAGAGTGCAAGGGACAAAGCTGTTTCAGACAGCCCCTGCACCACCTGCCAGAGTAACAAGGAGCACTGCCAGCCAACTTGAGGAAATGGATGAAGCTGGTAAGTACCAAAATTTCGTTTAAAGCAAACCTCTTTTTCAAGAGGAAAAGAAGAAAAAGAAAAGGAAGCTGTAAAAGAAAAGAATCTGAAATTATGAAAGCCCCCCGTAAAAAGGCTCAAGGTAAGGTTGACAGTGTTACATCATCTCCACCATCCTCACCTGAGAAGAAGGATTCAGAGATTCAAGAAGAGAATTTGCATCATCACCATCATATCCCATCATCTTCAGAAGCTACAGTCTGAAGATTTCTTAGAAGATCAAATGAAGAAGGCCATTCTCAAGTCTGGAAGGAGGTATGCTGCCTGAGCAGCTGAGGTTAGGTCCTAAAAGTAGGAATTCTTCACAGAACCTACTTTTGACCCCTATGCAGGCCCTTACTGATTGGCATTTTGAGTTTGTAACGCCCCCGAGCCGCTTGCAGGTGTGAGGGTCCCCACAAACCAACACAAGTCTTTCCAGTATGCGTTGTCCTCACTTGCACACTTTCCGGGAAACTTCCCAGAAGGTCACCATCCCAAAATGCTCCAAGCCAAGCACGCTTAACTATGGAGTTCTGATGTTATGAGCTTCCGAAAAGAAGATGCACCTTGTTGGTATAGTTCTCCCCAACAATTCCTTTAAGCTATTTTCAACTGTACAGTCCCATACCTGCACAGCATCTAGATCCCTCTCATTCGGGTGTGGGCTCGGTTCATCCATGTCCCTTCTTGCTTAGAAGCTTGCCAGGAGTCGCTCCTTGTTCGGCCTCTTTGCACCGCGATCACTCCCCGCCCTCATCAGGCTCCGGCTCTCACAGAGTTAGCCTCTGAAGTTCCACACATCAGGTATGAAGGCCTGCTTACTGAAAGGGAAAGGGTTCCCAAATTCCCTATCTATCTATTTGAAGAGCTTCAGTACTTCATAGATGAGCCCCCTATCTCTCTGCATCAAGGTCTTATCAAGCAGACTGCAGCGAAGTAAAGAGCAAAGTACCAAGGAAGTTCAGATGTGGCATATTATGGTCAGCTGGAGAAGATCAGAAAAGGGTAAAGGCCCTGCTCATAAGTGGGCTCCTCTTAACCCTTTTTGCTGACTCTTTGAAGCTGTCCAATGAGGATTGGAGCTTTGCTAGGCATCTATCAACAGAGGCTGAGCTGTTTGAAAGGGACTATCTGAAGCTGGTAGGCAGAGAGGGTACAGGCCCCCAAGGGCATTTTCCATCAAGCCATCCACAGAGATCTTAGTGCAACCTGATAGAATCATTCCCAGGTATCCCCTGGAGGAAGGCCTTGAAGACAAGTTTAAGGGGGCTCAAGACTTATCCTAATTATCTGTAGATGTATGAGTACTTGTCTGAAGCTGCCTGGAATAAGAAGTTCCCTGCAATGATCAGAAACAAGGTGGAGGCTTAGATCATTCTTCCAGGGATGGATGTGGTCATCCTACTGGAATATCAGAGAAGGTGCTGGATCTTCTTCTAGTCCTTCAGGACAGGATGAAGACTCCATGACATATCCTGGTGCCTCTACTCTTGTAGATTATCAGTATGTCAGAGGCAGATTCCCTATGGCTTCTTTCATAGAGGATTGGCCTGTCATGATTCCAATTCATAAGCTCCACTTTGTTGTAAGCCATCCTGAAGACTATCATCTGCCACAAGGATTCAGGGTTTTCAGATTCTATCATAGAGCATCAAGATTGTGCTATATGAGGTTGAGAAGGACCCTGAAGAAGAGAACATAAGACTGAAACTGCAAGTCAAGAGATTAGAGAAGAAGAATGTTGATCTGGTTGCTAAAAGGATCAGATTCTCCAAGAACAGTTGCAGATCAAACTGGGCAAGAAGAACTGAAGGCTACTATTATCTCTCAGATTGACAAGGCTAAAGAAAGATTTCTGCTTTACTGATAGCAGCCCTTGCTGAAGAAGAATAATGGATAGTCTATGATGTGTAGCCAGTCTGATGTTATTTCAGTTTTGTGTTAATTTTCAGATTCTATATTTTTTTTGTTTGTCTGAACATTGCTTTAATACAATCAGTTGTTGGTATCATGTGTTTTTAAAACAGCTCTCATTGCTTTGATTATTGTTTGATCTGATTGTTATTCTTGATCTTGATTTGTGATTATGCTCTGAAGTTCCCTTTTGATTGATGACAAAAGGGGGAGTATTAAAATCTAACAAATCTTAATCTGAAGTGGTTACAGGTCTCAGGGGGAGTATTTGAGAAATATCAGAAACTGTTAGACCTGAGAAGTATTTATCTGAGGGGAGTTATACTATATTACACTTATGATAATTTAAAACTCCTTTCAGATTTATTTATTTTAAGCAAATTTGTCATCATTAAAAAGGGGGAGAATGTTGAGTCTCAAAAATATCATAAGGAAGATTATGATGATTTAAGACAGCTCAATCCCTAAGTTTTAATGTTTAACAAATTTGGTTAAAAGAATTATCATGGATACATATGTTTTAATGTTTTATCTATGATTTCAGCAAGCCACTTTAATCTTAATAAAGACTGTCTGAAGGTTCAACTGTCTGAAGTGTTGAAGTCGTCTGAAGGTCAACCTGTCTGAAGTGTTGAAGCCGTCTGAAGGTTCAACCCCGTCTGAAGTGTTGAAGCCGTCTGAAGTCGTATTTTATGACGTGGCACATCTGCTGAAGTTGTGAGAAGACTTGTCTGAAGTTCTGAAGAGTCAAATCTCTCTCTGCTGCACGCAACTTTTCAAGGCTTATTTTGGCAAAGACACAAAGACCTTTCCTGGGTTGTTTGAATTTCATACACCATTGGGAAATCTCTGCAGCGCAGTTTTTGCAGCAACAGCTGTGACAGCTTTGTCCAGCAACCTTGGACGCTGTCAGAAAAGTTTCAGAACGCACAGAATGCTCAGGAACATGTCTCACAACGGATTAAAAAGCATTAAATGCTATCTCTAACGGTGAATTTTCAACGGATTGAAGACTGGGTATAAATACCCTTCATCTGAAGATCATTCACAACAACAATAAATAACAATAAGAAGAACAAAGATTACATTTCAAGAGAAACAAAACGCTGCTAGTTTTACTCTGTAAAACTGTAAAACATACTCTGATAAAAATCTTTGTACATCATTTCATATATTCTGAGTATACCTCAGTTATTCGTACATTGTATCACTTTAAGCTTCAAACTGGTTTAGTTTTAGAGCTTAAACAATCTTTTATCTGTAAAACTGTTTTAGAGCCTGGAGAGCTTGTTGTCTAAAGAATACTTGTTTGTAGAGCCTGGAGAGGCTTGACTGAAAAAGAATACTTGGTTGTAGAGCCTGAAGAGGCTGACTGTAAAAGAATACTTGTAATCTGGTTGAGATTAAGAGAAAATCCAAGTGTTCGTTGGCATTGGGACTGGACGTAGCTCACAGTGGTAGTGAGTGAACCAGGATAAATTCTGTGGCTAAGTTTTCTTACCCTTATCTCTTGTCAAATTCGTTTATTCTAATCAAAGGGTGTTGAAAAATTGTTCTGATAATTTATAAAAGCAAGAAACGTTTTAAAAACATATTTTCAGAACCTGTCTTAAGAAACTTCAGACAGCCCCTTTAACCTGTCTGAAATTTCATTATAAAAGCTGTTTGCGAAAAGCTTTCATAAGTTATTTAAGAAACACTATTCAACCCCCCTTCTAGTGTTTCCCTGTTTCTACAGTTGGTACCAAAGCTTAACTCAGGGTTGAGCACCTAACAAGTGTTGAGGTTTAAAGATCCAGATGAAGCACAACCAAACAGCAGCCACTACATACATCACAAGGAGCCTCTGTGACAAGGCCTCCAGCTTTTAATGGTGTAGACTACCATTACTGGAGAGATCGCATGAAGTTGTTCATTGCAAGCAGCAACATCAGTCTCTGGGATATAGTAACTGAAGGTGACTATATTCCCATGCGTGGTAATGAACCCTTTCCTAGGTCTGAATGGTCCATGGAGCAAGAGCTCAGGTTCAATTAAATGCTAAGGCAAAACTCTACCTGGTATATTCATTGAACAAAGTAGAGTAAGAAAGTTCATGGATGCTCCTCTGCCAAGGAAATCTGGGATACATTGGCATCATCCCATGAGGGAACTGATAATGTCAAACAATCCAAGATAAGCATGCTTGTTCATCAATATGAGATGTTCAAGATGCATGAGTCTGAAACTATTGACCAAATGTTTGGTAGGTTTCAGACAATAACAAATGGACTGAGATCTTTGGGAAGATCTTATGAATCTGGAGATAATAATCGAAAGATTCTGAGCAGCCTTCCAAGGCTTGGAGACCCAAGGTTACTGCCATTCAAGAGGCTAAAGATTTAAACACCTTGAAAATGGAGGAACTATTGGGCTTTCTCTCAAAGTCCATGAGTTAGAACTTGGAGAGGATGAATCCAAAACTAAATCACTGGCATTGAACACCAGGACCAGACAGACTAGGCATGGGAACATAAAAGCCATGCAAGCTGAGGAAACCTTAGTTATTGGTTTTGTCAATGGATATAGTCACCCTATCCACACCCTTAGTAACATACTTGAATAAGTATTTGATTGAGTTGGACTTATTACAACATTCGATATTAATGTGCGCCTGATATCTCATCAACAAATATGGATTGTAAGGCACTACATATCTATTATCCAACTCAATCCCAGAACGGATTATTGTTATATGATTTCCTTCTTCTATAAATGGGGTAACCATCAGCAAATCAAATGTCGTGTTATCGTGAATTGCTTTAGGAAAAACTTGAACAATGTCCATTTTGCATGCACGGTGATTGTTAGCGTTGATTTCCGCACGATCCATGAATCATGTATGATGAAACAACTTTGAATAGGTTAGGATACAATGTTGGATCAGGAAGGCTCTGCAGAAGTCACAACGTCAACTTTTGAACTAAATTTTAGCTTGTGAGTGGAATCCATCCATAGGAATATATGGGCGTGTGGCAGGCCCCTCTTTTGAAACTCAATACTGTACATGCCTGCATGAAATGAAATGATAAGTAAATTTATTTCATATTACGTACTAACGAAGGGATGAACTGAGGAATGTGCACAATATTTAAGTTGTTGTCAACTACCTGTGATAACTTTCTCGAATATCTTTCCCTTTTCTTAAGTCCTTCATCAAGTTGTCTAGTTTAATCCTGAAAAACTCGACAAATAACATCTGGACGATCCTGTGCATTCAAATGTCAGCTTTATAGAAATCTTTGAATCTCTAGCCACTTAGGATTACATGTTACGGTAATAAATAATTATGGGTACCCAAATTGTCGACAGATTGCCATTGCATCTTTGCTATTATTGAACATGTACTTCGACCTCCAACAAAAGATGACGGCAACACAATGCGTGATCCAATCGAAGATGGGTTAATGTCCCCACGGTTAATAGCCTCTTGTACACCGGACAAAAGTCTTGCCTAATTTAACTTGATTGTTTCTAATAAAAGACAATATTTGAGACTCAATCATGGAATAACAGTCGACAAACTGTTGGAATAATCTACTACGACTTTTGAACACAATGGTCTCTTCATTAATCCTTTCTTGGAGTCTAAAAGAAAGAAATTCCCTCAAAGAAACTTGTTTCCTTTTCCATGTCCCTGTATCAGCACCATTACCACGAAACTTAATATCTCCTTGGTAGCCATAAGGATATTGGAGTGGGAGATAACATGTGTGTGTCTCATGAATTCTCTGGTATTCTCCACCTTGTGCACGGATCATGATATCACGTCCACAATCCGAGCTATCAAAATCACCAATAATCAAAGCAGCAACTTCATCGACTGTGGGCAAGTTATATGTCCGGGGATCCTATTGCCTGCCTCTAAACAACCGAACAACAAAATTACTAAGCCCAGAAGCTTCAACATAATCCCTAACCATCCTAAATGAGTTTGCCAAGACATTGTGTCGGTCAATCATTCTAGTAAGATCAGTGACGACAGATGCATCCAATACTCTGCATTCGTCCCAGTACTATAAGGAAAAGTAAAAAGTGCATACATCAAGAATGGTAATATTGGAACTTCCATCAACCTTTCCCCAATTTATAGGAGGCATAATGAAATTTAATTGATACAATTATTGTACTGTTTATTGTACATACTAACCTGACAGCTGACAACCTATTCTCAAGCTCATTCTTTGTGTCATATACATAAAGTTGGGCAAACTTTGGCACTTCCCCATTAATAGGCACCAATGTTCAATCCTATGATAGTTCTGGCTGCTTATGACAAATTGGGGAGGACCACGTCCATTATTTATCCGGTGTCAACCTTGCGCCAACTGAGGTGAACGCAAACATGCTATTGTACGTTCTAATGTTATCTACAAAATGTTGGCTCCTATGGTCCACACCATTCACTAAATCTAACAATAAGTCAGGTGACTTCCTAAGAAAAGGAAGACCTATTTTCCGCTTCATACAACAAAGTGAAAAAATCGAATGTATCGATGAAGATGTTTTTTCCGAACGCTCATCATACCAAATATCGTATTGCAAACTTGCAAGTAAATTAGCACCACCCAAATCTAAATAACCTACAAAATTTTAAATATAAACATAGTTATAAATAACAATTTGATTGATAGATTGGGTGGAATTATGCATTTATGGACTCAGACTGGGCTATATTCTAGTCTCTATAATGGATAGGTAAATACCTTCATCCTCACACTGCTAGTAATCAGAATCTTGGTCCCCTTTCTCCGTCCTTGAGCTTTCACCATGTTGCAGAGTGCTCCTAAGTTAGTTACATTGGATCACCTAGAAGTGGACATCAATAGGTTTCAACAATACATTAGGAAGTAATGAAGACATTTGTTATGTTGAAGTTAATTGTTCATCATTTGGAGTCAGTTAGATAAATTTAGGTGTGCAGGAATGAAAAATTTAAAACCCATATTTGAAAAAAACGAACCCTAAACCATACACGTATTGCAATGAGGGAAAGACATGTTTAATTTAAGCATCTAGAGTGAGGCTCAAACCATTCTCGTCGTTAAAACGAACGGGTAGACCTGTTGCTGTCCGCCTTGAGTAGCAGATGTTTGTGATGTGTCCAACTCCAGGGAAACCACTGCAATTAATTTTAAGAAAATAAGCTCTATTAATTAAGACACAACCAAGTGGTGAGCCAAGGGGACTGTGGGGAGAAAGTGATTCAAGGTGGCTAACTTTTGTCAACTCTCCTGCGAGATGAGCATGGTCTGTTGGTGGCATTGGTTAGTATAACCCTTTTGTGTGTCGTCGAGTTAGACATTGAGCCACTGTGACTTGTATCCTATTTCCTGCAACAACAATAACTTGGCTTCACGAAATTGCAAACCAGAATAGCTTCTAGATGGATTCAGACTTGAAGGGAGATATAGGAGGTGTAATCCAACAATTAATACATCTTCTTACCAACTCTATTTGAAGGGATCGAAATTCAGTAATGAGAACGGTGAAGTCCCCGTTGGCATGGATTGGTAGGTGAGAGTTAGAGGGTGTGTAACAAACGCTACATGGGATGGAGAGAAGCGTATCAGTTTCTTGCATAATCATTTGATAGAGTGAGCAACGACCAACATTGCTTGACTTAGGTGCGAAATTGAAGAATAGGCGCGCTATGTTTCACTGTATTCGTGAGTGAGGTGGGTAATGTCCTGAAACTATTTTTGGAAGATGGAAACCCAATAAAAAAGCTAAAGGCTTGGGTTTTTGTTTATGGTAGAAGCATATGATGGTGAGGGGGTACAATATGGAATAAAAAAGATTTCCAATCTTGCAAAACACCCGTGAAAGAAGTCTCAAATGAGAAGTCATTGGTATAAGTGTAAGCCACGTGTGAGGGAAGGTGAGGTGAGTAGCCCTTACATTAATTACTTGTCAGTCAAACAAAGTAACTTGATGTGAAGCGAATAATATCCCAGTAGATACCAGTAAAAAATTCTTTACTTTAAGTAGCACAAATATTTAATTACCAAGGAAACAAAAGGAACTTAAACTGTTCCACATAAAAAATGATGGGCTTCTATTTTTAAGGTCAGTGCACGGTCCCCCGGTTCTGAAAGCATTATTTTTTCGAAATCAATTTATCCACATTGAAAGGAAGTTAAACGTAATTGTTGGCATCAATGTCCCTATTTTTTTTTTTTGTTGAACAATGTCCACTATTTGTTGAATTGTTTGGTTGCACACATGTCACTGTGGTTCAACCCACACACCCCTACATTAAGGTCTGTAAGCCCAATAATTTCGTAGCCCATTACACCCAAAACATCTTACAATTATCATATCCTTTCAACAAAAAAAAAATTAGCATCTCCCAAACCCTATAGATCCGTCAACTATATAGTTAAATTAAATCAATCAAAGGTATTGTATTGGAAAATAAATTCAAGCCTATTGTAATTAGTGCATGGGTAAAATGAAAGTAAGAGTCAATAATAACCAGTAGATGTAGTTCGGTGTTGCCCTCCAAGTTGAGCATTGTGCTCAAATTCACACATTGCCTACTTTCTCACATAACCACTAACGTTTGTACTATATTAAAACAATTCATCTCACCAATGAAACATGTAGGGAGATAGACATCTGAGCCATTAGGAATATATTCACATTCATCACCACTATACAAAATAGTAGTTAGGAGACCTACATGTCAAAGGAAAGAACTTGGTCTTTAGAATAAACCCCAAAAAAAGATAATTGGATAATGTAGGAATGACTATCTCCAAATCATAACCACAAGCATAACCTATAATCACTAAAGTAAAATATATTAGGAGGCTTTCTTAACCATAGTCATTGCCCATAAATATATGCCCCACCCTAACGTGTTCCTGATATTAGTTATTGTTGTTATGAACATCACACAATATGCCTATAGGTGGACCATAATTGATTTCCAGTTGGAAATCTCTGTTGTCCCTATGACTGAAACACTTTGACATGAAGAACACTGTACAAAGTCGGAGTTTTCAGTTCCAAAATTGTCACCCGGCAGAGCACTGGCATGTGAGCTTCCCTCGCAATTGTTAAAGTGCTCATCATCCCTAGCTTCCCCTAAAATCCTTGCCATTGTTGTCCTGGTCTGCATTTAAAATAAGTGTTTGGCAATATAGTCAGCTTTAGGTGATATGTGGGAGACCATATATGATCAAGAAGTGTACACCATCGTAATCCATAACTTACCCTCCGATCAGTACCAAAGAACTCTTCACGCAAGAACATCCTCACAATTTCAGGCTGGGTACAAACTCTCCTAACTCTGAAAGACGTTTGTATGGCATGACATGGTGCACTTTTCCTTTCCACCAGGAATAATGTAACATCCCAAAAATTTAATAATCTAGAATTGTAATTAAAGTATTTAAATTTATTTTAATATAAGTAATTAATAAGATATAATAAGGTTAGTATAATTTTTATAATAATAACAGTAACTATTAATAAAATAGTATTAATGATATAATAGTGATCCGATTATATAGATAGTAAGAGGGAGATATAAGATTTGATTTAGAAGATATAATAATTGTTACTAACATAACAAGATAATGATAATATTATTAATAGATAAATCATAGTATTAAGGTTACAATTAAACCTGTTTATCATAAATATAACAATATTAAGGATTTGTAATGATAATCTTAAATTATTATTACTATTAGAATTCTTATTATTATTAGTATTAATTTATTAAGTAGGGAAAGAAAGAAAGAGGATTAGGGTTAGGAAGAGGAAAAAGAGAGAAAGGGAAAGAAAGAAGAGGGGGTGGCGGCGTGAGAAGAAGAAGAAAGGAGAAGGAGAAAGAAAAGAAGGAAGAGGGAAAGGGAAGAAGATAGGGAGAGAGTGGGGGCGGCTGCATCTGTGGTTTAGAGAGAGAATGAGATAGAGAGAGAGAGATTGAGAAAGGGCCGAGAAGAAGAGGGGTGGAGAGGGACGCCGGAGCTTCTGCGTCTGCCTTGCTGCACGGAGGAGAGGCGGTGGCTGCGGCGGATCGCGACAGCGACGAGGAGAAGATCGTGCGGCCGCAAAGGATGGTGCGACCAAGCAGTGGCGCGAAGCTGCGCGACGGCGCGGAGGTGCAGCGGCCATCCTTGGCCGCGGAGATGACGAGGTGGTGGTGTGGCGATGGCGGACGCGCAGCGGCCTGTGAGGGGAACAACGCTTCTGTGGCAGCGTTTTGCGAGAGACCCGTGAAGGGTGGTGGCTGTACGGCGACAGAGAACGGTGGCCGCGGCGCGGCCAGGCTGCTGGGAGGCGCGGGCAGCTGCAGGTGGGTCGCGAGCTTCCATTGATCGGACTGCGAGTGACGGCGGCCGGAGCGGGATAAACGATGGTGCAGCGGCTGGCGAGGGTGAAAGGCAGCAGGGTCTGCACGATGGTGGCTGCTAAACGAGGAAGATGATGGTGGCTGCGAGACGTGGCGGACTTCGGTGGTTGGACTCGGTGTTCATTCGCCGGAGAAGAGGGCCTTCACGCAGCGGAGGTTGTCGCGGATCTGTTCAGGTGAGCGAAGCTCACACACTCTCACAACATTTTGTATGCGTTCAATCATGATCCCCACTCTTCTATTCCTTTTCCTTTAGTATTTGGTTGTTGATTTAATTGTTGGATTGATTCTCTTGATGTTTTCGTTACGCTTTAAGATGATTTTGTTGTATGAAGATGTATGATTATAGGTTAGAATTTAATATAAAATATGCTTTCAAGGTTGCTAAATGAGAACGTAATTTCAGATTGACATTCTTGAGGTGAGATGATTATCATAATAATATTTAGATCTATTATGAGACATGTGCTATTTGTGATTTTTGAGCAATTGCATAAAGGCCTTTGGCCGCAGTTAATTGGAAAATGAATTTGAGCTTCGGCTCCCAGTTTAAAGTGAATTTGAGCTTCGGCTCCCAGTTTAAAATGATTTTGAACTTCGGCTCCCAGTTTTGAATGAATCTGGCTTCGGCCCCAGTAATAAAATGGCTTCGGCCCCAGTTCACCTTAATTAATCAAGATTGGACTTCGTCCCCAGCTAATTGGACTTCGGTCCCCCAGTTAAAACAAACGGGTTTCGGCCCCCAGTTAATTGGCGGTATTATGCCAAGGAAGACGTTCCTTGTAGTCTGAGCTCAGGTCTAGCCCCAGATAGTGATAAGACCCCGTCTGCCGGGTAATGCAGTCATGCATTCATGTATAGCACATTTACTTGAGATTGTGGCATAGACATGTGATATGCTTGTGTTTAGTTAATTTGAGAATAGAAGAAGTGTTCATGGGCATTAGAATGAATTAATTGTGGTTTGTTGAATGATATGTTGCATGTCATATGTTTGCCTCCCCACACTGCTTGCTGCATGCTTTGTTCACTGAGATTATTATCTCACCCCACATTACGGGGATATATTCTAGTTATGCAGGTTAATCAGATCATGTATTAGAGGAAGATGGAGCTGTTGGAGTGGTACTCACCCACTCCCAGTGGTCAAGAAGTTTAGTTATTTATTTTTGTATTAATAGTTTAATATGTAATTATATAAAGATGTATTGGAGATTAGATTTTGAAATATGATGTAGTAGTCTTTAGTTTGGCCATGGAGGCCTATTGTTATTGAATTAGATTAGTGATTGTGATATTATGAACTGTACTGGTGATTTTGCTTGTTTTCAGGTGATTCTGAAAATTTGGAAATGTCCAGTTTTCAGGGGAAACTCTTCCGGATTTTCGGTAGGAGTTTATGAACCTTAACACTCTAAAGTGTTGGTTCGTTCCATATTTCAAAATTAGAAATTGACTTTGAGAAATGTGATGTATGAAGTATGTGGTAGTGTAAGTAAGCGTTGGATTGCTTAGGCATCATTGTATTATGTGTGCCGATATTGAAAATGGTGTGAATAATTCAGAAATTCGGAATAGAGTTTCCAACAAACATTATTCTTGGATTTAGAAATTAGGACGTTACAGTTTTGGTATCAGAGCAGTTCAAATCCAGTTGGACTGTGGTTAAGTTAGTTGCCCGTAACTTAATATAATTTCACCGTGCCTCATGCTCAGTTTAGGGACTGATCACCCCTCTACTGGTATGTTGTACCCGGAATTATGGTTAGTGACGTAAGCAGGATACCTTGTTAGGGAGTTGGGACACTTCCCCCACAAGGTTAGAACCACCCACTTGTAGATAGAGAGAGGATGACATAGGTTCACTTCCTAGAATAAGACCTTCACCTTAGAGATCTTATAGGATGTCACCTTAATTCCTAGTGGTCATGAGGTACACGTGGAAGGAAAGGTAAAGTATAAGTTTGAGAGGAGTGTGTAATTGATTTTGGAATGCCGAAACTAGGGGGTGATTTAAAGGAAATAAATGAGTAGGCTCTCCAGTGGGTGAGGAGAGTGTTGGTTGTCGGTGATTTCACTTGGGTAATTTGATTTACTTGAGTTGAATAGAGTGTTGGATTTGTCTGACTAAATTTGATGCTTGCTGGCTTGAACAATTGTATGTCTTGTGTACTGGTTGCGGTATGATTTGATTTGCTATGATATTGCTTGTTTGTTAAATGTTGCGTGACAAGTATGTTTAGTGTGTTGCTTGGAAGGTCTAGTAAGTCGAGAGTTAAGGGAATAAACTTCTAGAGTATGGGTTGAATGATTTAGAGTTTGGAATTTCATGGATTTGACGTTGCATGTTTGGTGGGATTGTAGAGGGCAGGTAGAACTCAAGAAAGGATAGAGGAACTAATGTCCTATGGTGTTGAGACACTGTTATGGTTAGAAGACTTGGGTTTGGAATAGAGGAACACATAGGGACAACTAACCTAGATAGACTCCGTGTGAAGTGATGAGTAGAAGGTTGTTTGATTTGGAGTCCTAGCAACAAAGGTTGCTTGAGTTGAATGGGACGTTTATTTATCTGAATGTGTGTGATACTTGATTGATTGCATAATTATATGTTTTGTGCACTTGGTTACGGTCTGACGGATTGGTATGATATTTTTTTTATTTGCTTGAATTATTGTTTAACTTGTGTGTTTGGTTGCGTTTATTATAAGGTCATGTAAGTAGGGGTTAGGGGGGTTGAAGGTAAAATTCATGGGAAGTTAGAGGAATCTGATATCACTAGTAAGGGAGTATATACTACGAGGCATTAGATGCTCCTAAGAAAGGTGGAAGAAATGTTAGTTTCGTATTATTCTTTGGTTGCTATATACTCTACCTTCTTGGCAGTTGAGCACTAGGTCTAATGGCCCCTACTACCAGACATTATGTTATGAAGCTTATATATATGCAGCTAAACATTTTAATGATTTTGTGCTCAAGTCGTTTGCAGTAAAGCGAGAAACAAAGGTTTATTTTAATTCGTTCTCGTTTTCTGTTTAAAATGACCCTTCCACTTCACACTCTTCACTCTGCTCTGCATTCACTTGCATTATTAGTTCTTTCTGTTTCCGTTGGTTATGGCGGAGCAACTAGTGTGTCTTCCGGCGTCGGTGGAGAATCTATTACGGCGGATATGCGAGGATTAGAACCAAACCCCACCGGACTCCACGGTTAGGCAACGACTCGCCACTATTGAAGCGCATAGAGCCCTTGAGCTTCTTAACGCGATCTCCAAAAGCAAAATCAAATCTCTTAGCGCCTTCATTAACCACATGCTTAATCAACCTCAGTAACAGCTTCCTCTGTAAAATGTTATTTTGTTAGGATGGAATCATATAGTTCTGTGATGCGAGGGTTTACATTTTGTCAAATAAGACAATGTTTGAAGCCAGATCTTTGTTCATGCATGCTCACATGTTACCCAGTATTGACAAGTATATGGCCAGGTTCTCCCTCATTCTGTCAAAGACCTTATCATTTAATATTGACTTGGCAACTGTGAGTGTCAAAAGAAAAAATAATACCCGATAGTACTGTATTGAGATTCCTATTAGGCTAGAATGGAAGATTACTTTAGAGTTATGGTTTGTTTGATGGTCTTAATTCTTGGTGTATGCATTTTTTTTTAGAAGAAACCTTGATCTTATTCATAGGAAAACCCTTACCCAACTAGGAATATGTTTAGTGGTATGATTCTACTGCATAACTAATTTCTTTGTCAAATGCAATTTAGAATGCTCACTCATTATGGTTAAAGTGCAGCCTTGAATTTTTTTTGTTAGTACAATCCCCTGGTATCCTAACTCAGATAGTTTAATTACCTAAAGTAGTTAAGACATCTCAAAGTACGGGGTTCCCTAGAAATCCATGCTAGGATGGTAAGTGCTAAGGTATCTACGAAGAGCAAGAATGAGAGAATTCACTGGTTTAGGCATAAGTTAAGTATAAGACCATTTAAGAAATAGTGGGAAAATAAGAAATAGCCTAAGGTAACGGGACAAAGAAGATTAGTTTAGGAATGCAATCGACCCTAGTTCCCCTTAGTCGTCTTGAAGGATAGAAATATTAGTTGTTGTGTAACAAATTAGGAGATGTCGAAAGTACCGAATCTAGTTAAGAATAGGAGCGTGATCTGGCGTTGGGTAATTGGAATAAATTTTGGGATATAAAATTCATTTTTAGGGGGGTAGAAATGTAACATCCCAAAATTTAATAATCTAGAATTGTAATTAAAGTATTTATAATTTATTTTAATATAAGTAATTAATAAGATTAATAATAAGGTTAGTATAATTTTGATAATAATAACAGTAACTATTAATAAAATAGTATTAATGATATAATAGTGATCCGATTATATAGATAGTAAGAGGGAGATATAAGATTTAATTTTAGAAGATATAATAATTGTTACTAATATAACAAGATAATAATAATATTATTAATAGATAAATCATTGTATTAAGGTTACAATTAAACCTGTTTATCATAAATATAACAATATTAAGGATTTGTAATGATAATCTTAAAATTATTATTACTATTAGAATTCTTATTATAATTAGTATTAATTTATTAAGTAGGGAAAGAAAAGAAAGAGGATTAGGTTAGAAAGAGGAAAAAGAGAGAAAGGGAAAGAAAGAATAGGGGGTGGCGGCCGTGAGAAGAAGAAAGAAAGGAGAAGGAGAAAGAAAAGAAGGAAGAGGGAAAGGGAAGAAGAGAGGGAGAGAGTGGGGGCGGCCGCATCTGTGGTTTAGAGAGAGAGAATGAGATCGAGAGAGAGAGATTGAGAAAGGGTCGAGAAGAAGAGGGGTGGCGAGGGACGCCGGAGCTTCTGCGTCTTCTGCTGCTGGACGGAGGAGAGGCGGGTGGCTTGCGGCGGATTGCGACGGCGACGAGGAGAAGATCGCACGACCGCAAAGGATGGTGCGACCAAGCAGTGGCCGCGAAGCTGCACAGACGGCGCGGAGGTGCAGCGGCATCCTTGGCCGCGGAGATGACGAGGTGGTGGTGTGGCGATGGCGGACGCGCAGCAGCCTGTGAGGGGAACAACGCTTCTGTGGCAGCGTTTGGCGAGACCGTGAACGGTGGTGGCTGTACGGCGACAGAGAACGGTGGCGGCGGCGCGGCGAGGCTGCCTGGGAGGCGCGGCAGCTGCAGGTGGGTCGCGAGCTTCCATTGATCGGACTGCGAGTGACGGCGGCCGGAGCGGGATAAACGATGGTGCAGCGGCTGACCAGGGTGAAAGGCAGCAGGTCTGCATGATGGTGGCTGCTAAACGAGGAAGATGATGGTGGCTGCGAGACGTGGCGGACTCCGGTGGTTGGACTCGGTGTTCGTTCCCCGGAGAAGAGGGCCTTCACGCGGCAGAGGTTGTCGCAGATCTGTTCATGTGAGCGAAGCTCACACACTCTCACAACATTTTGTATGCGTTCCAATCATGATCCCCACTCTTCTATTCCTTTTCCTTTAGTATTTGGTTGTTGATTTAATTGTTGGATTGATTCTCTTGATGTTTTCGTTACGCTTTAAGATGATTTTTTTGTATGAAGATGTATGATTATAGGTTTGAATTTAATATAAAATATGCTTTCAAGGTTGCTAAATGAGAACGTAATTTCAGATTGACATTCTTGAGGTGATATGATTATCATAATAATATTTAGATCTATTATGAGACATGTGCTATTTGTGATGTTTGAGCAATTGCATAAAGGCCTTTGGCCGCAGTTAATTGGAAAATGAATTTGAGCTTCGGCTCTCAGTTTAAAGGGAATTTGAGCTTCGGCTCCCAGTTTAAAATGATTTTGAGCTTCGGCTCCCAGTTTTGAATGAATCTGGCTTCGGCCCCCAGTAAAAAATGGCTTCGGCCCCCAATTCACCTTAATTAATCAAGATTGGACTTCGGTCCCCAGCTAATTGGACTTCGGTCCCCAGTTAAAAACACGGGTTTCAGCCCCCAGTTAATTGGCGGTATTATGCCCAGGGAAGATGTTCCTTGTAGTCTGAGCTCAGGTCTAGCCCCAGATAGTGATAAGACCCCGTCTGCCGGGTAATGCAGTCATGCATTCATGTATAGCACATTTACTTGAGATTGTGGCATTAGACATGTGATATGCTTGTGTTTAGTTAATTTGAGAATAGAAGAAGTGTTCATGTGCATTAGAATGAATAAATTGTGGTTTGTTGAATGATATGTTGCATGTCATATGTTTGCCTCCCCACACTGCTTGTTGCATGCTTTGTTCACTGAGATTATTATCTCACCCCACGTTACGGGGATATATTCTAGTTATGCAGGTTAATCAGATCTTGTATTAGAGGAAGATGGAGCTGTTGGAGTGGACTCACCCACTCCCAGTGGTCAAGAAGTTTAGTGTTTATTTTTGTATTGATAGTTTAATTATGTAATTATATAAAGATGTATTGGAGATTAGATTTTGAAATATGATGTAGTAGTCTTTAGTTTGGCCATGGAGGCCTATTGTTATTGAATTGGATTAGTGATTGTGATATTATGAACTGTACTGGTGATTTTGCTGGTTTCAGGTGATTCTGAAAATTTGGAAATATCCAGTTTTTAGGGGAAACTCTGTCGGATTTTCGGTAGGAGTTTATGAACCTTAACACTTTAAAGTGTTGGTTCGTTCCCATATTTCAAAATTAGAAATTGACTTTGAGAAATGTGATGTATGAAGTATGTGGTAGTCTAAGTAAGCGTTGGATTGCTTAGGCATCGTTGTATTATGTGTGCCGATATCGAAAATGGCGCGAAATAATTTCAGAAATTCAGGGAATAGTGTTTCCAACGAACATTATTCTTGGATTTAGAAATTAGGACGTTACAAATAACATACTCTTTCCCACCAAACGATGGAATATTGTAGGATATGTGTTTGTCCCAGCACCCTGGCAATAACATTGAACTTGCCCCATGGAGAAGTTTTGATAAATAAATTTTTTCTTAAAAGTTGTTAACACATATTATGAATACCTCTAAGGAGGTGACCAAATCCTTGCATGAAACTTGGATTATGTTCTCGACATCATCATCCCCCAAAGTGAAGTGAGCGACATCTCCATCATGGTTAACTTGTACGTGTAGATTGTACCTGTGAATATAGAGTAATAAGTTAGCAAGAAGGTTGAAAGGTGTGAGGACATATGAATTTTTGATTGGTGGAAACTTAATTTAAATGAGGTGAGAAAGCAGAAAATAATAAGGAAATGTGTTAGGTAAAAAATGGAAAGGTTTTTCATTTATAAGCAGTCAAAGGTATGAGTTAGTTAACATGTCATTATAAATGTGTCAATCTAGTGAGAGGCAACAGGATGGCAAAAATTGCTATCATATTTTACCATAAATAATTAAAAAGACAAAATAAATATAGGTTTTACACCTGCCTGGGCTGAATAAAACCAAGAGTCATCTTCAAACATGCTTGAAATTGTTGCGAAGACAACACAACAGCCCACCCTATAGGCAAGAGAAGGGGAGCATTTTCAGAAGATGAATTATAACGAATTATACTTAAACAAAAGAAGGGTTTAGGATAAATAAAATATGACCTTTCATCTTCTCATTAGCTGCCCCAAACGCTTTCTAGGGTGATGGAGGAGGAACTCATCACGCAAGGAGAGACTTGGCAAGTCCATGTTAACATAATTGAGTTTTCCCTCAAGGCTAACACCACTTCTGATTAACCTGTGTAAAAAGAAAAATCCAAGGCAAAAAGTAAGAGACACGTGGACATGTAGGAAGCATGTCAATGTGTGGCAAAGAGTTAGAAAAGAACATGAGGACAATTTATTTGTTTGTGGAAGCACCTAAAAATACTTACCAACTAACCATTTCAAAGTGCTCTGGTGTGGCTGCACAAACGACACATATAAACCTCTCTCGGCATGTGTTATTTTCAAAAAAAATATAAATATGACCAAGAATCAAACAAATGAGGTAAGACCACATATGTGAAATTCTTTTACCAAAAGAACTTGACAATCAGGCACAATTCGGGGAATTGAACCAGCACTACTGGGGTGGAAGGACCGTGGCTTCTTAGGAACTCTCTCAAATCTTCATCATATAGCACACACACCTTTTGCTGTTATTCATTCTGATATATGGGGTCCTAGTCGCGTCTCTAATTCATTAGGATTTAGGTATTTTGTCACCTTTATAGATGACTTTTCTAGGTTTACTTGGTTGTTTCTAATGAAAGAACGGTCTGAGTTATTTTCTATATTCAAGTCATTCTATATTGAGATACAAAATCAATTTGGCAAATCAATTAAGATTTTAAGGAGTGACAATGCTAAAGAATATTTCTCTCACGAGTTTTCATCGTTTATGTCATCTCATGGCATTCTACATCAGTCTACATGTCCCCACACCCCTCAACAAAATGGTGTGGCTGAAAGAAAAAATCGTCATCTTATTGAGATAGCCAAAACTTTGTTATTACATACAAATATGCCTCTACATTATTTGGGGGATGCTGTTTTAACAGCTTGTTATCTCATCAATCGTATGCCTTCTTCTGTTATTAACAACCAGGTACCTCACAAATTATTATTTCCCACAAAGTCTCTATATGTTGTCCCTCCTCGTGTGTTTGGTTGTATTTGTTTTGTTGATAACCTCTCTCCAGGTACAGACAAATTGTCTCCTCGTGCTATCAAATGTGTCTTGTCGGCTATTCCAGGCTACAAAAAGGGTATCGTTGTTATTGTCCTTCCTTACATCATTGGTATATTTCTGCAGATGTCACGTTCTTTGAAGAAACACCATACTTCACCTCTTCCGTTGAGTCTAATACAATCTCTGATGTATTACCAATTCCCTATTTGGTCCACCTCTGTCTCCTTTGCAGGTTTCGTCACCTGGTTCTATCCAGCCCGGAGAGACTCAGTCCGGTACTTCGCAACACCCTATCATCATATATCAACGAAGAACACAATAAGTTCTTCCACCAACAGAAAACATAATAGAAGATCCTAGTGATTCATGTCCAACTCCAACGGCTTCTCCTATCACGACCCTGCCAAAGTCCTCCCAATCAAGTCCTCCCATTGCTCTCCGGAAAGGTACTCGATCCACTCGAAATCCTCATCCCATCTACAACTTTCTCAGTTTTCATCGTTTATCACCATCATATTATGCCTTTGTATCATCTTTGTCCTCTGTTTCTATTCCTAAAAGTGACAGTGAGGCACTTTCTCATTCGGGATGGAGGCAAGCTATGATTGATGAAATGACTGCTCTTGAGCATAGTGGCACATGGGATCTCATTCACCTTCCTCCGGGGAAGAAAGTTGTAGGATGCAAATGGGTATATGCTGTGAAAGTTGATTCAAATGGCTGTATTGATCGTCTTAAAGCTCGCTTGGTTGCTAAGGGATAAACTCAAACATATGGCCTTGATTATAGCGACACATTCTCTCCCGTCGCTAAGATGGCTTCTGTTCGCCTTCTTCTTGCCATGGCAGCCATTCGCCATTGGCCGTTACTTCAACTTGACATCAAGAATGCATTCCTTCATGGAGACCTTGCAGAAGAAATCTATATGGAGCAACCACCTGGGTTTTTTGCTTAGGGGGAGTCTGGCTTGGTGTGTAAGTTGAAGAGATCTCTTTATGGTCTGAAACAGTCTCCTCGAGCTTGGTTCGGGAAGTTTAGCACAGTGGTACAAAGGTCTGGTATGACTCGCAGTGAAGTTGATCATTCAGTGTTTTATCAACATAATTCAGTTGGTAGGTGTATTTATCTCGTGGTTTATGTGGATGATATAGTCATTACAGGTGATGATCATGAGGGAATATCTCGGTTAAAGAAACATTTGTTTGATCATTTTCAAACCAAAGATTTGGGTAAACTAAATTACTTTCTTGGTTGGAGGTTGCTCAATCTAGAAGTGGTATTACAGTTTCACAAAGGAAGTATGCTTTAGATATATTGGAGGAAACAGGAATGATAAATTGTAAGCCTGTTGACACTCCTATGGATCCAAATAGCAAGTTGTTACCAGATCAGGGGGAGCTCTATCCAGATCCTGGAAGGTATAGAAAGGTAATTGGGAAACTAAACTATCTTACTATAACCAGACCAGATATCTCTTTTGCGGTCAGTGTAGTAAGTCAGTTCATGCAATCCCCTTGTGTTGATCACTGGAATGCAGTGACTCGAATTCTGAGATACATTAAAAATGCTCCTGGTCAAGGTTTGGTTTATGAAGACAAAGGAAACACTCATGTTGTCAGATATTCAGATGCAGACTGGGCTGGTTCTCCCATTGATAGACGCTCCACTTCAGGTTATTGTGTCTTTGTAGGTGGAAATCTCATATCTTGGAAGAGTAAGAAACAACAAGTTGTTGCTCGATCAAGTGCTGAGGCTGAATATCGTGCTATGGCATTGGTTACTTGTGAACTCATCTTGGTGAAATAGTTGCTTAGGGAGTTGAAGTTTGGTAACGTTAATGAGATGAAGTTATATTGTGATAACCAAGCTGCACTCCACATTGCGTCCAACCCAGTCTTTCATGAAAGAACAAAGCATATAGAGATTGACTGTCACTTTATCAGGGAAAAGGTTCTTTCCAAGGAAGTTGTCATTGAGTTTGTTAACTCTAATGACCAACTAACAGACATTTTGACAAAGTCCCTTCGAGGTCCTCGAATGCAATTTCTTTGTGGCAAGCTTGGTGCATATGATTTGTATGCTCCAGCTTGAGGGGGAGTGTTAGAGAATATCTCCTATTTAGGGAAATTAGAATAGAATAAATGTATTTAAGGAAACTAGGAAACTACATTAAGCATTGATTTGTATATCTATGTTTCCTTATTTTTGTATAGGTCTATGTTTTTTTATTTTGTACAGATTATATTTCCTATGTTTCCTTTATTAGTGAGTGTAAATCATGTATATAAATATGCAGCTGCTGAGGTATTTCTCCTCAAGCAATTCAGTAATCCTATTCTCTACTTTTACACCACTGATGCATGACAAACTTGAAAGAGATCACCTTCATCCAAGCATGTGGTCAGGGTGCAGCGGAATAAATGGATTCCCTCCCTTGTTATAATTGATAATGCGAAAACACGAATCAAGGCAAAAGGGGCATGAAACATAATGACATACCTTATGAGGATTGTAAACGAGGCAATAGCAGCCACATCTCTAGAGGTGTCCACGCCAACAGCCGAACTAGGAAACCCACCTCAACACTGCTAGTAGTGTTTAAAGAGTAAGAGCGACTACTCGTTTCTCTAGGGTAATGCATCTCATCCTCTATTTATAGAGTGGTGGCTAGGGTTTTACCCCCTCACTCACTTATCCCTAACACATATGGGTCTGGCCCATTAGGTTATAATTCTAATCAAATTATAATTATTACCTTTTCCTAGCGACTTGTTGTATGCTTGTGACCCAATAGGCTTTTAATATTTGGTTATGATATTAAAATAAAACCCTTTTATATTTAATATCATAAATAGTGAGCGGTATCTAGCAATACATCACTACTACCCAAATATTGAGATTATCAACAACTTTGACGAATCCTATTTTATGATAATAATTTATATGATTTGTCCCTTTGTCCAAATATCTAATTGAACACAAGGGCATGGATTGTGTCAACCTTGTATAGTTTCAGTTTATGTTTTTCTTGATCCCCAAGTAGACTGTACAGAAAATAAACATCTCATGTTTATCCTCCTGAGCATGGCCATGCATTTTGCAGTCTCACTTTATCAAGAGGCCTACAGATATAACTCCTGTTACATAGGAGGAACAAATCCCATCTAGGTCACTCACATTCCTCTACATAATTTATTATATGTCCAAATACCAACTTTATGATCACCTTGTTACAGGTAACGTTTGATGATATTTAAAACATATAATTTCTTATGTAGGAACCATAGTGATTTCAGGTCAAAGGACTTCATACAATATTTATCAATTTAAGAAACGTTCATGACACTTATGTAACAATCCATGCAACGTTCTTAAGGTGAGTCTGTCCAGTACACTATTACTCTTAATATGTACTCATGTGAGTGCATGATATCTCATATCCATGATTCGTGAGATGTGATCATCAATGAACTCACATACTAGTCTAAATGCATCTTTGTCCTAAGATGATACTTCACCAAAGACTATTTTAAGAATAGTTCTTCATAAGATCTCACGATCAAGTCATCTACTTGATTTCTTATGAAGTTTAAGCTAACTATTCTAAGGATAATAATTATATTCTAAAAGAATTAATAAATGAATTGCCTTTATAAAATAATAATATGATACAAGTGATGGATGTTTAAAATAAAACATAGGTCTCTAGTGCATACACTAACAGTTAGAATATTTTGCACATTAGAAAATCGAAAAAAATCTATAGATGAAAAGAAATGGAAACCAACACACAGTCAGAACTTGTTACTTAAAAATAGCAAGGCCAATAATGAAATACCCGAGCATCAATGAAAACAATCTCAACAGATACCACACGAGAAGGGCGACTACAAAATGTGTGAGTCCACATACGAATTACATGAACTGTAATAAACCATGGACGACTGTTGGGGCAAATATCCCTCACGGGAATCTGTACATAACTAAGGGGAGACATGGCTATGTACGTTGGTATTGAGCTCCACCACACCAAACTATTTACAGAGAGTTGAGCGTTGAGGGGATTTCTTGGATTGGCTTCGAACTATAAAACATGTAGTTGTCTTCCAGACTTAAATAGAATACTCTTCCAAGGGCATTGAAGCACACATCCTCGTGGGAAAATTTCCTTCAAGCATAATCACCTCATTTAACATTGTCACCAATCATCAACCATATTTCAGGTGAAGTAAATAGCTGCCAGTAAATCTGACCGAACTGCTAGTGTTAATGAATTTATTTACTTTCTAATTTCTATTTATATCAGGTACCCTGACACCTAACAACTAAATAAAACCCGTAAATCCATACAAATAGTCCACAAATAAAGTAATGTTGTAGGCCAAAACTGTGGTTGAAATCAAAATGACTGGCTAGGAAAATAAGGTAGAAGATATAGCATCCTGGGGTGAGTTATTTCCGTTAATACCATACAGATTGCTCAGTTTCACGTTAGGCTCAAGCATGGACCATTTAGAGTGAATATGATAGTTTAAATCTTGTTATGGAGAGTAAGAGAGTCAAGAGGGAGAGAGGTCAAGGACCAACGTTGTTCCTCACCTCTAATAAAATAACTTCTTTCATTAATTGACCGTCTCATTTAAGAAAAATTAGGCCAACAAAAATACTGAGGGTTCAAAGGACACAAAATGTTGCACCAGTTTATAGGCAAAACTTCCATAAGGATGATTTGCTGAACAGAGGCCATTTATGGCAATGCAAAAAAAAGATCTCAAAGGCGTTTTTGTACGAATAAACAGTGGCTTATTTACTAAGTTGAAATTAGATAGCTAACATTAATACACCTGGAACTAAATTGATGACTGTTGCACAACCACCATCCTATCTAGTGTCAAATTGCACAGGTAGAACGAATCCATTATAAAAAAAATAGAATTTAAAACACTGCAGAAGGTTTAAATCAACTTATGGCCCTTCTAAATCATAATAATACTTAACAAATGCCATACTCAACTGGAATTTTTCAAACCATGGTGAATCACATATTTACGAAATGAACAATGACAAATAAATTGATTAACACAACTTCTAGAACCATTCACTCACCCATAACCAATCGAACGAAAAATCCCTAAATGGCCAAGTACGAATTTCGTTCCCAATCACGGACCTTCTATAGGTTTCCAATTGATGACCTTGTTGAAGAAATAAATTCAATGATCCGTGAAGAGAATGGACGCAATTTATTGCCATTGCCACTAAATCTTACTCAGCATTAAACGACACGTAATTAACTCTTTATCCCACACGTCCTTGATAAGTTCAGTAACCCAATAAAGCAGTAAAGACTGGATTCATACTCACCTGATACCAAACAAAAAAAATTAGCAGCTCCGGCGCACTGCAGCAGCAGATGATGCTGGAGACTTGACGTTACTCAACTCATTGGGATGGGTAGACTTCAATCAGGAAAAAACCCCTGCCACCCAATCGCTATTCCATTTCCAAATTGTGACGAAAGAAGTAATGAAAATATGAACCTCTTTATTCTACTTCTCGCTAGTACATGCAGCAACCCTATTGTCCCCTAGTGGGCTGTATAGCTATGGTTCAACCGGCTTTGGTGGGCCTTGCGAAACCGAACCAACTTCTGGCCCAGTCTTGGAATCACCTTCCTCCTCCAAGTTCAACAAAAACTGCCGAAAATCCTTGCTTTCACTCTCCTTCCCATCCTTCTCCCTATTCACTCGTTCACCAATCATTTTTTCAAATATTCTATCGAAACGCGGGACCAAAGCATGCATCTGTTTCTCCACACCTTGCAAATCGAATCGGGCCAACCGGGGAAGAAGTCCGACAAGTTTGGCTTCCCTAGAAGCTCCGTCATCTCCGCCACCGCCTCCCTGAACTCCGCCCCCAAGCTTTCCCTCTCTGCTCCTTCAACCGCCCCGCCCCACATCATGTTCGTGATCACGTTCAGCACCGTCAAGAACACCTGCTCCCCAACATTCACCGGAGACCCGACCCGATTGTGAAGATAACCTACCGCTTTTCGAACCTCCTTGCTACCCCTAGGATAAAATATAATGGCAGTCCATGGCCATCATCCACACGTAATTATATCACTTAATATACCATCATTTTCCAAATTAGGCACAAATATAAATTTTCATCTTCCACTGGCCCATAAAATTTCACTCAAGCAGTAAATAAAATATGTCAATTGACGAAAGAGGTGTTATGAGAACATAATATTTGATTATATATATTGAAAATAACTTAGAAATTCCAAAAGCATAACACATAGGAACACATTCAGGCCACTATTCATACATCAAACACAAGTGGCTATTCTGACTTAGCGCATACATTAGTTGTAGTCATGCAAAATAAAGACTCCTTCCTAACAAAGTCAGCTATTTGACCAGAGACCACAGGATTTTAAGGTTGTCTTCTTGGGCATATATAGGAACCACACAGTAAAATTTACACCACAAACGGACTCCTCAAAAGAAAACTAACTACACCAACATGGACCTATACAACTTCCAAAATAAAAACCATAAGTTAAATGCCTCATACTATGACAACCTCCTTCAAGGCTTCTCCTGTTTGGTTGCCTTCACTATTCCTCTCTTTGGTCGTTCTGTAGGACCATCAACAGGGCGTTCAAGTTCTATTTTCTTGGCATCTCCAAATTCCTCAGGTGTGGTAGAAGATTGCCCACAGGAACCTGGGGATACATCAAGAATGGTGACAACAGAAGTGGTCCCAAGTGTGTCATTGGTATTGCCGCTAGGACCATCAGCCGATCCTATCTTGCTAAATGTAGGGGCGAATTTTAGCTGTGCATGGGTCATCACAGAGAATGAACATGTTAGTTGGATGGCATCAAAGGGAAAAAAGGGATGATAAATAATGTTTTGGAAAAGCTGAAACCTCTATAGCAGACTACCTTTAAAGGTGTATCTTCTTCAACTGCTTCTTTATAATCAGCAATTACATCGGTATCACAGCACACCCTTTTCACCTTCTCTTTTTAAATATTAAGAAATTATGTAGAAAAATATTATAAAACCTAATAAATTAATAAATTAGGGGTCTTTGGGGTGGTTGTGAGTTTTCAATTTTGGTATTTAAAAAATTTTAATCAAGTTTTTACAATTCAAAACGAAAACTAAAAACCATTTTTTGTGGTTTTTAAAATATTTGTTTTGAAAACCACAAAAACAAGTTTTCAGTATTTTGTTTTGAGCTGTAAAAACTTAATTAAAAATTTTTAAAAACAAAAAAATTAAAAACTTGCAACCACCCCGAGTGACACCTTAATTTTCTTAAACCCAAAAGAATTTTTAAAAATTAGAGCATTTACTTAATTAATCATAAAAGACAAATACTCAAACTTCATATCATTAATCTACTTTAATTCAGTTATTTGAAGTCGTTTGTAAGTTGTATGCTAATTTTATTTGTTTTACTAATGGTCTTATAGATTTTTTTACTTAGAAATGATTGGTTTGTGTAATTTCAGATTCAAACCATTGGCATAAGAAGACATATAATACAGTGTATCATGGTGGGTGCATCTTTGTTAAAAATGCTAGCTTGAGTATGCAATTTATGCTTAAGATGCTTGTCTAAAAAAAAAAAAATCTTGACTATACAATATCTGTAACATTGAGTATACAAATTTTAATTTTTATAAAAAGGTTTTATAATTTTTTATTTGTACTAGTTTATTAAAATTAGTTTTATTTAAATTTGAGCTTGTAATTCAAGTAACTCACAGGTTAAAAAAAATAAATAAAACAAAATTTAAATACAATTTTCATGCCAAAACTATTTTTTTGAAATGGCAGGGTCTTATTTTGCGGCGGTTGAACACCGCTGCAATATTTTTTTAATTTCATCATTGAATATAGCGACGGTTTCAGAACCGCCGCAATGTTTTCCAGTTTCGCAAGTTTCAAAATGGCTTTGCGGCGGTTTGTGCGGCGGTTCTCGAAACCGCCGCAAACTTTGCTCTCGACGCTCGAGACTGCAGCAGTTCAGTAATCGCAAAATGCAATCTGCAGCGGTTTTAACCGCCGCCGTTGCAACTAATAACAGCCGCAAAATGATTTATTTGTTATAGTGAATGTCCTCCTTCTTCTCCACTCGAAATAGAAATTCCATCCCCACCAAGTCTGTTATTTCCCTTGGGTATTCACCTAACTGCAAACACTGCACGTGAAAGGAATCAAAACCAATATAAGCATGAGGGAATTAGGTAGAATAAGGGACGTAGGGGAAGTTGATTGAACAGATAAATGATGTTTGCACTCAAAACCTTATTATGTGAGACCAATTCCCGGCAAGGCTTATTCAGCATGGCGTAACACTCTGAGTCAAAGAGGATGAACTGAGCACTGTCTACACCGTCAGAGACAACCAATTTCAACTTATACCTAATACCAATAACAATTCAGCTATCAGTGAAGGAAATAAATGAACGGGCAAAAAAATGAGTGGCACAATGAATTATAGTTTGAGATAAAACCTAGGAGTCAAGTCCAGCACAACTGTTTGACAATCTTCACAGTATGGCACTCCTGGTGCATAGGAGACCACTTTCATGCATGGACATGCCATGTACCACCATAAGGACTCATGCACAATCTCTGAGACCGTTCCTAACAGAACAAAGAAACCCTCCTACCACAAGGAAAGAAATAATAAACACATCAATGACTAAAGGCAAGAGAAGCAAATGGATATTCACAGCAAGTATAAATAAGGGAGCAATTTATATCACACAAATTTAAACAACCTCAAGGGTCTCGAGGAACTTCCCCAAACTCTTTTGGGTACATTTTCAAAAACTCCCCCCTCATGCAAACGGGGTGAGGCCTGCCTTTTATGGTGCCTATACGCACATCAGATTCCACCTCATGGACAACAAGCCTGTAACAAATAAAGAAGCTTTTATGAGGCTTGTCAAATGCACAAAGGAGATAAAGATCAGTAAGAAATGACAGACCCATTTTTGAAGTGAACAGCCTCCGACCAGTCAGGATTCCGAAAAATTTTGGACGCATTCATCACGTTTTGGATACCAACTTGCCCTGCGAATAAGGAAGTAATTGTAAAAATAACTGGGCACGGGGTAGCCTCCCATTCAAACAACTTTAAATGAAATTGGTTAGGAAAAAATATCATTCTCTTACCCTTATAAAAGTTTACTCTGGCAAGCTGTATAACCACTACAGGGAGACCAATATTAGTTTGAGAGAGATATCCAGATACAACATCAATCAAGTCTCCAAAGAGTGCACAACGAATCTGACCCCTATAAGAAGATGGAAGTTGTAACACCCGCAAATTTTCTTACTGGTGTATAAATAGAATAAAGAAAATTTTAAAATAGTAATAATCATTTAATTATAAAGTATTTAGTAGCTTTTAATAGACAACCAAATTTATAATACCCAACCACAATTATGAGTAAATTTCTTTAGAGAGGTGTTTGAGAAAATAACCTAAGATACCTTTAGTAATTATACAGTTAAGGAAAATATAGATTTAATTATTAAAAATAGCTAAAACTCTAAGGTATCTATACCTTTATTCAAAATACTCTTAATATAATTAGTGATGAGTTTTAGAAAATTATTTAGAATTTTTCTAGCACTTCTGGGCAAAAAGATCAAAATGCCCCCAGTTAACAGTATAACCATAGCCAGCGTAAAAAAAAAAATTGTAGAAAAATATGGAAAATATATTTTGAACCTTAAAAGATGATTTAAAATGATATTTATAATTCTATACAATCTTTGTAATTAAAACCTTAATTTTCTCTCTCCGTTTACTGTAACGCCCGCTTCTTACCGTTTTACCGCATTTCGTGTTTTATTGAATGGTTAAAATTATTTTTAATCACCAAAATTTATATTTTTGGATTTAGAATTTAATTTCCTATTTTTAGGGAATTTCTGGGAATTTTTGGGGTTTTTCTGTGAAAATGACCTTTTTGCCCCTCCTGTCCCTTGAACCGGGCCAGAAAAATTTGCACAACTCTTCCTTTCCTCCTTCTAGAAGCCGTGCATGTGTGTGTGTGTTGCATGGGAGACACTTGTCTCATCATTTCTTCCTTCCAAGACAAGTGTCTAGCTTATGATATTATGACATTAAAAGACTAAAACATTTATTTCTTTCTCCTTTCCTACATGCAAGGTTCCTTTTCATACTCTCATTTCTCTTTTCTCTCCTCATTGAAGCCGTGAGTTCCCCTCTCCTTTCTCTCAAAATCTCCATTTTTCCTTCTCACACTTTCAAGCTTAAGGTTCCATCCTTGAACCCTAAGCTTAAACACTAAGCCTTCTAGCCTTGCAAATCCTTGTTGGTGACTAAAGGAGGCATCTTTGGGGGCTGTTTTGGGACCAGAATTCTGCACTCATTTTCTTGGAAATTTGAGGTAAAGGGGGGGAGAACTTGAACTCTAGTAGGATTGGTAACTAGAGTCAAGGATTTGCCCTTAAAATCCTTGTTTTTACTCTTGTTCTCCTTGAAAAAATCACTTTTTGAGCTTTTCTTTGAGCAAACGTTTTGGATTCTTGGAGCTGGGTTGTTTACATGTTTTTAAGTTTGTTTTGATGCTTGGAATGTGCTTGGATTGTGATTGTTGGTGCATGCAAGCCAAGAAACAATTTTGGAAAAATTTTCCCCTTTTTCCTTTAATAGCTCTCGGCCTTGAGGGATTTTGGGGCTGCATGTGTTTCAAAATTTTTTTTGGTGCTTGGAATGTGTTTGTATGATGAATCTATGAACATGCATGAAGTTGGTTGAAGGTATACAATTGTTTTGGATGATTGATCTTTGAAAAATAGTGTTTATGAGCTTGAAAATGGAGTTATGAACTTTAATGTGTATTTTGATGATTTTGAGTGGATTGGTATGATATTTGGCATTTAGATTGTTTGTTGATGAATGTGTGAAGTTTTGGTGAAGATTGGATGTTGTGAAAAATTTGAAGTTTTGATGAACATTCAAGTTGTTCTTGATGAAACTCATCAAGAATACCTTTTTGATCTTAAAAAGGTCAAGGGTATGTTGAAAACATGTTTACGGGCTTTGGTGGTCTAAAAGGACTAAAGTGCAATTAAGAATAAGTCTTTAAAAATAAATAAAACAAATTCGGATTTCCAATTCCAACCAAGTAAAAGTCAACTTAAAGGTCAATATTTTAGGTTATCATGACTAAAAATAAGTTCCTAAGTGTTATAAAACCTTTAGGCTTTTAATTTAAGTCTAAAAACCTTTAAGAAAAGGAGTTAAAGACTCATTAAAAGTCAATCAAGATTAGATTATGAAATTAAAAGTTAGATTGGAGTTGGACTTCAACTCTGATCCAAGTAATTAAAAGTTAAAACTTAGGATTAATTAGTGGGCTTAACTAATTTAATTACCTAAGTTAATCAACCTAATTCACTTAAGTCGATTAAGTAAAGAATGATTAATTAAGTCTAAAGTTAATTAACCTTAATGAAAGTATTAATTAAGTAATTAACCAATAATGATGATTAAGAACTAATTAATTATGATTAAACTTAATCAAACATAATTAAAAGTCCTAATCCAAGATTAAGGAAGAGATTAAGGGATGATTAAGAATTAATTAGGATCTTAAGTAAGGATTAAGACTTAATTAAAGGGGATTAAGATTAATTGTAATCCAGTTGATGAAGACCAGTTAAGATTAAAAGTTAAACCAAATCTTAATTAGTCATACAAGGAGAATTAAGATAAGTAATACCATCCATAAGATACAATCATAAGTTTTAGTAAATTATAGGACTTAAGTGGACATGATTATCAAGAACATTAGTACAAACTACCTTAAAAGACTATAACCAACACACTCTTTCTACATAAAACTTGAGAAGCTTGGCGAGAGAGTGCGGTTTGGCTTTCCTTGTGAAGGAAAGACGTTGAATGGGTTTTGTCTGTAAGGATGTGAATGTTGTGAGAATTGTTGTGTGACATGCATCATGAAGCGTCGTTGATGTTCGAGGTTTAAAACCTTACGACCTATATAGCAGTAACACTCGGTACGGTGTGAAACTGGTAGGGACTGGGCACTGGGTTTTGCAAAGAACGCCAGAGGGTCCTCGAGTGGGATGCCAGCCCTGAGGATAGTCAGGTCCCGAAATGGCACAAGTGACGTAGGCTCGTCCCCTACTGTCGTGTAAATGGGGTACAGGCTTGACTATCCTGTCGCTCTCAAGTTTTCATGGTCAATTGAGATTGTCTGGAAGTCGGAAAATTTATTTGGCCAAACTTTATGAGCAATGCTCTTTGTACCAATGCTAGTACAGACTCTAACTCCTGACGTGCTGTGTATATATGGTCGGGCAGCTGCTATGTGCTCTGCCTATGGTGATGTTTCCCTGGGCCCGCATGCATTAGATATTGCATTATAATAGTAAAAGTTGCGTTCATATGAGTACACCATGATGAGATGTCGTGATTGCTTATTGATTCGACTGTGTGGATTGCCTCTGTGTGTGTGCTCTAGTTTGCTGTATCCTACATGCTGTGAGTTCATGCGATGTTCTCACCCTTCTTTTCTATCTCTTCTTTCTATGTTCTTCTCGTCACGTTGACAGTCGGTATCGAGGACTTCCGTCATGACGTCGATGCAGGAGCGAATCAGATGGTTGCCAAGGGGCACCCGGAAGGTGACGGGCATCCCGCGGATGTATGAGTTCTATGGGGGGGTTTGTGTCACCATCACGCACCCCAGACTTCCTCTTGTACCTGAAAAGGACTAGGTTGTGTTGAGTCTAGGTAGTACGCAGCTCTGATTTAGGAATCTCTTCTTTTGTATTCTGTTAGAGGTCTCATTTATTTTACTACCGGAACTCATGTTTTAAGGTGGTCATGTGGGTATTCGAGAGGTACATCGATGCTACTTAATATGTATGTATGTATTTATGTCACACTGTTTTATGTTCTCTCAAAGTCTTTAACCATGTGTATGTTGTGGATGCGCGTAAGGTGTTAATTCTTTCGATGCTTACGGAAAGATAAGTTTTTTGAAAGTGAAGGAAATGATATTTCATAAGTACTTAAAATAAGGCTAGAGAGGTAATAGGTCAATGACACCTAAACCCTTTTCAAAAAAAAAAAAAAAAAAAAAAACTTCCGCATTTTTTTCGTTGTACTTCGTTGGTCACGTGTAATACATGTGGTACTTTTAGTGGTAACTAGGGGTATCACAGAAGTTATTGTAGATGATGCAAAGGAAACAGAGTCCAGCATGAAGAACATGAGAATACATGGGAAGAAAATGGGTTGGGAGTGGAGATATACATGTCATCTACCAAATCTAGCAACATTATGCGGGTTTGACGTCCTTCCTTGCTCAAAATCATCTCCTCAGAAACTGCCAACAGCACCCCCATGAAGTCTGTGAAATATGATTTCTAATTCAGAATCCAGATACTTAACAAATTAACTATTATCAGACATGCATGGGAGTATAGAAACAAACTTCGAAACTCACCTAGCAGATATTCATAGCGCCCATTAGTTTTTACTATGTCGGAGGTCTTCACAAGTGACAATCCTAAGCAAGGAATAGAGTAGTTTGGGCGGGGCACCATTTTGGTGCTCGCATTGAATATAAGCTTGAAATCATGTGATGCTGCTCGGAATTTTCCCACGTTACGCATAAGCCCAATATTAGTCACCTTGTACACCTCCCCTCAACAGCTGTATGGGCAAACTTGAGCATGTGAGGCTTCAGAATTGTAGCCTCAATCCTTGAACCCTGAAAAAAGAAAGAATCTAGTCAGTCAACCATTGTGAAGGAAAATCATTTGCTCATAAATAAAAAAAATTAAACACCTCCTGATCAACGAACACCATCTGAGTAGCATACGGGTCGTGTGGGGTAGCTACATAACTCATTTTCCACACCCTCACAAGTTTAACAACCAACCTCCAGTTCTCTTTCCGTCCACACAAGCTCTTAAGGTTATGAACACATGCTGGAACCAAAGCCATTATAAGTTTAATAGGTGAACTAAAAAGGAAACAAATTCGAGACGGGAAGCAAGAACGGGAGGGAAATGCGTATGATATCAGAAAAAAAAAAGATAGAATGAAGGGACACACATTGCCTATTTATACATTTCGGGAACCCAAATAATGTTCATTCTCTCCCTCCAAAACTCATTTCTAAGTTTGAATTTCAAAGAAAACACTGAACATGTGGTAAATTCCCCATGTAAATGATCCAATCTAAGTAGGCGGCAAAACCTGTTGTTCCATACTGACTCTTTCCATATATCTATATATATACTAACCTTCTATACTTATTCATATACTTATTCATATACTAATATATTAATTAATAGTAGTAAAAAAATTCACTTTTTTTCTTAAACATCACACGGTCTTTCATGCAGTCTTTCATGCATTGAAGAACTACTTTCAGAAAAACTAAAAACTGGAAAAAATTGAAGTGACCCTTGTCATCGAAAATAAAAAATTTGTACACATTATTTCATTTCATATATACTAACAAATCAATTTCATTTGCTTAAAAATCAATAAATAAATTTCAAACACAAACTGATTCCAATATAAATAAAAAAAACATCTAATTGAGTTAATCAGACTTACCTAGAAAATATTTTACACACCTTTTAACCATGAAAAGTGATTACAAACTATTTAAATAATAATCTGCACAAATTTTCATTTCCAATACTTACAGATCAATTTCGTCACTTACATGTACTTACAATTCAACAAAATCATTTTTTAAAAATAATTTGATTTTAAAACAATTACAAAAATTTTAAAAAAAAATCCAATTGAGCTAATCACACTTACCGAAAAAAAAAATTTACATACCTTTTAACCATGAAAAGTCATTATAAACTAATTAAATACTTCTACATATTTTTCATTTTTAATTTTTAAATACTTACAAATCAATTTCATGTACTTAGAATTCAATTTTTTTTAAAAAAAACTGAGTTTGATTATAAAACAATAAAAAACATCCAATATAGTTAATCACAATTACCTAGAAATAATAACACCTATTTATTCAATAAATTATTTTTCAAAAATCAGTTTCATTATTAAACAATAAAAAACATCCAATATAGTTAATCACACTTACCTAGAAATAATAACACCTTTTTACCATGAATAATGATTAGAAACTAATTAAATACTTGTCAAATTGTAAAGGTTTAGATTAAATAAAAAGACAATTAATGTAATTTTTATGTAAATTGTTAATTAGCTGGAGGCCTAGGGACACACCACCCCTATGGGTGTCACAAACCCATTTGTTCAAGGGCTGGAAGAATTCAGAAAACACCACCCTCCACCCTTCACCAGAGCTTATGACCCCGAGGCTGCAAACCCATGGCTCAATACCATGAACAAGATCTTTGAAGTCATGGTGTGCTCCGACGAGTTCAAGGGTCGTTTTGCCACCTACATGTTACAAGGGGAGGTCGAGAATTGGTGGAAGGTTGCTAGGGCCGGGTTGACTCCTCTAGAAACTCCGCTCACTTGGGAGGGGTTCCAAGCGGCATTCCTAGAGAAGTACTTCTCGGAGCCGGTAAGGCAACGCAATGAGATGGAGTTCCTGCAAATGGAGCATGGAGACATGACGGTGGGCCAGTACGTGGCAAAATTTGAAGAACTTGCCAAGTACCACTCGTTGCTCCAAGCCAATCCTAATGAGGGTTGGAAGTGTACCCATTTTGAGTCGGGCCTGAAGCCTGAAATCAAGAAAACCGTGGCGATTCTCTAGCTAAAGGAGTTCCTTGCTTTGGTCACCAAGTGAATGGTGGCAGAGCAAAACATGGTGGAAGAGGTACACCCAAGCCCATGGCGAAGACTTGGGTGGACGGCAAGAGGAAGAGGGATGGTGCACCTGCAGGAAGGAACAACCGACCTCATTTTCAGGGAGGCATGGGCAAACAAATTGCTCTACCCTCCACCCCCGCTACTCCTACTTGCCCTAAGTGTGGTAAGGGCTATAGGGGTGAGTGCCTGGCTGGTCAGAGAAAATGTTGTTATTGCTTCGAGGCAGGTCACTATGATGGAGAGTGCTTGAAGAAGAAGAAGAAGATGTTGAAAAACAGGGAAACACTAGAAGGGGGTTGTTGAATAGTGTTTCAATGGAAACTTTTTTGTTTCAAATATTTTGAAAGTTTAGCTTCTGAAAATCTTCAGATGATAAGTATCAGTCTGAAGGTTTTGATTATCTTCTGAAAAACTTTCAGGTTAAAAGAGATTATAAACTTTACTTGATTCGGATAATAAGTTTTCACTTGAATACTTTTTCAATCCCCTTGTTAGAATAAAAACAAAATTGAAATAGCTAAAGGGATAGAGAAAACTTAGCCAAGAATTTATCCTGGTTCACTCACAACCACCGTGAGCTACGTCCAGTCCCAAGGCAAAACCAGCACCTGGATTTCCACTATTCTTGCAAGAATACAAGTATTCATTTCTTTCAAGCCTCTTCAGGCTCTACAACAAGTATTTTTTCTTTCACCAAGCCTCTTCAGGCTCTCAGACACTTATCCAAGTGTAACCCAAGTATTCTTTCAGACAGAAAGCCTCTCTAGGCTTAACAACCCAAACTCTTCTAAGTTTAAACAAGAAAGGAATTGAGTTCACTATCTTCATATGACATCTACGAATTATAGAGTACAAATAACTGAGACTTTCTTAGAATATGAAAATGAATAATTGTACAAAGAATATCAGATTTTGATTTTTGCAGTGTGTAGTTTCTTTGATTGAAATGCTTCTCCCTATTCAATTCTTCATGGGACGTATTTATAGTCTCCAAGGAATAAATGCTCGTTGCCAAATAGCATTTAATGCATTCAGAATACGTTTGACACAGCTCTGTTCAAAGCAAACTGAGCAGAAACAGGTGCAGCAGGTCTGTGCACACAAAGCAATCTGGCAGGAGCAGCAGCGTTGCAGACTTTCCTTAAATGTGCTAAACATTTGAACGAGGAAGAAAAGCATCTCTGATTCTTATGTTGAAGTAGGTAAGATTTTGATTTGAACGTTCCTCGTACTCAGCAACATCTTCCAAGGTCAAACCATTGTCCTGAAGACTTCATCTTTCAGATGCAAGGGATGCTTCAGATGAACTTCTCTTCTTCAGACGATGTTAGGTCTTCAGACGATCTGAAGCTTCAAATGATGTTTCACACTTTTTATGATCTGAAACAAAACAGAATATTGTGAAAGTATATTGCCACAAATCCATCTGACTTTTTATATTTGTTCATTAAAACACTTTAAGGGAATAAGACTTAAAGTACTTAATTATATAAATTTTTGAGACTCAACAATCTCCCCCTTTTTAATGATGACAAATATAAAATATTCTGAAATCTGAAAAAGGGTTTAAAAAGATTTTGAGTTTAGAAAATTCTCCCCCTTAACCAGATGTTCCTTCTGAGATACATGTTCTCCTTCTGAAATAATCGTTCTGAAGCAATCTCTGAAGAACTCATGCTTTTTTTATTTTGCACTTTCAGAAATTTATTAGTCTTAAACAACCAATATTTAATAACAACCAATATTTAATATTCCCCCTTTTGTCATCAATGAAAAAGGGTAAGCAACAGACAGAGCAATAAAGTCAAAACAACAAACATCAACACAGATAAATGCAACAACCAAGTCATGCATGAAACTTGTTCAGAATGTGTCAAACATAAACAAAAAAAAGCAAAAAGCGAAACTGAAATAGTTAAGACATGACAGCATCATTAACTACATGGAAAGCCTTCTCAGAGCCTGCTTAAATATGGCTTGCATGGCTTGCTTCTGATTATCCAGCTCAGCAACAACTGCTTCCTTCAGTTCATTGTGACTAGCCTTGATCTATGCATGTGCAGTGATAAGCTGATCTGACTTTTGTATGAAGGCTTCCTTCTGAGTGCTCAGAGCATAGTGCTCTCTGGAAAAAGCAACCAATTCAGTTTCAAGATTTTCTTCAAAGAATATCAAGGAGATGTGCCTGTTGGTGAAGCGGTAGTACTGAAATCCATGAGGAAGATTGAACTTCGGAGGGTCTGAGACTCGAAAGATAAACTCTGGTCTTTTGAAAAGAAAGTTGACTCTCCATTTAGGGTGAAATTCCCTTGCAGAGAAATGTGAAAAGGGAAATCTCCCTCTAAAGAAAGTAGGTGTTTCCAGGGTAGTGTTCTTGCCAACTCTCACCAGGGAATCAGCATCATCCAACCTAGCCCCAAATGAGCTACCTTCCTTCTCAACCAGGTTCCAGTGGTAATTCCACATTGCTTCAGACAGAGAATGATCTATCCCTTGTTTTTCAGGAATGTAGTCATACAACCCTTCCCAATCTTCATCAAATAAGACCCTTGGTTCAAATTCTTCATCTGATACCACACCTTTGCCTTTCCTAGGAGAGGTCTCAGCAAAAGGATATCTACGGATAATCCTGTCAGTCTATACCAGAATAGAAGTTGAAAGCTTGGTGTGTACATTTCTGGGAGGTCTGAAGTCTTTCTTCCCAAAGGAGCTTGAGTATTTGTCAACTAGCTCAGACTCAAGGCACAATATCCTCACAGCAACCCAGTCTTCATAGGATAAAGAGTGATGATCCTGAGAGAAAGGATCCAGTACTCTCCACTTATGACAAGGGTTGAGCACTCCATACCTTATCTGTAACGCCATATTTTCTAAATTCAGAACTTAGTCCGTTGGAAACTAAATCCAAAATTTTCGAAATCAAATCGCGCCATTTCGACTATCAAACATCACAATTCGATAAGAAACCAACGATAACTTATACAATTTGTGAATAACTCAAACTTTATATACATATACATAATCTGTAATAAATACATAACTAGCCCAAAGGCTACAACTAAGCATCTCTAATATCAAACAAGTATACATAAGTGGTCCTATACAACCCCAAAAGACTCTAAGCTCCAACAAATAAAAGACTCCTGCTCTCAAATCACTGATCCCTGCCAGGAGGTACCTGCACACCTAGATTGTGTCCACAAAACGCGTGGTGAGACTAATGTCTCAGTGAAGCATAACTATGCATATGCAGTGTAGGGAAAAATCAATCACTAACTAATATGCAACCATAATCATAATCATATCTGAAATCAAATAAATGCACTAATGATGCAACTCACTGCTGTGCCCAGCAGGCATGATCTTATCACTTAAACTGGAGTTAGAACTGAGCTCAGACTACGGGAAACGTCTTTCTCGGGGACATATCCCACCCATTACTGGACCGAAGTAAAGTTTTCACATAATTATTCAATTTTCTTAACTCACAGCACGAAGGCCGACTTATTTAACTCACGGTCGAAACCGGCTTATAATTCAATGAACTGAAAACTGATAAACAAATATTTCACAATCTCGTAAGTTTCGTAATTTTGTAACCTAAGGTTCCTAATATCAAAATAACATGTTTTCAGACTTAATCACCTTAATCATCATACAATTATCACTAATTCAACATCAATGAGCATAAGAAAGGGAAATCCAAGGGTAGGGTTCATGCGTAGAATCAAAGAAATCGAAATGTGAAGGTTTGTGAGTTACACTCACCTATTCTTGGTGTTCAAAGGAAGAAGAGTAGGAATAGGGTGGATTACTTCACGATTCTGTGCTCCAATCTCCCTTCTCAAGCCTCAATTTAAGCTCTCTCTCTCTCTAGAAACTCAGACTCTCTCTCTATACTTAGAAAAGAAGAAGAAAGGAAAGTGAAAATTATGAGGCTGAAAGAGAAATCTGGTGACTTAAGTGGATTTTCGCTCAAGCGAGATATTCTCGCTTGAGCGAGTAAGACTTTTGCATGCAAAAATACGAATTTTCACTCAAGCGAATCAAATTTGCTTGAGCGAAAATGACCCAAGAAAAATACCCTCTCTGGACGATTTTCGCTTGAGCGAATTTTCTTTCGCTTGAGCGAAAATTGTCCAAAGAGCCTCTCCTAGACCTCTGATTTTCGCTCAAGCGAGAACTTACTCGCTTAAGCGAATTTTATAGCATCTGAACTTTAAATTTTCTCTGCATAATTCGCTTAAGCGAATCCATTTCGCTTGAGCGAAAACCCTGAACTTTGGTTTTCCACCCAAGTCTTATCTCCTAATTTCTTAAACTTCCTTCCCTTAATTAGTAACACATAAACCTCTATTTTTCATCTAATGAATTATTAGAAAATCTAATTTGTGGGATGGTACATTATCTTCTCCAAAGCATCTGAAATGCTTCCTCCCCCTGAACTGATAAATCTTCTTTTTCTTGCTTCAGCAGCAGACTCCAAAATCAGCCTTGAGGGTGGATGTTTAATGATAGGAGCAGCTTCTTTGAAGAACATCAACTCTTTATAAAGGTTGGGAAATCTGGGAATTTTGAGCCTTTCTTCAAGAGGAACATTGTAAAACTTGTGTGATATTTCAGCTGCCCACAACCGTTGCTTATTGTTCTCAACAGTTAGACTCAGATCAAGGGTGGGTTCTCTTCTCAAATCTCTAGTTTTCTCCTTCAGCAGCTCAGCCCTAGTCAAAGGAATATTACCTCCAAACCATACACAGCTTGAATCTTCATTATCAGTGTTAAGTTCAAAATATCCTAAGAGAGATTAAGATGAAGATGAATGTGATGGTGAAGGTGGGGGTGGGGGTGGGGGTACTTCTTCTGTGGTGCTTACCACCTTAGGTGGAAGAGAATGAGCTTCATCCTCTGAAGTGGATACATTGCCAAAAATGACTCCAGGCCTTTTAGCATGAGCCACAGGTCCTTCATCAGCTTGCATCTTTAACTTCAGTTCCTCCAGCTTCTTCTTCCTCTGATCCTCAGCTACTTTCTGAAACTCAACTGCATCCTCTTGATGGATGCTTTTGCTTCTAGTGACTCTCTGAGGAGCCTCATCAACAGGAGCAAACAGTCTTCTCTTCTTTTGTCTTTTTGCTTGAGCACTGGCTCTTCTTCTCTTGAGCTTGTTTTCTTACTCAATTCTAGCATCTTCCAAAAAGCTTGCTGAGCAGCAACAGCAAGTGCAAAGTCTTGTTTTTCTTGTTCTTCCTTCTACTTTCTTTCTTCTTCAATTTCCTCTACTACCTATCTGATATCTGCCTCAGGTAAACTGGTAACAATAGGAACAGCCTGAATAGGCTCAGATACATCAACAGCTTCAACCACAAGATGTTCAGATTCTAACTTGTTGATGTCCTCCTCATGTCCTCCCAGAGTGAGAGCAGGCTGAGTAGCAACAGTATAAGTTTCAGTTGCCTGACCCACAATCTCAGAGGTGTGTGCAAGCAAATTATGAGCAGGTTCAGAAAATCAGAACTGAACTTCCTTCTCAATAGATACTTCCTTCTGAAGCACTTTGGTTCTCTTCTTCTTGACAATCTTGGTGGGAGTTTGTGCTGAGACAAACTTGTCTTTATGAGGATCTCCAGTAATCTCATCCTCAATAATATCTAAGACCTTATGAGGGCTTTTTCCAGTTCTTCTAGCCTTGTCTTTTACAGCTTCTTCTACCAGGGTCTTCTCAGGTGAGGGCTTCTTCACAGCAATGCCCATCCTCTTTATGTTCACCAAAGAGAATAGAGCGAGACCCCTATGATCATAGAGCTTCTCAATGGGAACTTTGAATTTCAGAAGAATCTTGGTGATGAGAGTGGTGTGAGTATAGCTTGCTGCTGAATCATTCACCCTGTTCAGCATGTTGTAGAGGACGATCCTGGGAAGGTTCAGAGGCTTCTTGTCCAGGGGATTAATCACACAATACCTCTAGAGTTCAGAAACATGATTCTTGCTTCCAGACTTGGGCAAAATACAGCAACCCAAAATAGCATGGAGAATCCTTACCTTAGGATGCATGAGAGAGCTCTTCAGTTTCATGAGATCTTCAATCTCGTACAACTTCTTGGTGAACTTCTTAGTTCCACCATTCCTCAACTCCCATTCTGGAGAGAACATTTCTCCAGAGTTTGGAACACCAGTTACAGAAGCAATGGTGTCAGCATCCACTATGATCTTCACACCTAGCACAATGGTCTTCAACCCGTGATACTTCCCATCCTGAGTTGAAATATCTTCAGCATTTTTCCAGAAGTCAACCACACTTTGTTCATGCCATGCACAGTCTATGGCAGAGAAGTTGGTTCATCCACATGTGATGATCACATTTTTATTCACACTTTGCATAATTAATCTTAGCTTTCTTGGGCTCTAATTGTGATTAAATCCACTGTTTTAATTGGAATTTACCAAATTGGGCTTAATTGGGCTTTAACTGCAAATGTTGTTTAAATTCGGATTTTTAAGCCTACTGACCTACATGTCTAGTTTTGATGATACCTGGAGCTGAAAGGTGTCCGATTTGAGTGATTCCAGTGGCATTGGAAAGCTAACTTCCGGGGATTTAATTTGATATGCTATATAACCATATTCCCATGAAGAAATTAGGAGCAGTTGTTGTTTCAAAATCGCCTACTGTTGCTGTCTGTCACAAGTCCGAATTTGATTAGTTTTGTAATTAGTTTGTGGGCCTGTTTTAATTAATTTCGGCCTAATTAAGGCCTAATCAGTTTGTTAATGATTTAGGCTCTATAAATAGGTGTGTTGCTGAGTGGTTTGGACACTTTACTCTCATTTTTCAGATTTTAGAAAAAAAAGACTCTTCACTTTCGCTCTTTTTCTCTCTTCTTCCAAATTCGGTTTTCTCTCTTCTTATTCCTCTTCTTGCAATTTCGGATTCTCCACTTCCTCCATGGAAGGCTGAGAATTGAGGATTGATTCTCAAGTATCATGAGCATTGGATGTTGAGGTTCTTTAATTGAATTTCGAATTTTAATTTTCTGTGCAAATTCCTTCTTCTCCTAATCTCTATAATTCTAGGTTATTGAATCTTGAATTGGATGAATGCTTATTGAATTCGGTTTTTGATTCATGATCTGAAATTAACATTTTAGTTTGCTTAATTCTAAAATGTATCCACTGTTTGCTTAACTCATTAGGTTAGGGATTAGGTTCTTGATACAAATTTGCTTAATCTTTGTATGAGATTGTTAAGAATTGATTGATGCTTCATTGATTAATTCGGATTTGCTAAGGAAATTGAAATAAATCTCTGAATCCGTGGGACATCCAAATGCGAATGAGCTTGTGAATCAATCTGTTTTTGTTGAATTGAATTAGGAATTTCGAATTCTGTTTTAGGAAATTTGAACTTGTCATGAACAAAGAAAATCCCCTGAATGTGTGTATGTGTTGCTATGAGATTGAAATTCTGAATTTGTAATTGGATTCCTTGAGAGAGACGACTTTGGGTTAATCAACCTACTGCACTTTAATTCATTTTATTTGGTTGACTACGACCTCGATCAACATGCTTCGAAAATCTCAGAAAGATAGATGCCACCAGCTTGAAGTTCATCCAGGCTCACAGTCCTGGAAGGCACAACCTGACCTCCTGTAGACTTCTTGGATGCCATTGATAAAAGCTTGAGAGAATGAGAGCTTGAAGAGACAGAGAGCTTAGGGCACAAGGAATAGCAAAGACTTACAGAAGAGAGAGTGTGAGTAGAGCCTGTAACCGTTGACAACACGTCTTTAAATAGCCGTCACAACAGTAATGATAGCAGTTGCAGTCTCGGAGAACATGCAATCGTGCTGAGAACAATTACTCAGAGAAGGAGACCAAACGTTTCAGCTTGCCACGTCATCAGACTGAGTTACTTCATATGCACAAGATATTTCAGATGATGTGCATGTTCAGACACAACATACATTCAGATGATGCATGTTCAGATGCAAGCAATCATTTTTCAGACAGAGCCAAGATATTCAGATTATCTCTTGTGAACTTAAATCTATCTTCAGTTAGGGGCTTTGTGAATATATCTGCCCATTGATGTTCAGTATCAATTAACTTTATATCAAAAACTCCTTTCTGAACATAGTCTCTAATGAAGTGGTGCTTGATTTCTATATGCTTTGCCCTAGAATGTTGAATAGGATTTTTAGATAAGTTTATTGCACTTGTGTTATCACACATTACAAGAATGGAATGAACATCATTATTAAAATCTTCTAACTGATATTTTACCCATAGCAGTTGTGAACAACAACTGGCTGCAGCAATATATTCAGCTTCAGCTATAGAAAGCAATTGTGCTTTGCCTTTTGCTGGACCAGCTGATCATGTTGTCTCTAATGAAGTGACAACCTCCGCTGGTTGATTTTCTTTCAATTCTATCTCCAGCAAAATCAGCATCACAAAATCCCACTAACCTGCAATCCTTACTTCTTTTATAGCAAAGACCAAGATTAGTAGTGCCATTTAAATATCTGAAAATTCTCTTTACAACCTTGTAATGAGTAGTTCTTGGATTAGATTGAAATCTAGCACAGAGGCACACACTGAACATTATGTCAGGTCTGCTTGTTGTTAGATACAATAATGAACCAATCGTTCCTCTGTACAAGGTTTGGTTTACTGGTTCTTCCCCTTCATCTTTGCTGAGAGCAGCAGAAGGATGCATAGGAGTTGGCATGGGCCTGCAATCACTCATGTTGAACTTCTTAAGCATTTCTTTTGTATATTTTTCCTGATGGATCCATATAAAATCAGATTGTTGCTTTATCTGAAGTCCTAGGAAGAACTTAAGTTCTCCCATCATGCTCATCTCAAACTCAGATTGCATAAGCTTAGAAAATTCCTTGCATAATGAAGAATCGGTAGAACCAAATATAATGCCATCCACATATATCTGAACCAGAATGAAATCTTTGTTGGACATTTTTATGAAAAGAGTTGTATCTACTTTTCCTCTTTGAAAACCATTTTTGATTAAAAAATTGCTCAATCTATCATACCAAGCTCTTGGGGCTTGTTTCAGACCATAAAGAGCCTTTTTCAGTTTGAAAACATGTTCTGGAAAAGTAGTATCTTCAAAGCCAGGGGGTTGTCTAACATAGACCTCTTCCTTAATGAATCCATTGAGAAAGGCACTCTTTACATCCATCTGATATAAGGTGATGCCATTATTTACTGCATAAGAGAGTAAAATCCTAATGGCTTCAAGCCTAGCTACAGGGGCAAAGGTTTCAGTGAAATCAATACCTTCTTGCTGATTGTAGCCCTGAACAACAAGCCTGGCCTTGTTTCTGACCACTTTTACTTCTTCTGACAGCTTGTTTCTGAACACCCATTTGGTTCCTATTATAGTTTTCCCATGGGGTTTAGGTAGAAGTGTCCAGACATCACTCCTAGCAAATTGGTTCAGCTCTTCTTGCATGGCTAGGATCCACCCTTCATCATGCAGAGCTTCCTCAATACTTTTAGGTTCAATTTCAGAGAGAAGTGCAAGATTGTTCAAGCTTCTAAGCCTTGATCTTGTTCTAACTCCTTCTGAAGTGTCACCTATTATTTGCTCTCTTGGATGATGAGTTATGTATCTCCAATCACGATTGTGAGGGAGTACACACTCTGTCTGAGACTCAACAATGTTGGTCTGAGAAGGTCCAGCTTCAGACACAGGTTCAGTCTTTTGCTCAGCAGCTCCTTCAGATGATCCTTCAGATTTTACATCTGGATTTATCTGCATACCTGCAAAATCCTCTTCTAGATATGATAGTTCCCTATCAGTCTCTTTAAAGTCATTGAATCTTACATGAATAGATTCTTCCACAGCTAAGGTTCTTGAGTTATATACTCTGTAAGCCGTAGAGGTTTCAGAATATCTAATAAAGAAACCTTTATCAGACTTAGCATCAAATTTTCCTAAATCATCTTTAGTGTTAAGTATAAAACACTCACATCCAAAGATATGGAAGTAGGAAATGTTGGGTTTTCTTCCTTTCCACAGTTCATATGGAGTCCTTTTGAGAATTGGTCTTACCAAAATTCTATTTTGAGTGTAACATGTTGTGTGAACAGCTTCTGCCCAAAAGGATGTAGGTAGATTGCTTGAAATGATCATGGTTCTCCCCATCTCTTGCAAGCTTCTGTTCTTTCTCTCAACAACCCCATTTTGCTGAGGTGTCCTAGCAACAGAGAAATTGTGTGAGATCCCATTCTCATCACATAACAGTCTGAAGCTTGAGTTTTCAAACTCTCTACCATGATCACTTTTGATAACAGATATGCAGATTCCTTTCTCATTATGCACCTTCTTATAGAATTTTGTGAAATTCTCAAAGGTTTCCTCTTTGCTTCTTAGGAATATAACCCATGTAAATCTTGTATAGTCATCAACAATGACCAATTCATACTTCTTTTTGCTAAGACTCTCAGTTCTAATAGGACCAAACAAATCCATGTGAAGTAGTTCTAAAGGTCTGCTGGTTGAAACAACATTCTTACTCTTAAAAGAGTTTCTATTTTGTTTCCCTTTCAGACAATTTTCACATAAAATATCAGATTTGAATGAAAGCTTGAGTAAACCTTTAACCAGATTGTGTTTGGTTAGCTTTGAGATTAATCTCAAGCTGGCATGCCCAAGTTTCTGATGCCAAATCTGTTTTTCATCTTCAATTGAAACAAAACACTTCACATTTTGACTTGCAAGTTCCTATAGATCAATCTTGTACACATTATTGTGTCTCTTAGCAGAAAAGAGGATATGGTCTGAAGCATCTTTGACTATACAGCCTTCTTTAGTGAAAGATACAACATATTCATTGTCACATAATTGACTTATGCTTAGAAGATTATGTTGTAGTCCTTCCACTAGAAGCACATTCTTAATTAGGGAAAGAGGAGTTATACCTACTGTCCCAATACCAGTGATCTTACCTTGCTGATTTCCACCAAAGGTGACCACTCCACCTGCCTTGGGTCTAAGGCTTTGGAACAAACACCTTTCTCCCGTCATGTGTCGCAAGCACCCACGGTCCAGGTACCATTTGTGGTGTTTCTTTTGTCCTATTAAACACATCTGCAATAGGAACAATTAAACTCTAGGGTACCCATACCTTCTTGGGTCCTCTTTTGTTAGTTTTGGGTCTTATTTTCCCTCTGTGTCTACACTGGGACTCCACATTTCCAGGTTTCTAGCCTAATAATCTGTTCAGATTATGAGTTCCTTTGACAAATCTGGCCAGATCCAGAGTTAATTCTCTAATCTTGCTTTTGAGCTTTTTATTCTCTTTTACAAGATTATCAGAATTATTAGGATCTTGCTGAAGCAGCTTTTCTTTTTGCAAAATTTCATTTTCTAAAGCAGCTTGAGTAAAAGCTCTTGAAAGTTCTTTAAACTCATTGAACAGCTCTCTGCTACATTCAATAAGGTCATCATACTGATCTTGTAGAGTTTGAGGAATTACCTCAGAGTCTGAACTGTCTGAAGAAGGTAGACTTGCCATCAGACACAAATTTGCTACTTCTGAAGTATCATCCTCTTCTTCTGAAGTGGAATCATCCAAATCTTCCCATGTTGCCATCAATCCTTTCTTTTTCTTGAAAATTTTCTTCTTCTGAAAGGTTGGCTTCCTTAACTTGGGGCAATCAGCCTTCATGTGACCTGGCTGTTTGCACTCAAAACAGGTAATTTTGTCAGTGTTAAACGATTCTTTACCTAACTTACCTTGTTTGAAGTTGGAAGGTTGAGATCTTCTGAATCTCCCTTTTCTTTGTAGCATCTTCTTAATTTTCTTGCTGAGAAGAGCGAGATCTTCATCTTCTGAACAACCTTTAGATTCAGTATCTCCATCTGAAGTGTCCTCTGCTTGCATGGATTTCATGTTACCATGCCTAATTTGTCTGGCCTTGGAGTTCAATGCTAGTGATTTCTTCTTGGTGTCATCTTCCCCAAGTTCTAACTCATGGACTTTGAGAGAGCCCAATAGTTCCTCCATTCTAAGAGAGTTTAAATCTTTAGCTTCTTGAATGGCAGTAACCTTGGGTCTCCAGGACTTTGGTAAGCTTCTTAGAATCTTTCGATTGTTATCTCCAGATTCAAAGGTTCTTCCCAATGACCTGAGTCCATTAGTTATCGTCTGAAACCTTCCAAACATTTGATCTATGGTTTCAGACTCTTCCATCTTGAACATCTCATATTGATGTACAAGCATACTGATCTTGGATTGCTTTACAGTCTCAGTTCCTTCATGAGCTGCTGCAATAGTATCCCAGATCTCCTTGGCAGATGAACAACCATGAACCTTCTCATATTCTGACTTGTTCAAGGAACATATCAGATAGAGTTTGGCCTTGGCATTTAATTGAACTCGAGCCTTCTGCTCCAAGGTCCATTCAGCTTTTGGTATGGGCAATCCAGAATGCATGGGAACATAGTCTCCATCAGTAACCACATCCCAAACATCAATGTTGTTGCTTTCAATAAACAACTACATACGATCCCTCCAATACTGGTAATCCACTCCATTGAATGTTGGGGTCTCGTGATGGAGGCTCCTTCAATGATGTACCGTCTGTTACTGGTAGAAGTTTCCATATGGATCTTTGTCCTCTGCACTGATTAGATTCTAACCCCGAGGATAAGCTCTGATACCAACTGTTGAAAAATATGGAAACACTAGAAGGGGAGTTGAATGGTGTTTCAATGGAAACTTTTTTATTTCAAATATTTTGAAAGTTTAGCTTCTGAAAATCTTCAGATGATAAGTATCAGTCTGAAGGTTTTGATTATCTTATGAAAAACTTTCAAGTTAAAAAGAGATTATAAACTTGACTTGATTCAGATAATAAGTTTTCACTTGAATACTTTTTCAATCCCCTTGTTAGAATAAAAACAGAATTGAAATAGCTTAAGGGATAGAGAAAACTTAGCCAAGAATTTATCCTGGTTCACTCACAACCACCGTGAGCTACGTCCAGTCCCAGGGCAAAACCAGCACCTGGATTTCCACTATTCTTGCAAGAATACAAGTATTCATTTCTTTCAAGCCTCTTCAGGCTCTACAACAAGTATTGTTTCTTTCACCAAGCCTCTTCAGGCTCTCAGACACTTATCCAAGTCTAACCCAAGTATTCTTTCAGACAGAAAGCCTCTCCAGGCTTAACAACCCAAAGTCTTCTAAGTTTAAACAAGAAAGATATTTAGTTCACTATCTTCAAATGATAGCTACGAATTATAGAGTACAAATAACTGAGACTTTCTCAGAATATGAAAATGAATAATTGTACAAAGAATATCAGAGTTTGATTTTTGCAGCGTGTAGTTTCTTTGATTGAAATGCTTCTCTCCATATTCAATTCTTCTTGGGACGTATTTATAGTCTCCAAGGAATAAATGCCCATTGCCAAATAACATTTAATGCATTCAGAATACGTTTGACACAACTCTGTTCAAAGCAAACTGAGCAGAAACAGGTGCAGCAGGTTTGCGCACATAAAGCAATCTGGCAGGAGCAGCAGCGTTGCAGACTTTCCTTAAATGTGCTAAACATTTGAATGAGGAAGAAAAGCAACTCTGATTCTTATGCTGAAGTAGGTAAGATCTTGATCTGAACGTTCCTCGTACTCAGCAACGTCTTCCAAGGTCAAACCATTGTCCTGAAGACTTCATCTTTCATATGCAAGGGATGCTTCAAATGAACTTTTCTTCTTCAAAGGATAAACGCTCTTCAGACGATGTTAGGTCTTCAGACGATCTGAAGCTTCAAATGATGTTTCACATTTTTTATGATCTAAAACAAAACAGAATATTGTGAAAGTATATTGCCACAAATCCAGCTGAATTTTTATATTTGTTCATTAAAACACTTTAAGGGAATGAGACTCAAAGTAGTTAAGTATATAAATTTTTGAGACTCAACAGAAGAAGGATCAGTCCAAACCCCAAGCTACAAGGAGGGTCTTTACCCTTAGTGGGGAGGCGGCGGCTAAGGCCAATAATTTGATGCAATGTATGTGTATTCTTAATGAGGTTCCTTTGATTGTATTGTATCATTCTGGGGCATCCCACTCATTTATTTCTTATGATTGTGTGGAAATATTGAAATTGCATATGTCACCCCCCTTACCCTTTGACTTGAATGTTCTTACCCCGGCCAAAGAGGCAATTCCCACTTCCCTTGCATGTTTAAACTGTTCTATTGCGATTCAAGGGAAGTCTTTCATTGTTGACCTTATTTGTTTACTTTTGCGTGGTATTGATGTCATTTTGGGCATGAATTGGTTATCCCGTAATTAGGTTCTTCTAGATTGTTTTAATAAAGAGATTATTTTTCCATATCTTCCTGTTCCCTCAAGAGAGAAACCTTCATGCTTACTTTCTAGCTATACTCAAATTTCCGAATGCCTATCTGATGGGAGTTGTTGTTTCATTTTACTGCTTTCCTCAACTGTAGAGTCTAAATCCAACTTGAATATCATAGCTACTGTTAGGGAGTTCCAGGATGTTTTCCCTAGTGACGTAACCACCCTACCTCCGGACCGAGAGATTGAGTTTCCAATAGACCTGGTGCCGGGAACTGGGCCTATCTCCAAAGCCCCCTATAGGATGTCACCCTTAGAGATGAGTGAACTTAAGAAGCAGCTAGAGGAGTTAATCGAGAAAAAGTTCATTAGACCTAGTGTACCACCTAAGGGAGCACCAATGCTCTTGGTTAAAAAGAAAAATAGGAGTATGAGGTTGTGTGTAGACTTTAGGCAGTTGAATAAGGTAACCATTAAAAATAAATAACCTTTACCTAGGATAGACGATCTTTTAGACCAACTTAGGGGGAGCGTCGATTTTCTCTAAGATGGACTTGAGATTAGGTTATCACCAGATTAAAATAAAGTGTGAGGACATTCCAAAAACTGCCTTTAGAACTAGATACGGGCACTATGAGTACTTGGTGAAGCCTTTTGGATTAACCAATGCTCCTGCGGTGCTCATGGATTACATGAATCGGATTTTCCGGCGCTACCTGGATAAGTTTGTTGTCGTGTTCATCGATGATATCCTTATCTCCTCCCAAACCTTAGAGGAGTACGAACAACATCTTAGGACTGTGTTGGGGGTACTGAGGGAGAAAAAGTTATTTGCCAACCCTGAGAAGTGTGAGTTTTGGATGGATAGGGTTCATTTCCTATGGCATGTCATCTCTAAGAAAGGGGTATATGTAGACCCTAGTAAGATAGAGGCTGTGGTCGAATGGGAGAGACCCAGGTCCGTTACTGAGGTCAGAAATTTCCTAGGCCTAGCTGGTTACTGCCGGAAATTTATTAAGGGATTCTGCCAGTTAGCCTTGCCTCTCACTAGGCTGACCCGTAAGGGTCATGCTTTTGTATAGGATGAGAAATGTGAGAAGAGTTTCTTGGAACTCAAGGAGAGATTGACTACCACCCCGGTTTTAGTGTTACCAGACCTGTCTAAACCCTTTGAGGTTTATACTGATGCATCAGCAAAGGGTTTAGGTTGTGTGTTGGTGCAGGAGAGGAGAATGGTGGCCTATGCCTCCAGGAAGCTTAGGCCCCATGAGGAGAAATACCTCACCCATGATCTAGAACTAGAAGTTGTGGTTTTTGCCCTCAAGATCTGGAGGCATTACCTCTATGGAGTTAAGTTTGAGGTTTATGGCGATCATAAGAGCCTTAAGTATCTCTTTGATCAGAAGAAGCTTAATATGAGGCAGAGGAGATGGATGGAGTTCTTGAAAGATTATCATTTTGAGCTGAAATATCATCCGGGCAAGGCCAATGTAGTGGTTGATGCCCTGAGTAGGAAGTCTTTCCATGCATCATCCATGATTGTACGAGAATTGGAACTGATGGAGGAATTTAGGAACCTCAAGTTAGATGTGAGCATTGAGGGAAACCGCTGTAGCCTCTTTAGGCTAGAAGTTACCAATGAGTGGAGAATTAGAGTCAAGGAAGCCCAGGCATTAAATTCATATCTTCAGGCCCGTAAAGGACAACCGGGTTTCACCGAATCAAGTGATTGGATAATTCTTTTCCAAGGGACAGTCTGTGTCCACAAGGGGGTAGTCTCAGGCAAGAAATTTTAGAGGAGGCCTATAGGAGCAAGTTCACGGTGCATCCTGGGATTACCAAGATGTACCAAGACTTGAAAAGCATGTTTTGGTGGGATGGCATGAAGAAGGAGGTAGTGAGTATGTTTCTAGGTGCTTAGTATGCCAACAGGTCAAGATAGAACATCAGAAACCCTCAGGAACACTCTTACCCCTAGAGATACCTGAGTGGAAGTGGAAGGCTATAGCTTTGGACTTTGTGATAGGGCTACCTAGAGTCCCTGCAGGCTTTGATGCCATCTGGGTCATAGTGGATCGGCTGACCAAGTCGGCCCACTTTTTACCTATTAGAGCAACCTAACCTCTGAGCAAGTTAGCAGACCTGTACATCAGGGAGATAGTGAAGCTACATGGTGTACCCTCTAGCATTGTGTCAGATAGGGTTCCTAGGTTCACCTCTAGGTTCTGAATTGCTTTACACCAAGCTTTTGGTACTAAACTGAGGTTTAGTACAGTTTAGTACTACGTACCATCCTCAGACTGACGGTCAGCGTGAGAGGAACATTCAGACCTTAGAGGACATGCTTATGGCATGTGTGTTCGAGCAAAAGGGAAGCTGAGATAGGTACCTGCCCCTCATAGAGTTTGCCTACAACAACAGTTTTCACAGCAGTATAGGTATGGCACCCTATGAGGCTTTGTATGGCAGGAGGTGTATGTCGCCACTCTGTTGGTCTGAAGTGGGAGAGAAGAGTTTGTTAGGTCAGGAGTTGGTTCAGGAAACCACTGAGAAAATCAAGAGTATTAGGGAGAAACCGGTAACTGCCCAAAGCCGGCAGAAGAGTTATTCTGATAAGAGGAGGAGACACTTAGAGTTTGAGGAAAGTGATCATGTATTTCTAAAAGTTACTCCTGTCACAAGCATAGGAAGGGCCATCAAGGCCAAAAAGCTAAATCCCTGATTCATTGGTCCCTTTCAAGTCCTGCAAAGGGTTTGTCCTCTTGCTTATCGCATAGCTCTTCCCCCTATTTGTCCAATGTTCATGATGTCTTCCATGTGTCCCAACTTCAAAAGTATGTCCACGATCCTTCCCACATCATAACTGCAGAATCAGTACATTGAGGGATGATCTGACAGTTCCAACCAGACCTGCATAAATTATCGACAGAAGCGTTAAGACCCTAAGGAGTAAGACCATTCCGCTAGTGGGAGAAAGAAGATGATATTTGTTCCCAATTTCCGGAACTTTTTGTTTGAGGTAAATGTATTTTGCATACTTATAATTCTAGCCAATTTTTGGGACAAAATTGTTTTAAAGGGGTAGAATTGTAACATCCCAAGGTTTCAGTTATAATATGTGTTAAAATGGTAATAAAATGGGTTCAGTGATAAAAGAAATTGTTTTGGTAGTGTTTGGATATTGGGGGAATGATTTCGGCATCAAAATGGAAAATTCTACTCTGGTCTGCGCTGATGGGTGCTCAAGCACGCAGAGAACCAAATTTTGTAATTCAAACAGAAACTTTGGGCGCTCAAGCGCCCTGGTGCGTGCTCAAGCGCCCAAGCCTGATGCTCATTTCTCCTAGGCAGAGACTTTTGGCGCACAAGCGCCTTGTTGCACGCTCAAGCGCGCGAGCGCGTCCCTATTCTCATTAATTCGCTGAATCTCTTCCTCTTCTTCATTCTTCTTCTTTTCCAGAGTTTTAAGTGAGAGAGAGGTTTTTTAGAGAAATAAAGTGAAAAAGAGAAGGAGCACAACTAGATTGAAGGTTTCCCCCACCATTCCAAGGTTTGGAATCATCTTCACCTCCTCCTTCATCTCCATTTTTCTTTCATTCAAGGTGAGTGTGTTCACCACCCATTTCCATCTTGTGTGAAACCCATGAATGCCCCATTTTCCTCTTTCCCTTGCTTGCATTGAATATTTTTGTCTGATTATCAATGATTTTTGAGCTATTGGTTGGATTAGTTATTGAATGGTTATTTTTTCTCAAACCCTAGGGTAGAGAAATTTGGGGATTTTGCTATTCTTGAATGTTGATGATAGAAATTGAGTAGAACTATATAATCATGTTGTAATATGCTTTGGAAGGATGTATGTGACCCTTATGAAATTATCTCACTCATGTTTGAAGGAACTTGATTTGGGTCTTTGAGACCTTATGGTACAATATACAAATTGATTGTTGAATCCTTGGCCTTCATGTTTAAAAGAGGTATTTGGGGCCTTGGATTTCATGTGTAAAAGAGGAAATTGATTGTTTGAATCTATCACAGTAATGGTGTAAGGTTCCTGTGGCCTTCAGGGATGACAGTTCCTGTTAGCCTGAGCTCAGTCTAGCCTTCATAGATAAGTGGAAAGACCCCTAGGGTGTTGGGTTAAACACTTCATGTTAAATTTATAATTTGATTCATCGAATGTGATTATGTGACATATTATTGAATTTTTCTGGATTGTTGCATTACATTTGCTTGAACTAGCTCCCACACAGTTTATACACACTCACTGGGACTCTAGTCTCATTATACGATATATTTTGAATTTAGATTCACAGGGTCCTAGGTCGGATGCTTGACATGGGAGAAGATTGGAGGTTTGGGCCGGATGTTTGGCCCCAATTGTCATTTTGATTATTTTGATTGTATAGGCTGACTTATTATTTTGAAATGGGATATTTTAGTACATGTAGAGGCTTAAGGGCATTATTATGATTGTTTCAGGACACATGTATAATTGTATTCATTTAGTCTATGATTTTATTTTGTAGTAGAGTTGAAGCCCTTGTTGGCATTAAACTTATTATGTATCAATGATTGCTCTTTATGTTGCTTAAGTAACTATTGGATTATCTAAGCGTGGTTTATGATTGTGTTGTGATATCGATAATGCACGAAATAATTTCATAACTTCGGGTATTGCGTTTCCAACGGACGTAATCCTTGAATTAAGAAATTAGGACGTTACATCACTACGCCAAATTTATGATATAAGAGAACCAACTTAAGGGCGCTCCTGTGTTGATTAGCGCCTAAAATGATCGTTTTAAAATGAGGGCGCTTAAAATTTGAGCGGGAGCGCCCTTACAGGTAAAAGTTAGGGCGCTCCATCAGCGCGTCGTCGTTATCAAGGTTTAATTTTTTTATAATACACTGGTTTTGAGGGCGCTCTAGGGAGCGCCCTCCATTCTTTTTTTTATAGGGTGCTCCCCGGGAGTGCCCTCTTTGCCACCATAATTTTTTTTTTATAATCTGGAATTGAGAGCGCTTCTGTGAGCACCCTCCATTCTTTTTAATAGGGCGCTCCCTGTGAGCGCCCTCTTTGCCACCATAATTTTTTTTAAAATTCTAGAATTGAGGGCGCTCCTGTGAGCGCTCTCCATTTTTTTAATAGGGCGCTCCCTGTGAGCGCCCTCTTTGCCACCATAATATTTTTTTAAATTCTGGAATTGAGGGCGCTTCCGTGTTTTTTAATAGGGCGCTCCCTGTGAGCGCCCTCTTGCTAATTAAAAAACCAATTCTGTTTAAATTTTCCCCTCCCACACGCGTCTATAGCTCCCTCACTCTCTTTCTATAAACCCATATCTCTCTCTCTAAAATCTTCCGTTCAGCTTCCTCCATCTCCCTCATTCTCTCCGAGCGTTGCTTCTCCTTCATTTCTCCGTACGCCTCCATAAGCTTCTCCTTCCCTTCTCCGTCTTCTCCGTGCGTTGCAACCGTAGCAAGCTTCTCACTCTGGTGGTCCGTCCTCCATTAACCGTGAGCAGGCTTCTCACCCCGTCTTCTTCATCTTCCATCAACCATGAGCAAGGCGTTACCTCCCTCTGGTGGAACAAGCTTCTCTGTTTTCTCCGTTGGTCCAAGCTTCTCCTTCCCTTTTCCTTTCTCCCTCCGGCGGCGCTCTCATTGTCATTCTCTCCTCTTTCATTTCGCGGCAAATAGGGTAAGGATTGCTCACATTGCCATTTTTTTTGCTATCTGCACCTCATTTTTGTTGCTGCTGCACCTTTTTTTCCTGCTATCTGCACCCCTTTTTTGCTATCTTAACTATTTTGTGTTATTAAGGTTAGATAACATTGAAATTTGTATATGAAAATTAGTAATGTGTACATATTATTATTGAACACTTTTGGATTTATTGTTATTGGTTTGGAGTTAAAAATGTGTGTTTTATAAATTTGGGAAAGTTAAATAAATAGGGGATAAGCTACTTAAATTTTCTATTGGATTTATTGTTGTTGGTTTGGAGTGAAAAATGTGTGTTTTATAAATTTGGGAAAGTTAAATAAATAGGGGATATGCTACTTAAATTTTCTATTGGATTTATTGTTGTTGGTTTGGAGTTAAAATTGTGTGTTTTATAAATTTGGGAAAGTTAAATAAATAGGGGATATGCTACTTAAATTTTCTATTGGATTTATTGTTGTTGGTTTGGAGTTAAAAATGAGTGTTTTATAAATTTGGGAAAGTTAAATAAACAGGGGATATGCTACTTTAATTTTTGTGGATTTATTGTTGGTTTGGAATTAAAAATGTGTGTTTTATAAATGATTTAGGTGTTAAGCATATAGGTTATCATATAATTACTAATTATAAATGTTTTGATGTTATTTTGTTAGAATATGGATCGTTCTTGGATGTTTGCAAACCACAACTAAGCATAATTTGTGAAGTATGTGATTTGAAAATGAAAATGAAAATATAAATTATGTCATTTTTTTTGCCAAATGAAAATGAAAATGTGAAAAGACAATACTTTTAAAGGGAAAGGAGCTATGCAATACCCAGGAAATGGAAGACAAAAAGTTGGAGCAATGTTATAACTTAAAAAACTAGGCTAGCAGTTTTATGGAGCCTATACTGAAACGTCACATTAAGTGTAATGGAAGATGAAATGACACTGATAAAACGTCACATTGAGTTGAGTATTGTTACATGTCATGTTTTATGGTTGTTTCTATGTACTTGTATAGGTATTTCATACTTTTAGAACACATTAAAGAATGCATAGGAAACTATTCAAAGTATGACAAGTTTCAATTCTTCATTTCAAGTAGATAACCATAATTGTGTTTGTGTTGTGAATGTGTAAACGAAATTAAAGGGTTTTTCATACCTCTAGTAATTATTTGAATGATAAGGAATTAATATGCATGGTTTTAGAGGTAGCCATTGGGATTAGACTGAAATATATGTGTAGGATAAAGTGGTTTTAAAATGTAAAAAATTGAAAAAAAAATAATAAGAGGGCGCTTCCTTGGAGCGCCCTGGTTATACACAACAAGGGTGCTTCCTTGGAGCTCCCTCCCTAAGCACATCCTGTGCATAAGGAGGGCGCTCCAAGGAAGCGCCTTTGTTGTGTATAACTAGGGTGCTCCAAGGAAGCGCCCTCTCAAACTGACGCTATGCTGAGGGCGCTTCTGTGTTTTTTTAGCGCCCTCTTTTGACTTCCGTCAGAGCATTTCTACGCACGCCCTCCTTTTAACAACCAAACAAGAGCAGTTTCTATTAGTGCGCACGGAAGTGCCCTTTTATGGTGCACGAGAGCACCCTTAAAGGTCTTTTTTAGCATAGTGCATGTCGTGTTATAATACGACATTATAAATTGTTTGCGTTATAGATTTATTATCACATTGTCGATAAAAAGTATAAATTTATCAATTTATGAACATTTAAATGTAAATCGCGACAAAATCGTTTGTTGAAAAAAATAGGGATACTAACAGTTATTTTATTCTCAATCAGGACAAGCAAAAGTTAATTAATACTATTTCAATTATATATTCTTTTAAGATTATAGAGAGAGTATGTGTTTTTGTGTTCTTGTGTGCATGCGTGTAATACTTACCTCTTTACAACAATATATGTAAAGAATGAACAAGAATCTTTGGTATGCATTAATTGTATTATTTAGTCAATAAATAAATATTAATCCCTTTTGAGGGATAATAATCTCCGAAGTGGGTTTTGTTTCCCTCTATTTAACTTTTTGATATACATGACTAAGGATTGAACCCTTTTTAATATGGTTAAGACACTCAACAATCTACCAATTGTGCTAGTTGGTGATAAAAACTTGAATGAAATGATTAAAGCATATCTTTTGCAATTAATTTCTGATAAAATTTTTTCAGTATTTTTCATCACAAAATTGTTAAGATAGCAATTTTTTTTTTGTTATTTGGCTTGCATAAAATCAACCTTTAGGGTTGAGGATAAGACATCCAACAATGGAAAGCTTTTATTAAAGTAGAAAGTATTTATTGTTCATTTATGTTTATGATATAATTAATACTTTCTATTTTAATAAAAAAAATTAAAATTCTTATCCTAAGCTCTAACGACTGATTTTATCAAAACTGTTCTTTTTTTTATGTTGTGGTAATGTTATGTGTCATTTCGATGTGTTAGTATATCTCTGGTGATATTAATGTAATCAATATAGGAAGATCCAAAGCATAAAAGAACATTATTAATTAAATATCTAGAAATTAGAATTCTTAATATGAAAGGAAAATACTAAACAAAACAAAATAAATTGACATTGTTATTGAATCTTGTATGGATAGGTGGAGTTCACTAATCAACCTTATCATAAAACTATGGTTGAATCTTGACAAATTTTGATGAATTTATTATGTTAAATTAATTTATTCTGACTTTGTGGTTCTAATAAATAGGAAGATATATAAATGCAATTGATAGTTAAAATTAAGGCCAGGTTACTTACTAACTTATTCTATTTCTTAAAATATATGAGTATTATGTAATTACTCGCTAGTTATAGACAAATTTTTATGCAAGTCAGCAAATCTACTTCTAAATAGATTAATAGAAATGGACCTAAATATTTATGTTTTATCTCTTACTTTACAAAATTGCACGAAAAAAATTATATATTATTTTTCAGTATTTAATTTTGATCGGTTATTTTACTTTATTTGAAAAAACAAGATTAGAAAAATGATAAAAATTGAAAAAATATGTCTAGTTTAAAATCTTGAGAGTAGATTTTTATCAAGAATGCCTAAGGGATCAAATCATTATTAATAATTTTTGTCATTGATTCTTATTAATAATTTCCCTCTTAATTAAAATGGATTATGGGATATGAATTTATGATGATTCTATTATTGTCAAATCAAGACAATCCACAAGTGTGATTTTTTTTAAAATAAAAAAGGGATTCTGATTGAATAAGTAATATAATCAAATGATTAATTTCAGGGAAATAAAAAAGAATAAAAAAATAATCGTAAACGATTTAGTGTGGAAAGAATGGAAGAAACAAAATCTTGATTCATAACAAGATTATGAGAGAGGATAAAACACCAAACCTTTCAAGTCCCACATTGAGTAGTGCACTCTCTTCTAACCTCTCATTCTCCTATAAAAGCAGTGGATTGCCAAGTGATTAAGACATCCAGGAACAATGGATCATGTGAACCTAAAACGTGTATAGGGCTTGCATTTAGTTCAAATGTTTGGAGATTCAGTGCATCATGTGGATCCAGTGCAAGACATTGGGATCTAGCCATGGATTGGTGGAGCATCAAGAGTGGTCTTTTTCAAGCTAAGTTTATCTATCTTTTTTTATTACCTAAAATTAGTTTCAGAATTTTAGGCCTCGTTTGGGGTTGTTGCGAGTTTTCAGTGTTTGCTTTTCAAAAAATTTCAACCAATTTTTTACAACTCAAAACTGAAAACTAGGGCTGTTTGGGGTGGTTGCGAGTTTTCAGTTTTTTGTTTTCAAAAAATTTCAATCAAGTTTTTACAACTCAAAACTGAAAACTAAAAACTTTTTTTGTGGTTTTCAAAACGTCCATCTTGAAAACCACAAAAAATGGTTTTTAGTTTTCAATTTTGAGTTGTAAACACTTTGTTGAAATTTTTTGAAAACAAAAAATTGAAAATTCACAACCACCCCAAATCACTTTTTGTGGTTATTAAAATCAACGTTTTGAAAACCACAAAAAGTGGTTTTAAGTTTTCAGTTTTGAGTTCTAAAAACTTTGTTGAAACTTTTTTAAAACCAAAAACTGAAAAACTCACAATCAGCCTAAATGGACCCTTAGTATTTAAAAACTAAAAAATAGTCACACTTTTCAAAATTGTTTTTAAAATTGTCTGTCAAACAAGTTTTTCAATTATTTGTTTTAAAAACAGAAAACAAAATTTAAAACTGTAAACAAACACACTCAGTCTTCACCCTTCTCTAAGCGATTTTTTTTCCTAAATTCATTTTTTTAGATTAAATTTTAAGGAGATGCAATTTCCTCTAATTTAATGAAATTGGTGGTGGCTCCCATTTTAATTTTTCTTTATTTTTTTGGGTGGCAACAATTAAAGTAATAATATTTGAAAATTTTTATACAATAACCTTAAAATAATAAAAATATTTTAAAATAAATTAAATGTAAATAATAATTATAAATCAAATCTATATAGGTACCACCCTTCTTTTCTCATTTTTTCAAAAATTAACAAAATAAAAAAGATTTGTGGTGTCGTTAGGTCAAAATAATTTCACTTTAAATAATATAATCATTTCCAGTCTTTCATTAATTCATCTTGCCATAAATGAATTTTGAAAACTGATATGTTAAAATGGAGGAAACATTGAAACCCATTCAGAAATTTAAGCAGCAAACACAAGTAAGGGAACTGTAAATGAACAAGCAAATTATAGAAGCAATAACGCACAAAATAAAAAGCAATAACAGAGCAACAACACTTCACCCGGGATTTATTGTTGCCATGCCACATACTTGCATATATGGATGCAACTCACTAAAAGCATACAGGATGAAACATAAAGTAAAAAATAAATGATGAAATAAAATGGATCCCTGTCGGTGAAGTTTAACTCTATTCTCTTAGCTTCAATTTGGATAAAGAAGAAGCACGGGGAGGGCGTTCCGGACACGTTCATTTTTTATCTTAAGAGAATGGTATTTTGGTAAATGGAGATTGTATCCTATTTTGAGCAACTAAAGCAGAAAACACCAAGAGGATTTTGAGGGTGATTGTCACCAGACAGTGCCAATGTGCACCGACATTATGTGGATTACACGTCCCCTTGCCGCATAAACATCTTCCCCATCTTAACCTGATATTTTGCCAACTGGATTCTGAACTATGGACCCCACACATCTCTCTCTACATCTCAGTTTCGGATTAGAACTAATTCTACGCTCATCAGTCACAGTGTTGTTCACTCACAAGTCACCACTAATATAAATAGGTGACTGGTCCAGCTTGCTTACCACAGGCACTTCAAGCAAGAGAAAGAGATATACAGAGAGAGATATCAGAGAAACTAAGAGTAAAATATTCTCTCTTCGGTCTTCATTTTTTCAAAACAATTTTGCAGCAGTCATAAGTTGTGCAGTGTCTTTCTTTCTCTCCTAGCTGGCTAGCTAGAATTAATATTTAATTTTCATTTCAGAAATCAACACTTTTTTTGTGGCTCTTGCTAACATTTTTAGTATGACTTACTTTCTAGGGTTTACATGCCGATCTTTTTTCTTTTTATCTATTAATTCGAGATCTACATGCATGGACATCTGGGTTTTGAAGTTTAATTTATTTACTTTGATTTATCATGCAGTGTAGTTTGTTCTTCAAAGGAAAATGAAATAACTTTTGTAGAAGGTCATTTATATATGTTTGTGCATTTTTTTCCTGGGTTTTTTATCTTAATGAACATGGAATTTCTTCTTCTTGTTCTTGATCTCAGATTTCTCATGCATATAACATGGGTGAAGATCCGAACAGAGTTTTTGAAGCTTTTGTACTATAATTTCGTCCTTTTCTTCCTTTTTTCTCATTTTGATTTTGATTTCTGCTAGTTCATTCTTGCATGTATATGATCTATATCATAATTGGGTTAATTTCATTTTCAAGCTTTGTTTGACACTTAATTTCTTTTCAATTTTATTTTATTCTTTAAACATTAGTTGATTCAAACATGAACATAAACAATGGGTTTTGAAGTTTTTGATAGAAAACACTCTGTCCTTTTTTCCCTGCTGAATTAAGGAGAGGATGTGGGAATCGGAGCCCAAACGTTTATGTGATATCCCCAATGTGTATACGTTTTTTTGACTTGTAATCATCCTCAGGGCATTCTTGGCTTAGAAACTGTTGTCGTTTACATGCAGAGTACTTTATTTCCTTTCTACTGTTTTATCTTTAGCTAATAACCATTATTTAATTTCCATTATAGAAATGGAGATGAAAAACATGGGAAATCACGCCATTGTCTCTACTAAGATGTTTATGGGAACCCCAAGTCAGGGATCTTCAAGCACCCAACATCCTCACATTGCTATCCCCATTGATGAACTAACAGGAGCAATGGAAGATGCCAAGGAGAATAAGAATTTAACTGATAGCAAGGACAATGTCAAAAAAACTGAAGAAACGGGTGAATGTAGATACTGCCAAGTAGAGGAACCGGTTTTCAAACTGGAAACACCCTGTGGTTGCACTGGCAGCTTGAAGGTTAATTTCACAGTTTTACACTAAATTAATACCTAATACTTACATATCTTAAAATCTTATCAATATATTTATAAATAATTGATGTTTTTCCGTTAGCATGATGATAAATGTTGTTCTTTTTCATTTTACCTTGGTTTTCAATTACAAGTATTGACTCACATGTTCTGAATTTTTTACTATTAAACTAAATACATGCAAATTAAATTTCCTCATATTCCTTTCCTTTCCATTTGTGCCTTAGTTCGCTCATAGGACGTGCATTTCCCAGTGGTGTGACAGAAAGGGGGATATCACTTGTGAATTATGCAAACAGGTATTAATTCATGCATCCTTTTAGTTAATAATAGAGGTGTTGTCATCATCTTGTCATTATAATGCCTAGCTAGCTTCCATCCTTGACATTAATTAATTTATCTCTTTGCTTGTGTAACTTTATTCATTTATTACATTTTATTATTTTTTGTTTAGTTCTAGGGACTAATTATAAATTCATTTCTTCATGATTTGGATATACAGCCTTACCATCCAAACTATGCTGTGACGGTGCCTCGCTTTTATTATCATGATCATGATGATGAGGAGATTGACATGAGGCAAGTTTTATATATCTTTAATTTCTCTTTGTAAGTCCTTAAACTTTAATTAATTAAAATATTAATATTAATCTATAATCATAACCACATTGTTGCAGTGAAAGATGGAGAATTCCTGGTACCAACACTCGGATCATGACACCATTGCAGTTGGTTCAAGTTGGCATTAATCGACTTCTAAGATCCATGATTGTTGACTTCTCTCTCAGGCATCCCACCATAGGCGTTTTTTTTGGAACTGCACTCCTCGTCGTAAGAAAAGAATTTACACCATGTTTTAATTAAGTTTTATATATATATATATATATATATATATATATATAAAAGGTTGCAACTCTAAAATGTTATTTTTATTCCATATAATTATGACTTGGATTTTATCTTGAATTTAATTTAGGGAATTTTATATACTAAAAATTCAATTACAATTTAGTTTTACTTTCCATGTCACATTTTTTTTTTCATTACTACATATAAGATGTTTCATTTGCTAAAATTCTTTGTAATCAATCACTTAGTTTATGGCGGTGATGGTTATAAAGGACGCTTACAACTATCCAACACCTAGCAAGGATGACAATTTTTATCTCATTTTATATGGTGTAAGTCCAAATCTTCCATTCTCTAACATATAATATATATAATCAAGTATTAATTTAATTTATTAAACTTTTCTTATTAAATATATAATTATTTTTAGTATTCAAATTATTCCTGATCATCATAATTTATGAGAAAATATTGACCTCACAGGGTGTGCTGGTTCTCATTGCGCCACTCTATATTTTAACTTGGATTATGGAATGTCGGTAAGTGAATTTTATATATAGATATGTTACCATGCTTAATTTCTAAGATATCATATCTCACCTTCATGATTTAATTAATTCTTTTTTATGGTGAATTTAAAATTGTAGCGGCGAAGAAAGAGAGCGTGACAGGGAGAGCGAAAGGGAGAGGCAGACTGCAGGGACGGAGAGAGATCTGACTGCGTAGTTATGGAGGGAGAAGGATAGGAAGGCTTGTATCTTGAATTCTAGCAATGAAAGTTGTGTAGCTGGGACTATATCTATCTTCAAGTTTAATTTAAATTTTCTTGCCTTTTGTTAATTTCTCGAATGAAATATACTCGTGAAAGAGAGAAAAATTTACTTCTTTAAATATGAAAAGAGGTAAAAGAGAACGGAGCTGGTAACTTTGAATGGATGAATAAAAGACCAAGAGGGTAACTCCATTTATAAGGAAAAACCATGAGCAGTGATATAAATGCACACATGAAAGGACCAACAACTGAAGAGATTAATTGAATCCTTGACTAAATAATCTTAGGTTAAAAACGTGAAGTGAGAAGCCTATGATAGACCGACACGTGGCATATATTGGGAAGAGGAAATCAAGTATGAAAAGGTGTGCAGATCAGAGGTAGTTTTCGAGTTCAAAAGAGATTCGAAATAAAAACTTAGCAATAAGTTGAAGGCATGAAGGCATGGTGAAAGATCTATTGGTTTCAAATAAACCCAAATAAATAACAACGATTAGAATTCGAGCAAAGGAGAAGACTGGAAAAGGGAAGCTTCAGACTTAGGCTTTCTTGAAGAAGATCTCAAACCAGACTTAACCAGATTGTCTGAAGATTTCGAACCAGACTTAACCAGATTGTTTGAAGATTCCGAATTAAGGCTTAACCAGTTTGTCTGAAGAATTCGAATCAAAGATTAACGAGTTACTTTGAAGAAGATTTCATATCAAGGCTCAATAGAGAAAGACAGGCATGTGGAAGACATCTAAATAACGAAGTGAAGACACCTGTTCAGCCAAAGATTAGGCAGTTAGGATTTTGTTATACTTGTCTGTTGTAAATTAGTTTACCGTTAGAGGTGAAAATCTATAAATAGGGCAAAATAACAAGTCATAAGGACGAAGAAAATTTCATTCTACATACTTAAGACTCACGCGAAAAAGCATATTGTCTAAACATTTATTCACAGACTACTTGCCATCTAGAGAAGATTCGAAAAGTATATCAGTTTGAGAATGCGTCACTTTAATGCATTGTTTATTCTCAAATTTATTCAATTTACTCTTTTTTATCTATCAATTCTTTACTTTTTCCTACTACTTACTTCTTAAATTCATTTAATTAGATTAGAATCCACCAAGAAGACTTGATTCCACTCCCAGATTGTTCATAGGAATCTTTAACCAAAATCACCACAAACACTAGACCAATTAGAGTTTCAGCCACTACCTTAGTGATTGGTGAGGGCTCAGGAGGAGGAGAAGGACAAGGTGATTGATAAAGGTCGTACCCAATCAAATAAAAGAATTAAAGATTTAAAATGCAGTAAGGGTTGAATTAACCCAATGTCATTTCCTAAAGAATTCAATTGCAAAATCAGAATTTCAAGATTAACAGCAAGGGGGATTGTTTGTGGCTTCAAGATCAAAAACAAAATTTAGAAATTTAGAAAAATAATTCGAGAAAATAGATTAATTCTCAAGTTCATTCACATAGGATCTTTAATTTGTTTACAGAAAATTATCAATTCCTTCACAAATTCGAATTAACCAATTAAGCATCAATTAATTCATCAATTATCTCATGCAAGAATTAAGCAAACTTGTGTGGGAACTCTAATCCCTAACCCAATGAATTAAGAAAATAGTATATTCGTATTAGAATTAAGCAAACTAAAATTCTAATTTTGGATTAAGAGAAGAAGCAAAACCATGAAGCATGCATTCCAATTCAAGATTCAAAACCCAAAATTCTAGAGATTAGGAGAGAATTTATGCAAAAAACTGAAATACCAAATTCCGTAGAAGAAACCTTAAGATCCAATGTTAAGAACACTTGAGAATCAACCTTCAAGGCTTAGCCTTCCATGGGGGTTGAACAACAAAAATGAGTTTGTAAAGGAAGAAGAAGGAAAAGGAAGAAAGGAAAAGAGAGAATATCAAGAGTCTCAAATCTGAAATCTTGAAAAATAAATTAAAGGTCTTTTCCGAAAGAGTAACTTCCCCTATTTAAACTCCTAATCCTAGTAACATGATTAATCAGATTAAAGTGATGTTTGGGCCTTGATTAACAAGTATCAGGACCAAAACACTAACACAAGTCTGAAAAACAAAGTTGTCCCGCGTCAGGTTTCGAAACTCAACTTCAAAATTAAATTGCACCTACATCCCTCGTGGAAATACCATCATGTAGAATATCAAACTAAAGCCCCGGATCTTAGCTTTCCAACGCAAATGGAATCACCCAAATCGGCCACCTGTAGCTCCAAATATCATCAAAACAAGAAAGTTAGGTCAATGGGCTTAAAAATCAGAAATTAAACAACAATTACAGTTAAAGCTCAAATATGCCCAATTAGGTAAATTCCAATTAAAACAGTGGATTTAATCATGAATACGGCCCAATAAAACTAAGACTATATATGCAAAATGTATGTAAAATTATGCTCATCAATGAGACTGGTGGAGTTGAGATCAAAGGCTCACCTTGGTGCGTCTGAGCTTGATCAGCTGAGTTGAGCTAAGTCTCAACAGGTTCTGGTTCACGTGTAACCAGGGCAACATAAGTCGTTTCCTACTTATCTTTCTTCTTCTTTTCCTTCTTTCTTTTGGCTTCAGTTGCCACCTGATGAGAACCTTCTCCCTGGTCCTCTCGTGGCCTCTTCTTCTTCTTGTCTTTCTTTTTCTTTTCAGTTACTGTCTCAGGACAGGACATCTTAGATGAGGGGGAAGCTTAAGCAGAGCTTGGGATCATTTCCTTCATTGGTGAGTCAGGAGATGTCATAGAAAAGTAGGGGGTGGAATAAACTTACCTTCAAGCTTCAAGGCTTAAATGTTGGATTTGCCAAAGTAGGTCATCTTCTCCTTTGACTCTTCAGTAGAGGAGAGATCCACTTTGAAAAGCTTGAGAATCCTTGAAATGAGCATAGTAAAAGGGAGAGATGCATTAATTCTTGCAAGACCATGAGTCAAGGAATTTTCCAAGGAATTGGCAGGTTCCACTTGTGCTCTTCCTATCCAGCTTGTCTCCAGCAAAGTCAGCATCACTATTGCTTGTGAGATCAAACATAGTCCCTTTCTCATACCAAAGACCAAGCTTAATTGAGACAATTAGATCTAAAAATTCTTTTTACAGCAGAGAGGTGAGATTCTTTAGGATTTGATTGATATCTAGCACAAATGCCAACAACATATTGAATATCAAGTCTACTAGCAGTTAGGTACGTGAGAGATCCAATCATACCTCTGTAGAGCTTTTCTAAGATAGGCTTACCTTGCTCATCCTTATCAATCTGAGTTGATGGGTGCATGGGTGTTTCATGGGCTTAGCATCCCCCATCTTAAACTTCTTTAACAAGTCTTTTGCATATTTTTCTTGATGTATGAAAATACCCTTAGATTGTTGTTTGATTTGTAAGCCTAGAAAGAATCTCAGCTCACCCATCATGCTCATCTTAAACTCACCCTGCATGAGACTTGAGAATTCTTGACAAAGAGATTCATTAGTTGATCCAAAGATAATATCATCTACATATATTTGAACAATAAGTAAATCTTTATTGTACTCCCTTTTGAATAAGGATGTGTCAGTCTGACCTCGAGTGAACCCATTTTTTACCAGGAATGAGCTCAATCTGTCATTCCAAGCTCTGGGTGCTTGTTTGAGACCATACAAGGCTTTTCTCAATCTCATCATATGATTAGGGTATTCTGGGTTCTCAAACCCAGGTGGTTGCCTCACGTAGACTTCTTCCCTAATCACACCATTCAAGAAGGCGCTCTTCACATCCATTTGGTAGAGCTTGAAGTCTTTGTGAGCTGCAAAAGCAATGAGGAGTCTTATTGCCTCAAGTCTTGCTACAGGGGCAAACGTCTCATCGTAATCAATTCCTTCTTGTTGGTTAAACCCCTGAGCAACAAGTCTTGCCTTATTCCTCATGACTTTTCCTTTCTCATTGAGTTTGTTATGGAACACCCATCTAGCGCCAATCAAAGATTGGTGGAAAGGTGGAGGGACTAAAGTACATACTTTGCTTTTCTCAAACTAGATGAGCTCATCTTCCATTGCTTTTACCCAAGACTCATCTTCAAGAGCTTCTTGGATGTCCTTGGGTTCTATTTCAGACAAGAGAGCCATCATGTTTTCAGCATTTCTGAATGAGGATCTCGTATGAACTCTATCTGAGGTCTCTCCAATGATTTGGTCTATGGGATTAGAATGAACCAGTCTCCAGCTCCTGGGCATCTCAGATGCATGTTGATGTTGAGTCTCAGGTATGAATTTTGTCACTTGCTCAATCTCAGTCTGAACTTTGTCGTTCTCTTCAGTTTGAGGATTTTCATTAGTCTCAGTCTGAGGTTGTCTGATGATCTTAATCTGAGGTGTTCTCCTGAGCTGAGTCTGAGGTGATCGATCTGATGTTTTTCTGGTCCAAGGTGAGTCTTTCCTTCTCTTCAGCTCCTGAGATTTTCATATCATCCATCATTTCTTCTATCTCTTCCTCCAGACTCTTTTGTGAGATTCCTTGTATCTCATTAAACACTACATGCATAGACTCTTTAGTAGTCTTAGTTCTTAGATTAAAGACACGATAATCTTTGGAAGTAAGAGAGTAACCAAGAAATATTCCTTTATCAGACTTTGTGTCAAAGTTTCCCAAAGAATCTTTTGTGTTTAGGATATAACAATCACATCCAAACACATTAAAGTAAGAAATAGATTACTTTCTCCCTTTCCATAGCTCATATGGAGTTTTATTAAGAATCTTTCTTATAGTGACTCTGTTGATGATATAGCAAGAGGTATTCACAGCATTTGCCCAAAAATATTTTACAACTCTAGAATCACCCAATTAATAAGGTTCTTGCCATCTCTTGGAGTGTTCTATTCTTTCTTTCATCTACACCATTTTGTTAGGGTGTTCTTGGACAAGAGAAGTTGTGAGTTATGCCATGTTTGTCAAAGAATTCTTTGAACTTGGGATTCTCAAATTCTCCTCCATGATCACTTCTCACTGTAGAAATTCCATACCCTTTCTCAGATTGGACCTTTTGCAAAATATTTTGAAACTTCCATAAGATTTATCCTTCTGAGATAGGAAGAGAACCCAGGTGAATCTAGAGAAGTCATCCACAATCACATAACCATATTTTTTACAACTTAGACTAACTGTCTTAGTAGGTCCAATTAGGTTTATGTGAATCATCTCCAAAGGCATGGTGTTGAAGCTAGTCTTAGTATGTTTGCTTTTCACACATGACTCACAAACCATGTCTTTGTCAAACCTGATCATAGGAAGACCCCTGAGAAGAGATTGGCTTGCAAGCTAACTTATGGTTCTCATATTAACATGTCCAACCCTTTTATGCCAAAGTCATTTTTCATTATCATGAGATACTAGACAGCTGAGATCAAATAGGCTCTCAAGTGAGACTGAATAAAATTTTTTGTTTCGTTTCCCAGTGTTAGAGGCTATCATCTCACAAAAGGTGGGTTGAAAGTTAACATGATAACCATTATCACATAATTGGTTTATACTAAGAAGATTGTGTTTCAAACCCTCAACAAAATATACATTTTCAATCTGAGCTGAGTTTGTCTTATCAATCTTACCTATCCCCTTTATCTGAGCTTTACTATTATCTCCAGAAGAGACAACTCCTTATGTTTTCTCTTCAAGTGTTAGGAACTTGCTTTTGTCTCCGGTTATGTGCCTTAAGCACCCACTGTCCAGCACTCACAGAGTCTTGGCTCTTGCTGCTTCCAAGCAGGTTTGTGTCACAGTGAAATTTGGTCTTAGGTAACCACTTGTATCCGGGTCCTACATGGTTAGATACCTTCCTTTTGACTACTACTCGTCTCATGTAGCAATCTGAGGTCTTATGGCCTAATTTACTACAACATGAGCATCTCTCTTTGCACTTCTTTGCCGGAACAAAGAAATTTTTATAAAAAAAAACTCATTTAAAGGCTTATCATATCCTAACCTAGCCTTATCAAAAATTCCTTTCTGAGATCCAATGAGTCTCTCCAGGTTTTTTGTGACTTTTACAAATTTGGCTAGGTCATCTATGAGAATCTTATTTTGACGTTTGAGTTTTTTATTTTCTTCAAAAAGAATTTTTAAGTCCAACTCAGCTTGAGCTTGAGCTTGGGTCTGAGCTTTGATACGTTCAGACAACTTCATGTGAGACAACGTTGTTGAGTCTCAAGAAATTATTAAGAATTTCTAAAGAGAACTAATTCATCTTCCATGTTTTAATGGTTTATTCTGATTTCAGAAATGTTGGCCTTATTAAAGTTATAAAGATTTCTGATGTGGCTAACTGTCTGAAGAAGTGAAGCCATCTGAAGTGGCCAGACTATCTGAAGAATTTAAGTCGTCTGAAGGGTCAAGCTTTCTGAAGAAGGAGTTATCTGAAGTCATCAAGATTGTCTGAAGACTGAAGTTATCTAAAGAGTGAAGCCCTCTGAAGATATCAGACTTGGACATCAGTTTGACTGAAGACCTTCTCTGCTCCTTCTCCAACACGTTTTCAGAATGCTATTTTGAGCCATGCAGACAGAAGCTTTTCAGCATGTTTGAATTTCATGCACAAAAGAGGAAAGCTCTGCAGCGCAGTTTTTGCAAAGGTCAGCGCAGTACTACAACCTTGTACTGTGCCAGAAGAACATCTCACAACGGACTTAATAGCATTTAATGCTATCTCACAACGGATGTTTTTAAACAGACCTTAACCATTGCTTATAAATAGAGCTCTGCACAAGACGAAGAACATCAACGAACGTGCAATATTCAGAAGCTCTTACGGTGCCAAATTTTCTAAGGAAAATCAAACTGATTTATTTTATTTGATTTGTACACAACTTTCTTATCCTGAGTTCTACTCAGTTATCTTGTACAAACCTGTGTTTAAGCTAGAACTGTATTGTAGTTCTTAAGATTAAACCTTTTCTTTTTTATACACTAGGTTTGTGTTAGAGCCTGAAGAGGCTTGATTGTAAAAGAATACTTGGGTTTGAGCCTGGAGAGGCTTGTCTGTAAAACAATACTTGGGTTTAGATCCTGAAGAGACTTGACTGTAAAAGAATACTTGTAATCTGTTGAGATTAGTGGAGAAATCCAGCTGCTAGTTGGCACTGGGACTGGACGTAGCTCACTAAGGCTGTGAGTGAACCAGGATAAATTTCTGGCTGAGTATCTTTATCCCTTATCTTGTTCAATTCAGTTATAAACTAACATAAAAGGGAATTGAATCTTTCTTTATAAAAACTTAGTGTTAAAATATATTTCAGAAAACTCATTTTTACACTGTCTGAAAATAGTTCAGAAAAAATACAAACTTCAGATAACAATCTATTTATCTCACTACAAAAAAAACATGATTTTACTGGCGAATTTTTATTGGCTGTCAATTAAAACCGCCACTAAGAGATGAGCTTTCTAGTGTTTTCTTAGGCTGCTACAAGGGAAGTTTTGTTTTGGCGGTTTAAAAATTTGGTGGCAGTTTTGGACTAGACAAACGTTTTACATAAAAAATTATCTTCCAGATTTTTCTTCGTGTCTTCGGTCCTTGGACTCATGTTACAAGAGAGGTAATCTCATTTGCTCCTAGGCCAAGGGTAAATGGGGTTCCTATAAAAATGAATCATTCATGTTTGAGAATAAAACTTAATGAGGGTGGCCTTGGACGACGGTCCTTAGTCACACAGCCGAGCGCTCAAAAGAGGTAACAGAGAAAAGACCCCTTGGGTGTTGGGGAAAACGAAACACTTCAGAATAAATACGGATTGATAGATTGGATGCTAGTTGCATTTGACATGTTCATTACTTCTGCATGACTAACACTACATTTATGGTTGCTATTGAATGGTTAACATTATATGTCTTGATGTGCCGTTACGAATATTTTTATAAACTAATCAAGTTATGTTATGCCTCTGTACATCATGTGTTTTTCCTCCCCACACCGCACACACTGTTACCTCACACGAATCCTTGGGGAGTACCTATGAGTTGTCTAAGTTAGTGGGGATCCTAATTTTCAACAGCTACATATTGATTCAACTTTGGGCTGCTGACAACCTGGCTGTACTCCGAGTGTTTCTAATTAACATTCTAAGTTATACTATGGGTTCCCATGTCTTCTCCTACAAGACTACCCCCCTTAAGGGCTCGACCCTCTCTAACAACCCTCAAGGTTCAAGTCTACCACATGAAACTATGTTGTGACTTCTAAAAGCTAGTTGGTTTGAAACATAATCTTATGAACAACATCACCTCATCATTGGTTTCTAAAACAGAAACACATAGGTCTCAAATAAAAGAATATAGAGTTGTAGTCAAATGGTGCTCCTCTGATACACATATAATAGAGAATAGACAAACTCATGTAGTTTATCTGAAGAGAAACCCACCTCATCTAACAGAACATGATAGTGTGTAGGCCTGCTTGTACCTATCACTCCATCATGTGCGCAAAAGTAGAAAGCAAAATTATCTATCACTTCAACCTAGGAGACTGAGTCAAACACATGCCCTGTACTATGACATCAACAACTACTACCTAGAGCTGGAAACCGCAGCAATTGAAGGAACATCCAATTGCCTTGGTGCCCAAGGGACACATCCAAGCCTAGAATGATCGTGGAAACTTTAGAAACAAGAGGAATGGAAGGAGAATGTTCAGCACCTAACAATGAATTCAACACACCAAGCCTAACACTAGTTTTTAGCAAAACACTAATTAGATATTGATCATTGACCCTCGTAGGAGTTATGCACTGAGTAACAATTCTAAATTTTGCAAGATTTTTCTTCTTCCATGAACTATAAAGATCAGAGTTCTTCCGCTCAGGGATCAAACAGAGAAGGGACTGAAAACCCAATCTATAGACTTAGCTCTATCACTGATAAATTAGAAAGCAGGTAACTATCCGTGTACTAACAACATAGTCCTAAACATAGGTAACAAGAATGCCTACCCATTGGAAAACAGACAACGATGTGCGAAGCACAAAACCTGATAGTTATAGGACTTCTACTCTAAGACACTTTCACTAAAACAACAAGGGACCTTATTCTTCAAGTGCTAATAGCCAAGTAAGCCTAAAACCGAAAGGAACTGACCATGATTGCAACTTACTACGTACCTTTATCCATCCAAGTTTCCAATGTCACTCACTCTCTTTTCATACTTGGGTTTTACCCCCTAGCTTAACTGAACTAATCATGGGGTCCACACTAAGTGATAATGCCCAACCATAACTCAGACATGGATAACAAGGTTGTATACCACAAGGAACCAAAGGTAAGAAGGGTGCTCTAAGGTAGAACAGGGTGGGTATTGGATCATGATCCTTAAACTTGATTTTCTCCATTCGTTCATTGTATTCTAACTCTTATCATGTTCCTAGAAATTTTTAAAGTCATGACCTGGTTCTTCTAAGATAGTCCTCACCCTCCAATCTCTAAGCAAGCCCTTTCCACCTCTTGAATCATCTTACCCCTAATCTTGAAACTCCAATTATAGGTGTCCCTCAAACCCACACTCAAGGCTCGGAACCATTAACAGTGTTTCCATACCTAGGATGTTAGTTCCTCTATCCTCTCTTGAGTTCTACCAGCCCTCTACAATCCACCGAACATGCAACCTCAAATCTGTGAAATTCTAAACTCTAAGATCGTTCAACCCATACCCTAGAAGTTTACCCTTAAATCTCTACTTGCTAAACCTTCCAAGCAACACAACTAGACATACATGTCATGCAATCATTTAAACAGACAAACAATATCATAACCAAGTACACAAAACATACAATTATTCAAGCAAGCAAGCATCACATTTAGTCAGACAAATCAAACACTCTATTCATCTCAAGCAAATCCCATCACCAAGGTGAAACTACCCACAACCAACACTCTTCTTCCCCCACTAGGGGCCTACTCCTTATGTTCCCTCTAAACCTCTCTCTACTTTTCACCTTCCAAAACCAAGTACGGATACTCTCTCAAAAACTTCTAATTTACCTTTCCTTTTAAGAGTGCCTTATGTCCACTAAGAACTAAGGATGACATTCTATAAGATTTCTAAGGTGAAAGCCCTATTCTTGGAAATGGGCCTATGTCACTCTCCCTCTATCTATCAAGTGGGTGGCTCTAACCTCGTTAGAGAAGTGTCCAAATTCCCTAACCAAGGCATCCTACTCACGTCACTAACCATAATCCCGTGTACAACGCACCAAGTATAGGGGTGATCAGTCCCTATACTGAGTATGGAGTACGGTGGAATCATAATAAGTCACGGGCAACTAACCTAACAACAGTCCAATTGGATTGAACTGCTCTGATACCAAAATGTAACGTCCTAATTTCTCAACTCAAGAATAATGTCCGTTGGAAACACTATTTCCCGAATTTCTGAAATTATTTCGCTCTATTTTAAATATCGTCATTCAAATCACACAATTGCTTAGGCAATCCAACGTTTGCTTAAGCTTCCACAAAATTCATACATCATTGGTTTGAGCACCAAAACCTAAATCAAGACCTAGGGATCGAACCTTCCCCCTGGGGTGTTATGGTTCATAAAACTCATACCGGAAATCTGGCAGAGTTTCCCCTAAAAACTAGACATTTGCCAATTTCTATCTTAACCTGAAATCTAGCAAAACCACTAGTACAGTTTACAACAACATAACATAATCTTAATTACAAGTAAGCCTCTGTGGTCGATCTAAAGTATCTACATTAATACATCATTAAACTGTTAATTAAATTTAACTAACCAATAAGAACTTCTCTTGACCACTGGGAATGGGAGAATCCTCTCCAAGAACTTCACTTCCCTTCTGAACATATAGCTGGAACGTCTTGCATAACTAAAATGTATCCCCGTAACGTGGGGTGAGACTACGGTCCCAGTGAGCAAAGCATGCAACAAGTAGTGTGGGAAAACAAGCAGATGGAATGCAACACCCAATACAGTCCATTAAAACATACTTAAACATTATAGTCACTTACTTCACAACTTAAATCAATGGAATTAGCAGATAATCACAACATGATAATCAAGGTTGTTCAATACTCAAATAAGTTGTTTTGCACATAAACTGAACATGAATGCACATGAACGGCATAACCCAGCCGTCGGGTTCTTATCATGAACGGAATAACCCAGTCGCCGGGTTCTTAACACTTAAATCTCAAATAACTGTGTGGTTAGACCTGAGCTCAGACTACAAGGAACGTCTTCCTTGGGCACTAATCACCACCACTAGGTAACATCCAAGCCTGGACCCCACTACTCGAGGCAGTAACTCATGGATGCGTAACATCCAAGCCTGAACCCCACTACTTGAGGCAGTAACTCATGGATGTTGACTTATCACCCTGGGTACTAATCACCCGTATTAGCTGGGCACTAATCACCCAAGTCTTAAATCAATTTCTGAAACAATCTTGTCACTTTAGATTAACTGGGCCGAAGCCATTTTCTCTGGTCCGAAGCCAAAAACCATTTTCTCAGTCTTAATTGGGGCCATAGGCCAAAAACATTCAACAACTTAAGCTTTACAGATATTTCATCTCTCATGATGAATCCAAGCATAGAACTATCACATGTACAGAGAGCGAATACCATATCATGAGTCTAAGTTTTCTAATAATAATCATTCCACCTCAACCATGTGAATCTCAAAATATATTCTTAGTTAGAAACCTTGAAAACATAATCCATAATAAACCCTAACCTACACACATACATCTTTATGCAACAAAATCATCATGAAACATGAATACTCTTCAGTGAAATCACCAATCAACAGTCATTCCCACAAAATCCCCAAATCTCCCAAAATCCCCTAACCTAGGGTTCCACATTCGAGCTCATACACAATTCAAATCAAGTATATCCTCTAATCCAACAATAAACCAACATACATACACTAAAAGGAAGGGGATTAAAAGGATGGGGTCATGATAGAAGCATACACAAGATGAGGTGAAAGTGTGTGAGCTTTACTCACTTGAATGGAGATGGTGAAGGGAATGGAGATGATCCCAAGCTTTTGATGGACTGGAGGCTCCAATCCAGGCTCCTCCTTCTTCCTCCCCTACTTTCCCGAATAGAGAACAAAGAAGATGAAAAACCCCAAAAACGCAGCTACTGATCGGGCTAGATATCTCCCACTCCAGACCTCGTCTCAACGATCCGACCGTTCAGAATGAAGAACCAGGTGTTCCAAACTACCAACTAAATTTTCAGCCCGATCCAACGGTGAACGAATTTGCAGTGGTGATTTGTCCGCAGCCGCTCTGTGGAAATACGAGAATGGCTCTCTTTCTCCTTTTCTCTCTCAAGGTGTTTGTGTTCCTCTTTCTTCTTACTCCCCCTATTACTTCTCTTATAAGATTAAGACCTCTCCCCATATAGTTAAATGGAATGTCAAGTGGGCTTCCCAATTTGGGCCTATTTTGTCTTCTCTTTTCCTAGTTACTCTTATGCAATTATTCTCTAGTCCTACTTTGAATTATGAGAGTGATTTATTTTAATTTGTTATCTCTTAAATATAAACTATATTTATTATGATAATGTGAAATTCATTTCTCTTGACTAAAATTAAGGTTTAGATATCATATCTTTATAAAATATATACCTTATTTTATAACTCACTATTTGACCTATTTTTTAACATATTATTTTAACTAATATTACTATTATTATAATACAGTGTTATTCAATTTCCTTAAATTAATTATTTATAATTAATGATGTTGCACTATCTTTATTTATATGATCCTTATGCATACTCAAATTCAAATCTTATATTTATCCTAAAATTGTTATTACCTTCCCTCTAATCTCTGTAATCTCACCATTCCTATTTTAAGATCTTATCTTACATTAAAATACTAAAACATATCCCTCTAATTAATCCCTTCCCTTGGCTGGATTCCCAGCCTAAGGCTTCTATTATATTTTCCTAGATCCTAATTTTGGGATGTTACATGTGGCATGAACATGATTGAGGAATTTATTTGTTTATCTGTTGTTGCATTGACATGTTCATGATTCCACATGATTATCACTCCACTTATGATTGCTATTGAATGATTGATGGTACTTGTCTTATACTTTCATTTTGAATGTTTTGTGAACTGTTCAGCTTTGCTATATTGTTGCCTGCCATGTGTTTTGCCTCCCCACACATGCACACACTGTTACCTCACTCACTGGGACGTAGTCTCACCCCACGTTGTGGGGAATTTCTTTCAGTTATGCAGGATAAGGTTCCTTGGCGTCGGAAGAAGAGTTGAAGTCCGGTGGCGGATCTTTCTGCCCCTTTGCTACCTTTAGTCCTCGGTTGTTTAGGCCTAATCAAGTTATGTGTTGATTATGGATTGTAAATGGATGTGTATGTAATTAAGTTATTGGATTGAGTTATTGTGAGGATTATGTGGATGTCTATGTTCGGCCACGGAGGCCCATTCGATTATAAGGAATTGATTTAGTTATAGAATATATGCAAATATAAACTGTATTGGTGTTTTGCTGGTTTTCAGGTGAATTTGGAAATTGGGAAACGTCCAGTTTTCAGGGAAAACTCTGCCGAATTTTCTGGTTGAGGTTTTATGAACCTTAACTCACCAAGTGTGGGTTCCTCCCTGTTTTCTGTTATGGAATGCTTTAGGTTTTTGTTTCGAATGTTGAGGGAGCCTAAGCAAACGTTGGATTGCTTAGGCATGTGTATGTATGACGATACTTGAAATGACGCGAAATAATTTCAGAAATTCAGGAATAGTGTTTCCAACGGACATTATTCTTGGATTCAGAAATTAGGACGTTACATTTTGGTATCTGAGCAGTTCAATCCAATTGGACTGTGGTTAGGTTAGTTGCCCGTAACTTACTATAATTCCATCGTGCCTCCTGCTCTATTTAGGGACTGATCACCCCTCTATTGGGTGTGTTGTACACGGAATTATGGTTAGTAACGTAAATAGGGTGCATTATTGAGGGGATTAGGACACTTCCCTAACAAGATTAGAGCCACCTACATGAAAGTTAGAGGGAGAGTGACATAGGTCTATTCCCCAGTGTAGGATTTTCACCTTAGAAACCCTACGAGATGTCATTTTAGTTCCTAGAGGAATTAAGGTATCCTTAGAGAGTAAGGTAAGGGGGAGGTTTTGAGGAAGAGTATGTAGTTGGTTGGGTAGGTAGAAGTAGGAGGAGAAGTTAGAGAGAATGATGAGCGAGCTCCCTAGTAGGCTAGCAGGGTGTAGGTTGTTTGTAAGTGAACCTTGGCGATGTAATGTGTTTGAACAATGATAATTCTTATTTCTATTGAGTGATTGCTTGAATTGACTGTTATATATGTTTCCTAAATGATTGTATGCCTTGTGTGCTAAATGGTTATTTGATGAGTGAGATGTGTACGATGATGTTGCATGACTTGTATGTTAGGTTCCAAGGTTTAGAGGGACATGTAAGTGGGAGGCAAATGGTGATCTTATAGAAGTAGGGCTAAATAACTTTAGAGTTGGGATTTTGTGAATTTCGGATTTCATGCTCTGTGGACTAGGGATATGGCAGGTAGAAGTTAGAATGGAAGTGTGAGACTCATGGGAGGTATGGGAACTTAATGCCTTTAGTGAAGGGGGTGTAATCCTAGCTTTTGGTTAAGTTACCTCATTGGGTAGGTGTGATCTTAAGGACGAATCGAGGAATGGAATTAAGGCCCCTAGACCCACATGTTTGTTTTCCTCTCTTTAAAACCCCGTGAGTGCATGCCTATGTTGATGGTCGTTGTTATGTCAACCCTAACCTCCTTAGTAGTTGCCTAAGTCATTATTGTAACCTGGTTAAATTTTCTCATTTAGTGTTAATGATTTTGTTATGATGGCGGTGAGATTGTGTGAGCCCTCATGTCCTATGATTTATCTTTAGTATGCAAGTGGTGAGCCCAATCCTTGCCCCCTAAGTTACTAGACGAATACTCTTAGAATCCCAAATGGATGGTTAGCGGTGACTTCGGTCCTCATAGGTGTATGATCTAACGTTTATCTAATTAGTGTATTGCGATATATGAATTGTCGGAGGATTTCCTAAATTAGGAATCAAATTGGGATTTGTTATACCCTGTCAATCTAGGCCCCCATTTCCATCTTGTTCCACTTTAGAGCTTTATGGTCTTTTAGCTCTTTTGTGACTACCACCATATGGTTCATGTTTAAGTTCTGGTTAGGCACTATCACCTGGTTAGAACCCCTTGGTTAGTTTCGTTTGAGCTGGAGGATAAACACTAGAGTTTGAGGGGAGTGAGTGGTTGTGGAGAGTTGGATGGTTGAGGGTACCTTGTAGGAATCAATCACGGTCGATTCCTTTTAGCTTAGGCCCATTTGGTTGTAGATATCTAAGGAATCAGGTTCTTTTGGCTTTAGCCAAAGTGTTCTGGGGTTATGTTGTTAGGGCAGGAATAGTGATCCTTTTTCTAAGTTATTAATGGCAAAACTAAGTCTTGAAACTAAACCCCTTAGCCTTTTCCTTGTTGTGACCTTAGAGGTGAGAATTACGCGGGATGTAAAATTGTTACTCAGTGTATACCTCCAAGAAGGATTAACGGTTCGTGTTTAGTTCATGCTTTGGTTAAGGAATATTGCTAAGCTTGGTGTACCGAGCCCATCACTAAGTATCGAACAATCTCATTCTTTTTCCCTCATTTCGAGGACCTATGTTATCCACCTAGGTGTTTGGTGTGTCCCCTTGCCACCGAGGCAATTGCATGCCCGTCAATTGCTGTGGTTGTCAGCTCTAGACAGTAGAGGTTGACGTTGTATTATAGAGCTTGTGTCCGTACTCAGCCTCTAGTTGGAGTGATAGGTACAAGCCAACCTACACACTATCATGTTTTGGTGTTTGAGGTTGTTTTCCTGGATGGACTACCAGAGGTTGTCCATTCCCAGTCAGATGTGTGTCAGAGGAGTACCACGTGGGTGCAACTCTGTATTCTGTTGTTGAGGTCTGTATGGTTCTGTTTTGAAACCCTAGAATGAAATAAAGTCGATTAGAGGATCACGTTTCAGGCCAACTTGCTTTCAAGGGTTACTTGTAGTTTCAAGTGATAGACTTGAGCCTCGAGGGCAATTAAGGAAGGGCCAAGCCTTTAACAGTTGAGTTACCCTAGAATGGGGAGGTCAGGGGTAGGCAGGGTATCAGTTGTAGGTAGGGTGTGGGGGTTAGGCCCAACCCGACCCTTTGAACCAGAGTGTGCAGCAGAAGCTTGCACCTATTCATCTTTTGACATTAGGATACCCCGGGATAGATGAAAGACTAGGAAGGAGTGAATTTATTAAGGGGTAACCCGTAGTCGTCTGGAATCTGTGCTAAGGTAGTCATGGGGTGGATTAGAATTCTTTTGGAACCCTACGGATAGAGGTCAGGTTGTACGGTGACACAAATTGCAGGTGTAGTAACTTAGGGTGGAGGGACCATAATGGTTTACTTTTAGTTTGCACGAACTTTGTGGGGGAATTAAGGGTCAGGTTAGGAACTTAAATTCGAAGGTGGGAGGAGAGAACAGAGGTTAGGACAGTGAGGCAGTGAGTCAGACCTAGAACGGGATTCAAGGGAGTAATGGGGACCGGAATTGGAATAGAAGGTAGGAGAGGCAAGATGAGGAGATCAACCAACCCTTAGAGCCTTCGAGCCACCTTGAGCAACAGAGGTATTAACTAACAATGATAAATGGGATTTTTCCAAGAGTACAACGTGGTTAACAATAGGAGGGTAGCATGTGAGGGTAGGATAAGAGCAAATTTTGAGGACAAAATTTAATTTAAGGGGGGTAGAATTGTAACATCCCAAACTAAGGCTTAGGAATTTTCAAAGAAGGTTTAGGTTATGGTTTTAGCAAGAGTTAGAGAATTAGGAACGTAATGAGGAATTGGAGCTTAAGATGTGAAATTAGGAGGGGAGTTAGTCATTTAATTAGAGTGGGGGAAGGGTTTGGATGAGAAGAACTAAGTTAGAAGAAGGTTTTCATGGAGGGGAATTAGGTTTAATAAGGAGAGAATTGAATTGGAGCCAAGGGAGGCACAAACCGAGGTTGTTGCTTAATTTTGGGTTTTAGGCCTAATGACCTTAGTGCACTAATTCACAAATATCTAGATCCAAGGGTGTGCAATTAAGGTGATTCTACTTTCATTAGAAATCTTATTTCCGGGACTTCAGTTTGATATGTCATATGATAGTATTCCGAGCTCGTTTGCACCTCCAAACAGCAAGTTTATGCGCTACAGCGCGCAGAGTGCGCTGGAGCGCGCCGATACGTGTTGAAGCGCGCACGGGACAGCAGGAGTGCGCCCCAGCGCGCGCACATCAAATGGGTTTTAAAAAAACGCGATTTTCCTCTTCTTCCCCTCATTTCTTCCGTTCTTAGGTGCCTTTTAGAGTGAGAGAGGGAAGGTTTTAGTGAGAGAAAGTGAGAGAAAGGAGAAGAAGGCTTGGGTAGAAGCTTTCCCACCATTTTCCTCGCTTGGATTTCCACCATTCCTCCATAATCTTCTTCCTCCTCTTCCTCCATTGTTGCTCCTTTGAAGTGAGTGTGGTTCTCACTCACTTATTTCTTAGTTATTCTCCTATATATGCTCCCTATTCTTCCTCCCCTTGCTATTATAGTCGATTATGTATGAGTTTATGCAAAACCTAGGGTTGATTGCTAGATTAATTGAATATATGGATTGTTGGCTAAACCCTAGGTTAGGAAATTGGCGATTTGAGGATTTTCTTGTATGATGGATGATTGAGCCTTGATTATATGAGTATTGGAGGTTAAAAATAGAATTTATGTGTGGATTGTTTTGGATAGCCTTGGATTGCTTGATTTTGGATAAAACCCTGGGTTAGAGGATTTGGGAGTTTCATGAAATTGAAGGTTTGGAATATTGATTATGCTTATAATTGCTTATGTTCATGACTCACATCATGTTTGTACATGTTTTTAACCCCCATCATGTTCATGGAAAATGTTTTGGGTCTTTGACCTCATGAAAATGGTAAAGGAAATGGTTATGGGTCTTCGGACCTCTTGGTAATGGATTTGGATCCTTGATCTCATGTTTAATGTGCATTTACTTAATATTATGAAATTCCTAATGGTTGCATGCTCAAGAAAGGTTTTGGGATCTTTGGGCCCATGGAAATGGCTTTTGGGGGTCTTTTGGCCCTTGGTAATGGTTAAGGTCTCTTGGCCTTGGGAATGGTTTTAGGCAAGGTCTTCCGACCTTCAGGGACGACGGTTCCTATTAGTCTAAGCTCAGTCTAGCCTAGGGAAAGAAACCCTTAGTGCGGGGTTAAGCACCTGAGGAATTTATCGTTTTATCTATGTGTGGCATGAACATAATTGAGGAATTTATTTGTTTATCTGTTGTTGCATTGACATGTTCATGATTCCACGTGATTATCACTCCACTTATGATTGCTATTGAATGATTGATGGTACATGTCTTATACTTTCATTTGAATGTTTTGTAAACTATTCAGCTTTGCTATGTTGTTGTCTGCCATGTGTTTTGCCTCCCCACACATGCACACACCGTTACCTCACTCATTGGGACGTAGTTGATAAGTGAAAATTATATGATAAATAAGAGCACTTTTTAGTTCACTTATCAAGGATAAAATGGTATTTTTGCCCCAGTTTAATCCCTTTTTATTTAATATCAGATAAATTGTATTTATTAATCTTGGATTTGAATTTGATGCTATTTTGATAGAAATATTGCTGATTTTTGCAGGATATTGCAAAGATTTGATTTGAAGGAAAGATAGCATTAATGAGGGAGATATCTGCAAGATTTGAGTTTGATTGAAGACATTTAATAAAGATTTGAAGAAGATTTGAGGCAATCAATGACGAGATCACTGCCAATCAAACAAGGATTCTGCAGACAACCTTCCCAAAGAAATCAAAGATGCTCAATAAATGTAAGGATTTCATCAAGAAAAGGGAAACAAGGAAAGACAAATCAGCCAAAACTAGTCTCGGGGAGAGATCAAATTAAAAAGAGAAAGATTGAAGCTGCAGGACGCATTCTGCGCTTCAACCTGCGCTGTAGCGCAGGGTGAAGCGCAGCTCTCTGGAACCTGCGCTGCAAGCTGCGCTGTAGCGCAGGGTGAAGCGCAGATCACGCTGATTCTTGCCCTGTTGCCGTTTTTAGATAGATTTCTCCCCAATTTTCTTTGTCTTTCCTTAACCTATAAATAGGACCTCATTGCACCAGATGAAAGTGTGCACGATTATTGTAATTCAGTTGTATTTCAGTGATAATGCACCAAAGCTAATTTTAGAGTAGGAGAGGAGGAGCGTTTCACAAGGATTGAAGATGGTGACAGCATCTTCGGTGGTTTGTATGGCCACCTTGTGTAGTTAACTCTCCATTAGCATTGGATGTAATTGATTATATCCCCAAGTGTATGTAAACTCTATTTTATTATTTCATGAGCTCTCTGTCTATAATATTGGTAATCTTATTCTGTGCTTAATTCCTAACTTCCGCGCTTGCTCCGGAGTTATAGGCTAGTCTCGACTAGGATTGAGGATGGGGGAGCAGATTCTAAAGAAACCCATTCTCTGAGTGAATAAGAGGACTCGGTAGCCAGTGAACCGAAACATGGGTGTTGCTAGTGATTGATGGGTAGTGTGAGTACTCTAATGAAGGGCGTCTACAGGATAGGCATGGTTATTAAATTACCGATAGCAAAGGATTAGTTGATTGTCAATCCAGGAAGCGATAACGTGGATGTATTCTAATGAGTGATGGGTAATGACAATACTCTAGCGAAGGCGCGTCCAGAGGAGTAAGCCTCGTTTATCAATTAGTTCTTTTACAAACGGAATAAAAGAAAGCAAAATAAGCCGAGGGTAAGTCTATCACCTGGGAGAGCCCGCATGGATTACCTTTGAGTGTGTGAGGCCGTTGGTAACTCGGGGTCTTAGCAATATAGTTTGTCTACAGTATTATAGAGTAAACCTCAAATAATATATAGTTTTTACATGCACGAAGAGTGTGATGATATGAAGTCCAATCCTAATCCAAGTAAAGTGTCTGTAACTCGTCCTTTCTATTTCTATTGATTATTAATTTGCAATTTATATTTTCCGCACAAAAACCTCTCATAAATCTGTTGTTTTCCCTTGATAAATAGATCACGACTATACGCGAATTGACCGTTCCCTGTGGATACGATACTCTTCTTACTATTATACTACTGGATTTTTGGTTCGCTTGCCAGAAACCCTTCAGTAGTCTCACCCCAAGCTGTGGGGAATTTCTTTCAGTTATGCAGGATAAGGTTCCATGGCGTCGGAAGAAGAGTTGAAGTCCTGTGGCGGATCTTTCTGCCCCTTTGCTACCTTTAGTCCTTGGTTGTTTAGGCCTAATCAAGTTATGTGTTGATTATGGATTGTAAATGCATGTGTATGTAATTAAGTTATTGGATTGAGTTATTGTGAAGATTACGTGGATGTCTATGTTCGGCCACGGAGGCCCATTCGATTATATGGAATTGATTTAGTTATAGAATATCTGCAAATATAAATTGTACTGGTGTTGTGCTAGTTTTCAAGTGAATTTGGAAATTGGGAAACGTCCAATTTTCAGGGGAAACTCTGCCGGATTTTTCGGTTGAGGTTTTATGAACCTTAACTCACCAAGTGTGGGTTCCTCCTTGTTTTCTTTTATGAAATGCTTTAGGTTTGTGTTTTGAATGTTGAGGGAGCCTAGGCAAACGTTGGATTGCTTATGCATGTGTAACTCCTCAAAGTGTAGGCTAGTTCCATAAGCTTGAATGAGGAAATCTATTGAAAGCAATGATGTATGAATTTTGTGGAAGTTTAAGCAAACGTTAGATTGTCTAAGCAGTTGTATGATTTGTTTGATGATATCGATCATGGCGCGAAATAATTTCAAGAATTCAGGAATAGTGTTTCCAACGGACATTATTCTTGAATTAAGAAATTAGGACGTTACATGATTTGTGTTCTTGTGTGCAAGCGTGTAATATTTACCTCTTTACAACAATATATGTAAAAATAAAAGAAAAAAATCTTTGGTATGCATTAACTGTATTATTTAGTCAATTAATAAATATTAATCCCCTTTGAGTGGTAAGAATCTCCAAAGTGGGTTTTGTTTCCCCCGATATAACTTTTTCATATACATGACTAAAGATTAAACATTAACCCTTCTTAATATGGTTAAGACACTCAACAATCTCCCAATTATGCTAGTTGGTAATAAAAACTTGAACGAAATGATTAAAGCATATCTTTTGCAATTAATTTCTGATAAAATTTTGTCAACATTTTTCATCACAAAATTGTTAAGATAGCAATTTTTTCGTTATTTGGCTTGTATAAAGTCAACCCTTAGGGTTGAGGACAAGACATCCAAAATTGGAAAGCTTTTATTAAAGTAAAAAGTATTTATTGTTAATTTATACTTCTGATATAATTAATACTTTCTATTTTAATAACAAACTTTAAAATTCTTATCCTAAGCTCTAACGGCTGATTTTATTAAAACTGTTCATTTTTTTGTGTTGTGGTGATGTTATATGTCATATTGATGTGTTAGTATATCTCTGGTGATATTAATGTAATCAATATAGGCATATCCAAAGCATAAGAGAACATTATTAGTTAAATATCTAGAAATTATTATTCTTAATATGAAAGGAAAATACTAAACAAAACAAAATAAATTGACATTGTTATTCAATCTTGTATGGATAGGTTTACTTCACTACTCAACCTTATCATAAAACAATCGTTGAATCTTGAGAAATTTTGATGAATTTATTATGTCAAATTAACTTATTCTAACTTTGTGGCTCAAATCAATAGGAAGATATATAAATGCAATTGACAGTTAAAATTAAGGCCAGGTTACTTACTAATTTGTTCTATTTCTTAAAATATGTGCGAATTATCTAATTACTCGCCATAGATAAATTTTTATGGAAGTCAGCAAATCTACTTCTAAATAGATTAATAGAAATCGACCTAAATATTTATCTTTTATTTCTTACTTTACAAAATTGAATGAGAAAAATTATATATTATTTTTCAATACTCAATTTTGATCAAGTTATTTTATTTATTCAAAAAAAAATAAAATTAGAAAAATGATAAAAATTGAAAAAACATGTCTAGTTTAAAATCTTGAGAGTAGATTTTTATCAAGAATGCCTAAGGGATCAAATCATGATTAATAATTTCTCTCAATTATGTGATTGATTCTTATAAATAATTTCCCTCTTAATTAAAATGGATTATGGGATATGAATTTATGATGATTCTATTGCTGTCAAATCAAGACAATCCACAAGTATGATTGTTTTAATTAAAAAGGGATTCTGATGGAACAAGTAACATAATTAAATGATCCATTTCAGGGAAATAAAAAAAAGAATAAAAAAATAATCGTAAAGGATTTTGTGTGGAAAGAATGGAAAAACCAAAATATTTATTCATAACAAGATTATGAGAGAGGATAAAACATCCAACCTTTCAAGTCCCACATTGAGTAGTGCACTCTTTTCTAACCTCTCATTCTCCTATAAAAGGAGTGCACTGTCAAGTGATTAAGACATCCAAGAACAATGGATCATGTGAACCTAAAATGTGTATAGGACCTGCATTTAGTTCAAATGTTGGGAGATCCAGTGCATCATGTGGATCCAGTGCAGACATTGGGATCTAGCCATGGATTGGTGGGAGCATCAACAGTGGTCTTTTTCAAGGTAAGTTTGTCCATCTTTTTTCATTCCCTAAAAGTAGTTTCAGAAGTTTAGGCCTCATTCGGGGTGGTTGCGAGTTTTTGGTGTTTGGTTATCAAAAAATTTCAACCAAGTTTTTACAACTGAAAACTAAAAATCACTTTTTGTGATTTTTAAAATCGACGTTTTGAAAACCACAAAAAGTGGTTTTAAAAGTTTTCAATTTTGTGTTCTAAAATATAAAACCAAAAACTGAATTGAAAAGTTTTAGATTTTCATTTCCTGTTTCCTTTTTCTTGAAATTTTACAAAGGAAAAACTGGAAATGCTAGAAACAACAAATTTTTGTTTCCAGCATTTCCAGTTTTTCCTTTGTAAAATTTCAGAAAACAAGAAACAGAAAATTGAAACAAGAAATGAAAATGCAAACCAAACAGACTCGTTTTTAAAATCTAAAAAATAGTCACACTTTTCAAAACTGTTTTTAAAAACTGTCTGTCAAACAAGTTTTTCAATTATTTATTTTTAAAAACAGCAACCAATTTTTAAACACTGTAAACAAACACATTCATAGTCTTCACCCTTCTCTAAGCGAATTTTCTTTCCTAAATTCAATTTTTTTTAGATTAAATTTTAAGGAGTTGCAATTTCCTCTAATTTAATGAAATTGGTGGTGACTCTCATTTTAATTTTTCTTTATTTTTTTCATTCGCAACAATTGAAGTAATAATATTTTAAATTTTTATACAATAACCTTAAAATAATGAAAAATATTTTAAAATAAATTAAATATAAATAATAATTATAAATCAAATCTATATTGGTACCACCCTTCTTTTCTCATTTTTTTCACAAATTAACAAAATAAAAATAATTTGTGGTGTCGTCGGGTCAAAATAATTTCAAGTTAAATAATATAATCAATTCCAGTCTCTCATTAATTTATTTTGTCATAAATGAATTTTAAAAACAGATATGTTAAAATGAAGGAAACATTGAAACCCATTCAGAAATATAAGCAACAAACACAAGTAAGGAAACTGTAAATGAACAAGCAAATTATAGAAGCAATAGTGCACAAAATAAAAAGCAATAACAGAGCAACAACACTTCACCCGGGATTTATTGTTGCCATGCCACATACTTGCGTATATGGAAGCAACTCACTAAAGGCAAACTGGATAAAACATAAAGTAAACCATAAATGATGAAATAAAATGGATCCCAGTCGGTGAAGTTTAACTCTATTCTCTTAGCTTCAATTTGGATAAAGAATAAGCATGAGGAGGGCGTTACGGTCACGTTCATTATTTATCTTAAGAGAAGGGTATTTTGGTAAATGGAGATTGTATCCTATTTTGAGCAACTGAAGCAGAAAACACCAAGAGGATTTTGAGGGTGGTTGTCGCCAGACAGTGCCAATGTGCACCTACATTATGTGGCTTACGCGTCCCTTTGCCGCATAAACACCTTCCCCATCTTAACCTGATATTTTGCCAACTGGATTCTAAACTATGGACCCCACACCTCTCTCTCTACATCTCAGTTTCGGATCAGAACTAATTCTACGCTCATCAGTCACAGTGTTGTTCACTCACAAGTCACCACTAATGTAAATAGGTGACTGGTCCAGCTATGCTTACCACAGGAACTTCAAGCAAGAGAAAGAGATATACAGAGAAAGATATTAGAGAAACTCAAAGTAAAATATTCTCTCTTTGGTCTTCATTTTTTTCAAAACAATTTCGCAACACTTATTTTGTGGCTCTTGCTAACGTTTTTAGTATGAGTTACTTTCTAGGGTTTACATAACGATCTTTTTTCTTTTTATCTATTAATTCGAGATCTAAATGCATGGACATCTGGGTTTTGAAGATTAATTTATTTACTTTGATTTATCTCGCAGTGTAATTTGTTCTTGAAAGGAAAATGAAATAACTTTTGAAGAGGGTCATTTATTTTTTTGCATTCTTTCATGGGTTTTTTTATCTTAATAATCGTGGAATTTCTTTTTCTTGTTCGTGATCTTAGATTGCTCATGTGTTAATTTCATTTTCAAGCTTTGTTTGACACTTAATTTCTTTTCAATTTTATTTTATTCTTTAAACATTAGTTGATTCAAACATGAACATAAACCGTGGGTTTTGAAGTTTTTGATAGAAAACACTGTCCTTTTTTTCCTGCGGAATTAAGGAGAGGATGTGGGAATCAGAGCCCAAACGTTTATGTGATGTCCCCAATGTGTATACGTTTCTTTGACTTGTAATCATCCTCAGGGCATTCTTGGCTTAGAAACTGTTGTCGTTTACATGCAGAGTACGTACTTGATTTCCTTGCTACGGTTTTATCTTTAGCTAACCATTATTTAATTTCAATTATAGAAATGGAGATGAAAAACATGGGAAATCACGCCATTGTCTCTTCTAAGATGTTTATGGGAAGCCCAAGCCAGGGATCTTCAAGTACCCAACATCCTCACATTGCTATCCTTATTGATGAACTAACAGGAGCAATGGAAGATGCAAAGGAGAATAAGAATTTAACTTATAGCAAGGACAATGACAACAAAACTGAAGAAACGGGTGAATGTAGATACTGCCAAGTAGAGAAACCGGTTTTCAAACTATCCTTTGTTAATTTCTATCCTTTATTTTGTATTAAATTAAATAAAAAGACAATGCAGTACTTATGTAAATAGTTAATTAGCTATGGTCGTTCCAGCTTGTGGTTTATGTAATTTGTCAAAACTCTATGTCAGTTTGTCGTCAGTTAATGAATGCTGACATTCTACAAATTTTATTTTCTTTGTGCCTTGCCTTAACTTATATTGCAATCTTCGTAGTGCCTTGCCTTAATTTCTAAAGTGATGATTACCATGGTGCTTCAAATCCAAGAATTAATTAAACTGACTCTTATTATAATCATTTTTTCCTTAAGTATTTGGGTTTAATCAAATCTACAATGATCTTCTTTCTCCTCTTTAAACTTGAACATTTGCCTCATAAATATCCTATTCACAAAGCTCATGTGTTGTTCAAGTCTTTTGTACCTCAAATTTGGTAGTGGACAAGTGGTTGTTCATTAATCTTTAATTTTCTCTCTAACAAAGATAATGCAAAATAAAAAATGTCAAAGGAAAGTAGCCCAAGTCCATAAGGAGATATTATCAAGAGAACCACCAATATTTGTCTTCAACAGGGTTGTAAATTTAGCGTAAAATCAATAATTTTTTTTAAAAGATTAACCCATGTAAAAATAAGTTAGTTTATAATTATTTTAATCATTATAAAATTAATTTAATTAAATATAAAAATATATATTATATTTTGTACTATCATATATAATTTAAATAATAGAACCAAATATGATGGTTTGTATTGTTATATTATAAAATAACAAAAGATAACACACAATAATAAAAATAAAATAAAGTATATCAATTGTAACCATGCACTCGTGTCAGGAAAAAAAGAACTCAATATATAAAGAATATTAATTTTAAAATGGACATCAATTAACAATGTATGCAATTTAATATTTATCACTCAAGACTTCACTAGTTATATATAAATAAAGTAAAAAATAAAAGAAAAAATAGGTCAATGGGTTGGGCAAACCCATTGCGAACCAGCCACATCAAACAAGTTAAATTTCATATATATTAAGTTGTGAGTTGGGTCAAAATTAGTTTGAGCTTGAATTTTCACAATTCAACCTGTCTTATATTAGGTTAAATAGGCCAACCTATAGGGTTTAATCTATCTTGACACCGCTAATAGTAAATAATTAAATATCCTTATTCATTACATAATACACACAATTTACTATTCTTCATTAAAGCAATCCTTATTTTCCCACATCTTTTATTTTAATTAGATTTCATTTCACACCTCATCTCTTTCAATCTCTTTTTTTTCCAATATATCACTCATCATATCTCTCCTATCTCTCTCTTACTTTTCTTATTTTCCTATTTCTTTCTTCATTACATCATTCTCATTTCTCTCCATGGGATGTGGGACAAACATTATTGTCACTAAAATGAAAATGTAACTACTCTATTCGAGAAGAGACTTACATCTCCAAATTTTTGTGATTGATTTCAATTTTATAAATAAATAAGATATTAAAGGAGCATATAATGGGTATAAATAAACTAACATTCATTTGAAAAATATCAAATAGTTTTCCTCTTAGAACTCATTTGAACATTAATATGGTCATACATAAACATGCATTCATTTCTAAAACCTCCACGGAGTCCAAGGCTATTCTTCTCTCAAGCAATGATGAGTTGTCCAATAGCTTTATCTAGAGAATAATAATCAGGAAATAACTACTGATATTAGCTACTAATTAAATCTATAGCTATTTCCTAACTAATCAATAGTTAAAACTGTTGGAGAGTGCAACACCGCTTGGGAGGAACTAAATCCCATAATTCCTAGCAAAAATAGTACACATTATCTTAGCCATCAAGCCTTATTAAATTTCTAATTTCAAATGGAAATTTCTTTAAGATGCATCATATATATTGTTTCTGCTACATGAATTCTATTCAGGCACCTTCCAACACTTCTCAGGTTGATTATGCAAAAACTCCTTCGCTACTTGCTCTAATTCATTCAACCTATGACAATCATATGTTTCTCATCAAGTTTAATTAGTAACTTTAAATTTGTATGTAGAGATGCCAATGGTTATCACATTTTCGTCCGAATGACTTTTAAGGTTTCTTAACATGTAACCACATCTAGCTAGATGGAGATATATTAGGTAAATTTCTTGCAAAAAATTTCTAATCCGTATTAATACAACATTAATTGATTGGCTCTCGAAAGCAATACAAATCATCAATTCTAATGTAATCTTTAAATGATGTATTCTTTATAGTACTTACGGTCCTATTTATAAGAAATATAAGACTAAATCATCAAGATCATTTTTTATCTGTTTATCCCTAATGAAAATTGTTTATCCCTAATCGAATAAGGTATCAGTACCTGGGATTTCCAAATAGCAATTTATTCTGCTTGGTTTTCTGGCTCAGGAACATATAACCATATCGTTTCGAGCCAGCAAGTAGTCACCGTTTACCACTGCCAAATGGATTGCATCTTATCTGAGCTTTCTGAAGCCACTAATGGAGGTTTAGCAAAACTCAGAGAAACCTTGAGAGAGAACGAAGGGACAGAGTAACCTAAAACAAGAAAAGAAACATCAAAATAGGGTATTTTCACATTTTAAACGATGAAAGGATGATAAAAAAAGAGAAAGAAGAGCAAAAGGAGTAGAAAAATCAAACCTTGAGGATGAAAATTCAAAGGACACCACGCGTAGAGAAGAGAGATGATTAATGATACAGACTTAAGATTAACTCAAGATTGATAAAAGTAGATGAAATTGACTTAAGATTGACTTGAGCTTAGCCTGAGACTAATTGATCAGGAATATTCAGTATTGTGTCTTACCATCTCCAGACTTGAGATTCAACTTTTATATCAAAGGGAACTAGTCATTAACTAGCCGTTGTAGAGGAGAGAGGCATCTTGATACTTTACTAATACAGGTAGAGAACTTTCTGGTATACTTGCATTGACTTGCCTTAGTTGTTGGGTCTCTTTTCTGAGTCTGAATTTCAGTCTGAGTCTTATTTGCTAAGCTCATTCTTACTTGCTCATCTGAGTCTCAGTCTTTCCTATGCATCTGAGTCTCAGTCTCAGTCTCAGTCTTGGCTGCTTGTGTGAGTCTCAGTTTGTTCCTAAGTCTCAAGACTTTGCATGCTTCTCTTTAATTCTTATAACCTTTGCTACCAAGTTGTCCTTGTCTTTGATCTTGTCTCAGTGCATGTCCTTGGTTATTCTTAGTCTTACCCTTCTTGTTCATATTAAAGCTTGATTTTTCTTGAATCTCAAGTATTAATCTTTTTTATGCAGCTTAGTTCAGCATCCCAGCTCACTTTATTTCATTGGAGACTTATCTTGCAACATATGAGTCTAAAGTCTACAAACACTTGAGCACATAGTCAGTAAAACTTAATCTCTTAGATATGCTTCTAAGTTTTCATACTTTTGTTGGTTTGATCTCATTAAAACTCTTGAAGAGTGAGTTTGTCTTATCAAACATAAATGCATAAATAGCCTAGAATGCAATCATCTATTCAGAATTAACTAAAATAAATAAATATATTGGAGCATTGATATCTAATTAGATGAGCTAATAACCCTATGAAAATAATGCCATTCAATTAGATATATGGAGAAAAATAGAGCAATTCACTCACTACCAACCAACTATAATATAAATTTGTGTGATTTTTCCATTGATCAACTTCTTCTAAAGACTTTAATAAGGATCCTCCAAGATTCAGAAAACTATTTTTCTTTATTTTATTCAGAAAATTTCAGTGTGACTAAGGTGAAAGAACCAACTTTGTTGACCTTCTCTGAACAATTGTCAAATATTACCTTGTTTCGCATTCTGAACGATTGCCAAATAATATCCCAATACATAAATCAGACATAAATCAAAAGAATAAGTCAGACAGGGGAAGTGGCAAGTACGGGATACCTTGATAGTGGCGTGGCGAAGGTGGCGCTCGACGATGAAAAACCGACGGAGGAGTCGCTCGACGATGGAAGCTCGACAATAGCACTCGGCGACAGGGGGAAGCTGTGCAGGAGGCGACGAAGCTACACATGAGGCAAAGAAGACGGTGGCCCTCAATGACGGAAGCTGCGCATGAGAGGATGATGGATCGCTAGAGGTGGCGACGGCGGAAGCTAGGCAGGGGGCAGAGGTGACGAAGGTGCACAGGAGGGACAACGGTGCTCAGATTAGGAAGGAGATGGAGGATGAAGGAGGCAACCATTCTTTCTGTTTCTTCAATCTCCAATTAGGTGAGCTGGTTAGGGTTTCTGTTTCTTAGGTGAATAAAAAAGTTTTTTAAATATGTATATATTAAGGGTAAACTAGTAACTTCATATATACAGGTACTCGCGGGCCCGGGTACCACAATACCCACCCTCGCCACATTTATAAACGTGTAGTGAAAAAAATCGTTAAGCTTTACCTACGAGTACCTGTTAAGCTACCTGAATCTGACCCATGGCGGGTTTTACCCATGGATACCCGCGAGTTGGGATATTTTTGCTATCCCTAATTGGCCCTTTAATAGTAAGTCACGGGCCTTTGAACTATTATTGTATAATCTATATATGTCTATAATTCGATGCTTGCCCTCGTTGAGCTAAGCATACCTTCGAACCACTGGGATCTTCAAGAAAATAAAAGGGTTAAATTATGTTTTTGGTCCCCCAAAATATACCGATTTTCCCATTTGGTCCTCCAAATTTTTTCCCAAGTGGTCCCCCAAAAATTATAATACATTCCCATTTGGTCCCTCTGTTAGTGCACCGTTTATTATCTCCGTTAAATGCTTGTGTGGCAGCTTAGGTAGACAAAATAAGCATATATGACATGCATATGTGTCATCTAATGTGTCCTACATGACTTATATCACCATTTTTCATGAAAAAAACAATTATAGAGTTCATCAATGTGACTCACAAAAATGCGTTGATTAACCACCTATAGGCTTATTTTGTCATGTAGGACACATAAGAAGACACATATGCATGTCATATATCCTTATTTTGTCCACCTAAGCTGCCACGCAAGCATTTAATGGAGATAATAAACGATGCACTAACAGAGGGACCAAATGGGAATGTATTATAATTTTTGGGGGACCACTTGGGAAAAAATTTGGGGGACCGAATGGGAAAATCATGATATTTTGGGGGACCAGAAACATATTTTAGCCAAATAAGAGGTTACCATGTCCATTTCCAGGACTTGGGCAAATTTATGTTTACACCATAATACATTTTTTTTTTGGCTTTCCATGTTACCAACAATAACATTTTTTAAGATTTTAGATTTTGAGATGATTTAAATGAAAAGAAAAAATTTATAACGATAAAAAAAATTATTTTACAATTAATGATCAAAGCCATATTTTATCCTTTAAAAAATATATAATATTGTATATTCAATTTATGCAATAAATATTATTTTGGCTCCCCTAGTATTTTGATTGAAGTTTAGTCAATGTTGAAAACGATCAATTCCTGCAACAAAAATAAAATAGCATAGACTAATGCATGTCATCATTTTTCCTTTGCTTGTTTATTCGTGACACAAAGGATTTCTTTGTGTGCCATAACTCTTTAGCCTTCTGTTTTGATTTTGTAGGCTTTTAATATTTTTTAGTTATGCCAATTAGTTAGTGATTAACTAATGCAAGAAATGTATGTAGTACATTATGAAAATATTCAAATGAAATACCATATAGTATCTACAATATTGAAGTTGATTGTCCATGCCATATATATTATAACATCTCTCACAATCATTAATTTTACATCATCAGTAAGTACTAATAGTAGTGTATTGTCCATGCCATATATATTATAGCATCTCTCACAATCATTTACATCATCAGTAAGTACTAATAGTAGTGTATGTGGCTCAAATGAAACGTAGTTATGGTTGGTGGGTAGTGGTTTAGTGTATGGTGCATCACCTAGAAGGTTATACATTTTTACCTTACGTACCAATCACATGATCATATAGGACTGATAGTTCTAACTACTAGGGTGGCACCTTAAACAAATGATAAATAATGAAACTATCAATGTACTAAGTTGTGAATATATTTAGTATATAATATATGAAACCAATTAATAGAATGTAAGACTTAGTCAATAAGGAAAGCAATACCTTAGGAAAATGGAGTTAGACTCTAACACAGTGATCATATTTTTGCTCGTGTCTCTCTACGAACTATGAAAGTATCATGAGATTCTGAATTGCTATTAGTTAGTACCTAACTAAAACATAGATGTAGGATTAATGGTGTTTAAAGCAAGCAATAATATTTCGGACATGTGCACCCATATTAATGTCACATTCTTCACAGGTTGGATTCATTAAATTCATATTGTACAAAAAGTTTTGCATGGGGTGTAAATCAATTTACTATAAGGGTAAGTTGTTGATAGCTTATAACTCTTTATAAAATATGAATTTCATAAATCTAATCATTAAATAATGTTTACATGTTTTTCCTATAGCAAAATCCCCAAAATGTTAACTTTGACTTTCCCCTTTCACACTCCTATACAAAAATTTCTTGACTCTGGCCATGTTCTCCCCTTTCCCCTTTACAATTCGAGCAATTCTTATTTTATCTCTTTTTTCATTCCTAAAAAAACAAAAGGAAAAGCATACGCAAATTCCATGATGGCCATAGGCGCATGCAATTAAACACAATGATTTCCATTCTTGATTTTATAAAAGAAAAATGCTCTTTGGTACAAAGGATTTTCAGTATAAGTTACACTAATCAATATGATTAATTGAGAGTATAAACCTGTGGTTTATGGGTTTCCTTTAAAATTAACTATGATATATAGACCTCACTAAATATTGTTATGCATATTCCAATTTTTTGTGTTCATTTTCATACTAAATAACAATATTATTCTCAAAATCCTTTAACTAATGATGGGATGTCAAGAACGCTTTTTACTTTGACTGGGTCAAATCTTCTAATTCCCTATCCCCCTCTTTATAACTGTAGTCACCAATGCTCTATATACTACAACTCGTTGTTTGCAGCAAATAAATTTAGAAAGCACACGACTAGTATCTAATCAATAAAAGGGGTTCTATATACAAATTGGGAAGTTATTGTTATTCACACACTTTATGAAGCAAACCAATGCATTAATAGGATGGCTAAAGTAGGTGTCGTGTTCGCTAATAGATTAAGCCTCTTTGAGTTTCCACCCTCATATGTCTCACTCTTTTTTTTTGTGTGAACCAAGGGTATCCCCTAGTTGATAGATCCCTTTTGAGATTATATAAAACCAAACAATATTTTAAAATGTTTATTTCAATTATTAAATCATATTTTCCAAGATTACATAAAACCAAACAATATTTATTGTAACAATGTAATGATATCATTTTTGGTCACGCGATTGTTTAAAAGCTAATATCTTCATATTATAATTTGTCATTACATTGTTGTTAAAAATTACAAGGTTGTCGTGTTATAATACTTCATTATAAATGGTTTGCGTTATATGTTTATCATCACATTATGGATAAAAAGTATAAATTTATCAATTTATGAACATTTAAATGTAAATCACGACAAAATCATTTGTTGAAAAAAAAAATAGGGGTACCGACAGTTATTTTCTATTCTCAGTCAGGGGTACTGAATGTAAATCACGACAAATTATATATGTTGAAAAAAAATAGGGATACTAACAGTTATTTATTCTCAATCAGGATACGCAACAATTATTTCAAATATATATTCTTTTAAGATTATAGAGAAAGAGTATGTGTTTTGTGTTCTTATGTGCATGCGTGTAATATTTACCTCTTTACAACAATATATGTAAAAAAAAATCTTTGGTATGCATTAACTGCATTATTTAGTCAATAAATAAATATTAATCCCTTTTGAGTGGTAAGAATCTCCAAAGTGGGTTTTGTTTCCCCCCGATATAACTTTTTCATATACATGACTAAAGATTGAACGTTAACCCTTCTTAATATGGTTAAGACACTCAACAATCTTCCAATTGTGCTAGTTGGTAATAAAAACTTGAACGAAATGATTAAAGCATATCTTTTGCAATTAATTTCGGACAAAATTTTGTCAATATTTTTCATCACAAAATTGTTAAGATAGCAATTTTCTTGTTATTTGGCTTATATAAAATCAACCCTTAGGGTAGAGGATAAGACATCCAAAAATGGAAAGCTTTTATTAGAGTAGAAAGTATTAATTGTTCATTTATACTTCTGATATAATTAATACTTTATATTTTAATAACAAAATTTAAAATTCTTATCCTAAGCTCTAACGGCTGATTTTATCAAAACTGTTCAGTTTTTTTTTTTTTGTGTTGTGGTTATGTTATGTGTCATTTTGATGTGTTAGTATATCTCTTGTGATATTAATGTAATCAATATAGTAAGATCCAAAGCATAAGAGAACATTATTAGTTAAATATCTAGAAATTAGTATTCTTAATATGAAAGGAAAATACAAAACAAAACAAAATAAATTGACATTGTTATTCAATCTTGTATGGGTAAGTTTACTTCACTACTCAACCTTATCATAAAACAATCGTTGAATCTTGAGAAATTTTAATGAATTTATTATGTAAAATTAACTTATTCTGACTTTGTGGTTCTAATCAATAGGGGGATATATAAATGCAATTGATAGTTAAAATTAAGGTCAGGTTAATTACTTACTAACTTGTTCTATTTCTTAAAATATGTGAGTATTATCTAATTACTCGCTATAGATAAATTTTTATGGAAGTCGGCAAATCTACTTCTAAATAGATTAATAGAAAAGGACCTAAATATTTATCTTCTATCTCTTACTTTACAAAATTGAATGAGAAAAATTATATATTATTTTTCAGTACTCAATTTTGATCAGGTTATTTTAGTTATTTGAAAAAATAAAATTAGAAAAATGATAAAAATTGAAAAAACATGTCTAATTTAAAATCTTTAGAGTAGATTTTTATCAAGAAGGCCTATGGGATCATATCATAATTAATAACTTCTCTCAATTATGTGATTGTTTCTTATAAAGAATTTCCCTCTTAATTAAAATGGATTATGGGATATGAATTTATGATGATTCTATTGTTGTCAAATCAAGACATTCCACAAGTGTGATTTTTTTAAATAAAAAACGGGATTCTGATGGAACAAGTAACATAATTAAATGATTCATTTCAGGGAAACAAAAAAAGAATAAAAAAATAATCGTAAAGGATTTTGTGTGGAAAGAATGGAAGAAACAAAATCTTGTTTCATAACAAGATTATGAGAGAGGATAAAGCATCCAACCTTTCAAGTCCCACATTGAGTAATGCACTCTTTTCTAACCTCTCATTCTCCTATAAAAGGAGTGGACTGCCAAGTGATTAAGACATCCAAGAACAATGGATCATGTGAACCTAAAATGTGTATAGGATCTGCATTTAGTTCAAATGTTGGGAGATCCAGTGCATCTCATGTGGATCCAGTGCAAGACATTGGGATCTAGCCATGGATTGGTAGGAGCATCAAGAGTGGTCTTTTTCAAGGTAAGTTTGTCCATCTTTTTTTATTACCTAAAAGTAGTTTCAGAAGTTTAGGCCTCGTTTAGGGTGGTTGCTAGTTTTCGGTGTTTGGTTATCAAAAAAATTCAACCAAGTTTTTACCACTCAAAACTGAAAACTAAAAATCACTTTTTGTGATTTTTAAAATCAACGTTTTGAAAACCACAAAAAGTGGTTTTAAAAGTTTTCAATTTTGAGTTCTAAAACTTTGTTGAAAATTTTTTAAAACCAAAAACTGAATTGAAAAGTTTTACATTTTCATTTCCTGTTTCCATTTCCTGTTTTCATTCTGTTTCTGGTTTCCTAAAAGTTTACATAGGAAAAACTGGAAATGTTGGAAACAACAAATTTTTGTTTCCAGCATTTCCAGTTTTTCCTTTATAAAATTTCATAAAACAGGAAACAAAAAATGGAAACAGGAAATAAAAATGCAAACCAAATAGGCTCGTTTTTAAAAACTAAAAAATAGTCACACTTTTCAAAACAATTTTTAAAAATTGTCTGTCAAACAAGTTTTTCAATTATTAGTTTTTAAAAATACAAACCAATTTTTAAAAACTGTAAACAAACACACTTATAGTCTTCACCCTTCTCTAAGGGATTTTTTTTTCCTAAATTCAATTTTTTTTAGATTAAATTTTAAGGAGTTGCAATTTCCTATAATTTAATTAAATTGGTGGTGAGTCCCACTTTAATTTTTCTTTATTTTTTTCGATCGCAACAATTGAAGTAATAATATTTTAAACTTTTATACAATAACCTTAAAATAATGAAAAATATTTCCAAATAAATTAAATATAAATAATAATTAAAAACCAAATCTATATAGGTACCATCCGTCTTTTCTCATTTTTTTCACAAATTAACAAAATAAAAACGATTTGTAGTGTCGTCAGGTCAAAATAATTTCAAGTTAAATAATATAATCATTCCCAGTCTCATTAATTTATTTTGTCATAAATGAATTTTGAAAACTGATATGTTAAAATGAAGGAAACATTGAAACCCATTCAGAAATTTAAGCAACAAACACAAGTAAGGAAACTGTAAATGAACAAGCAAATTATAGAAGCAATAGCACACAAAATAAAAAGCAATAACAGAGCAACAACACTTCACCTGGGATTTATTGTTGCCATGCCACATACTTGCGTATATGGAAGCAACTCACTAAAAGCATACATGATAAAACATAAAGTAAACCATAAATGATGAAATAAAATGAATCCCAGTCGGTGAAGTTTAACTCTATTCTCTTAGCTTCAATTTGGATTAAGAAGAAGCATAAGGAGGGCGTTTCGGTCACGTTCATTTTTTATCTTAAGAGAAGGGTATTTTGGTAAATGGAGATTGTATCCTATTTTGAGCAACTGAAACAGAAAACACCAAGAGGATTTTGAGGGTGATTGTCGCCAGATAGTGCCAATGTGCACCTACATTAAGTGGCTTACGCGTCCCTTTGCCGCATAAACACCTTCCCCATCTTAACCTAATATTTTGCCAACTGGATTCTGAACAATGGACCCCACACCTCTCTCTCTCTCTCTACATCTCAGTTTTGGATCAGAACTAATTCTACGCTCATCAGTCACAGTGTTGTTCACTCACAAGTCACCACTAATATAAATAGGTGACTGGTCCAGCTATGCTTACCACAGGCACTTCAAGCAAGAGAAAGAGATATACAGAGAAAGATATTAGAGAAACTCAGAGTAAAATATTCTCTCTTTGGTCTTCTTTTTATCAAAACAATTTCGCAGCAGTCATAAGTGGTTCAGTCTCTTTCTTTCTCTCCTAGATGGCTAGCTAGAAATAATATTTAATTTTCATTTCAGAAATCAGCACTTTTTTTGCCCTTGCTAAACTTTTTTAGTATGAGTTACTTTCTAGGGTTTACATGCAGATCTTTTTTCTTTTTATCTATTAATTTGAGATCTACATGCATGGGCATCTGGGTTTTGAAGCTTAATTTTTTTACTTTGATTTATCTTGCAGTGAACTTTGTTCTTGAAAGGAAAATCAAATAAATTTTGTAGAGGGTTATTTATGTTTGTGTATTCTTTCATGGGTTTTTTTATCTTAATAAACATGGAATTTCTTCTTCTTGTTCTTGATCTTAGATTGCTCATGCATATGCATATAACATGGGTGAAGATCTGAACAGAGGTTTTGAAGCTTTTGTCTTATAACTTTGTCCTTTTCTTCCTTTTTTCTCATTTTGATTTCTGCAAGTTCATTCTTAACGTGATCTATATCATAATTGGGTTAATTTACTTTTCAAGCTTTGTTTGACACTTAATTTCTTATCAATTTTATTTTATTCTTTAAATATTAGTTGATTCAAACATGAACAAAAACGGTGGGTTTTGAAGTTTTTGATAGAAAACACTCTGTCCTTTTTTTCCTGCTGAATTAAGGAGAGAATGTGGGAATCAGAGCCCAAACGTTTATGTGATATCCCCAATGTGTATACGTTTCTTTGACTTGTAATCATCTTCAGGGTATTCTTGGCTTAGTAACTATTGTCGTTTACATGCAGAGTACTTGATTTCCTTGCTACTGTTTTATCTTTAGCTAACCATTATTTAATTTCCATTATAGAAATGGAGATGAAAAACATGGGAAATCATGCCATTGTCTCTACTAAGATGTTTATGGGAACCCCAAGCCAGGGATCTTCAAGCACCCAACATCCTCACATTGCTATCCCCGTTGATGAACTAACAGGAGCAATGGAAGATGCCAAGGGGAATAAGAATTTAACTGATAGCAAGGACAATGTCAAAAAAACTGAAGAAACGGGTGAATGTAGATACTGCCAAGTAGAGGAACCGGTTTTCAAACTGGAAACACCCTGTGGTTGCACTGGCAGTTTGAAGGTTAATTTCACAGTTTTACACTAAATTAATGCCTAATACTTATCTTAAAATCTTATGAAATTGATGTTATTTCATTAGCATGATGATAAATGATGTTCTTTTTCATGTTGTTATTTCTCTACCTTGGCTTTCAATTACAAGTATTGACTCACATGTTCTGAATTTTTTACTATTAAACTAAAGAAATGCAAATTAAATTTACTCATATTCCTTTCCTTTCTATTTGTGCCTTAGTTCGCTCATAGAAAGTGCATTTCCCAGTGGTGTGAAAGAAAGGGGAATATCACTTGTGAATTATGCAAACAGGTATTCATGCATCCTTTTAATTAATAATAGAGGTGTTGTTAATTAGCATCTCGTCATTAATTCAATAATGCCTTCATCCTTGACATTAATTAATTTATCTAATTTTCTTATGTAACTTTGTTCATTTGTTACATTATATTATATGTTGTTTAGTTCTAGTGACTAATTATAAATTAATTTCTTCATGATTTGGATCATATGCAGCCTTACCATCCAAACTATGCTGTGACGGTGCCTCGTTTTTACTATCATGATCATGATGATGAGGAGATTGACATGAGGCAAGTTTTATATATCTTTAAATTCTCTTTGTAAGTCCTTAAATTTAGTTAATTAAAATATTAATATTAATCTATAATCATAACCATATTGTTGCAGTGAAAGATGGAGAATTCCTGGTACCAACACTCGGATCATGACACCATTGCAGTTGGTGCAAGTTGGCATTAATCGACTTCTTCGATCCATGATTGTTGACTTCTCTCTCAGGCATCCCACCATAGGCGTTCTCTTTGGAACTGCACTCCTCGTCGTAAGAAAAGAATTCACACCATGTTTTCATTAAGTTTTTTTTTTTTTTTATATATATAAAAGGTTGCAACTCTAAAATGTTGTTTTTATTCCATATAATTATGTCTTGGATTTTATCTTGAATTTAATTTAGGGAATTTTATATATTAAAAATTCAAATACTTTAGTTTTACTTTCCATGTCACATTTTTTTTTCATTACTACATATAAGATGTTTCATTTGCTAAAATTCTTTGTAATGAATAACTTAGTTTATGGCGGTGACGGTTATAAAGGACGCTTACAACTATCCACCACCTAGCAATGATGATAATTTTTATCTCATTTTATATGGTGTAAGTCCAAATCTTCCATTCTCTTACATATAATATATATAGTCGAGTATTAATTTAATTTATTAAACTTTTCTTGTTAAATATATAATTATTTTTACTATTCAAATTATTCCTGATCATCATAATTTATGAAAAAATATTGACCTCACAGGGTGTGCTGGTTCTCATTGCGCCACTCTATATTTTAACTTGGATTATGGAATGTCGGTAAGTGAATTTTATATATAGATATGTTACCATGCTTAATTTCTAAGATATCATATCTCACCTTCATGATTTAATTAATTAATTTTTTATGGTGAATTTAAAATTGTAGCGGTGAAAGAGAGCGTGACAGGGAGAGCGAAAGGGAGAGACAGACTGCAGGGACGGAGAGAGATCTGACTGCGTAGTTATGGAGGGAGAAGGATGGGAAGGCTTGCATCTTGCACTCTAGCAATCAAAGTTGTGTAGCTGGGACTATATCTATCTTCAAGTTTAATTTAAATTTCCTTGCCTTTTGTTAATTTCTATCCTTTGTTTTGTATTAAATTAAATAAAAAAACCATGTAGTACTTATGTAAATAGTTAATTAGCTATGGTCGTTCCAGCTTGTGGTTTATGTAATTTGTTAAAACTCTATGTCAGTTTGTCGTCAGTTAATGAATGCTAAGACATTCTACAAATTTTATTTTCTCTGTGCCTTGCCTAACTTATATTGCGATCTTCATAGTGCCTTTCCTTAATTTCTGAAGTGATGATTACCATGGTGCTTCAAATCCAAGAATTAATTAAACTGACTCTTATTATAATCATTTCCACCTTAAGTATTTGGGTTTAATCAAATCTACAATGATCTTCTTCCTCCTCTTTAACCTTGAACATTTGCCTCACAAATATCCTATTTACAAAGCTCATGTGCTGTTCAAGTCTTTTGTACCTCAAATTTGGTAGTGGACAAGTGGTTTCTTCATTAACCTTTAATTTTCTCTCTAACAAAGATTATAATCATGCAAAATAAAAAATGTTAAAGGAAAGTAGCCCAAGTCCCATAAGGAGATATTATCAAGAGAACCACCAATATTAGTAGTCAACAGGGTTGTGAATTCAGCGCAAAATCAATAATTTTTTTTAAAGATTAACTCATTTAAAAATAAGTTAGTTTATAATCATTTTAATCATTATAAACTAAACTTAATTAAATAAAATATATATATATATATATTATATTTTGTACTATCCTATAATTTAAATAATAGAACCAAATATGATGATTTGTATTGTTATATTATAAAATAACAAAAGATAACACATAATAATAGAAATAAAATAAAGTACATCAATTGTAACTATACACGAGTGTCGGAAAAAAAAAAAAGAACTCAATATATAAATAATATTAATTTTAAAATGGACATCAATTAAATATGTATGTAATTTTATATTTATCACTCGTGACTTCACTAGTTATTATATATATAAATAAAGTAAACAATAAAAGAAAAAAAAGGTCAATGGGTTGGGCAAATTAAATCCATTGCGAACCAGCCCACATCAAGCAATTTTCACAATTCAACATATGTCTTATACTATCTCTGATCCTATATATAAGAAACATTGGACTAAAATCATCAAGACCAAGGAAATGCATTGGAATCTGTTAGTGGTAATTAATAGTGCCATGAATTTAATTTTTTTCTCAAAAATACCCTTAGTATTAAATGAGTAAATGAGTAGGTACCTCTTTAGGTGAAGTTGGATGTGAATGGTTGTGCAAATGAAGTAGTATTTATCTTTGAAGACTTTATAGGACTCTAGGTAAGATCTAAAGGCCTAACATCGGTCTTAGACCAAAGTATTAGCCATTCCTTCCGACCTATCAACTTATCATTATCCTAAAAGGGATTAAAAATATAGAAGAGCAACTTTATAGTGTAATGTAGTTTCCTTGCCTTTCACATGACCTTAAAAGTAGGGATGACAATAGGTAGGGTTTGTGTAGAGTATTATAATGCCTATCTCCATATCCACATTAAAATTTGTGTTTGTGTGTACCTACCCTCACACCCACGTGGGTAACAATATTAAAACTCGTATCTTTACCTATTGAGTGCCTATGTACCCATACCCACACCTAGAAATTCCAAATTGTGAGCACTTATAATGTGTACAAAAGTGGTTTTCTCCTTTTTTTTCCCTATTTTTTCTTCATTCCCCATGTTCCTAACTTGGTGAAGACGTAAAGACCAATAAAAGCATAAACCTACCTGAGAACAATCCTTGGAAAATCCCAACAAATCAAGTGAGAAAAGAAAACAAGAGAAAAAGGATCAAACCTTTAATGCTAAGAGAAGACCGGTAATTAATTTCTAGAAAAATTTGGTATGTGTTGTAGTATTTGGGTTTATGTTTTCGTTTTACTTTCTTCAAAGGTTGTGATCACGTAATCTATTTGTAGTCATGTATTTATAGTTTTTCTATTATTGGTTGAATACATTTTTGTCTTATGTACTTTGTCGATTCCATGGTTGTCTTATGTGTTTGATCTCTTTGTATTACATGCCCTATTTTAAATTCAAATTTTTTCAATAATTTCATTTGTTTATTTGTGTAGGATATCTTATGAAGTTAATATTGTGTTTTACCATATAAGGAAGTTTGCAAGAAATGATCAAGGAGTATGGAACACATTGATGGTGAAATAGATGCATGGGTGGAGTTAGACTCTAACACAATGAGCATATTTTTACTGGTTGATCTTTGTAACGTTGTCTAATTCAGAAGTTAGCCCGTTGGAAACCAATTTCTGAACTTAGAATTTAAAGCGTGACATTTTGGATACCGATATATTCACTAAATTGTAAAGTAACCAACGATAACTCGACAATTTACGAATAAGAACTAACATATGTAACATACTTAAGGTAAATCCACTATTTACATAACAAGCTTATACTTAATTCATCATTGATCAACTTAAAAACTCAAGCCTATTTACATGATACTATACTTGTACACCTAGATATTCATTTCATTTACAAACAAAATGCCACATTCATCCAATGAAGATTACTTCAACTTCCGGTCCGAGAATCCGAGTGCAGTGGTGCCTGTATATATATATATATATATATATATATATATATATATATATATATATCCACATAACGTGTGGTGAGATGATAATCTCAGTGAATACAACAATGCATAGGAATGCAGGGAATCATGTATCAATGGCAGATAAAGAACTTAACATAATTCACATAACATTATGAAACTAAAAATTATGCAATTCATGATGCACTCACTGCTGTGCCCAGCAGGCATGTTCTTATCTCTTGCTGGAGTTAGAACTGAGCTCAGACTACAGGAAACGTCTTTCCCGGGGACGAATACCACCCATTACTAGACCGAAGTTGTGTTTTAAACATAATTTCTTAATTTTAACTCATGGCCGGAGCCGGCTTGAATTAACTCACGGTCGAAACCGGCTTAAAATGCTTCAATTATCATAAACAGAATATTTCCTCAATGATACTAAATATATGAACAGAATCAGGATAATTTCCATGAGCATAACTTATAATTTTCTTCTATTCAACCCTAATTCCAATCATACTTCTAATTCACAATTACAATATCAATTAAGCATACAATTATACAATCTAGCAAGTATTCAGTAAAGGGAAGAGGTAGAGAGAGAATTAGGGTTCATGTATCCAGCAAACATATGAGAAAAACATAGTAGAAAGTGAGTTGTACTCACCTAAGACTTGATAATTCAAAGAGAAGAGATGAATGAAGGTAGGTTGGAGGTGGAATTTTCTTGTATGGATCCCTTTCCTTAAGCCTCAATCCAAGCTCTCCTTCTCACTAGGATTCAGAGTCTCTCTCTCTCTAACAAGAAGTAGGAAAAGAAAGAATATGATTTCTCTTCAAAAACTACAAGTTTCTGACCTATAAGTGCATTCTCGCTCAAGCGAGATATTCTCGCTTGGGTATCTCGCTTGGGCGAGCATGTCGGTTGCATACTTTTCCTTCACATTCTCGCTCAAGTGAAATGTCTCGCTCAAGCGAGAATGATCCAGAAAAAGAACCCCCTCTCTACGCTCAAGCGAGCCCTTCTCGCTTAAGCGAAAATTGTCCAGAGAGCCTCCCAAAAGTTCCCCTGTATCTCGCTTAAGCGAGCCATATGTAGAAACTCAAACTTACCCCCTTTTTGCTGTGTAACTCGCTCAAGCGAGATTCTAGCTTGAGCGAGAATGCTGAAACTTATAAAAATTTGGTTTTTATTCTAAGTCCTGTTTCCTTACTTCCTAGATCATTTTTCCTTACTTATTTAACACATAATTAGCTATCTGAATCTTACCCTAAATAATAAGATCCCTAATTACCGGATGTTACAATCTCTACGAACTACAAGAGTATCATGAGATTCTGAATTGCTATTAGTTAGTCCCATACTAAAACTTAGATTTAGGATTAAGGGTGCTTAAAGCTAGAAATAATATATCAGACATGTGCACCCATATTAATGACACATTCTTCAATAAGTTGGATTTATTAAATTCGCATTGTATAAAAAGTTTTATATGGGGTGTAAATCAATTTACTATAAGGGTAAACTGTGGATAGCTTATAACTCTTTAAAAATATGAATTTCACAAATCTAATCATTAAATAATGTTTACATATGTTTTACTTATAGTGAAATCCACAAAATTTTAACTTTCATTTTCCCCTTTCATACTCCTATACAGAAATATCTTGACTTATAGGCCATGTTCTCCCCTTTGCCCCTTTACAATTCAGGCAATTCTTATTTTATCTCCTTTTTCATTCTTAATAAAATAAAAGGAAGAGCATACACAAATTCCATGATGACCAAAGGCATGCCATTAAACACAACGATAATGCCATTCTTGATTTTATAAAAGAAAAATGCTCTTTGGTACGAAGGATTTTCAGTATAAGTTACACTAATGAATATGATAAATTGAGAGTATAAAAGTAGGGTATTTGGGTTACCTTTAAAATTCACTATGATATGGACCTCACTAAATATTGTTATGCATATTCCAACTTTTTGTGTTCATTTTCATTAAAAGATCTTTTCATACTAAATAACAATATAATTTGCAAAATCCTCTAACTAATGGTGGGATGTCAAGAACTTTCTTTACTTTGACAGGGTCAAATCTTCAAATTCCCTATCCCCCTCTTTAGAAGTGTAGTCGCCAATGCTCTACATACTACAACTTGTTAGACGTAGCAAATAAATTTAGAAAGTACAAGACTATCATCTAATCAATAAAAGTGCTTCTATATACAAATAGGAAAGTTAATATTATTTACACACTTTATAAAGCAAACCAATGCATTAATAGGATGGATAAAGTAGGTGTCGTGTTTGCTAATAGATTAAGCCTCTTTGAGTTTCCTCCATCATATGTCTCACTGATTTTACTTTATTTTTATGTAAACCAAGGGTATCTTTCAGTTGATAGTTAGAGACTAATTCTTTTCGAGGTGTATAGATCTCCAAAGTGGGTTTTGTCTCTCTCCCAACAAAGTTTTTTCCATACACACCACTAATGATCGAACTTCTGTCAAGATGCTTAAAGGACCCAGTTGTCTGCCAACTATGTCGGGCTTTGTTGGTGGTCTCACTTATGCTTCTAGTTAATGCACTATGAACCATGGTTCATAGATTATGGTCTCTATTCCATTGTCTTTCTTTCTTTCTTTTAATTCTTGTTTTTCTTCAAAAAAGTTAACAAACTAAAAAGGGATTTAAACTTTGTATACAAATTAACAGACTTACCTAAAAAAGTAACAATTGAACATCAAGTGTTTATTTCAATTATTAAAGCATATTTTCGAAGATCATATAAAACCAAACAATATTTATTGTAACAATGTAATGATATCATTTTTTGTCACGCAATTGTTTAAAAGCTCATACCTTCATATTATAATTTGTCGTTATATTGTTTTAAAAACTACAAGGTTGTCGTGTTATAATACGTCATTATAAAATTTTTGCATTATAGGTTTGTCATCACATTGTTGATAAAAAGTATAAATTTTTCAATTTATGAACATTTAAATGTAAATCACAACAAATTGTTTGTTGAAAACAAAAAAAGTAGGGGTGCCGATAGTAATTTTATATTCCCAATCAGGGGTACCGAATGTAAATCATGACAAATCATATGTTGAAAAAAATAGGGATACTTACAGTTATTTAATTCTCAATCAGGATAAGTTACAGTTAATTAATATTATTTCAAGTAGATATTCCTTTAAGATTATAGACAAAGAGTATGTGTTTTTGTGTTCTTGTGGGCATGCATGTAATATTTACCTATTTACAACAATATATGTAAAGAAAGAAAAAAATATTTGGTATGCATTAACTGTATTATTTACTCAATAAATAAATATTAATCCTTTTCATATACACGACTAAGGATTGAACCCTTGTTAATATGAGTAAGACACTCAACCATCTACCAATTGTGCTAGTTGGTAATAAAAACTTAAAGGAAATGATTAAGGCATATCTTTTGCAATTAATTTTTTATACAATTTTGACAATATTTTTCATCACAAAACTGTTGATGTCAATATTTTTCGTTATTTGGCTTTTATAAAATCATCCCTTAAGGTTGAGGATAAAACATCAAAAAATGGAAAGCTTTTATTAAAGTAGAAAGTATTTATTGTTTATTTATACTTCTGATGTATTTAATACTTTCTATTTTAATAAAAAATATTTTTGAAAGTCTTATCCTAAGCTCTAAGGATTGATTTTATCCTAATTAAGCTCTAACGCACCATTCATTTTTTTGTTATGGTGATGTTATTTGTCATTTTGATGTGTTAGTATAACTTTGGTGATGTTAATGTCATCAATATATACTAAATGTATAAGGAAGATCCAAAGCATAAGAAAACACTATTAGTTAAATATCTAGAAATTAGTATTCTTAATATGAAAGGAAAATACAAAACAAAACAAAATAAATTGACATTGTTATTGAATCTTGTATGGATAGGTGGACCTCACTACTCAACCTTATCATAAAACTATAATTGAATCTTGACAAATTTTGATGAATTTATTATGTGAAATTAATTTATTTTGACTTTGTTGTTTTAATTAATAGGAAGATACATAAATGCAATTAATAGTTAGAATTAAGGTCAGGTTACTTACTAACTTTTTCTATTTCTTAAAATATGTGAGTATTATCTAATTACTCGATATAGATAAATTTTTTGGAAGTCAACAAATCTACTTCTAAATTGATTAACAGAAATGGACCCAAATATTTATCTTTTATCTCTTACTTTAGAAAATTGAGTGAGAAAAAGTATCTATTATTTGTCAATACCCAATTTTGAATGGATTATTTTATTTATTCAACAAAATAAAATTAGAAAATGATAGAAATTGAAAAAACATGTCTAGCTTAAAATCTTGAGAGTAGATTTTTTTTTACAAGAATGCCTGATGCCTAAGAGATTCGATCTTAATTAATAATTTTTCTCAGTTATGTGATTGATTTTTATTATAATTTCCCTTTCAATTAAAATGGATTATTGGATATGAATTTATGAGGAATATATTGCGGTCAAATCAAAACAATTCACAAGTATGATTTTTTTAAATAAAAGGGATTCTAATTGAATAAGTAACATAACTAATGATTAATTTCAGGGAAATAATATAAAGAGTAAAAAAATTTAATTGTAAAGGATTTGGTGTGGAAAAAATGAGAAGATACAAAATCTTGATTCATAAAAAGATTATGAGAGGATAAAACATCCAACTTTTCAAGTCCCACATTGAGTAGTACACTTTTTCTAACCTCTCATTCTCCTATAAAATGAGTGGACTGCCAAGTGTTTAAGACATCCAAGAACAATGGGTCATGTGAGCCTAAAATAATGTATAGAGCTTGCATTTAGTTCAAATGTTGGGAGATCCAGTTCATCATGTGGATCCGTTGCAAAACATTGGGTTGTAGCCATGGATTGGAACATTGGGATGTAACCATGGATTGGTGGGAGCATCAAGAGTGGTCTTTTTCAAGGTAAGTCTGACCATCTTTTTTTATTAGTTAAATGATTTTTATGTTATTTAGTTTTCTTAATTTCTTAGAAGTTTAGTTAGGGTATAAAACAATAATAAAAATCTAAAAACTAAAAAATAAATATTTTTTAGTTCGTTTTGAATTGTTAGAATTAAAAAAAAAAAGTAAACATGCAATTATGTTCTAGAATTATGTGGCTTTTGAGTTCCCCATTACACTAGGGGATATGCAGGAGCTGGACCTACCAGTCAAGTCAAAAATTAAATTTTTTAAATTTTTATTTCATTTATTTTTGACTAATTTATTTCTTTATCTTATTTATGAAAAAAGGGTAAACTAAATTTTTTTAATTTGCACAATCAATTATTTGTAACCGTTTTAAGACGGGCATGTAAGGAGTGTTGCGGGGTATAGAGCATGTTTGATTAAGTTTTATTTTTTAAATTTTTAAAACTGTGTTACAAAACTATTTTTGAAAGCTGTTTTTTATAAATCAAATGATTTTTTTTTTACAGAATTTCCAATACAAAAATAGAAAAACTAAAAAATAATTTTTCAAAACGCCTAAAAGTAGTTCCAGAATTTTAATTTTTAAAAACTAAAAAATAGTCACACTTCTTAAAACTATTTTTAAAAATTGTCTATGAAACATGTTTTTCAATTTTTTATTTCTAAAAACATAAAACAATCTTTAAAAACTGTAAACAAACACATTCATAGTCTGGACCCTTCTCTAAAAGAATTTATTTTTCCTAAATTCAATTTCATTTAGATTATATTTTAAGGAGTTACAATTTCCCCTGACTTAATAAAATTGGTAGTGACTCCCATTTTAATTTTTCTTTAATTTTATTGGTGGCAACAATTGAAGTAATAATATTTTAAATTTATATACAATAACCTTAAAATAATGAAAAATAAATTAAATATAAATAATAATTATAAATCAAATCTATATAGGTAGCACCCTTCTTTTCTCATTTTTTTCACAAATTAACAAAATAAAAAAGATTTGTGGTGTCGTCAGGTCAAAATAATTTCAAGTTAAATAATATAATCATTTCCAGACTTTCATTAATTCATTTTGTCATAAATGAATTTCGAAGACTGATATGTTAAAATGAAGGAAACATTGAAACCCATTCAGAAATTTAAGCAACAAACACAAGTAAGGGACTATAAATGAACAAGCAAATTATAGAAGCAATAACGCACAAAATAAAAAGCAATAACAGAGCAACAACACTTCACTCAGGATTTATTGTCGCCATGCCTCATACTTGCGTATGTGGAAGCAGCTCACAAAAAGTATACAGGAAAAACATAAACTAAACCATAAATGATGAAATAAAAGGGATACCAGTCGGTGAAGTTTAACTTTATTCTCTTAGCTACAATATGGATAAAGAAGAAGCACAACGAGGCCGTTTTTGTCACGTTCATTTTTAATCTTAAATAAGAAAGGGTATTTTGGTAAACGGAGATTGTATCCTATTTTGAGCAACTGAAGCAGAAAACATCGAGAGGATTTTGACGTGATTGTTGTCTGACAGTGCCAATGTGCACCTACATTATGAGGCTTACGCGTCCCTTTGCCGCATAAACACCTTCCCCATATTAACCTGATATTTTGCCAACTGGCTGATTCTGTACTATAGACCCCACACCTCTCTCTACATCTCAGTTTCGGGTCAGAACTAGTTCTACGCTCATCAGTCACAGTGTTGTTCACTCACTAGTCCAACTATGCTTACCACAAGCACTTCAAACAAGAGAAAGAGATATACAAAGAAATATATTAGAGAAACTCAGAGTATAATATTTTCTCTTTGGTCTTCTTTTTTTCAAAACAATTTCGCAGCAGTCATAAGTGGTTCAGTCTCTTTCTTTCTCTCCTAGTTGGTTGGCAATTAATATTTAATTTTCATTTCAGAAATTAGCAGGTTTTGTGGGTCTTGCTAATGTTTTTAGTATGAGTTACTTTCTAGGGTTTACAAGCAGATCTTTTTTCTTTTTATCTATTAATTCGAAATCTATATGCATGTACATTGGATATATATATATATATCAACCGGGTTTTGAAGCTTAACTTATTTACTTTGATTTATCTTGCAGTGTAGTTTGTTCTTGAAAGGAAAATGAAATAACTTTTGTAGAGGGTCATTTATATTTGTGCATTCTTTCCTGGGTTTTTTTATCTTAATGAACATGGAATTTCTTCTTCTTGTTGTTCTTGATCTTAGATCACTCATGTATATAACATGGGTGAAGATCTAAACAGAGTTTTTGAAGCTTTTGTGCTATAACTTTGTCCTTTTCCTCCTATTTTCTCATTTTGATTTCTGCTATTTCATTCTTGCATGTACATGATCTATTTCATAATTGGGTTATTTTCATTTTCAAGCTTTGTTTGAAACTTTTCTTTTCATTTTATTTTCTTCTGTAGACGTTAGTTGATTCAAACATAAACATAAACGATGGGTTTTGAAGTTTTTGTTAGAAACACTCTACCCTTTTTTCTGCTGAATTAAGGAGATGATGTGGGAATCAGTGCACAAATGTTTATGTGATAGCCCCAATGTGTATACGTTTCTTTGACTTGTAATCATCCTTAGGGCATGAAAGTGAGACATGCCATCCTGGCTTAGAAACTATTGTTGTTTCTACTACCCTTCATTTTTTCAACTTTTGTTTTTTAAATTTTTTCAATTAATAATAGCTGACACTACTTAGAAACTTATGGCTTAAAAAGTTAGCTGGCTGACGCTACAATAAAGGCATTACCGTTGAAAAAATCTTTTTTTAATTTTTTAATGTAGCACCAACCAGCTAACTTTACTAAGTAGCGTCGGCCTGGATAATGCTAGGCATCACCATTAATTTTTTTTTTAATTTTTATGTGGTAGTGTTGGCTAGGCTGACGTTATTTAGTAAAGTTAGTGTTGGCCCGACCGACGCTAAATGAATCACTTCATTTCCTTTTTCCATTTTCTGTTTCCTGTTTTTTGAAATTTTATAAAGAAAAAATTGGAAATGTTGGAAATAAAAATTTGTTGTTTCCAACAATTCCAGTTTTTCCTTTGTAAAATTTCAGGAAACAGGAAACAGAATGAAAACAGGAAATGGAAACATAAAATGAAAATGTAAACCAAACAGGCCCCGTCGGTTATTATTAAAATTAGCGTCGGTTTTTTAACATAACAATTTCAGTATATATATAATATTTCCCACTATATATTACAAGAAACAAAGTTAGTGCAATGGTCATGCTCCTTTCTATCACGTGAGATATGGGTTCGATTCTCACAACTGATAAGTTTGGGAATTATTTAACAACATGACCGCATGGCTTGGCAGTGTAGAAAAGGAAGGATTTAAAAAAAAAAAACTTATTAGCGTCGGCTTTTCCACAATAGTGACCGCTTTGGGGGACGCTAATTTAGTGTCAGTCTAGCGAAAGTGACGACTTTTGCATCACTAATTAGCGCCGACTTTCTTAATTGGAAGCTATTGAGTTTGCATCGAGGGCATTTTGCGTCGGTTTGCTTGCATTAGTGTCTGTTTTTTGCCGATGCTAAAAACCGATTTTTTGTAGTGATAGGAACGGAGGTAGTGTGACACCCTTCTACCCCATACTCTTATATGTTTAATAAATTGAATTATGGAAAAGTCAACGTCCCACGATGGGTAAAAGGTTCACAAAACTCTCTTTCCAAAAACCTCATTAGTTCGAAAACAACTTAGTTAAAACGAAACAAAACTCAATTATAATCCAACATTCATGCAGCGGAATCTCCAAAGAAAATAAAAATACTGAACACCCTACTTGTCGTGTAAAACATCCAAAATAGTTTACACCAAAAGCCTTCCTAACTAGAAACATAATAAAAGACCCCCAAAATTATACCCTGATGTCACAACTATCAGAGCACATTCCCTTTAATCAAACTCGACACCAATTGTGTCCTCATCAACACCTATAAAAATAATATCCACATTATACGGTGAGGAAAAGAATACTACTCATACATACACATAGGAGGCTACCCTATCCTCACCCACATATAAACAACATCAACAATCATCATACCTCATACCAAAACATCCAATAATCCATCAAATAAGCAACATTCATAAATCAGCATAAAGCTATTCATTTATCTCAACAGATAATCTCATACCATCATTCACCAAAGGAGTCACATCAAAAGCATAATATTCATTCATCATTAATACTCACAACATCATTTAATAACACAATATCATCATCAGATATAACACATATACATCCAACATGTATGCATCCAAACTCATTAACATCATCATATGACCCAATTCCATCGTTGAGTATTCCAATATATTATATGCACCAAAACTCATCATTATATAACTCAATTCCATCGTTGAGTATTCCAACTATCACATGCACCAATACTCATCTCATCATCTACCCAAAGATCATGACTTGGAACTCCACACAATGGGTGCACCTCGTCAATCACTCTAGTTGTTACCAAGATAGTCTACCGGCATCACCACACAAACCGATAGGTTGTACCCCCTCGTTGGGCCCGCACAACAACATTCGACCCTAGGTTGCACCCCCTCCATGGGCCAGTACAATCACTCCTAGGTTGCACCCCCTCTATGGGCCCGTGCATCGAACGCCCCATCTTGATCCCCTGAGTTGTACCCCCTCTATGGGCCCGCACAACGCAGTTCACCTCCTGAAATGTACCCCCTCTATGGGCCCGCACAATTCAGGTCTCATCACACATGCTCAAGGCATCTCTCTTAAGTTGTACCCCCTCTATGGGCCCGCACAACTCAAGTAACATCATTATTTATTATATCGCATGTTCACCAACCACATGCATTCCAAATAACATCAATTACATAGCATGTTCACCAACCACATGCATTCCAAATAACATCAATTACATAGCATGTTCACCAACCACATGCATTCCAAATAACATCAATTACATGGCATGTTAACCAACCCCATGCATTCTAAATAACATCAATTACATAGCATGTTCACCAACCACATGCATTCCAAAATACATAGCATACTCACCCAACATATGCATTCCAACTAACATCAAATATATAGCATATTCACCAATCATATGCATTCCAAAATAACAACAATTACATAGCATACTAACCAACCATATGCATTCCAACATAACATCAATTACATAGCATATTAACCAAACATATGCATTCCAAAAAACATCAAATATATAGCATATTCACCAACATATGCACTCCAAAACATCATCAAATATATAGCATAATCACCAATGCATACCAAACCATTTATCAAGCATATCAAGCATCCTTGAGCACTTAGGCTCTCAAAATCCACTCTGGTAATCGATTACCAATCTCCAGTAATCGATTACCTGCAAACAAAGTCTCTAGTAATCGATTACAACCACCTTGTAATCGATTACCTGCGACCAAACACTCTAGTAATCGATTACAGCACCCCTGTAATCGATTACCTGCAAATAAACTCTCTGGTAATCGATTACCACAAACCTGTAATCGATTACCATCAGCAAACAGCATTTCTGGGTTGCCCAGAACACCCTGGTAATCGATTACCACACCTGGTAATCGATTACCCGCGACACAGATCGCAGATTTCACGATTTCTAACATCTCTAAACCCTTCCAATCAATCTCTAATCAATCCCTTTCGATTAAACATCATTCATAATCATTAATATCATCCGAAACTCAACAAAACAACAATCTTTTACATATTATACAACCAATTCATCAAACCCCCAATCCTCATATCCCTAATCATCCCTTTTTTCATTATTCTCAATATCATCTTTAATCTCACCCAATAAATCATCAATATACATCCAATCAATCATAAATCAACAGTTTATATCATTCATTCACAGTTATACATACATCAATAAAAATTTATAATCTTAGGTTACTATCCAAGCACCCCTACATGCATATACAAACAGCACCCTCTCCCCCACCGTACCTTAAACGAAGCTTGATCACAGCAAGGAAGTCCTTTCTTGGATTCTTGGCGTTCACTCCACAGCAGCTCTCCCTTGAGACACAGTTTCTCCCCTCCTTAGCGTTTCGCTCTCTGAAGATCATGCGAATAAGGATTAGGGTGATCTGTTAACCCTTCCTTACTAGAATGTCTAATTGGGCTTGGGCCCACTCTCCACCCTTATCCTCTTTTAAATTAAAATTATCTTTACGAAATAAAACTATTAATAATAGTAGTCCTATTATTTATTTCCTATTTAATTATTTCTTTTCCTTATTTATTTGATTTAATTAATATTTATCCTAGTAAAATTCAGGATATTACAGGTAGTACAAGTCTAACTCCCCCAAGGGAGTAATAATTCTTTTATTGATCTTAATCTTAATTCTATTCACTTTCGGATGAAATTTCTTTACTCTCATGAAATATATTTGAATAAAAACTTCCATGAGAATAAGGAATTTCCACAAGCCCAAGTCCTTCAAAATTTCAGGTAATAATAGCTAATTAAGCCTTTGTGACAAAGGCCAATAGCAAAATTTCTACAATTCTTTTTTGTTTATGTTGACCCATTTCGGATTTACTTCTGTAAAAGAAGTTCTAAAGAAAATAAAATGAATCAAACAGGTAATATAAATTCAACTTCTTTCATAAGTTGAAATTAGTTACTCATAGAGAAGTTAAATATGAAAGCTACTGTAAAAGTTGAGTTACAAATATTAATTTCAACTTTAGGAAGAAGATAAGTTCATTTTACCTTTTTGAGTAATTCATACATTCTTCTCCTAAAAATTTTTCTAGAGAAGTTTATTCAAAATGGCCGGTTAAGTGATTTTATTCTTTTCATCGAAACATTTGTACCAATGTTTAATAGATATTTTATAAAGCTTCACCTATCCCCTCCTCAACAACGAAGGTGGATTGAGATCTTCATCCCATGACATTGTCACTATCACTACTTCTTAATTTTTTATATTTAACTTTATGAAGAGAAAAGGAAACAAATGTTAGTAGGTGACTTGAGTGAAATGGGCCTATATCCGACAGAGAAGGGTGTGTGACTAGTAAACATCTTTTCACCGTAGCAAATATGGACCTTTATATTTTATATAAGGGAGTTTATTTTAACACGTCCATTTTTTCTCCCACACTTTCCTTTCACCTTTTTATTAAATTTTTCTTTAATACCCTTAATTTTAACTTTTACACATATCTCCATCCCTGATCCATAAAAAAAATCTCCGCATCACTCCCTCTTCCACACTCCTCAACCCCTCAAAGAAAGTGATATACAATTTTGTGATCTCCATCAAATCGAAAAATAACACAAAAGGAATAAAAGGGAAGAGACAAATACTCAGAATGGAAATGGGAGTAAGGAAAGGGAGAAATGAGGGAGTAACGTGTTTGTGGCTTTAGCCACGATTAAGCAAATGTAGCTGCTATTGCATTGACACTTGTGGGTCTTAGAGCATATTTGGTTTAACGTTGGAAATGGTAAACTTACGTTTCCAACGCTAAAAATAATTGTGTTGGAAAATCTAAACTTGAGTTTGATCAGTTTCAACGCCAAATCAAACACACACTTAAACGTAGTTTGGGATTGGAGATTTGAGGACATCAATTCATGATATTGGGAAGGAAGGTGGATAGTTTTTTTTTTTTTTGAAAAATGGATGAGGAAAGGGGATGCGTGGGTTAATTTAATTTAAGGGTATTAAAAAAGTAAAAAGAATGTGTGGAATAAAAAATGGTGTATTAAAATATGAGTAAACTAGCAAATCGGTCCCCGATCTTGTGGGGACCATGCAATTTCGTCCTGACTTTGCTAAAATAGCACTTTAATCTGTACTTGTCAAAAACACATGCACTTTAGTCCCTAAAATGCATATTTTTTAATAAAGTGAAGGATTAAAATGCATGTTTTTTTAGTGAAATAAGGACTAAAGTGCATGTGTTTTTAACAAAGTACGGACTAAAGTGCTATTTTAGCAAAATCAGGAACGAAACTGCGTGTTCCCCACAAAGTCAGGGACCGATTTGCTAGTTTACTCGTTAAAATATATTCCCAATATAAATAGAAAAGGAAACAAAAGTGCGTGTCTTGAGAAAAATGGGCCTATGTACTAAGAGGGAAGGCCGTGTGACTGAGTATCTCTTTGTCTTATCAAATATATATTGGCCCTCTAGTAGAAAATCAGGGTCTCATAGTGGACAATTAATTCGACCAAAAAAAAAATAGTGGACAATTAATGAACCAAAAAAAATAGTAGAGAATTAAATATCTCATTTTTTTTAATTTTTTTTAGTTAATTATGATTTTTTTAAAATTATTACGATCATAAATTTTTATAAATATAAATTTAAAATTTAAATTCTTATATATATATATATATATATATATCATATCAAACTGAGAAACATAATAATGATATATCTTAATTTATATGATTTATTTTAGATATTTACTTTGTGTGTGTGTGTGTGTGTTTTTTTTTTCCATAAAAAATGAGATTACAAACATGAAACATGGATCAAGGCAATATTATTGAGAGAATCATTTGCTCCAGGGAATCATGTCATGTAATAGATCAAGTTCCATATAGATGATAACAGTCACATATATTAAAGGCCACTCACATTGAAGGCCAACAAACCTTAAGGAGTGATTTAGCAGATGGATTGGAGCCCATACATAAACTCATCAAAACTCAAAAGGGCATCCCAAAATACATCAAGCACAGTTTTTAAGAGAACCAAAATAAGTAGTGGAGAAGTAAGGTAGTGGGATAAAGGGCACAAGGAAGGGAATTATTATATAAGTAAAAAGTGTTGATGAAGTTCAAGCTTTTCAAGGGCACTTGGGTCCTCCTTCCTTGGTCTTCCAGTTGTTGTAGCAAGGACACACAGCTTTGTTTCCATAATACCCCGGAGGAACACAAAGGCACTTCCTGCAGCACTTCTGACAGAAAAACATGCAGGGCTTGTGGTATTGGGTCTTGCTACATCTCCTCGAGCATTGTGATGGGCATTCTGGTCATATCACATTCCACAAGAGAGACAAATCAAAAACTATCATCAATTTGACCAATGGTCAATTCTTTTCACACACATAACAGTCAAAGCACTCCAAAAGAAGCACCTTTTACGGATACAATTTTGACTCTAGTCAAAGTAAAATTGACTGAGAAGTGAGATAATTAAACTAAAAAAAACATGTAATAATTTAAAGAAACTACTGCTACTTATTTAATTAATACTATAACCAAGTAATTAACACTAAACAATTTTACATTTCATTTAACACTACTTTTTTTATTTTTAAATACTTATCAACTACACTTGTTAAGTAGCCCATGATCTGCTTTTCTTTCTGGGTCAGGTCTTAAAATGTTCCTTTTTCCTTTCTCAGTGTGTTGGAGAAATTTCTAATCTTTACTTTATATCATAAAAAAACAAGGTGAAGAAAAAGAACAACTAAAAGAATGACATGAGGAACTTTACTTACGGTAGCTCTTGAGACTGCCGGGTCCAAATTTGCTCTGAGAAAACACACAATTAAGCACCATAAATCAGCATTGATTCACTCTTCACAATGCAAAATTCCAAAACCCCATCTTGATTCTTTACCCTCCCAATCCCCCAAAACAAAGAAACAGAGACAAAAGAAGGAAGAAGAGGTTGGGGGTATGTGTACCTTGTTAGCATCATACAGGTCACTACCACCTTGCCCATTTGCAGCCATGACCTAAAAAATCAAGCCAATCAAATGTAAGAACACACCAAATTCTAACCACTACTAAATTAGTGGGGCAGGGGAAAAAAACAGAGTCTTGTGTGCATAATGTGCTTCATTAGTTTTCTGACATTAAGGACTAACCAGTGTTTGAAGCATGGAAATGGCAATGAGTGCCAAGATCAAAGCAGCAGAGAACTTAGTCATGGCCATTGTTGCAGACACACCCTCCTGATTTGGCCAAACTATGTGTGAAACACCAAAAGGGAAGAGGAACAGGACCAAATCACAAGAGGGATGGATATTTGAGGAGATGATGGGATCAAATTACAGAGCAAATGTGGGGTATTTATAGAACATTGTGAAGGGTGGGGTTTTTAGGTGTAACATTTATTAGGTGTGCGCGGTAGTAGAGAGTTGTTCTCTGTGTGGAGAACCATGACCCGACACGTGTGTCGGTACCCTTATCATATCGGTGATGCAAACCACATCAGATCTGATCGTACGCTGTATAACACGCATTAAATTTTATTAGCAGTAGTAGTAAATGCTATGAGCAACTTTTTTTTTTTGTCAATATGCTATGAGCAACTTGGAACATGACTTTATAATAAGCAAAATTCTTCGGTATCCCGTGAAAATGAACGGTTTAGGAACCTGTTAGTGTGGACCAATAGCAATGCACCAACGATTAATGAATCACGTGATCTCATTGTAGTATAAGTTTTTTCTCTATTGAATTTTGTTGCTAACAAATTATCTTGTTTCTACTGTGTGTCTATTGACTTATTCAATGGTGCAAATAGTTTTTTACGGTTCACATTATTTGGCTTTAGCAAAAGTGATTTTTTCTTGCTGTAGCTTTGGTTTCTGGTTGCGATAGGTTAATTAGTCTTGACAAGGTGGTGATTGGACGACAAAGAGTAAAGGAAAGAAGATTACAAGAAGTTCTTCTATAGAACAATGGAGGAAGACGAAGGAAAAACCTTCTTAGGGAATATAGAAATAAAAAATGACTTGAACTCAAATTTTAGATTCATATTTTTTTTTTTATATTTTTGTAATTTGAGATTTACTTAAAATCTAATTAATATAGAAAGATTAGACTGCAATAAAAAAAGTTATACTACAAAAGTATCATGTGAGTCATTAATTATTGATATATTCCTATTGGTCCACGAATAAAGGGTTCCTAAACCCTTCATTTTGATAGGATACCGGCGCAAATCCCTTATAATAATTGCTGTTCCTAAAACCCACAACACCACACTAGTAGCAACTAGCATGAGAAAGCGGGATACTACTAGTATATCATTACAGGTTCAATTTTAAAAAATAAAAAGAAATTAGTAATATTGTTTAAAATACATGCTTAATTTGTTAAGGGATCATAATATTTTAAAATTTTAAATTAATTCAGACTAATAATTAAGCAACATTTTTTACAAACTATATCTTGCCGAAACTCATTAATTTTTATAATCAAATTCATTTTTAAATTTATATAATTTTATATCAAAAGTATTTGGTATAAGTTCATTAATAAATTAAATTTTTATTTGAATTGACAAGGAAATCTGCTAGAGCTTTTTTATTTTCTTACAAAGATTTATATATATATAGATTTGCAAAACAATACTTAATATTTTTGTAAAAGACTTATAAATTTACTTTGAGGGAAAATATTGAACTCTTTATTTTTATGTTGCATTTATAACCATATCGCTGCCCTTTGTTTTTGACTTTATAACATTACTCTTTACCGGGAAAAGCAAAAAGCAATATCCAATATATCACTCATAGGGATAGGGGTGTTAGACACGCAATATTTTACTTGGACTGTCCCAACCAGTACTATTCGGGTCGGGTTTCTTCATGTCTTATGAGAAATAATAGGGTCAAATTGGGTCTCATCATGTCTCATTTAAGGACCCGACATCAAGTTGATGACGAGTCCAGGTTAACCTCTGGATTACCCGATCCGTCCCTTATATAAATATAATATTTATTACCTATATTTTTATATTATATAAAGTCCTAATTTTATTATTTCCTTTTAGATAAGGTTATTGAACTTTTATATATATATTTTCATGCTAAATTAAACTTGCTGTTTTATATATAATTGGGTTAGAATATCCATTATACTCCCATTTATTTAATTTTTCATTTGCTTAGCAAAAAAAATATAAAAAAATAATTTATATCTATAATAAATCAAATATTTAAATTAAAAAATTATTTAATATTATTTATATTATAAATAGATTTTAGTTTTTTTTGGAAATATTATTCGATTATTAATCTTATCTTAATAAAGTACTAACTGACAACTTATTTACCCTTTGTTTGTTTAAGTAGAGTTGGGAGAGAGTGATGTAGAGGTAATATTCACCATGTTTGTTAATTGACTGGGGAGAGAGATAGAGATAGATTTATTGTGGGACTCATGTTGATTTTTTTCTCTGGAGATGAGAAGAGAAATAGTGAAAAGTTGTGGTTTATTTACCAAATGACTCTATTACCCTTAGTTATATGTGATTTCTACTTTGAAGGATAAAGACTAGCCTGGACATTCTCATTGCTTTTTTATTGTATTTCGATTGACATACAATATACAATAGGAAATCGATTACATGATTTGAAAATCCATTAATACCGCTCTCCTCTTCAATTTAACCGATTTACTTTATAGTAAATTCGATTTGGTGTTCATGAAAATTACTTGTTAATTATAAGGGTATTTATAAGGGTAGTTTAGTCTTTTTAATTTTTTTATAAATCTCTCTCTCATTTCTCCATTACTAAACAATTATACAAAATAATTTCTCTTATATCTCTCTCCTATTTCTCTAATACTAAACAACCTCTATTTCTACTTAATTTCACTATTATCTTTATTCCCTATCTTTCTTCCCTATTTCTTTCTTCCCAATTTCTCCGAATAAACCAAACTCGGGCTTCGAGTTTAAAATAGAAAATTTGTGACGGTGGAATAAGAGAGGAGCATTCAGAAAAGGGAAAGTTGAGAATTATAAAGTTGGCAATGTAGTACTAATGAAAAGGAATTTGAGAGTGTAAAACTGAAAATGGAATGGATAAAGGGCCCACAGGAAGATTAAAGTCAAGCTTCATCAAATGTCAAAAAAACAAATCAAATCAAATCATTTTTACTTTATTAGTAAATAAAATCTGCTCTCTGTCAGCTCTGCATGTGCGACCACGTGACTCCAGGTGCGCCGATTTTACTAACATGCGCTTAATGCACTTTATTGTAATGTCTGTGATCTGCTTTCAGGTCACCGCCATAACGCCATTGGTCTGGTCTAGACTCTGCTTTATCCCCCTACTATCCTTTAGGATAAAATATATTTTATTTTATTTTATTTTATTTTTATATTTAATAACTTTTAATTTAGTTTCTATAAATATATATCATATGTAAATATATGTATATCATATATGATATATATTTTCCTTTAATTATTAGATATATATGTCATAGTAAATCCATAAATTGGTAATTATATATAGTTGAGGTTATTAGGTATTAACTTCATGGAAAATTTTACTTAATCACTACTCTTGACTTGAGAGTTAAACTCATAATTATGTTTATAGGTGATTTTTTGTTAAACATAAAAAAAAAAAAGAAATTGAGGAGAGACATATAGAGAAAAGAAAAAAATAATGAAAAATATGATAGGCGATGAAGAAAAAAATAGAAAAAAAAAGTGTAAAAATATATAGATGTACATTTATCATTGTTGGTATATTTTGAAAAATACACCTTTTTTTTTTTGGATAATCCCTTGGTTATTACCATCTACATTGTGTGTGATTTAATGTTTTTATGTGCATGATTATGGTATTCATAATTTATTATATATAATTATTCAATTTTTATTTTTAACAAATCAAACACGTGATAATATTATTTAAAAATCATTTAAGTGTAAATGATGTATAATCAATTCTTTATATTAATTTTGAGACCTTACCTTTAAGAGCACTTACTCACTCTATTCTCTCCTCAATGAGTTTTAGCTTTCTCTCTTCTTTCATTAGATGATGAATTTCACATATATAAAGTCCGACACAGTTGGCAGATAGTTGGGTCCCTTAAACATCTTGACAGTGCATGGTTCGATCTCTGGTGGTGTGTATGGAAAAGACTTTGTTAGGAGAGACAAAGCTCATTCCGGTTATCTCTGCGCCTCGAAGGGATTAATCTCTAGCTATCGGCTGGGAGATACCTTTGGTTCACACAAAATAAAGATGATGAATTCCACACATTAATACTTGTGAGAGTAAAATTTTCTCTCAGCATTCTTAATATACTAATTTTCTCTCTTCCTTTTGTTAGACTTTATGTTTGGTGTTATTGTATCATGGTAACTGTAACTTTGCAACGAGTTGAGTACCCCTTGTACTCTTATTAATTCATTTTGCTTATATAAAAAATTTAATCTTTTCTCTTTCTATTTAAATTTTTTAATGCTAATAAATACTAATCCTATATTTTAAAATTTATTAAGATTTAAATTTTTATCTTATATTTTTTTATTCCAATACTTATTTTTAATATAAGTCTTTATTATTAGTAGTATGATTTTAATAATTTATTTAATTATATCTTATTATTAAATAATAATGTTAATTAAATTTCAATATTTAAATTTAATTTTTTATTATAATTTAAATTTAATATACGGTTCAAAGTTATTTTAATTTTAAAATTATTAAATTTTTATAAATATAAATTTAATAATATAAAAATATCAATATTCGCATATAGGTTAATATACATATACTTGTTGTATATAAATATAAGCTTCCACGGGAAATAAAGATGCTGCTAAAGTCGTTAATAGCGGTTAATATCGTTAAGCATACCTTAAACTCGTTAGCATTTTCCTTCAGAAATTACTTCAAATTTATCGACACAACACAACGGTCTCCACGATGGAGTGAAGAAATAAATGTCTAGGTCAGATTGGTCATTGTCGTTGTTCTTCTGATAAGAACAGTTAGGTTTCTTGGAAACGATGAAATTGGCAAAAGGTTTGGGTTTGCATTTAATTTATTACACTTATTAGTAGAAGGATCCTGCTAACGAGTGCCCTAAGGGCATTGGTTAAGGATCCATAAGGTTTTTATTAAAAATCATGACAATGATTGCATCTGTAACATTAAATGTTACATACTCCAATAAAAACTTTCTATTATTAGTTTCTTAACAAGTGCCCTTAGGGCACTCGTTAACATTCTCCTTAATAGAAAAACCATTCTTTGTTCTAGCTACCGCAATTCATTGATTTTTTTATAATTTTTTCTTGCGTCATGTATCATGAAATGGATGTAGATATAAGTGTGTTTGATCAAATGAAAAAAAAAGATGGAAAAAACAGAGATTAGAGAAGAAAAAAAAAGAGTGAGAAATTAAGAAAATTTTGGATTATTTAGTAGGAGAGAAATAATAGTAAAACATAGTAAGGAAACATGGTAATATTTCTTAGAGGTGTCAATTCGAGCTATACAGATCAGTTTGAACTAAAAACTCTAGAAGTTATTCGAGTTTTTAAAATGAAGTTTCGAGACATACTTTTTTTAGTTATTTTTTACCGATTTTTGGAAGTAGCAGACTTTATTGAGTTGTGCTAAACATCACGGAGTTATTCGAGCTTATAAAATAAAGTCACTAACCCTATATTTTTACAGGTTTTTACTAGTCAACCCATTTTGTCAACTCTAATATTTCTGTCTCATCATGTTTGATAGTGTAGATGCCTTGATTACAGGTTTTGATGATGTCAATAAAAAGGAAAGAAAAGAGATACATTGACAAATGGCTAAGGAAAAAACTTATTCAAGTCAAGAAAGATACTCTATCAAAGTCAAAATCAAGTCAACACAAAGGTTTATTAGTATAAGCTTGATTTTGTTAGATACAAATGTCAAAAGAAATCTTAATATTTGAAAAGGAATTTGGCACTAAATAGAAAATTCAATAAAATATTTTTTATAAAGTTAAAATCAGTTCAAAAGTATAAATTTTTGAACTGGTAATCGATTACCAAGATGTGTAATCGATTACCAGAGGTTCCAGAATTTTAAAATTCAAAAATTTTGAACTGTGTAATCGATTACCAAATTATGTAATCGATTACCAGAGTGCAAGAAATTCAAATTTTGAATTTCAGGCACAAGTGTTCGCAAATTGAACTGTGTAATCAATTACCAAACCCTTGTAATCGATTACCAGAGTTCTGTTTTTGAAAATCTTGAAGAGACATGACTTCTGATCAAGGTTTACAATGTTTCATTAACATCCTTATATATATGTCTCATTTTCGAAATCAAACTAGATTACTCATGTGAAATTCAAAAGAGAAAATTTATTACATCAACCAAAGTTGTGCCAAAACACTTGCAAATCTTAAGAGTTCTTATAGGCTTTCAACTTGTGATATCTACTCTAAAGGAGAGTCTAATTGTATTCATAGATTCAATTTGTAATTGTATTGTGAAGAGAGGGTGCCTCTCTTGATGTGTGGATTGATTCTCAACACAAGGAAGGGTTCCAAGGTGTTGGAGGATTGATCGTTTGTAAAAGACTTTACAGATAATGGAAATATCAAGTGGATACTTGGGGACTGGACGTAGGCAAGTGGTTGGCCGAACCAGTATAAATCGAGTTTTCAATTCCTCTTTCCTTAACTCTTATTTACTTATTGCAATTATAATTCCATTATATTAAGAATAAGCATTCATACTTCATCTTAGAAAAGGCATTTTAAGAATAATAAAGGCAATATAAATTAATAATCGAAAAGATTAGTTAAAATCGAATAACTTAATTCACCCCCCCTCTTAAGTTAGTGAGGCCACTTGTCTAATAAGTGGTATCAGAGCTTGCATCTTGTTTAAGAATTAGAAGCCTCAAGATCACATATGGCCTCATCAAATACCCTTTTCGCAGAAGGAAACTCCTTTAACAGACCTCCCGTATTTAATGGAGAAAGTTTCCATTATTGGAAATCAAGAATACAAATATTCATAGAGTCAATAGATCTAAACATATGAGATGCTATAGAAAATGGACCTTTTGTTCCGTCAATGCAATTAGGGGATGAAGTTAAGATAACACCTAGGGATCAATGGAGTGAGGAGGATAAAAGGAAAGTTCAATACAACCTAAAGGCTAAAAACATAATTACATCTGCATTAGGTATAGACGAATACTTTAGAGTATCAAACTGTAAAAGTGCTAAAGAGATGTGGGACACATTGGAAGTAACTCATGAGGGAACAAGTGATGTCAAAAGATCTAGAATAAACATCCTCACACATGAATATGAACTATTTAGAATGAATAAAAAAGAAAGCATACAAGACATGCAAAAGAGATTCACTCATATAGTTAATCATCTTGCATCATTAGGAAAGATTTTTCCAAATGAAGACTTAATTAACAAAGTTTTGAGATGTTTAAGTAGGCAGTGGCAACCAAAAGTAACATCAATTGCAGAATCAAAAGACCTCACAACCATGACTCTTCACTCACTATTTGGAAAACTACAAGAACACGAGTTGGAGTTGATAAGACTAAATCAATATGAAGAGAATGATAGAAGTAAGAAAAGCATTGCTCTCAAAGCTTCATCATCATCCATCCATGAAGAAGAAGAAATCATTGAAGATGAGGACTTGGATGATGACGAAGAGTTTAGTTTATTTTTCAAAAGATTCAACAAATTTCTAAGAAACAGAGGAAATAGAAGAAGACCTACACCTAACACAAAGAAGAAAGGAGAAGATTCTCAATCAATCCAAAAATGTTTTGAATGCAACCAACCAGGGCATCTTAGACTAGATTGTCCTATTTACAAGAAGAGAATGGAAAAATCAAACAAGAAGACATTCAAAGATAAGAAAGCAAAGAAAGCCTACATCACATAGGATGATAATGACATAAGCTCCAGTGACTCAAAGAATGAAACAGTCAACCTAGGACTTATGGCCAGAGACTACGAAAGTGAAGAAGAGGTAACATCTTCTAACAATAATACATCCATCACATTTGATGAATTGCAAGAAGCATTTAATGATTTACATAAAGAATCATTTAAGTTAGCAAAACTAGTTTCATCTTATAAGAAAACCACTACAAAACTTGAGAAGGAAATTTCTAAATTAAATGAAGAACTAAATAATCTTAGAAATGAACTTAAGTTAGTAAATTCTAAAAATGAAAATCTATGCTCTATCATTAATTTAGAAAATAGTAAAGAAACTCATCCATGCACATCATGCCTAAAACATAGAGAAGAAATTAAAAAGTTAAACACTACTCTTGCAAATTTACCTTTGGTAAAAACAATCTAGATGTTATTTTAGGAAATCAAAGATGTGTATTTGATAAGGCAGGATTAGGATATAATCCTCAAACTCAACAAAAGAATTATAAAAATTTCTTTGTAACTACCCAATCCACCAGTTCTCCATTCTTAACATGCTTTTATTGTGGAAAGAAGGGTCATAGTGCATCAAATTGTTATTTTAGAAAGAATCCTACAAATCTCAAAAATATGATGTGGATCCCAAAAGGATCTTTAATTAGCACTAACACTAAGGACCCAAAGAAAGTTTGGGTACCTAAATTAAACAATTCTGTGACTTGTAGGATTCCATGAAACATACTTGGTACATCGACAGTTGATGCTCCAAGCACATGACCGGGGATATCTCAAAGCTTATGGACATCACTCCAAAAAATAGTGGACATGTTACCTATGGAGATAACAACAAGGGTAAAATCTTAGGAATCAGAAAAATAGGTACAAATTACTCAACCTCCATAGAAAATGTCCTACTTGTTGATGGCCTTAGGCATAATTTACTTAGTGTTAGTCAATTATGTGATAAAGGATTCTCAGTATCATTTGACTCACAAAATTGTGTTATTGAATCCAAACATGACAAAAACATTAAGTATATAGGATATAGAATAAATAATGTATATAAGATAAAATTAGATAATACTACAAATCATAACCAGTGCCTTATTAGTAAAAATGATGAATCTTGGTTATGGCATAAAAGAATTGCTCATATTAATATGGATCATTTAAATAAATTAATATCAAACGACTTAGTAATAGGTTTACCTAAAATAAAATTTGAAAAAGACAAACTTTGTGATGCTTGCCAAAAGGGAAAACAAGTAAAAGTATCATTTAAATCAAAGAACATAGTAACAACCTCTAGGCCATTACAACTAATACACATGGATCTTTTTGGGCCTTCTAGAACTATGAGTTTTGGAGGAAGTTATTATGCTCTAGTCTTAGTGGATGATTCTCTAGATATACATGGACATTATTTCTTGCAAATAAAAGTGATGCTTTTAATGCCTTTAAGAAATTTGCAAAAATGATTCAAAATAAGAAAAACATTAAAATAGCATCCATTAGGAGTGACCATGGAGGGGAATTTGAAAATAAAATCTTTGACCACTTCTGCGATGAAAATGGAATAGAACATAATTTTTCTGCCCCTAGGACTCCTCACCAAAATGGAGTAGTTGAAAGGAAGAATAGGTCACTAGAAGAATTGGCAAGAACCATGCTAAATGATTCAAACATCCCTAAATATTTTTGGGCAGAAGTAGTCAGTACTGCTTGTTATACTATGAATAGGGCTCTAATTAGGCCAATTTTAAAGAAAACAACCCTATGAACTATTCAATGGTAGAAAACCAAACATCTCTCATCTTCACATTTTTGGATGCAAATGCTTTGTATTAAATAATGGAAAGGATAACCTAGGGAAATTTGATGCTAAATCAGATGAGGGAATATTTCTTGGATATTCATTAAATAGTAAAACTTATAGATTTTATAACAAAAGAACTATGACAATAGAAGAATCAATTCATGTAGCCTTTGATGAGTCTAGTTCATTTAAAAAAAGAAATAATTGATGATATTGTAGATACTCTAGAAAATACTCACATAGATGAAGAAGCTCTTAAAGAAAAAGAGAAGAAAAACATGGAAGATTCTACAATAAATGAGAATAAAACAAACTTAGATCTTCCAAGAGAGTGGAAAACCTTAAAAGATCATCCTCTTGATAACGTTATAGGAGATATTTCAAAAGGGGTAACAACTAGACACTCTATTAAAGACATATGCAATAATATGGCTTTTGTTTCTAAAATTGAAGTAAAAAATATAGATGAAGCCTTAAAAGATGAACATTGGATTATTGCTATGCAAGAAGAATTAAATCAATTTGAAAGAAATAATGTGTGGGATCTAGTTGATAGACCAAGTAATCATCCAATTATAGGCACAAAATGGGTATTTAGAAATAAGTTAGATGAACATGGTATAGTTGTTAGAAACAAAGCTAGGTTAGTGGCCAAAGGATATAATCAAGAAGAAGGAATAGATTATGAAGAAACCTATGCACCTGTAGCAAGACTAGAAGCCATTAGGATGTTACTTGCATATGCTTCTATAATGGATTTCAAATTGTATCAAATGGATGTAAAAAGTGCATTTCTTAATGGATTTATTAAAGAAGAAGTGTATGTAGAACAACCTCCTGGATTTGAAAATCAAGAATTGTCTAATCATGTTTTTAAATTGAAAAAGGCCCTATATGGATTAAAACAAGCACCTATGGCTTGGTATGAAAGATTAAGCAAATTTCTGTTAGAAAAAGGATTTACTAGAGGAAAGGTTGATACCACACTTTTTATTAAAAGAAAAATGCATGACATTCTATTAGTACAAATTTACGTTGATGACATTATTTTTGGTGCTACTAATGAAAATCTGTGCAAGGAATTTTCTAATGACATGCAAAGTGAGTTTGAAATGTCTATGATGGGCGAGTTGAACTTCTTCCTTGGACTGCAAATCAAACAAACCAAAAATGGTATATTCATCAACCAAAGCAAGTACTGCAAGGAACTACTCAAGAGATTTGGAATGGAAAACGCTAAACATATGGCCACACCTATGAGTACTGCTTGCTATTTGGATAAGGATGAAGATGGGAAGTCAATAGATATAATGCGATATCGAGGTATGATTGGATCCCTTCTTTATTTATCAGCAAGTAGACCATATATTATGTTTAGTGTATGCTTGTGTGCTAGATATCAGTCAAACCCTAAAGAATCTCATTTAAGTGATGTTAAAAGGATAATGAGATATCTTTTAGGAACTGTAAATTTAGGATTATGGTATCCTAAAAACATGCCTTTTAATCTAGTAGGATACTCTGACTCAGATTTTGCGGGATGCAAAACTGATAGAAAAAGTACCAGTGGTACTTGTCATTTTATTGGGTTTGCTTTAGTGTCTTGGCATAGTAAAAAGCAAAATAGTGTTGCCTTATCAACTGCTGAGGCAGAATACATTGCTGCTGGCAGTTGTTGTGCCCAAATTCTTTGGATGAAACAACAACTATCAAACTATGGCTTAAATATAGATCACATTCCTATTCGCTGTGACAATACAAGTGCCATAAATTTGTCTAAGAATCCTGTCTTACATTCTAGAACCAAACACATAGAAATTAGGCATCATTTTCTTAAAGACCATGTACAAAAAGGAGACTGTGTTCTAGAATTCATAGAGACTAAATACCAACTTGCAGATATTTTACCAAGCCATTACCTAAGGACAGTTTCTTTACAATTAGGAGAGAATTAGGTATTCTAGATGTTTCCAACTTAGATTCATAAAAATTTTAGGGATATAAAATGGTTTAGAACTCAAAATAATGTTTCTGGAAAGCGTGTAATCGATTACAAACAAGGTGTAATCGATTACCAGTCATATAAGAGTGTTCTGGGAAAGACCGTAATCGATTACGTAATCGCTGGGATTCGATTACCTGAGAGCATCTTCTCATGTAATTGATTACGTAATCGCTGTAATTTGATTATCTGAGAGCATCTTCTCATGTAATTGATTACGTAATCGCTGGGATTTGATTACCTGAGAGCCACTTCTTCTGTAATCGATTACATGGTTTTTGTAATCGATTATGAGAGTCAGTTATCTCATTTCTGGAAACGTGGTAATCGATTACCACAAGGCGTAATCGATTACCAGTCTACGTCTCTTATAAATACAGAGTGCACATTTCAGAATAGAAACCCATTCTTCTCTCTTACGCGAACCCTAACCTCAACCATCTTCAAATCACCATAACTTTCTCATATCTCCATCAAATCACTTCCCGTTTGTTGCAAATTGATCCTCTTCTCATTCCCTACAAATCCTACCGATCAATTTCTTCAAATCTCTCCATCAATGGCAGAATCTTCGAAACGCACCAAACGCTCCGCTCCTCGCAAGTCTCGTGATGGAACTTCCGGTGATCCTCCGGCGGACTCCAGTCCTTCTCCTCAACTTGCTCTATTTTCTACAAACAAGCAACGCCTTAGGTATCTTTCGTCTTTTCTGACTCGTAAGATTATTGAACCTAAGTATTTAAATACTCAATTCTTTGAGGAAGAGCGGTTTGATTGTTATGAATCCTTTAGGAACTTTGGGCTGTTAGAATTCATGCAGTTAAAGGCACCTGTTTACCCTGAGTTAGTTAAGATGTTCTATAGCAATCTGAAAATTAGGGATGGTGTTTTACATTCTGAAGTTAAGCGTGTTCCAATGGTAATAGATCAATCCTTGTTTTATGTCTTAACAAGTATTAGTAATAATGGAGCACTGTTTGAGGGCACTATTTTGAATGAATGGGAAGGTTTCTTTAACCATAATAATATTCGTCAAATGGTCTGTCATGAGGGCACTTCTGATACACCTGGACGTCTGTTGGCTGGGTCTCTTACATTTGAATGTCGAATAATGCACTATATCATTGTTCGAATTCTGCTTCCTCATTCCACTAATCTGGCCCAGGCATCAAAAGAAGATCTTATTATCATGTGGGTGTGGCTGACTGGTAGACCAATCAGTTGGGCACACTTAGTTCATTACCGGATGGCAAAAGCTCTTCAGGCTGGTGCTTCGCTCCCATACGGACATCTGATCACGCTGTTTTTGGAACACTTCCATGTACCCCCTGGAAAATGAGACTAAATTGGAAGTCAAGCGAACCAGTGCCATTGGTATTTCTCAGATTCACTCTTTTGGCTACCGCAAGAATGAAGATGATGAATGGGTCCGCAAACGTGACGCTATGGATATTGATGATCGCACTCCCTCACCACCACGTCAGGAAGATTCTGCTGGCATCCTCACTGATATTCTAGATGAGATTCGCAGCTTCCGGCTACATGTTGACGAGCGCCTTGATTCTTTGGAGACTCGTCTTACCCGGATGGAGGATGTTTCCGGCGTTGGTCCTAGACCCTCTGATGCTCTTTAGCTATTTTTGTCTCTTGCCTTGTATTTGGCATTGCTTTTGGACTTGTCTAACAAGTGGTTACTTTGGTATGGCTACTTTTAGTATTGTGTTGCATATTCTGTTGCATACTCTATTTAGTATTATATTGCGGTATTATCTTGGGATGCCTTATTTTGATTTTGATGATGCCAAAGGGGGAGAGATTAAAGGAAAAATTTATCTTAATGTTGATTATTTTGGATATATTTATTTTGATGTTGACTTTGAATTTATTATTTATTTTGACAAGTTTACAAGTTTTGAAATCAATTTGATTACAAGTTTGGAAATCTTTTAGCAATCAATTTGGTCAATCTTATTTCCTAAGTTACCCAAGTATTCTAAAAGACAAACACAAAGGGGGAGACAAAGGGGAGTGACCGTTACTGACTTGAAATATCTTGTTTTTCATTCTTCCCTTAAATGATGGTTTTCATCATCAAAAAGGGGGAGATTGTAGATGCCTTGATTACAGGTTTTGATGATGTCAATAAAAAGGAAAGAAAAGAGATACATTGACAAATGGCTAAGGAAAGAACTTATTCAAGTCAAGAAAGATACTCTATCAAAGTCAAAATCAAGTCAACACAAAGGTTTATTAGTATAAGCTTGATTTTGTTAGATACAAATGTCAAAAGAAATCTTAATATTTGCAAAGGAATTTGGCACTAAATAGAAAATTCAATAAAATATTTTTTATAAAGTTAAAATCAGTTCAAAAGTATAAATTTTTGAACTGGTAATCGATTACCAGAGGTTCCAGAATTTTAAAATTAAAAAATTTTGAACTGTGTAATCGATTACCAGAGTGCAGGAAATTCAAATTTTGAATTTCAGGCACAACTGTTCGCAAATTGAACTGTGTAATCGATTACCAGAGTTCTGTTTTTGAAAATCTTGAAGAGACATGACTTCTGATCAAGGTTTACAATGTTTCATTAACATCCTCATATATATATATATGTCTCATTTTCGAAATCAAACTAGATTACTCATGTGAAATTCAAAAGAGAAAATTTATTACATCAATCAAAGTTGTGCCAAAACACTTGCAAATCTTAAGAGTTCTTATAGGCTTTCAACTTGTGATATCTACTCTAAAGGAGAGTCTAATTGTATTCATAGATTCAATTTGTAATTGTATTGTGAAGAGAGGGTGCCTCTCTTGATGTGTGGATTGATTCTCAACACAAGGAAGGGTTCCAAGGTGTTGGAGGATTGATCGTTTGTAAAAGACTTTACAAATGGTGGAAATCTCAAGTGGATACTTGGGGACTGGACGTAGGCAAGTGGTTGGCCGAACCAGTATAAATCGAGTTTGCAATTCCTCTTTCCTTAACTCTTATTTACTTATTGCAATTATAATTCCATTATATTAAGAATAAGCACTCATACTTCATCTTAGAAAAGGCATTTTAAGAATAATAAGGCAATATAAATTAATAATCGAAAAGATTAGTTAAAATCGAATAACTTAATTCACCCCCTCTTAAGTTAGTGAGGCCACTTGTCTAACAGATAGTAGTTAAAGTTATCATATTTTTAATTTGTTATTTAAAGTTATCTAGATCATTGCCCTACCTAATTTGATTCTGGTTGTCCCATATGAAAAGTTGGGATGATTCCTCAAGTCTGGATTATAAGTATTGGGGAACTTATCATATTTCCTAATTTAATTGATGTTGATAGTGTCGATTAGCTCCATAGATGAATCTTGAATATTCCCCAGCAGACATGCAGCAGCTGTCACAAATAGACATGGCAACGAGGTAGTCGGGGGGCCGATTTTGCTCTCCCCGCCCCGTAAAAGTCGGGGCGGGTTTGGGTATATATGAAATTATAGAATCCATCCTCAAACCCACGGGTCCCCATCGGGTTCGGGGAAACCCATAAATTTTTCACCTTCTTTATTTTTTATATTTTTTTCTATTTTTATAACGTAAATATATGTTTTTAAATAAGTCATATATATCTAATATATTTTAATTCAAATAATACGTAAATATAGACATTGATAATCTTATAAAAATAAGGGTTTGTTTGGTTTGCATTTTCATTTCCTGTTTCCAATTCCTATTTTCTGTTTTCTGGAATTTTACAAAGGAAAACTAGAAATGCTGGAAACAAAAAATCGTCGTTTCCAGCATTTTCCAGTTTTCCTTTATAAAATTTCAAAAAATAGGGAAAATAATGAAAACAGGAAATGGAAACAAGAAATGAAAATGCAAACCAAATAGGCCTTAAGAAAGTTAAGAACTATATTATATTTTAAGGAAAATATATAAGTTTACCTTTATCATATAAGTATTAGCATAATAAAATTATTTAATTATTACATCGGGGGTTCGGGGACGGGGCGGGTTCTTGCACCCCCAAACCTGTCATTGCCCTCATTAAAGGCGGGGCGGATTCGAGGTTAGGCTTTACCTAAACTCAGTCGAAATGGGTTTTCCTCGTCAAAGTTGGGGCAGGGACGGGGCAGTACCTGCGGATTCGGGTTTGATTGTCATGTCTAACCATAAATCTCACAAGAAGCTAAAATAACAGTTTCAACATTTATGGTAAATTTATCAAAATAGTGGGCTAGATATATATAAGCTTAACTTTAGCAGTAAAAAGGATTAATGGCATCCACCTTACACTTACCTGGCGTGTTTTTTTATGTATTCCCTCCCTCGCCCAACCAATGTAAATGGTTAAGAGTAAGTAATACCTTCAATTAGGTCATATGCATAATCTAGATCATTGTCCATAAAGGCTCCTCCAGATGCAAAAGTATAAGGACATCTTTGTGTTATAATTCATCCCTTATAAAAGGTGTGAACTATCAACCACTTTTCAAGACCATCATATGGGCACTTTCTTATAAAGTCCCTGTATCTCTCTTTAGATAGAAACTTGCCATCTTTTTGAGCAAAATTGGTGATTTGATTATTCTTGAGATTAGTAGAGGGTAGTATCACTCAAGGAAGCTAGCATGTTCTATTTTTTTTTCCTAAATTATAATAGGATCAATTGGTAGAGAGTATAACCACATAAGTTCTCAAGTTCAGTTTTGTATATTCGATATTAAGGTTCACATTTTAGTTCTTTCCCTAATATTGAGGATCATGTAAATATGGGGCCAAACACATTCACAAACAATAAGCACAAAAAAGAAAATGAATTAAAATCATCTAACACTAATAAAATGGAAAAGAATTCAAAACCACATCATCAATCTGTTGAGTTTGAGACCTTATTGAACAAAAGTTTTAACGATATCTCAACTTTCATAGTCAAATTTTATGTTCTCTGAATCTTAAGTTACTAATGTTTGCATTTGAAAACACTTGAAACAAAGTGATAAGCACTTCAAAAGAAAGATTTAAGGTTTTGAAGTATCAATATTGACTTCAGAAGCATGCTAAATAAGAATATTAATTTATGACAAGACTAATGCAATATTAAGAACAAGAAGAAACCCCCTAGCTTCTATATGGTTATAAGAACAAATCATTAAAGATTATATGCACACTAAACTAATAAGTTATTTCGAGTTCATAAGTAAAGGAAAGCTTTAGAGGGATCAATCAAGACCACCAAATAAAAAGAAGCTTTCAGTGAAAGAAACTATCTTCTGAATGAGAAAGGTTACATAAATACTTCAAGCATCAAGATTACTAAGATTTTGTTGATGCAAAAAATCAAGAGAAAGAAGAAAACCATTAGAAATATTATTTAAGGATTCGGAAGCAAAATTTACATTCTTTGCACATGGAGTGTACTTTTAGAATAACCAGTTATGTTGTACAAGTTGTAAACATGTTTAAAGTTGATTAAGATAATTTGAACAACCCCCAAGCTCCGTAAGCTGACATCATTGTTAGAGATTAGAAACAAATCTCCAAACCATGAATTAGTCAAAGTATAAAGAGAAAAAAAAAACTACCATGATAGTGACAACTTATAAAAATAAAGAACGAGTTTGGCCGACATTGCAATGGCTACAAATGGGTTAGTTCAAGGATGGAACTCCTAATAATACATCCATGGTTGCAAGATTGAAGGGGAGAACAAGGATTCTAATTGATAAAGTGTTTGAAATTCATGTCACATTTTTTCTCCATCTTCTGAAGTTATTTTTCTCTTTGACCATTCCTAAATACTAAGTTTTTGTTTTAAAACCTTTAGATAGTGAGTCATTCATTCAAATTTCTATAGGATATCCACTTTGAGTGTTGTTAGAGTCATTTATCAAATACTCATTCTCTTGTTGAAAGATTGCAATCTTCTATGCTAACTAGTGTAAGTTTGTATTGGTTGAGAGTGTGGTGAGCTTACAGATACTTGAGAAAGAATATCAGTTGTTAATCTGCAGAGGCTGGGGTTAAAAGATATTGGTTGTTAAGTCTTCAGATACTATGGTAAAAGAATATTGGTTGTTTAAGTCTATGGAGGTTAAGGAAAAAAAATATTTTGTATCAAGCTTGATTAATAGTGAAAAATCCTATTGAATTAGAGACTTGATGTAGTTCAAGGATTGTGTGGGTGAATCAATATAAATAAATCACTATCTAATTTCTCTTACCCTTACTTTTTTTAATTATTCGCACTTATTTTGATTGATTTATTGATTATTATTGAGTTTTTTTTATAAATAAAAGGCAAATATTTGGCAAGCTTAATTTTAATTGATATTTTATATAAAACTCATCTTGATTAGTTAAGTTATTGATCTAAAAAGTTTTATTAAATTTTAAAACAATTGTGAAAATTCAGAAGCAAAATTCAATAAATATTTTAGTCTATCTTTTAAAACTTGGTGTAAAAACCAAAACTTTCAAAAAGTTCTTCTAAATAAGTTTTATCACTATTTATCAATTAAATAACAATTTAAAAAAAAATCATAAAGTTTGAGACCTATTTAATAATTCCAAAGAACTATTAACAAGTTCTTCATTGTAATTTGCTTTCTAATAACATTAGATTGATAAAAAAAACTTCCTCTAAACAGATTTTATCATATAGTTTGATTGACTATCAATTAAATAAGTAATTTTAAAAAAATTAATTTATATACACTGCTAGTGTAAAGAAGTTTTACAAATACATTCATAGTGTGACACCACATCATTTAATGAATGTGATATCTCATGTTTTATTAAATTCAATAAATAATTTGGTAACAATCATTGGGTGCATGTGTAAAATTTTTTACCCTGACAATATTGTATATATATTAAACTCTTGAAAAAATTGTCAAAATCTAAAATGATTTAGGATTTAATTAATGTACACTGACAGTGTAAAGAAGTTTTACACATGTATCCAATGGTGTGTCACCATATCATTTAATGAATGTGACACCTCATGTGTTATTAAATTCAATAAATGATGTGGTGATACACTATTGAATGCCTATGTAAAACTTCTTTACTGACAGTGCATATATATTAAACTCAATTATTTAACCCTTCATAAACATATTTCAAAGTATCAGCCTTTACTATGTAGCATATTTCACACAATCATATTTCAAAGCATATTTATCAAAATCCAAATATTATTTTAGATTGAGGACATAATAATCTCGCTATTTATTTCTGCTTCTACCTAGCTAGACGAGATCTAGAGCTAGAAAATACATTAAAAAAAAAAAACTGGCAAAGTTCTTTAGCTAGCCATATAATAATTAAGGTGAGGCAAATGACAAATAGTTTGATTCTGCCTTTAAAATTGTCTCACATATTTTGGTCTTACATCCAAAGCGGTGGGCCACTGAACATAATAGAAAGGTTTCAACTTGATATTTATATATACTTTCTACATGAGTCCAGGGATCAAACAGTAGTATAGCAATAATGAGTAAGACATCTGCAATCCACATGCAACTAAATCACAAAAGAAACTGTGGTGGTGGGCTAATGCATCATTTAATTTGCATCCATGAATATAGCAAGTTCACACCAGAGAAGAGGTTTTATACGATTGTGGTTCATTTCAGTTTTCAAAATAAACAAATTCAGTTTCTCTTTCAACCCGAAAATGTCTATTTGTATTATAATTCTAAGAATTGAAAGTTAAATATATAAAATCAATTTTAAAAATTGTTGAAGGTGCAATGTCCACATAATAACCTGATATTCAACTGAATTAAACACCTGTCACATGTAGAGTTCCATACGTGCATCCTTATATATATTTCCTCCATTCTTTTTAGGTGTCATTTAGAGTCTTCAAATTTATTTTTAAATAAGTATTATTTCAAATACTAATGCAATTATAATAAATGTTATTATTTTTTTTAATTTTACCTCTTTTTAATATGTTTTTTTATTTTAAATATTTATTATAAATTTATATCATAAATGTTCTACAAATTTAAAGTTTTGATAAATTATTTATTTATGTTTTCAACAAAAAAATTATGCTATAAAGGTAAAAACAAATTTAAAAAATATATATTTTATTGTAAGAAGAGATATATTAAATGTATTAATAGGAGAAAAGAAATGACATAATTTAAAAAATATAGCTAAAAAGAATATAATTAGAGCCTGTTTGGGTGGAACTTCTACAGAAGTACTTCTAGGTGAAAAAAATGGTATGAATCAAAGAGGTCAAGTGCATTTAACTTCTCCATGAGTTAAAATTAGTTACTTTTGGAGAAGTTAAATGAGAGAGCTTTTGGAATAGGTGGTCTACAAAGACTAATTTTAACTTATGGATAAGTTAAATGCATTTGACCTCTTTAATTCATACTATTTTTTTCACCTAAAAGTACTTCTACAGAAGTTCCACCCACACATGCTCTTATTACAATTTTTTTAATCCTTATAACCTAACCTTACACGAGTAACAAAGTTAATTTTAGAACAAGCTTTTAAGGCAAGTGTGTTAGTGGTAGCGCATTCAATGTGTTTGTATGCGTTGTTGATGTGAGAAGTTGAGGTGATGTTAATACAATGCACGGTGCACCATACGGAAAGAAAAAAGGACTTAAAAAGTATAAAAGCTAGCTGCAATCCAATTGCAAGTACTCATGTTACAGCATGTGGGCTTGCCTCAACACCCACATGGGGAACCCAATTTATATATCATGTACAATAATGATTGAGGGCCTCAAAATATCACAACTTTTGCCCCATTTGGATCTGATCATAGTAATGAATCTAATTATGATTCAAGTATTTACAACATTTTTTAGGCCTGTCTCTTGCATTCTAATTGTTCATTTACTTCTAATTCTATTTGTTCATTTTTTTATGTAAAATTCGTTTAAATATCCTAGCATAAAGTGCACGATCATGGACCTTAATGTGTATATTCTTCAAGCTATTTGGGAAGTTAATAATGTTAATATATGTACTGGTACTTGGAATGCTATTAGACAGAAATTTGTTATTATTACTGGGTGCTACGTCCGGAGTATAATTATCTTATCCAAGACATAGTTTCATATTGTTGTGTGATTGTGTCGCGCATAGATTATGTGGTGAACAAAGTTATGATTCCTTTTACATCATTAGAAACTCTATTTTTTTTAAACATCTTAAATATAATTTAGTACAGGTGAAAAATACCACAGCTACAAAGAGATCATTTTTCAAAACAATGAACTAAATATGGAAAAAAATATGTTGTTGTTGATAAAGAAGCATGGACTTGATTGGTGCAAGGTTGAAAGGTTTCATTTTTTCTATTGTAGATGATCACAAATTCTATAATATGTTTATGTTTTGCATGAATGATCGAGTACTATATATACTTGTGTATATATTGGTTATGACACTACTTATTCTTTTTTTTTGTTTGACCGGGAAATCCCCATAGACATAATTGTGGGTTTAGCCCTCAGATCGGAGTGATGGTTAGATAAAGTCATTCAAGAGTGATGACAAAATTTGAACTCCTGATCTTACAAGTAAAGTCGCACGCTTAGGGTAACAATCCACTTCCAACCAACCACTGGTATATTCCTTACTCTTTTGATTAACATAGTATCTTTTTTGTTGAGTAAAAAAAATTAATTATAAAGAATGTCTGGCTGAAAATTTGTGGAAGGAAATTTTATGTTTATGGGTAAACTAGGGGTGGGCAACAATCACTGACCCACTCGAAAACTGATCCTACCCGCAGCCCAATTAAATTTTATGGTCGGATTTGTATAGTTATTGGGTAGAAACGGGCTGAAAACAAGTTAAGTGCGAATAGGAATGGTCGGTTTCGGGTGCAAAATGATTTGATCCATCGATACTCGACCCGACCGAACACTCTAAGCCCAAAATATAAATTCATAAATAAAGAGATCCCATAACCCTAGCGTCACACCAATCCACTTTTCATTTCTTAGAAACCCTTTCTCTTCCCTTCTCTCTCTCTCTCTCTCTCTTCTAAATAGTCGACATTACTCCACCTCTTCCTTCTCCGTTCCTCGTTCTTCTAGATCGCTTTCCTCCCACCCATCCTTCATCAACCCAAAAATTTCTCTTTCCTTCCCTTTTCCACCGCTTTGTGGAGTTGCGCATCCATCTTTTGAGCCATTTCCCCTTTTTGTCCATTGCTCCTTCTTCACGAAGACGACATGCAGAGCAGCGGAGCGACGACTATGACAGGAAGAGTGGCGGTGGGCGAACCGATAAGCGAAGCGACGAAGCGGCGGTGCATTACGACTATGAGTCGCGACGGTGTAGCGACTGTTCTAAGCCACAGTGGTTTCTCCCATCTTTGCTTCTCCGTTCTATCTGTAGTGTTTCTTTTTCTTTTTTTTTTCATTTTCCAGTTCTATCTGGTTTTTTTCTTATTTTCTTGGATTTGTTTTTGTGTCCCTACCATTCTTTGATTTCTTCTCTCTGTGATTTTTAATTTCTTCTTATGGTGATTATTGGTTGTTGCAGGACTAGTGTATGGTTGTGAAACATAAGTCTCAAGATTGGAGCATCAAGCATGAATGCATTCACGGTGGCTGACTGTTTCTTTTTACAATTTTGTTTTTGTTATACCTTTTCGGGAATATTGTAGCCCAAATTGATTGTTATCAATTTATTTTGCTTTAAAGTTAATATTTATTGGTTTGAAGTGATTTTTGGACTAAAAATATTCGAAACTATAAATGGCTCAATGTGTGATTCAAGGTAGGGGTGATCAACCAAACCGCGACCCACCCGGAACCTATCAAACCGTGGAAGAAAAAGTTGGACGTGGGCGGGTGTGAATGGGTTTCGGTTTTCAAAATGTAAAAAAATGAGTGACAAACGGATATGGTTGGTCGGGCTTGGGTTGAATAATTTTGGGTCCAACGGTACCCGAGCCCACCCAAGTTATTTGCTTGTATTATATTATTTCAAAACTAAATGACCCTTCTCCAAATTGTTCTTGTACATTTCATTTTTAAAATCAAACTTTTCAGACCCTTTCTCTCTAACTTTAGATTTGCCCCCCCAACTCCAGTCACCACCATTCTGCTGTCCAGCCAGCCAGTTTTAAACTGAAACTCCCTTTAGATCCATCACCGTCCTTATGGATGACGTTGCTTCCGCGTTGCCGTGATTCGGATAATGTCTCCAGCCACCACCTTCTTCGTTCCCTCCGGTCACCACCTTCTCCTTGTGCGATGTCGTGTTGTCCGTCTACATCACTCATTGCGAGATGTTCATCATACAGTGATCCTTCTGCCACTGGAATCGCATGACCGCGCCACACTACTCATGTTTCAAGCACATGCAGCGAGCTTTTGAGCATCCATGTGCCGCCATTAACGATGGTTTTCTCTCTCTCTTTTGCTTCTCCATGTTCTGAAACCTCCATCTTTCTGTACCCGTGTTAACCCACTCGAGCCACTCGAAAATCCGACAAGCCGCTACCCCGAAATGACCGAGGGATCAACTGGACGGAATCAACTACCATTTTCCTAGCTTCGGTTTGCTTTGGTTTAGGACTTTTTCATTTGACAACCGTCCGTGACCGACTGATGATTAGGCCTAATTCAAGGCCTATATTAACTTTAAAAAAATCGCTAAAATGAGAGCTAAAATAATTGATTAGGCCATTGAAAACTTATCCGACCCAATAAAGGATCAACCCGCAACTATCCATCCGAGAATACCTGTAATCTGACCAACCCGAAAACTGACTAATTCAAAGTCCAAATTGGTCGAAATTGGGCTTGATGTATTAAGGTCGATTTTGATTGGATTGGGCCTTTTGGGCTCGAAATCGAACAAACTGACCGTTGCCCAGCCCTAGGTAAATGTTTCTATATATAATGATATATTTATTTGATTTTTTAAGAAGTCATAGCCTTTTTCTTTTTGGTCCATAAAGTGATAAACCTTTTTTTTTTTGGGAAAAATAAAGTGATAATCTATACATCCTATCCGTTATTCGTTAGGCTCAATGGGTCCGTGACTAATCCATCCCGACCAGAAGACTCACAAAAAAAATATATAAACTTCACAATTAATTTGTGTTCTAAATAGTTTTGTATGAATTTGGCAATATTAAAGAGGCACAATTCATTTTATGTGACCAAGGGGTTGGTTTAGTGGAGTACGATAGGATCTCATATTTGACAGATTATAGGTTCGAGCTCTCACCCTTTCTCACAATCATTTTAAGTCATCTATAAGTGATTTAGGAGTCTAGAGACTTTCTCTACATTGATTTTTTTAGTTACATGGAATGCAATAAGGTTTGAACCTAGACCTCATGCAATGATTTTATCTACATTGATTTGGGACACCACTCTCTCACGCTAAATTTTTCATTAAAAACTCGTAATTATAGAGAGGGAAATTGATTGAGTTAAGTTATCAATGGAATTTGACAAAAAAAGTTATGGAAAATCAATGACTAATATTGTGATTATATATATATATATATATATGCATGTATATTTATAATAAATTAAACTATTAAATTATTTAAATTTAATATTTATTTTTCAATTAGTTACTATAACTCCTAGCTTTGCCTTTAAAGTGACATAAAAACCAAATCCATTTGTATGAATTTATATTTGTATTTCAAGTTAGAGTAATGATCCTTACACATAAGTTCAATCCTACTAATTTAGTGTGTATAGTTCACATTGAAACAAACGTTACAAAACATGGATCGCGATCAACATGCATGTGCTAGAGTAATGTTTATTTAGATCCACTTTTATAACTTGGATCTGATGGAAATAAAAAAGACACTACTAGGGTTTTTTTATTTGGTTTTGTCTTTTAGTTTTTGAAATTATTTTATAAAATAGTTATAAGAGTTGTTTTTTACAAATGAAAAGATTTATTTATAGCATTTTCATCACAAAAGCAGAAAAACTAAGAAATAGTTTTATGAAACATATCAGAGTAGTTTCAAATTTCTGTTTGGTTTGCATTTCCATTTCCTGTTTCCGTTTTCTGGAATTTTACAAAGGAAAAACTGGAAATGCTGGAAACAAAAAATCGTCGTTTCTAGTTTTTCCTTTGTAAAATTTCAGAGAAACAGGAACGAATGAAACAGGAAATGGAAACAGGAAATGAAGATGCAAACCAAACAAGCCCTTTTCAAAAACCGAAGAAACATAGTTACACTTTTCAAACACTATTTTTAAAAAGTGTCTGTCAAACATTGTTTTTCAATCTTCTGTTTTTAAAAATAGAAAACAATTTTTTAAAAACTGTAAACCAACAAATTTCTTCATTGGCTCATAATTAAATTAACTAATATTATTTAGTTAATGTTAAAAGATTTCACTCAGTCTATTTTAGTTATCACCTCAATGAAGCCAACTCTAATGTAAAAAAAAAAAAGAAAACGTGTAATGTCCTAATTCCATAAACCTAGGAATAATGCCCGTTGGAAGCACCTTCCTAAATTCCTGAAATTATTTTCGCGACATTTACCGATATCGTAAACATATACACACCGCAACGCTTAGGAAACCAACGTTTTACTTAAGCGGGAACTTTCCAAACATAACAATTATATAAATAATGGCCATTATTGGCTACAATACAACAGGAATAGCTAACGCAATTACTATCCTCTTCTATACAAAGTCTAGCTACTCTAGCTCATATAACTTCTAGGGGAAATCATTCATCCCTAGACTCAAGTCTACCTTTCCATGCTCCAGTTGGACATCTTGCATAACTAAAATGTTCCACAAAACGTGTGGTTGAAACTTACGTCCCAGTGAGTGTGATAAAGCACGCAGTGTAGGGTAGCATACAAATGAGATGCATCAGTCAACATACTCAGCAGTCCCAAGACATGAGCAATAACTATGAAATTATGCAAACATGACAGTGATGTGTTTTTATCTGACACCCGGGTTCTTTTCTCTAGCTGTGACTGTGATTGAGCGCCTCGACCATGTGACCAAGGACCGTCGTTAAGGGCCACTTATGATAAGTTTTATTATTAATCAATGAACAATGCATGTTGTCATTTTTAGCTTGAGGACCCCCAATCTCCCTCTTGGCCGAGAGTTCGATGTGGTTACCTCGTTTTTTATAACTGATTGCCCAAAAGCCTATGGTGGTCTAAAGACCCTGTGATGGTCCGAAGATACTGTGATAGTCCGAAGACTCTATGACATGTTCTTTGATGGCCATTGGCCCATGAATGCTTGGAGGTATTACAAATATATCCATAAGTATGAATGACAAGATATATTCAATAACTAATCTAAGGGGGTGGTAACATAAACACCTAGGTATATTCTAGAGTTTGTGCATATCCACCACATACCATTCAAACAACCAATACAAGCCCAAGAATCAACCAATTACATTCATAACATTGTAAATAAGCAAGGGGAGAGAAGAATGGGGAACATACAATAGGGCAATCAAGATGAAAGTGAGTGACTGACCACACTCACCTTAAGAAAGGGAGAAATAGGATGATTGAGAAGTGGGGGATGATGATCCAAGGCTCCTACAGAGATTTGAGCCTTAAATCAAGCTCTTTGTTCTTCATTTCTTCTCCCTCTCTCACTAGAACTCCCTTTCTCTAAAACTAAGGGAGAGAAACACTCCCCAAAAACCTAACTGAACGCGCATAAAAAAGCCTCTCTGCGCGTTCTCCGCTCAAGCGAGGATCCACTCGCTTGAGCGAGAGAATTGTTGCGTAGTAAAAAGACCCATCCTCTCTGACTTTGTCTTGCTCAAGCAAGAGCCTTCTCGCTTGAGCGAAAGCAAGTTAGGGAGCAACCCCTGATTCTGGATGGAATTGCACTTGAGCGATGCTAATTGAGCTTGAGCTCAATTCCATCACAGAGAGTCTCCTAAAACTACCCTGTCCTCGCTCAAGTGAACCCTCTTGCTTGAGCGAGGATGACAGAACACAAATGTTGAGTCTCAAAATATTATTAAATGGTTAATAATGTTTAAGTCTCACAACCCTGAGTTTTAATGGATAACAAATTTGGTTAAAATTCCTATGAGAAAGAACAGTCTTATGCTAAAGGTAGTTTTTGTGTTTCAGAAGGTATCTGATATAAGCAACCCTCTAAAAATATGTAACCCTTTGATGTGGTGCAACCTGCTAAATGATCAAGACCTACTGAAGCCAGAGAACCTTCTGAAGAAGAGAGACTTCGTACTGAAGCTTGTTCTTTTTTGGGAAAATGCTTCTCTGATAATTCCTCTTGAAGACTCAAGTCCTTGGTAAGTCTTTCCCAGTTTCCTGTGCTTCCTGTTTTTCTGGAAAGTCAGAACACTTGTCTTTTGGTATATTTCAAATTTCTAGTCACCAAAAAGGCAAGTCTGCTGTGAAGTACACTGTGCTATGAAAAAGTGGAGTCTGCGCTTGCTGATACCTACTACCTGTTGCACCTACTTCTAGAAGCTACCAAGACTATGTATCACAATGAGAGCTTTGCATTAAATTTTATCTCTCAACGGAAATCATATTGAAGCTAAACAGATCTCTTTCCCAACCCTATAAATATGAAGTCTCATGCTGAAGAATAAAAAGTAGAGATGAACACATTTGCTGAAACGCTGCTAAAAAACTCTCTCAGATTTTCATTCATTTGTTTCATTTGTGCAACGCTTTCTTATCCTGAGTATAACTCAATTATCTGTATATCTTACTCAGTTTAGGCTTTGAACTTCTATAGTTTAAAATCTTAAGCAATCTTTCTTTTTATACACTGGTTGTGTGTGAGCCTGAAGAGGCTTGGTGTTTAAACAATACTTGGGTTTGAGCCTGGAGAGGCTTGTCTGTAAAACAATACTTGGGTTTTAGCCTGAAGAGGCTGTGGATAAAACAATACTTGTAACTGTAATCAGTTAGTGGAAATCCTTTGCTGGTTTGGCATTGAGACTGGACGTAGCTCACGGTGGATGTGAGTGAACCAGGATAATTTCTTGGCTAAGTTTCTCAACCCTTATCTCTTTACTTTTAGTTTATATCTAACCAATGAGGGTTTAGAAAAGTGCATTTATAATTCTGCGCAGCAAAACAACTTTGTTTTCATGTAAAAACTATTTTGTTGGACCTATTGAAACACTTCAGCAAGTCTTTGAAAACTCCAGTTTCAGCAAGTTGCTCAAAACTTTTGTTAAAATTTTGTTTGTGAAAAGGTTTCCGAGAAAATCTGTTTGAAATTATAAAACACTATTCAACCCCCTTCTAGTGTTTCCTGTGGTTTCTACAGTTGGTATCAGAGCCCAACCTCGGGTTGAGCATCTACAAGTGTTGAGGGAAGAAGATCCAGATGGAAACCTCAACAAGCAATCCCCACTACATTGCAAAAGGAGCCTTAGTCTCAAGGCCCCCAGCTTTCAATAGTACAGACTACCATTATTGGAGAGACCGTATGAAGCTGTTCATTGAGAGCAACAACATAGATCTCTGGGATATGGTCACGGATGGTGATTATATTCCTACTAACAATGGTATGCCCATTCCTAAGGCAGAATGGACTGGTGATCAGAAGGCGCATGTGCAACTTAATGCCAAAGCAAAACTCTATCTAGTGTGCTCTTTGAGTAAACCAGAATATGAAAAGGTGCATGGATGTACTTCTACCAAATAAATCTGGGATACATTAGCTTCAGCCCATGAGGGGACTGACAATGTAAAACAATCCAAAATCACATGCTTGTTCATCAGTATGAGATGTTCAAAATGCATGAATCTGAGTTTATTGATCAGATGTTTGGAAGATTTCAGACCATCACAAATGGACTCAAATCTCTTGGAAGAACCTATGATTCAGGCGATAATAATCGCAAAATCCTTAGAAGTCTACCAAAGATTTAGAGGCCCAAAGTGACTGCCATTCAAGAGGCAAAGGACCTCAATACTCTAAGAATGGAGGAACTTCTGGGATCCCTCAAAGTCCATGAGTTGGAACTTGGCGAAGATGCTCACAAAAAGAAGTCACTTGCCCTGAATGCCAAGTCTAAAACTGCTGAAGGCTGGACCACAGAAGGCCATGAAAGCTGAGTCTTCAGAAGGTTCTGACGATTCAGAAGGTAGCTCAGATGATGATGATGATCTGGCTCTGTTGAGCAGGAAGATCAAAAGAATGCTCCAAAAAAAGGGAAAAGTTTAGAAAGCAATCATCATCTAACCCATAAATCAGGTAAATCAAGTAAAGATTCCTTTTCTGCTGATAAAATTATTGCTATAAATGTAAGCAACCAGGGCACATGAAGGCAGATTGCCCAAAGCTGAAGAAACCCTCTTACAAGAAGAAGAAGTTCTTCAAGAAGAAAAAGGGTCTGATGGCAACCTGAGAGGACTTAGATGATTCACTTCAGAAGAGGAGGATGAATCTGCTGAAGAAGCCAACCTATGTTTAATGGCAAGTCTCGCTTCATCAAACAGTTTTGAATCTGAGGTAATCCCTCAAACTCTTCAAGACATGTATGATGATTGCTGGAAAGTCCTAAAGAGATTTCCAAGAGTACAAAGATTTGTCTAGAGCATACATTGAAGTTGCAAACAAAAGTGAAGCTCTTGAGACTGAAAATCTTTTGCTTAAAGAAAAACTCTTGAAGAATTCTTGGGCTAGTAGTTCAGAAAGTTTAATAAAAGAAAATGAACTTCTAAAGAAACAAGTTGCTAAACTTACTAGAGATCTAGCCAACTTTATTAATGGAACAAAGAACTTCAACAGAATGTTGGGTGTTCAAAAGAACTCCAAAAACAAAGAAGGTTTAGGATACTCAAACAATGAATCATCACATGATTCAAATTCTAAACCTGCTGAAAAAGCTAAGAAAGGTAAAGGATGCTCTCACTGTGGAAAGCCTGGACACAGTGTGTTCAGTGCAAACACAAGAGAAAGGGCAGACCTGCTGCTAACAAGAAAGACCCAGGAAGATATGGGTAACCTAAGTCTCTAATTATTCCTATTACAGATGTGTTTAATAAGACAAAGGAGACACCACAAATGGTACCTGGACAGTGGGTGCTCGCGACACATGACGGGAGAAAGGTCTTTGTTCCAAAACCTTAGACCTAAAGATGGAGGGGTGGTGACCTTTGGAGGAAACCAGAAAGGAAAGAATCACTGGCATTGGTTCAGTGGGTATATCACCTCTCTCTGTTATTCATAATGTTCTCCTTGTTGAAGGACTTCAAAACAACCTACTGAGCATAAGTCAATTAAGTGACAGTGGATATGTTGTATCCTTCACTAAGGAAGGCTTGTGTAGTCAAAGATGTTTTTGACCAAGTCATTTTTACTGCCAAGAGACACAGTAATGTGTATAAAATTGATCTTGAGGAACTTGCATATAAAAAATGTGTCTTGTTTGCTTTCTGTTAAAGATGAAAAACAGATTTGGCATCAGAAACTTGGGCATGCCAGCTTGAGATTAATCTCAAAGCTTACAAAACATAACCTTGTAAAAGAATTACCCCAACTTTCATTCAATCTGATATTTTATGTGAAAACTGTCTCAAAGGTAACAAACAAGAAGCTCTTTCAAAGGCAAAAAATGTTGTGTCTACCTCAAGACCTTTAGAACTACTTCACATGGATTTGTTTGGTCCTACAAGAACAGAAAGCTTGGCTGGTAAAAAGTATGGCTTGGTCATTGTTGATGACTACTCAAGATTCACACGGGTGATATTCCTCAAAAGCAAGGATGAGACTTTTGAGAATTTCACAAAATTCTGTAAGAAGGTGCAAAATGAAAAAGGCTTTTGCATTTCTACAATCAGAAGTGACCATGGTGGTGAGTTTGAAAGCTCAAGCTTCAACATGTTCTATGATGAGAATTGGATCTCTCACAATTTCTCAGTGGCTTAGAACACCTCAACAAAATGGGGTTGTTGAGAGAAAGAACATAAGCTTGCAGGAGATGGGTAGAACCATGCTCATTTCAAGCAACCTACCAAGATCCTTCTGGGTAGAGGCTGATCACACAGCTTGCTACATTCAAAATAGAATTTTGGTAAGACCAATGCTAAAAGTACTCCCTATGAATTGTGGAGAGGAAGAAAACCCAACATTTCTTATTTTCACATTTTTTGGCTGTGAGTGTTTCATACTTAACACCAAAGATGATTTGGGTAAATTTCATGCTAAATCTGACAAAGGATTCATCATTGGTTATTCAGAAACCTCTAAGGCATACAAAGTTTATAACTCCAAAACCTTATTTGTTGAAGAAACTATTCATGCTAGGTTAATGATGCTAAGGAGACTGATAGGGAACTATCAGATCTAGAAGAGGATTTTGCAGGTATGGAGCTGAACCCCACTTCAGAGACTCCAAAGGCCAAGAATGAAGCACCTGTTGAAGGACCCTCTGAAGTACCTGCTAAACAGACTTCTAGCAAACCTGCTGAAACTGATCCTCATCAGAGAGTTAATGTTGAGTCTCAGAATGAGCCTGTATTCCCTCAAAGGCATGAGTGGAGAAACAAACTCATCATCCTCGAGAGCAAATCATTGGTGATACTTCAGAAGGAGTAAGAACAAGATCAAGATTTAGGGAAGTCAACAATCTTGCCTTCCTTTTTGAAATTGAACCAAAGAACATTGAGGAAGCTCTGCATGATGAAGGTGTGGATCCTAGCCATGCAAGAAGAGCTTAATCAATTTGCCAGGAGTGATGTCTAGACGCTTGTTCCTAAACCCCATGGGAAAACTATCATAGGAACCAAATGGGTGTTTAGAAACAAACTCTCTGAAGATGGTCAAGTAGTCAGAAACAAGACCAGACTAGTTGCACAAGGGTATAATCAACAAGAAGGTATTGACTTTACTGAAACTTTTGCTCCAGTAGCAAGGCTTGAAGCCATTAGAATTTTACTTTCATATGCAAGCAAATAATGGCATCAAACTATATCAAATGGATGTAAAGAGTGCCTTCCTAAATTGTTTCATTGAGGAAGAGGTATTTCTTAGACAACCCCCTGGTTTTGAAAACTTAACCTTTCAGATCATGTTTTCAACTCAAAAAGGCTTTGTATGGTTTAAAACAAGCTCCCAGAGCTTGGTATGAAAGACTGAGCAGTTTTCTCATTAAAAATGGTTTTTAAAAGAGGAATGGTTGATACAACTCTTTTAAGAAAATGTATAACAAAGATCTAATTCTAGTCCAGATATATGTTGATGATATTATTTTTGGATCAACAAACTCTTACCTATGCACAGAGTTTTCTAAGCTTATGCAATCTGAATTTGAAATGAGTCTAATGGGAGAAACTAAAATTTTTATTGGGACTTCAAATTAAGAAAAATCCTGACTGTATATGGATCCATCAAGAAAAATATACTAAGGAAATGCTTAAGAAGTTTAATATGAATGATTGCAAGCCTATGTCAACTCCAATGCATCCCTCTGCTATATTAAGCAAAGATGAAGGGAAAGAATGTGTTGATTTAACTTTGTATAAAGGAATGATTGGATCCTTATTGTATCTTAGACCAAATAGACCTGACATTATGTTTCGTGTATGCCTGTGTGCAAGATTTCAATCTAATCCAAGAGTAACTCATTACAAGGTTGTTAAGAGAATTTTCAGATATTTAAAAGGTACTACTAATCTTGGCCCTGTGCTATAAGAAGAGCAAGGATTGCAAGTTAGTAGGTTATTGTGATGCTGATTTTGCTGGAGATAGAGTTGAGAGAAAATCAACAAGTGGTGGATGCCACTTCATTGGAGAGAATATGATCAGTTGGTCAAGCAAAAGGCAAAGCACAATAGTTTCTATCAACTGCTGAAGCTGAGTACATTGCTACTGCATGCTGTTGTTCACAGCTACTATGGGTAAAATATTAACTAGAAGACTTTAATATATTTGTTAAGTCTATTCCTGTCTTCTGTGATAACACTGATGCAATCAACCTTTCTAAGAATCCAATTCAGCATTCAAGATCAAAACATATTGAAATAAAACATCATTTTATTAGAAACTATGTTCAAAAAGGGATTATTGATATACAGTTCATTGACACAGAGCACCAATGGGCTGATATATTCACTAAACCTCTTGCTGAAGATAGATTCAAATTTATCAGAGAAAAAATGCACATTCTAACACTTTCTGAAAAGTAAAAATTACTTAATTGCATTACTGTAAGTGTTAATCTGCACAAGTGTTTTCCTGAATCTATTCTTTTAGATTGCTTATCCACTTCTTCAATATGCTCTATACACCCTTTGATTGATGACAAAAGGGGGAGTATTAAGAAAAACTAACAAAATCTGAAGTACAAAATCTGAAGTTAAGTGTTGTTAGAAGGATTCAGTGATTCAGGGGGAGCAAAGTTTGATCAAGGCATAAGCAAGACATTATATCCAAGTATCTGAAAAGGGGGGAGAAAATTCTAAACTCATCTTTTTATTATTTCCCTTCAGATATTTGATAAGTTCTTAAACAAATTTGTCATCATTAAAAAGGGGGAGAATGTTGAGTCTCAAAATATTATTAAATGGTTAATAATGTTTAAGTCTCAACCCTGAGTTTTAATGGATAGCAAATTTGGTTAAAATTCCTATGAGAAAGAACAGTCTTCTGCTAAAGGTAGTTTCTGTGTTTCAAAAGGTATCTGATATAAGCAAACCCTCTGGAAATATGCAACCCTCTGATGTGGTGCAACCTGCTGAAGTAGATGAACCTGCTGAATGATCAAGACCTACTGAAGCCAGAGAACCTTCTGAAGAAGAGAGACTTCGTACAGAAGCTTGTACCTTTTTGGGAAAATGCTTCTCTGATAATTCCTCTTGAAGACTCATGTCATTGGTAGCCTTTCCCAGTTTCCTGTGCTTCCTGTTTTTCTGGAAAGTCAGAACACTTGTCTTTTGGCATATTTCAAATTTCTAATCCACCAAAAAGGCAAGTCTGCTGTGAAGTACACTGTGCTCAGAAAAAGTGGAGTCTACGCTGCTTACACCTACTACCTGTTGCACCTACTTCTACAAGCTACCAAGACTATGTATCACAACAGGAGCTTTTGCATTAAATGCTATCTCTCAACGGGAATCCTATTGAAGCTAAACGGATCTCTTTCCCAACCCTATAAATATGAAGTCTCATGCAGAAGAATAAAAAGCAGAGAACGAACACACTTTCTGAAACGCTGCTAAAAACTCTCTCAGATTTTCATTCATTTGTTTCATTTGTACAACACTTTCTTATCCTGAGTATAACTCAGTTATCTATACATCTTACTCAGTTTTAGGCTTTGAACTTCTATAGTTTAAAAGCTTAAGCAATCTTTCTTTTTATACACTGGTTGTGTGTGAGCCTGAAGAGGCTTGGTGTTTAAACAATACTTGGGTTTGAGCCTGGAGAGGCTTGCCTGTAAAACAATACTTGGGTTTTAGCCTGAAGAGGCTGTGGATAAAAAAATATTTGTAACTGTGATCAGTTGTGGAAATCCTTTGCTGGTTTGGCATTGGTACTGGACGTAGCTCACGGTGGATGTGAGTGAACCAGGATAATTTCTTGGCTAAGTTTTCTCAACCCTTATCTCTTTACTTTCAGTTTATATCTAACCAAGGAGGGTTTAGAAAAGTGCATTTATAATTCTGCGCAGTAAAACAACTTTGTTTTCACGTAAAAACTATTCTGTTGGACTTGCTGAAACACTTCAGCAAGTCTCTGAAAACTCCAGTTTCAGCAAGTTGCTCAAACTTTTGTTAAAACTTTGTTTGTGAAAAGGTTTCCAAGAAAATATGTTTGAAATTATAAAACACTATTCAACCCCCCTTCTAGTGTTTCATGTGGTTTCTACAACAAATCCCCCCTTTTATTGATATACTCGCTCAAGCGAGACCTTCTCGCTTGAGCGAGAATATCAGATTCCTAAATTCTTATTTTCTCTTATATAATATCTTTTCCTAGTTCCTTCTTACGGGGATACTTTCTTAATCTTATTCATTTGGTCTAACACTTTCCCTGTTCAATTCATCAACTCTCTCAACGTAATTCCTTCCATCCAGGTCTAATTCCTTTACTCAACCTCTTTTCTCAACTTTAGGGTGTGATACCTACTAAGCTAAATCTACCATTGTGTTGGGATTATCACTTTGTTTCTCTTCTAGATTCCCCTTAAAAACTCATTGCTCTCAATAGATTCCCTATCTCTTCTCTTAATTTACTCTCAAACTCTCGAATTCTCTTTCTACTTCCACTTCCCTTCTCTCGACAGGATTCACAGCCTAAGGCTTCAACTATATAGATTCTAATTTTTAGGATGTTACAAAATGCATCATGCCTGACTCAAAGATTGTTGTATTAAGTATTTTTTGGTTTTCATTTTTGTATAAAGTTGAAGTATATAAGATACCCCACATTGATATTTTTCTCAAAAAAAAATATTGAATGCCCGTTTTCACACATTTTCAGCAAGATACATATCTGGTTACATGAAACTATTTTTTATGGTTTTAAATTATCTGTGGAGTATTAAGGGTCTGTATTGGGGTGGTTGTGAGTTTTCAATTTTTTATTTTTAACAATATTAAATCAAGTTTTTTTGTGATTTTCAAGACAGATATTTTGAAAACATAAAAAGATATTTTTCAGTTTTTAATTTTAAATTGTATAAGCTTAATTTAATTTTTTTTTAAAAAATTAAAAACCCGCAATCATCTTGAACCCTAAAGAAATAATAGTATAGTAACTAAAAGTATGCAATCAAGATTATTTGTATTTTTTAGTTATCAAATTTTCCTTATCTACATGTGTTCAAAAAATAGTCATTAATTTCTGATAAATGAAACTTATTTAACAAAACAAGAGTTAGTGTAGTGAAAAGCTAAGTAATTAAGCTGCACTCAACAAATTTCAAATTTTAACTAAAGATTTTATTATATATTATCTGATTACCAAACAACATGCTTTTGAAAAGTAAATATAATTCCATTAAACAATAAATCTAAGAATAGAGATAATAAAGTTTGACTTCAAATTCCATGATTATAAAAACTAATGAATATCATGAACTAAATAACCAAGAACTTCAGGAAAAAAGAAATATGCGGATACTATTATATCTAGAAGTTTAGTCGACATTAAACAACCTTTGAAAATTTTGGTTTGCGAAAAGTCCTAATATACTCCTTTCCCTTCGATCCTATTTATAAGACAACATAGACAAAAACACACATATTATAAAAAGTAATTAATGAATTGATTTTTAAGAAATTAATTTATACGATTACAAGTTTACCCCTATTTAAAATTAAACTCTACTACCATGGTAATTGTGTAATCTTAAAACCTTTAATGGTCAACAAGGGCAGATATGAGAAAAATCAATAAATGCTGCTAGATTTGTGTACTATCTTATAAATAGGACAATGAAAAATTTCAAACATTATCTTATAAATAGGACCGGAAGGAGTATATTAAGATCGGTTACAAACACAACTTAGGTTGAAGCGGTCAATATAATTGTTGAATAAGTGGTTCCTAGTATTAAAAATAAAGGAATTTAATATATTAGTCATAAATGTTTTAAGAAAATTGTTACTCCATGCGGTCTCATTTATAAGACAATGTTTGAAGCTTTTCTATGGTACTATTATAAGATAAAATACACAAATCTAGAAGTATTTATTGTTTTTTCTCATGCCCTTATTAATCATTAAAAGTTTTAAAATAACACATTTATCATGTTAATGGAGTTTAATTTTTTCACTAAAAAAATGGAGTTTAATTTTAAATAGAGGTAAACTTGTAATCTTATATATTAATTTCTTAAAAATCAATATATTAATTATTTTTTTAATATATGTGTTTTTATTTGAATTATCTTATAAATAGAATTGAAGCGAGTCCAGTTTGGTGCATGAACCGAAGAGGAAAGCATGTGATACTATTCAATTCATTTATTGCTTTCCGTGAATCGTTAGAAATTGTATTTAAACTATAACGGGATTGGTTAATGTTTTTCGTGGAATATAGTTCAATCCATATAGCACTTCTCATATTTTATATATATTGACAATAATTACAGAAAATATTTTATTTTAAAACATTTATTTTTTTGTCAAAATTTTAAAACATTTCTTAAAAACTCTACTATTTTTCTTGCCAAGAAACCTCAACTATGTTTTGTTCTGTAAGAAAAAAAACTACAATAATTTTTAAATCACATCTCTCTTTTATTTTAAAATTCACGCTCAATCCAAATGTTAATAGAAAAAATTGGGCCTTAACTGTCTAGTCCACAAGACATGCTTTTAGACAAGAGTGTTGATGCCCAAATCCAACTACAATGCTGGACCTATCTTTCTCTAGCTGGTCCACTATGTTAGCTACTTCTTGAATGAAAGAGCCATGCAAATCTGTTGACCAAAAAAAAAAAAAAAAAGCCATGTGCAAATCTATGCACTTCCTAAATTGTTCCAAAAACATGTGCTTCCTTTTGTTTTTTTTTTCTTTTGGCCTAAAATGTATTCCCATTCTACACCTGCTTTCATTTTTGTTTTGGTCAATCTACACCTGCTTTCATGATTGAGCACTTTTACAATTGGGCTGAATGTTTGTCCTTTACCTATGGCTTTGTTTTAAGGAGTTGCTTTAGCACACCCTTTATCGGCAGGGGGAGATGGAGGTGGAGGTGGAATAGGAAAGGGTGATGAGATGAGGATAATTTGGGAAAAAAATTCAAAAAGGAGGAAGAGGAGTGTGAATAGCAAAAAGGGATGCTAAAAGCATCTCCCTTCACTTCTGAACTCCTCGTAAATAATAGCCCGGCAATATTGCTCTCCAAGACTGGATGATCCATGACCAATTGAAACGCATACTATTGCTATGGAGTAACCAACACTCGACCAAAAGAAAAAGGGAGTAACCAACACAAGAACACTTCTATGCTTTGGTTGAAATATTGAAGCACTCTCAAAAGTATGTTGTGTTTTTCGACCCAAAAAGAAGGCGCCCTCTATGGTGCACAAGTTTGAGTTTTGTGCATCGATGCACAAAATTTTTAACTGACACGTGGCTGTATGAAAGACCGGACTTTAATTTTTCTTGCTTTACTCTTGCAGTCGCCTCTTTTTTTCAAAGTAGCCCATGTTGTTGCTCATTGAGATTGAGGTTTCGAACTTTTCCTCAACGTTGAAGGTTGGTTCATCGAGAGGCAATATAGACACAGTGGTCGCCATCGTTACACTTTCTAAGAGGCGGCGGAGAGGAGAAACAGAAAACACAGGATATGGAAGCGCCGTAGATTTGTAATTGCTGAGTCGTCATATTTCCCCTTTGTTACCCGGAACAGAAGAGTGTTTTAGGTTCCCTTTGTTACCGGAAGCGGTAGATTTGTAGTCCTTTGTCCTACACGTCGTTGAAGCTGGTAGTTCACGATTACAGTGAACCAGATCTGAACTGTAAGTTAAAATTTCTCCAACCTAGTTCTGAATAACAACACAAATATACCGTTTAAGGAATAATAAACATAAACTAAATAACATTATATGACCATTAAGACTCGCAAGAAAACCAAGAAATAGACCATTCATTGCAATGTCACGGCATATTGCAAAGGACTTCTGCCATAAATTTGATGAAGAAGATACCCTCCAGCTAAAAATTGAGAGAGAAAGGATAACTTTGCAAAAAAAGAAATATAGTCAGCAGGGATTCCGAAATAAATATATGACAGTACCACACTTCCATGTCATCCCATACCTGGTAATAAATCACAATCGTCCGTTGTTTAAAAGCTTCAATCAACGCTCATGATGACTTGTGCACCGGTGCAAGTATTTCAGTTTTGTGCACCGTAAATTTTGCCCAAAAAGAAATGTATGTTGTGTTTTGATCCCAAGTTTTTATTTAGTTTCTATGTGTTTGCTGTTTATCTTGAATTACAAGTAAATATCAAAATTTATTCCAAAAAAAAGTAAATATCAAAATATGTAAAGTCATCTTTTTAATAAAAAAATATTAGTAAGGTCATATTGGGAGGATTGTTTGCCTTGTAAATTCATTGAAGAATATTTAGATTATGGGTCAATTTGTATAAACTTCTTTTAAAAAATTTAGAAGAAAATAAAATGAATTAAAGGTAAAATCAAGGTCGGTCCAATATATCTATAGGCCTAAAACAAACTATAAGAGTGGGCCTATTTTTAGAAGATAAAAGAGTTTCGATGACATATCTATTTTTTCAAAAGAAAAAATGAGGGTATATTTTTAACAAAAGAAAATAATGTTAAAGTGAGAAAACTAATTTTACTAAAACATATTTTTAACTACTATCAATCAACTAAGAACTAGTAATATTTTTATATTTGATATAAAATTTTTATTAATTTTAATATATAAGATATATATTTATAAAAACTTTGAGGCCTTATAATAGGGGAGGCCTAAAGCAATTGCTTTAGTAGCCTCTCCCTTGGGTCGACCCTGAGTAAAATAAATCCAATTTCTTTTACTAAGTTGAAATTAGTTTTTCAAACTCAACTTTTCTAAAAGTTTTTCTATTTAATCTTGAGAAAAAATTTTACAAGGTGTAATTTTAACTTATGAAATAAATTGAATTTATTTTATCTTCTTTATATATTTTGTTTTCTTCTCCTAAAAGAAGGAATAATCCAAACCTAGTCTATAAATGCTTATGAGGTAATTGTTTGAAGTATCAAGAAGAGAGAGAGAAGAAATTGAAAGTGATAATATCCACAAAAGTTACACTATTCTATATTCTATATGTATCTTTCTTTATATATAGAAACTATATATTTTTATGTTGCTCATAGTGATTTAGATCTCTTTTCATCTAGGAATGTACGTATATTACTAATTGAATCAATTCCATTGAATTAATATGTGCATGATTTGTTTGTTATATTTGTACTTCCTTGCAAGTGTTTATTTAACCTTTTCAAAAAAGAAAGGGTAATGTTCCCACCAACGAGATGGATGCTGATCATTGATTACAGTTTACAGAGCACAATTAGAAGTGCACATGAGACTGGTCAAAATTAGTGCTCTAACTATGATCTCTAAAAGGACATACATAATCGTTATATTGATTTTTCTATAAGGTGGTTAAGGCACAACAATCATAATGGTATCTTCTTTTAATAAGCAAGCATCCTCTGTATTATTGATTGGAAGCACGAGAACAAAATTGCCAGTTGTGGAAGTGACATTACATTACATAATGCATTATTATTATGACATTTTACACACTCATTGATTTAATTTGTTAAATATATTAATTAATATAATTGATTAATTATTTATATATGTACTTTGTTTATTGATTGAAATCTTTTTTTCTAGACTTTGAACCTGTGGCATTTGTTTTCACTAACCCATGCAGTGGCCAAAAGAGGCATGTAGGACCAGTGGAGCACTTGTTAATGCTTTCTTCTAACAAATATAGCTGTGATCTCTCAAGCAAAATAATATTCAAATTGAGCTGGTTTTAACTTCAGCTTTCTGAAACTTGCGCAGTTGAAAGGGACTATTAGGTAGATATGTCAGAGGCCATAATAAGGGTATGTGGACTGTTACAAGATGCTACAACCCAATTTACCTCTTCGTGGACCTCTTTGAATAGACCACTTACAAAACATGGGCCACCAATTCCACAACTTTCGTTACACTTTAATTCTCTCACTTTCACCAACGGTCGATTAATTTGGTATTTTTCACCATTGGGATGGGAAAATTTATTATATATACAACAAATTACACTTAGAGATAAACTAGGTAAGGACTAAGGAATGTGATTTTATTCGTTTTGTTTCTTTTAAATTTTTCTGCATCTATTCACAATATCATACATACAAAATTGAATATCAAGAGAGGTTATTTTATAATAACTAGTGGGAAGATTGTCTTTCCACATTTTTTAATGTTTAAAAAATAGGAGTAGAAATGAAATAGACACCAAAATAACTACCCTCCTTTTAGTATAGATAATAACTAGTGTTTTTCTTTATTAATTTATTATAGAAACTATTCATGATGATAGTGATTTAAAAAAGATAAAATAGAACATTATCAAATAATTAATTTATGAGTTAAATATATTCTTAATATTTTAAAATATAGTGAAATTTAATCATCGACCCTCATTTATTTTTTATTTATTTTGATCGTCCATTTTCTAAAATCATGATTTTTTTAGTCTTTTTTTATTAATTATATTATGTTAAGTCACGTTTCCATTATAACTTTTTTAAATGAAAATTCATAGAAAAATTTATGTATTTTTTCTATAGTAAATTAAAAAATCATTAATTTTTTTTTTTACCAAAATTGATGTTGTAGAATTTTTTTTCTTTATTGTAGAAAATTTATAGAAAATTTCTTGTAAATTTTATAATTTAAACAAAATTTATTATAGAAACTATTTATGATAATAATACTAACTTTTTCTTTATCATTTTATTATAGAAACTATTTATGTTATAGTGATTTTAAAAAAGATAAATTTAGAACCATAATAGGACACTATGAAATAATTAATTATTTATAAAAAGCCACTATACAATAATTCTCCATTTTTTGTTGGTGCTTGCTTGTTTTTCTTTAATGAGAATATACATCACTGATTTTTTAAGAAATCTAGCTACCCAAGATTTTATTTGGATCAATGTGTGAGAAAATACGAGGCCCCAAAAGCAAACATTAGAATCTAATGACATTAATTGTGATTAGAAATTAGTATGTTCATGTTGGTTATGGGTTAAGTGGTTAACAAAGTTTATGTACTTGCTAGTTGTGCTAAGAACTTGAAAATGTCTTCACCGAAATAGCTAGAGCAGTGGGGTAGGCAGAGATAAAGAATGGGATGAACGTTAATGAGTTTGTAAGAGAGTGGGACATTGCACATGCATGATCGATGATCATGGAGAGCTAAAACTTGCATTTTAATTCATGGGGGAAAATAAAAAGATATAATAGAAAAAAAAACTTGACTCATTATTTCGAGCAAAGTGAGACAACTACTTTCTTCTGTTAATATTTTATTGAGCATTCCAAATTAAAAATAAATAAACAAATAAAATTATCCGTTTTCACCTTGGATTCCTTGACCAACACTGTGGTCGATCTATTTGCTTCATGAACTCTCCTAATCTATCAATATAGAGAATGACAATTCACTGACCATAATTAAATGGACTCGTTGTGGATACTCTCAAATGCAAGAGAGATATATTGTGTATCTTTCTCATAGCCAAGCAATTAAGCATCGCAGTGTAAAATGATGTTAGCCTTCTCCATATATGCGGTCAATAACCTTATAGAAAATTTAATTTATAATAATGGATAACGAATAGAACAATTTAATTAAGTGGTTGTTCAAATTTCTATATAAGAATGAATTGAGATTTGAGAGCTTCCTACCACCCCATGTGCATGAATTGTGCACCATTATGATTGTGAAGCAATTGTTATAACAAACTTTTGTGTAATTGAGTCAATAAAAATGCACTCATCATGATAATTGGAATCATCTGCTATGCAAAGCAATTAAAACCGACCACATAAAACCTTATCTCGTAAAGGGTAATAGTATCTTCCCTTAGCAAAGCTGGCTTTTATGAAGCTTGGCAATGATCCTTCGCTTTCGAAGGCATCACCCATCATATTTAGCACAGACATTCATTCATATGAATTCGCTTTTTTTTTTCTTCGTACCCCAACTTAATCAATGTTTCTAAAAGTGAAAAGTAGTAAAATCACTTAGAATGAACGCAAAAAATATATTATTATTATTATTTGATCGTTCCGTATCTTCAAGATTGGTTGCAGATGACGACGATTCCACGGCGGAACAGCGACGCAACAATTGGTTGGTGGTGGTACACCTGCAGGGACTCCGATGCCTAAGTCAGAAAGGTATTCCAGCAGAGTAACAGTGTATTAGAATGGAAAAACGTACCTGAGAGGTGCACCACCGGGGTATTTATAATGGTGTTTTGGCGGGAAAATCTGTTAGGCAGTTATAACAGATCCTTGAATTACAGGCACGCGCTTATCCGGAATTGGAGGTCACGCGCCATTATATGTTATATTTTCGTAGTGTAATATGTCGACGTGTAAATGTCGGTTATAGTTGAAGCGTGCGAAGAATGTCAAATGAGTAATTAAATTATCTCTGTTGATCTCGGATATTGTGTGTGTTTATGTAGAATGATATAATGATCCCGGGTTATGTCGGTAGACATTGTGTGATGGTGCAGCAATCCTGGTCGTGGTATGTCGGTCCAGAACATTATTATTATTATTATTATTATTATTATTATTATTATTATTATTATTATTATTATTATTTTACCACCATTTGGTGTGAATAATATGTTGAGTTTATTTAATCCTATTCGGAAATCCATAGTTTATTTAGTAGAATTTTAATTAATTAAATATCAAATAATATTTATGAATTTAGTCCATTTGTAATTGAGTAAATTAGCACTTTCGTCCTCGACTTTTAAAGCATCTTGTAATTTCGTCCCTGACTTTTCCAAAATAGCACTTTAATTAATCCCTGCAACATGCACTTTAATCCTTAACTTTATTAAAAAAACATGCACTTTAGTCCTTGACTTTATTAAAAACATTCACTTTAAGGATTAAAGTGCATATTTTTAATAAAGTCAGGTACTAAAGTGCTATTTTGGAAAATTCAAGGACAAAATTGCAAGACGCTGTAAAAGTTAATGACAAAAGTACTAGTTTAATTATTTGTAATTACTCTTGTCATTTGGATTTGTATGATTACTTTTGTTAGTATTATAAACTCTTAAGTGGTATTCAAGAGTTGAGTTTGTGGATCCTATCATGAGTCGTAATTTATAGTTAAGTTATAATTCACATTGTTACCAAAATTCCATTATATATTAGAATTTATTTAATCCAAATAATGGGTGTTCTCTTATGATTTTCTTTTTCTACTAATTACTCTTTTATATATGATGATCAATTAAAAATCAAAACCCTAACTTCAATTGATTTGAAATTCGACTAAAATCTAGTGATAAAAATTAGGGCTTTTACTTTAATTTTCTCATTTCCTTCAATCTATATATCCATCACATATTACAAGAGCGAGTGATGAAATTGAATTTCTCCGACAAATTAAAAGTAATCTAGATTACAAGTTTTAATTTGTATATATGAAATTAAAAAATTAATCCATCCCAATTAGTGTATCACCCTAAGTATTAGCACACTTAAATATTACTTTCTTGAACTTGTTATATACAAGCTAGGCCTTTGCATTGCTGGTGTCGGGGCCATATATATATACAAGGCTGAAAATCATTATTTCTCGATCGAAAGAAAACCCTACAGTTGAATTTCAATATATATATATATATATATATATATATATATATATATATATATATATAGATTGGGATTGAGTTTGAGATTTCCCTAAAAAGGAGCCCAAAACTGTGGCATGTCGTAGGGCATAGCAACGTGGAAGAAAGATCACACAAACAGGATTATATGTTGGTTGTTGCTTGACAATTACTCTTGAGGGAGACCAAAAGTGCTATTATATGCCCAATGTCGACCCATTCAATGGGTCAAACTATATATATGCTGTAGCAAAGCACATACAGGACCACTCTTAAGTTGAGAATTGAGATTGGGGAAGATCGATTGTTTTTTCTCTTTTTTTTTTCAGTTTAATTTTATTGCAATGGGAGAGACGTAGCTGAAAGTCTAAAATTAGCAACAGGGTAAAATTATAATTTTTGACTACTTTTAACATCAACAAAATTAATAATCAATTTTTTTTATATTTAGTTTTAAAAAGAATTCATTTTTCCCATAATTATATCCCCTCATTTAATAGATTGAGAGATTAATCTTGAATAATACAATAGGTGTTAAGGTAAGGGCTCTGATCAACAATAATTTTTCATAAATATGAATTTTAAAAATAAATTAAACACCATATATTTAAAAACAACTTTATTTAAACATGAATTTTAATTAGAAAAGGCCCTTTTTCTTTTAAAAAGTTCAGAAAAATCTTGGGAAAAGTAAATTTTTTATTTATTTTCAAAAGTCTCCAGCTAGAATTTTATTTATTAATTTAATAAGAAATAAGTTAATTTTAAACATTAATTGTCTAAGTTAATCATTTTGTAATCAATTAATAAAAACACCGTTTATTATAAGAGTACTTTTAAAATATTTAACATTACAAAGTAAATTAATGTATATAATTAATTTGTATAAATTTGTAAAAACATGTATTAAAATAATAATAATAATTCAGATTATGAACAATGTGCATATTTAATTTAAAAAATAAATTTAAAATAAAAATATCATTCTTTAATGGATGTTTTACACCATTCTAAAAAATGTATTTTGTATTTTAATATATAAAAATATCTTTTATGATAAAATGCATCTTCTTTTTACACATCACAGTATTGCGCATTGCATGTGCAAGGGGGCAAATGTTACGGATTGGATTATAATATTTTAGAATTGATTACATGAGGAAAGAAAAAGAACTCTGGAAAAATAAACCATAACAAGGCATGTTGCCTAAGAAGTCAAAGCATAGAAAGCAAACAAACTCCTGACAACGCAACATGCACAACACACATGGCAGTACAACAGAACCTTTCACCAGAATAGGGGAACACCTCTCTTGCCTTAAGAAACACTCACTAAGAAGACACCAAAGAGGAAATTGTGTTGTTGAAGGCTTTCAGTGCAAAAGTAAAGAGGCGTACTTTTGTCTTTTGTAAATTAGTTAACAGAAAAGCATAAGATCCAATGAACCAGCTTGGTCCCCAAGTTAGCGTGAATATATATGCACCAGGGGGCAAACATAAGAGGTAGACTTGAATCAATAGAACTCCATAACTAATGCAACTAAGCTTCACCAAGATTACGAACCTTTCATCTTAATCTCTATTTTCCATTTTCATATCGAAACAATTGGTGAATCCACTGGGGTAACATAGTTGTAGAAAGTGGATGATCTAAGAAAAGAAAAAGAGAAGAAAACGCTCCTAGAACTCTTCGTTTTAGAAGGCTATTCCTCCAGATCCTACAAAGGAATGCTCGGGGTTGGAGAAAGAAGAACTCCTTACGAGAAAACCAAAGAGTTAAAACTCAAAAACTTTATACGCAAAGAACCATGAAATGGAGGTAATGAGAGGAACAAGAGTAAAGGAACTCTCGCAGATGGATGATTCAAATAATAAATCCATATTCTAGACGATTTTACAGATCTAAAGGAGGGACACTCAATGTGGCAGACACCAAAGAGGAAATTGTGTCGTTGAAGGCTCTTAGCGTTGAAGCACAAAGGTGTACTTTTTGTCTTTTGTAAATTAGCTAACAACAAAGCATAGGATCCAATGTACCAGTTAATTTGGTCCCCAAGTTAGCATGAATATATATGAAACAGGGGGCAAGCATTAGAGGTAGACTTGAATCAATAGAACTCCATAAACTGCTCATAGGCCAAACGTTGATAGGCAAAGGGAAAAGTCTCGCTTAAAAGGAACCCAACGTGCTATGCAAAGAAACTAGAAATGAGTCTTACGTCATCTTCTAAAAACATGTGTGATAAAAAAAGCGATCGAGGCAGACCCTGAATTCACACAAAGAATGTAAGTAGAGAGAGAGAGAAAAAAAAAGAAAAGAAAAGAGAAAGAGAGATTACCAGAGCCGTGTGCCCCACCAGATAAAAGGGGCGACAACGAGCTAGAACAAGCAATTAGAGTAACAGCACAAGCTGGAAGATTAACAACCTCAATAGAAAAAATTACAAATAATAGCTTGAGGGTGACTAGCAGGAATGCTCTCGCCAGCCCTAACTAACATACCAACACCAAAAGTGTGACTTGTTCCTTGAAGACCAATGAAAGTATTTTGAGTAGAATCATAACAAGAAAGATGAGAAAGCGAAGGAGAATCTTGTGATTTGCCACTTGTATCACTTGATTCTTCTTGGTCAATTTCAGAAATCTCGTCAGAAGAAGGAGGAAAACAATACCACGAATCGATCCTAAACAGGGCCAGCCTTCAAACACTTAGAAGAATGCTTGGGAGAAGTGGTCTTTTATGGGACAGGACGATTGACCACGTTGGGGGTTTTCATATATGCCTTTTTGGTAGAAGGCTCATACACGTTTTGAAGAACCTTAGTTTTCCCTTTATGTGAGGTTGTAAGTTTCCTCTTTTTTAGAAGCAGTCTCTAAAATGCCATGATCTGCAGAATAAGTACACATCGTTGAGTGGCAAAGAAAATAAAGGATAAATAGACAACAAAGCAGAAGCAGCGTACCCGAATTTTCCAATTAAGTAACAATAGATGTCACATAATAATGGTCCTTGTACATAATAAGGATCATAAAAGGTGGGGAAACAAATTTTATGCTCTCATAATTAGTCACAAAAGCTTTGAGACGCCGATGATAAGCAACCCATTCATCAAGAACCCTCCCAACATGGTCAAGAGGAAAAAAATAGTGAGGAATTAAACAAAGGAAGGTAATGTCTTTCGTCATAAAGCACAACCTTCATAGCTTCGCTTAGTGGTATTGGATCCAATTCTAAAGGAAATGGCAACTGGTCCAAGCCAAACTGGCGACAAGCTATATCAGGACGATAAGAAAATGGGAACAAAGCACCACCAATAAATCCTACAGTGTCTGTCACATTAATAAAGCCTAGAAGAATGCGTGGATGAATACATAGCAACTAGAAATCAAATACGCCCTCCATTTTAGGACCATTGTTATTCCTCGTGGAGAAAGAGGGTTCCAAGTAAATCATGTCCATTCCTTCAACACCCAGAAAGAATGAAGTTGTATAAGGGCGAAAAGCAAAGGATACCTCATCATCAATTAGATTCACCAAAGGCCCCAAACACCAGCCTTGGATACAATACTCCAAAGAAAGATCGTTCTTATGAAAGGACTTAGGAATACGCCGAATGGGACCATAACTTGGAAATCGTTCATAAATAAAGAAACATCTGAATAAAGGCGACATCTATACAAGAATTAATGGAGAACCTCCCATAAGATGAATACATCTCCTCTTGAATTTGATCAAAGCGTAAGCGTCCATAAAGACTACCCAAATAGAATGAAGCCAGAGGAACACGTATGCCTTCAGCCAACAAAGACACCAAAGTAAAAACAACGGGACTTATAGATTCATAAGGAGGACCATGGAATACATACCTAGATAGCCAAAATGCAACGAAAGTTGTTCACTCTAGAGGTTAAGGGTGATCAGGTCCAGTTTAAAAGATCACAACTAGGAAAATCGTTGAAAGAAATAACAGATCCAATATGCATAAGTATATTTCACAGATTCCTTTAGCGACTTCTTTCGTTTCAAGGGAAGGGAGCCTTTAGAACCTTTGTCCTTCGGCGTATGCGTCTTTACAACAAAAGTAGTGGTATTATGCCCTTGCTAGAAACTCCTAAAGCGAGTTTCTCACGAGAATGCCTAACACTTTCAACAGTAGCAATTTTCAAAGATTTGTCCATTTTAGCAACATGATGATCTAGACAGTACCAGAAAGATCAAAGTCTCCAAAGATAAACAACTTCAAAATAATAATGACATCTTCCAGAGTAGGAGAAAATTCCCCCCATACTGAGATTCAACTTACTAACAAAACAAATAGGCAACGAAGGAAATTCCTCTATAAGAAGTCATGAATGCAGAAGAGAAGGACCCGATTCAAGCTAGCAAGGGTGCTTTAGAGCAACATAAGCGAAGCAAAACACTGTCCTGACATATAAAAAGCACAGATGAAGAAAATAAAACATCTCTTGAAGAAACTATCGAGATGACAAAAGGACGCGCCGGAAAGGGAATACAAGAAATCCATTTGCAAGACTTTGTTGAAGCAGAGCCACTCGAGGAAGAGGCACATTTTTGCAGAATAGCAAAAGAGAAAAACTGAGAAACAAGCTCAATGATGGAGTCAGTAGTAGCTAAATTAGGAGAACAGGGGGCAACCCCTATTTAAGGGAAATGAGAGGGAACCATGGCAAAAGAAGAGGATGAAAAATCAAGGACGAGAAAATGAAACAAAGGTCATGAGCAGAAAGAAAAAAGGAGAAGATCACGGGAACGAAAAAGATAATGATTACAAAGGCATACTTGACAAGACATGAAGCTTCCGTGGTTAGAAAAACTGAAGAGAGAAAATAGTGTTCAAGACCACGAATCACGAGGATACAAGCTGCCTAAGTAAGCTTAATAAAATAATCTTCAGAAGGAACTGAAGCAAGGTGATAGACATTGTCCTAATTAGAATAGCCCAGCTGGATGTAACCCGATGAAAACGTTGACCAACTAATGATGAAAGTTCACTCTTCCTTTTGCACATCACAATACTGGGCACTAGAAGTCAGAAGCGTAGAAAGTAAACAAACTTGTGACAGCACAACATGCACACAACACTTGACAATACAACACAACCTTTCACCAGAATAAGGGAACACCTCTCTTGCCTTAAGAAACACTCACTGAGCAGACACCAAAGAGGAAATTGTGTCGTTGAAGGCTCTCAGCGTAGAAGAACAAAGAGTCAGAGGCGTACCTTTTGTCTTTTGTAAATTAGCTAACAACAAAGCTTAGGATCCAATGTATCAGCTTGGTCCCCAAGTTAGCATGAATATATATGCACCAGGGGGCAAGCATTAGAGGCAGACTCGAGTCAATAGAACTCCATAACCAATGCAACTAAGTTCCACCAAAGATTACAAACCTTTCATCTTAATCTTTTCCATTTTCATATTTAAACACTTATTATTTGAATTTAAATATATTAGATATATGACTTATTTAAAATTAATATTTAAATTATTAAAATAAAAAATAGTGAAAGTGAGATTCTGTAAATTTCTCCGAACCCAATGAAAACATGCGGGAATATAATTAAAATTCATAATTTCATATTCTCTTAAAATTTAAACCCACCCTAATTTTTATGGGTCGAGGAAGGGGAAGGCAAAACTTGCGCGCTCGTTGCCTTGCCTAGGGGGTGGGGTTATTTTTCTTTTAATTTTTTTCATGATGTACAGTTAATTGTTGCAATTGCTTTGGTATATATTTGTTCACGTAAATATAAACAAGAAATTGAAGCCTTAATATCTTATTGAACTAGGATCTTATATATTGTTGGGTCCAGACGTCCAGTGGCACTATTCTTAGGATGTAGCGGGTTGACTGTGTGTAAAATCATTGAGGTTGGCTTTTGCTTCAATAGTTCTTATTAATTTTCTTTTAGCAAAGAAGGAGGAAAAAAAAAAGAACAATAAATTTTAATCAATATAATGACCCATACATAAATTTGATAGCTATTGAATTGTTGATATTATTGATTGATATTGATGTAAATATGTCAAGTATCTTTTTTATCTTTTTTTGAAAAACACTGTCTTACATTTTATTTCGAAATTGCAACTTCCCTTTTAGTGTATATATATAATATATAATTGAATAATTTTAAAAATATAATTTTGATTAATTGATATACTATGTTTGTACTTTCATTTAATTATTTCAAATCAAATCCATAAAAAAAGTTTAACATGGATAATTGTGTCATTATAGTTAAATTAATAATCTTAAATATGTAATAACATAATTGAATAATATATAGTATATGAAAATTTTGATTGAAAATACATAATCAAATTCTAATTCAAATTGCCTCTTCTATAGTTTAATTATCTTTTAATTAACTTATTGTAGAGGATAAAGGCGGGACAACAAACAAACATGCTATGATTATAGTAATTATCCTTAGAAGATAGGTTAGTGTCCATAAAAGCAAGTTAGGGTGATAGCCACTTCTTTACAGCCAGTACTTATATTTGTTGATTGAAAGATAAGCATTGAGCTCTAGCATTCCAATCTTGTCTTTAGTACTCACACGGAATGATTAATATCGTTCATCCGTTAGCAACTTATAGTCATTAAAAGGAATGATAACAAGCAAGAAGAATTTGCATTTTTGTCTCTGTTTATTTTCTATTTTAATTATATGTGCTCAACCTTCTAACATACCAATTAATTAATATTTTCTTTTAATAATGAAGACCAGAATGGTGTTTTTTTTTTTTATATATATATAATTTGAATTTGGTCCTTGAGAATATCCAGATAAAGGCAGTGATAAGCTTTTATATGCAAAATCCTTTTTTTTTTTTAAATTAAGTGAGTATTTCCACTCAATTTTTGCATCCAATATATAATACTAAAAATCGATATAGTTAAGGAGCAACTGGAGAATTTGCCAAAAGTAACGCAGAAAAAAGTGCCAAAAATTGATAAATAAAATTCATACGTAGTTTATTTATTTAAGATGTTATTGGATCTTTTTATACTATAATTAGTGTTAAAAAATCAATATTATTTGATTAAAGAAGGATTGAGCTTGGAACATAATTAGTTAGTGATAGGGGTGGGCACAGGCCAGGCCACTTGTCAAGGCCTACTACCCGGTCTACATCAGACCCAAATCAAGCCGGACCAATTTATTAATTAAATAGATCCTGCCAAGGCTTTTTCAAAAGTCTATATAGCAAAACAGGTCAGGCTTCGGGCCATCAAAAAAACCTTTTAAACCTATCATGCCGGTCTATTTAACTAAATATAAATAGAATACTAATATTTTTTATATTGTTATTATTATTATAAAGATTTTTTATTACTTTTCCTTATAATTATATACTTATTAGGTTGTATAAACATTTAAGTATATTAAAAACTTGAGCCTATAAATCTATTCATATATATGCTTATAATATATTCAAGTACCTTATTATAAAACAGACTTTCAGGTCATGTCAGACTTTAAATAGGCTAGACTTAGACCATATAAAATAAAACATTTGTCAAGTAAACAGACCAGACTCAGGTCGTAGATTTAAGGTGTAGGTCAGGCTCAGGCTTTGAAAAGCCTAGCTCGGCTCGATCTATTCTCATCCCTAGTTAATGACAAAAGGACCAGACTAACTGACAAGAGTTTAAATGTTGGTTTGCTTTATATTTGAGTATAATTGATTCTAAAATTAATAGTTAAAAATAAATAATACACTATTTTAAGTAATTTAAAATTAATTCCGTAAAGTAAAAGTAATTGGCCCTCGTATCCCTTATTCGCATAGAAATATAACATGTGATTGATATATAGTTTCTATATAAAGTATAAGATTCAATTTAAAAATAATTATATAAAAATAAATTTAAAACTTTTGTGTAAAACTTATATTAATAATAAATGTCATATATATAGAGAGAAATTGAAATTATATTTTAACCTAATATATTTAATATAAATCTTTATTTTATATTTTTTTAATATTAATTATATTGGGATTTAATGTATATACACTGACAGTATCTAATGATATGTAGTCAAATCAATTAATGAGTTTAATAACATATGCGATGTTATTCTTATTAAATGATGTGGCAACACATCATTAGATGACAGAGTAACATTTTTACATTGTCAGTGTAATTAAACTCATCATATTAATATATGAAAGGTTTTTCTAACATGTACAACCTTGCACATGATAATAAATTAAAAGTGAAAAAGTTTTATTGAAAATTATAATTTTTAATATTACCTATGTATTGAATGTTGTGCAAAGTTGTACGTGTTAGAAAAATCGATATATGTATAGGAAATAAGGAAAGTAACTTATAAAATAAATTTATATTTTGGTCTTCAAAATTTCTTACAACAAATGATAAGTTTTTTATCAGTATTATCTAAAATTTATTATCATTGTTTGATATTAATGAAAATATTAAGATTGAGTATCAGTTAAATAATTATGTTTAATACAATAAATATATTTTTATTACTTTTGTTTTAAATTTTAATTGAATATATTTATAATTTTTTAATATAGTAAATAAATTTAATATGGTGTGACTTGTGAGTTTCAATGCAACGTTTGCCTACACGCCATCCCATGATTAAACTTTAGCTCCTTTGTCATAACTCTGCTTACGTCAGCCTAAATTCTCTCTCTTTATTCAGTGCCCCCTAATCCCTTTCTTTTTACTGTGTTCCTTAAAGCATCCTATCATTCCCTCTTTTTCTTTCTCCCATAGTTATTTTAATTAATTACTACCTCCATTCAAATTTGATAGTCGATTTAGGAAAATAAATTTTTTTCATAATATGAGTCGTTTTCTAGTTTCTATATGAGTATTAATGATAGTTTTTCATTTTTACCCTCTCACTTTTATAGGAAAAGAAACTTAAAAAATTGTACACCACACTACTCATTAATGTATTTAGGTAAAATGAAAAAAATGTGTAGTAAATTAAGAAGGGTAATTTAGTAAGATTACTATGTCTTTTAAGTCATTTATTATTGTTCTTAATTTGTGTGTAAAAATCTTAAACAACTGTCAAAATGGAACGAAAGGAGTAATTAATTTTGACTTTGATACTTTAATGAATCTGTTCGTTCACACTCACCAAAGAGATAATTCTTACACCCAGGATAAGGAATTTATATTTAATATTCTGTACTAAATTTATATCAGTCTCGTGATAAAATTTACATAATAAATTCACGTAAATTTAGTAATTGCGACTATGTAAAAATTAAATTTGGAAGTTGTTAAAAAGTTTTCTACTAAGTGAGGAACTGAAAGAAACACAGCGACTAACTCACGAACATCTGCCACGTGGCATGCTTAATCGATGTCATCCAATTACACAGCTTTCTTAAATCCTTAAATTATTGTGCTCTTTTAAGTAATGCACTCACAAATTCTATTTATTGAGAATAAGGAATATTTTACAAATTAATCATAATAATTAGTATAAATTTTTTAAATATATAAAAAATGAAAAATTTAAACAAATAGAGATAAATAGAAATTATTTAATTGGCTCTCTTTATATAAAATTTTCAATATTTCATTATCTAATTTTAGAATAAATCTTTAAAATACTAAGAATTAACCAATTATGAAATATAATTAAAAATAATAATAAATATTATCTTATAAATTTAAAATAACATATAAATAAAAAATTATCCTCAAACTTTAATTAAAAAACGGAAGAAGTAATATCCACAAATCCTGGAGGGTGTTTTGGTCCGAAACGATATTGTACCACCTATGCCTAGTTTCAGGGTACGGGTTTAGGACGTTTCCCTTGTCGGGGCTAATCGAGCAGATGCTCAATGCGACACCGTTTTATTTGCCACCATCCCGTTTCAAAATCCGCAATGCCGACAAAGATACCTTTAAGTCCCTTTGCAATAAATTGAAGAGAATACAATTTTAAAATTATTGCACCATAAAATTTTAAACTCCATTCTACTTTTTCAGTTTCATTTTCAGATGTAACATTAATGTAACGTGGAGACTTAAATTAGAAAAATAATTTTAAATTAACAAAAATAGAAGAAAAATTATATATAAAAAAGAGCAGTATAAAAAAAGATAAATGATATTTTTGGTTTCTATACTTTTTTGTTAAATTATATTTTTTTATTAAACTTTGGTCTTCTGTCAAATAAACTTTTGTTAAAGTGTTTTAATTTAAAAATATAAAAAAAATAAAATAAATGTTTTAAAAATGGGTGACAAATATCAAAAGTTGATAAAACTACATGCAAGAAATACATTTTATAAAAAAAAAAAAGATAATCGTTTCCTCTCATTTTCAAACTATGTAGTATTAACTTAATTTGAGGTCATAAATTACTTCTTCAAAATTCAAACCCTTATAAAATAACATAGGCACTCATTTATTTACTTTTACCAGTACACCCATTTCTTTTGTTAAATGTTCCACTTAGTATTGTCAATTGTGTTACATGCACCTCCTTTTTATTGAAACTACAGAATTTGCCACTGTGTTTTGAACTTTGTTTCAAGTTAGAGATAAGAGGGGTAAATTTGTCTTGTTAAATGAAGAGTGAGAAAATTCATAAGGGAGAGAGAGAGAGAAGTCAAGTGGTTGATAATGTTTAATTTTGTTTGGAGCATCCAATATCCATTAACCAAAGTGTTTAGGAAAAGGGAAAAAAGTGAAGATGAAAAGAAAAGGGAAATGGGTTGCATCCCCAAAATGAAAAACCTCAATGATTTTACTTTGAAAGCTGCCCCGTCCCGTCCTTCACTGCCAACTTGACAAATTAAGATGGGTAACAGTCAATGGGCTCAGAATTGCAGGCCATACCAATTTCATGCTACAAATCACTCCCCGGGTCAACTCGCTACTTACTGAGTCATCATTTTCCCTCCCCACACACACAAAAAATAAAAAAAAAACCTTCTGCTTCAAGCAAAATGACTCAACTGACTCGGGCCCTTTGGCCTCACTAAGCCAAAGGTGGAGTCAAAATCAAATTCCCAAGATTCAATTAATTAATTAATTAAATAAATAAAACCATTACTATTCTAGTATAGTACGTATATAGTGTTGTAATAACTAATAATAGTGGTAATAAACTGTAGGGTCATGTCTCAATAGAATTACAAGGGATGAGTCCAAGAGGGGCATATTTATTACTCACATCTAACCTCAAGTGGGGTCAATAACTTAACCATGGATTAGAACCAGGGTTAAAAAACAAGTGGTTAAGAAGGACAACCACATAACCCAGATTTTTATTATCAACAGTCATCCCCAAGAGCATCATCAACAACAACATCTTTTCCCCTTCCAAATTCTCTCTCCCTTTTGCTTCCACCAAAGTAAGAGTGAGTAACCCTTCTTTTTAATTTCTTTTTCACTCTTCATTTTTCTCTTCTTCAGACCCCAAATTCCTTCTTAATTTTATAAAACAGTGGCAGCATCAGCAGCAGAAGGAGGAAGCAGGTTCAAACTTCAATTCATGGAGTGTGATGATATTTCCATTTCTAATCTGCACAAAAAACCTAACCATAGATAGTAGCATAAAAAGCTAAGCTTTTTTTGTCTTTTATTTTTATTATTATAAATCATTTTTAGCCACCACCCTAGATGTTTGAGCCATGGATATAACCCCAACAACAATGATCAACACCAACACCACTACTCCAACCAGTGCAACAACAACACCAACAACAAAATCACCAGAACATGACACTGAAACACCGACCCGGATCAACACAACAACAAAGCCCTTATCTTTTTCAAACGGGGTTCTCAAACGCCACACTCACTCTCACTCCCACCACCACCACCACCACCCTATAGCCACCACAAACCACCACCACCCCATGGCGGTTATTTACAAAGAATGCCTCAAAAACCACGCCGCCAACTTAGGTGGCCACGCCTTAGACGGTTGCGGCGAGTTCATGCCGTCCCCCACCGCCACCGCCGCCGACCCAAGTTCCATAAATGCGCCGCCTGTGGCTGCCACCGGAATTTCCACCGCCGTGAGCCAGAAGAGCCACCAATCACCACCGCCACACATGTAATAGAGTACCAACCTCACCACCGCCACCACCCTCCTCCTCCGCCGTTTCAGCCGTCGAACCGGAGCCCCAATTCAGCTTCTCCGCCGCCGATCTCCTCGTCTTACTACCCGTCCGCCCCTCACATGCTGCTGGCTCTCTCCGCCGGACTGGCGGCGCCGCCGGAAAACACGGCTGGCCCCACCATTATTCACAACAACAACAGCGCGATGGTGTCCCCTGGGTCCCACACGAGGAAACGGTTCAGGACAAAGTTCAGCCAGGAGCAGAAGGAGAAGATGCAAAGGTTCGCAGAGAAAGTTGGGTGGAAGATGCAGAAGAGGGATGAGGATTTGGTGCAAGAGTTTTGCAACGAGATTGGTGTTGATAGAGGTGTGCTTAAGGTTTGGATGCATAACAACAAGAACACTTTTGTCAAAAAAGATAGTAATAATAATAATAGTAATGAGAACAATGACGATAACAATGCTAATGCTAATATTGCTGGTGGTGCTGGAAATAAGAGCTTTTTGCCTCTTGAAGATGACCCCATCAACCATAACAACAACAATGCTGATATCAATGGCAACGATGGTGCTGAGGATCCAAGTCATAATCACTACCACCAGAATGAAGCAACTGTTCGTGCTAATGGGTCATCTTCTTCTTCTTGAATGAGTAAAAAAAATTATGTTAATTAGATAGATTAAGGATAAGGAAGGATGGTACTACCAGTTAATTAATTAGTGGCTTTTTTTTTTGTTTTTAATTGTTTAGTTAATTTCTATATTATGAATGGGATGAGATGATGATTACCTTTCTCAAGAGGATATTTAACATGGCAGAGAATGAAATTTATTTTATTTTCTGGGTTCATGGTGGTTATTAATTAGTATTAGTATTAGTAGTTTAGTTTAGTTTAGTACCTTTTTTTCAATGTTCTTTCTTTTTGTTCAGAATTAATTAGTGTTAGTGAGTAGTGAGTAGTAGAAGTAGTACCATTGGTTCTCAGTCCTACTGGCTTTCTTGTACGTTATGTATATCTTGGCATGATTTTCCTCTGCTGCTTGCTCAGTTATAACTTGTTTTGAGTGTGGTGTGAACAGTGAACTTGCCAGTGTAATTATTATTTGGTGTTGTTTTAATTTGAGGGTTTGGAGAATGCAGAAGATGAGAAAAAAAAGGCTTCCTGCAATTTCTCTTCTTCTTTCTCTCCCCCGTAAGACATGGAATAATGATTAATATTTGTTGCTTCATATATACCCTCGTGTCCGAGAGAAAGAGGCAGAAAAAAGTGTTGTTGATATTCAGAGGGTTTTGTTTCATGGGAGGTGGTGAACTGCTAGCTGCTGGTTCTATGGTACTACTGTTCAGATGTGCTTTCATGAATTAAAAAAATTGATCAAAGAGAGGCATAAACAAATCATATTCATATTCTATTATTGGGTGTATCAAAGCTGTAAGCTTTTTTGTAATCTGGGTATGTATTAGATAAGGGTATATTTTATTACTAGTTATGGTGATGTGGCTAGGCTAATGAATCTAAAGAAAACCTTTATTATGCTATTAATTAATTATTCTCTCTAATCTAGCATGCATTGATATCTTAATAGTAATTTTTTAAGATAATCTCATGTAATAATATTGTAATCTTACTGGCTGTATATGCTGTTTTGGAGAACATTTGTGAGAACTTTCCTTTTAGGGGAAGTAGATCTCTCTTTGATTAAAATAATAAGGGCAATTACTAAAATATTAATTAAAATAATAAAGACTTGTTCTTCCACACTTTTAAGTTATGGGTGTGTTTTGTTTTCCATCACTCACTCACCTTGTTATTTGAATTAATTTATTTGTATTTGGGGTCCACTAGATGGGTATGTTTTGGTTTTTTGGTTATTGATGAAGTCAGTAATCTTGTTTTGGTGGGGGTGGGACCCTTGAACCTGCTGCTAACCAGCGAGTCATGGGCTGGTTTTCTGGACCCCTTAATTGAATTGAATTGCCCCTTAAAACCAGGGGAGACTGATGCAAACTGTGAGGAATTTTGTCAATTTTCCCCACTGAATGTAACAGTAACCCACTGTGACATCTACTGCATATTGGTTTCTTTCACATCTTTGAAAAATCCCAACGGGTCGAACTTGCAACTTGCATTGGAGCAATGTCATTTTTAAAATTGAATCTATCTATCTATATATATATATATGTATATTTACTTTTTTATAAGAAAAATGGGTACAGGGAAGATAAGTTTTACTCTCTTCAATTTTTATTTTCATAAAAGAAATATTAAATAAGTGTAAAAACTGAAGCTTTTTGAATTGCCACTGTGATTGTGGTCATATCACTTTTTTTTATACAAAATTAGAGATAGATTAATGTGGTTGATATGGTTACAATTATAATCGTAATGTACCGTAGACCTCTAAAATCTTGATGTTGGGGCAACAATAGAAATTTAAAATCATGAGATAACGTTATTGTATTATCATTGCACTTAAAATTGATTTCAGCATTTCCATTTACTTTCTGGCACGTACCTTACTATAATGGACGGCAAACACTGTTGAATTATGGCTCCATTTTGGTCCTTGCAAGGCGTGTTTGTTGACTGGCATGAATTACCCGCAGCTAAACTTTCACTATAGTATAGAGATAAAGAAAAAATAGGTAAGTCTCATAATGTTTCAAATAACCACTTTTCAACCACGTTATTAGGGATTAAAATAAGTAGTGACATGAGAAATAGATGAAAAATCATTTATATTTTGTTAATTTATAACCTTGACGAATGTACATAATGTGGAATCTAGAGCTGTCAATGTGAGTCAAATTTGGTGAGTCAACCGGACCCAACTTGATTCACTGGTGGGTTGGGTTGATAAAAACTAGACTCATATTTTTACGGGTTTAAAGTGAGTTAACTTACTTAACTCGCGGGCCAAAGTGGGTTCAAGTTGGGTTGACTCACTTTTTAATTTTTATTTTATTTTTAAATATATTTATAAAGTAATTTTATAATTTTTTTTTGTTATTTTTTATTTTTTAATTATTTTTTAAAAATTAGGTGAGCCAACCCACTTAACTCACCAACCCGCGCTGGGTCGAGCTGAGTAGGGATGTGCAAAAAATCCATAAAAACTGAACTGTATTGTAATCCACACTGAACATGTCCACAAATAACTGAACCGTTGGCTAAAGTCTGAACCATTTTTTAAAAAATATTTTAAACTGGACCGTGATTAATTCAGTTCAAAACATAACAAAAAATCCATCTACTACGAATCCAGACTCATATGCATTACGTAGCTTACGCCACGACGCAAGCTCATCTCAATTCTCAACTCTTCTCTTCATTCAGACAACTCACCAGAAAACTGAACCAACTCAAATCAACTCAGCTTGACCCACTATGACAGCTCTAGAATCAATACACATTTAAGTAATTAATATGATTATTTATTTCGTAATAATATAATTATAAGATAATAGTGAATTTATACTTATCTGTGCATTACTAATCCAATGATCTTATTTAAAAAAAAAATTTAGAGTACACTTATTTGATCACAACATGAACTAATTTTTAAGTATATATGCCTAATTATTCAGTTAACTATATATGATGATGCAATATATAGTGTACACATAAAAAAAACAACTATTATGATGAAATAATTTTATAATAAATAATAATAAATCTATATAAAACTACTTTGTTTGTAAAATTTGATTTGATTTATAAAATATTTATTGACTCAAATAATAATATAATTTGAAAAAAATAAAATTAAATATTATTTCTGTTAATTAATTAATAATAATTAGTTGAAATAAAAAATCACATTATTTATTTAATATATGCATTAATTAGTAATAGTATAACAATCTCATAGGGCAATCAACTTATTACGTACAAATGAGACGATAAAATGATTTGATAGGTAATTAGATAAAATATGATCATAATCTTATTATAATTCTCCCTTGATTTAAGCTACAAGATCAATGATAAGATTGATGGTACAAAAAACCTTTCCTTATACTCCTGTCTTTATCCATATATTCCAAAGTTCTTAGAAACGTAGGCATTTCCATCTAGGTCAATAAAACAATTAACATTCCCTTTGAGGCTTTGAGCTAAATTTATAAGCTGTCATTTCAGATTCAGAGCATATTTTCTATATAATTGTGGAGTTTAGTTTGTCCATCATGTCCAAAATCCGCATATTGAGACATCCTTATCATAGGATAATTGTCTCTTTTTGCTTTAGTTTGAGGATTAAGAAGATAAATTAAAGCTATATGGTGCAGTGCACTTATCTTAATAATGCAGTGTTACTTAATATGGGAGTTAACTTTTATTTAGGTCAATAAAATAAAGCTGAGGTTATCTCCCTGCATAGTGAGTTGATAGGCTACTTTCTGTCCCCACCTAAAAAAATTACATTATGCCAAGATGATGTGACCCTTTAATTCCTAAATTACATGATTAGATAGATGAACTTAGTTCATCTAACTTCTAACCCATATCATAGTCTAATTCCAATGGCTTGCCAATAAACTACTCCACTTTATGTTCATGTTTTATTCAAACATGCCGTCAAAAAAAAAAAAATGTTTTATTCAAACTTACCCGTGTCCAGACAGTGCCCCTTCTCTATTTTTAAACGTTCAAAATTCAAATCCACGACTCATAATTTGTTTGTATTTTTTAAAGAAAAAGTAATTCCAAATTAAAAATTGTGTTAATTACAAAAATTTTTAATAATTAAATACTTTAAACATATTTTAATACTTATACAAAAATATAAAAATAATGTTGAAAAAAATTCTAATTTCTAAAACAATATTTTAAAGTTATTTTTGAACTTAAATAGACAGACCCGTATTATCTAAATTTGCTTAATTAGGCGTGAATGTATGCGAGTATACAAATGAATTCAAACTTGTAATCGGAGTAATTTTATTCACACATTTAGGATTGCGATTTTAATAACAAATAAAAAGATTAAAAATGGAAATAATTAATTAAAAATATTTATTTTTTAATATTTCTAATATAATAAAGTTTTTTTAATTAATTTTTTTTTCATTTTATGTGTTATTATCTTTAATACTAATGAATTTCTCTAGAAGAACTTCTAGGGAAAAAAATAGAATGGATGAAACTTCTGCAAAAGTACTTCTAGGTGGAAAAAAATAGAATGAATCAAAGAGGTCAAATGCATTTAACTTCTCCATAAGTTGAAATTAGTATTTGTAGCCCATATATTCCAAAAGCTCTCTCATTAAACATCTCCATAAATAACTAATTTCAACTTATGGAGAAGTTAAAGTCTTTTGACTTCTTTGATTCATTCTATTTTTATCCTCTAGAAGTTTTTCTGCAGAAGTGTATCCAAATTGGGCCAATAGCTAACAAAGGGGTCCATGTCTACCACGAGTGGTGGTGGCAATGTCTCCCCAGGTCGTCGGCTCAGCTCCTGCAGCATGGCAGCGTTTGCAGTGGCCTGCTCATGTGATCTCGTTGTAACGTTCTAATTTCTAAAGACAAGAATTATTTCTGTTGGAGACACAACTCCCGAATTTATGAAATTATTTCGCGCATTACCGATATCGTCATACAGTCACGTTGCAATCGCTCAGGTAATCCAACAGTTACTTAAGCTCAATATCAATACATCCAGTCAGTAAAATCCAGTCAAATGCCAACATTGGCTCAATACAAAAATATAATGTAAATCTATAGGTTTTTTGTGTAAATCATAGGTATCCCCTATTACCAGGGGCAATCCTATTCGGGGTTTAGTCACAGTTAAGGCTCCTCACCCCTCCCGAAGAATGTGTTTAGTGGGGATCGAACCCAGGAGCTCTTCCCACAATCTCAACCTGCGTTTGTAAATTTATAGGTTTAATGGGATACAATTGTACATGCGTCTTGACATACTAGAAATAGGCCTTGAAGGGCTCCACATGTACTAAAATATCCCATCCAAAAGAATACAAGTACAACCTATATAAAATAATCCTAAGTCAAAGGATTGGGCCACACCAAGGCCAACCATAAACTCCTGGCCCCGATCAAGCATCCGGTCAGGAACACTACATATCTGAACATAAAATCCACAACGTGTGGTGAGACTAACGTCCCAGTGAGTGTGATAAAGTATGCAGTGCGAGGAAAAACAGACAGATGAGATGCAACAGTCATTATACGAATCAAATCAATTCATCAGACATGAATAACTTAGGACATTGACATAATAGTTGTGAAGTTTTTAACCCAACACCCTAGAGGTCTTTCCACTTTGCTGTGATGGCTAGACCGAGCTCAGACTAACATGAACCGTTGTTCCTGAAAGCCACTAGGACCTTACCTTTAAACTATGATAGATTTTAACAAACATGAATAACATGAAGTTTACCATGAATCAATTGAAATTCCTCTTTGGCCAAAGGCCCATGAACATTTTTACATATGATTAGAGTTCATAAACATGAGTTGTGATATTCATTGAACATGATTATGCATAAGTCATTTCATGAAATACACCATGAATACCCAAATATAACTTGGAACCCTAATTGTAAACCCTAAGATTAGGCAACATCAAGGAAAAATCATCACATACAACAATCCTTAGTCCTAAGAATAACCAATCAATCACAAGCAAGGGAGAAGAGAATATGGATCATTCAATGATTCAAGCAAGATGGGAGTGAGTGGGTGAACCACACTCACCTCAAGAGTAAAGGAATAAGATGATTGAAGGGTGGATAATGATGATTCCAAGCTCTTCTAGAGGTTTGATGCTTCAATCTAAGCTCCTTGCTCTTCATTCCCCCTCTCTCTAGAATCCTCTCTCTAAAAGTGAAGGAGGACCATAAATGAGAATCCCTAAAATAGAAGCAACATTAAAAGTTGTTTTGCGCATTCTCGCTCAAGCGAGGATTTGCTCGCTTGAGTGAGAGAGAATATGCCCTGAGAGATTCACGTCCTCGCTCAAACGAGAACTTGCTCGCTTGAGCCTAATTCTTTAGGAAAAACCCCACCACTCTTTGACGTTGTCTCACTCAAGCGAGAGCAAGTCAGAGAGTAAACCCCCTGTTTTTGGATTAATTGCGCTCGAGTGAGAGACTCTCCCTTGAGCGACCAAGCTCCATATTTACTCTTCCTAGTTCTGTTTTAAACCCCCTTTTTCCCACTTTCTTTTATAAAAACCTATTACACTTCCAATTTCTTGTAAAACTTTGAGATGTTACAACTCTACCCCCTTAAATTAATTTTGTCCTCAAAATTGACTAGTTAAAGTGTTATAGGTTTACCTCAATCAAATAACTCTGGATAATGACCTCGGACCTCGTCCTCTTTCTTCCATGTGGCCTCCTTAGGCGACTGACCTACCCAAATCACCGTTACCAGCGGGATGGTCTTGTTCCTCAGGGTCTTGACAGTTCGATCGATAATCTGTGCAGGTCTTGTGGGAACTGTCAGATCTCCCTTAATTGTATTGATTTTGCACTTATGATCTGGGAAGGATCATGGACAAACTTTCTAAGTTGAGACACATAAAAAACATCATGGACATTGGACAAATGGGGTGGAAGGGCTATGTGGTATGCAAGGGGACCAATCCTCTACAGGATCTGAAAAGGACCAATGAATCAGGGATTCAACTTTTTGGCTTTGATGGCTCTTCCTATGCGTGTGATGGGAGTAACCTTAAAAAATACATGCTCACTTTCCTCAAACTCTAGGACTTTCCTCCTCCTATCTATTAAGTCTCAGAATTAATTTAAGTATTCTAATTAAATTCAAGACTCATTATCCTTGGTTTTAATGATTAACAAATTAGACTAGATAAAAAGAAAACAAGTGCTACTAAGAAAGGTATTGTTTTGTTGATTGTGTTTTAGGTTGGAATATTCGTCAGAAGAAAAAATCAGAAGAAGAAGAACCAGTGAAGTATCAGAAGAAGAAGAACAAAAAAGAAGAAAAACCAGTAAAGAATCAAAAGAAGAAGAACCGGTGAAATATCAGAAGAAGAAGAAAAAATCAGAAGAAGAAGAAGAACGAATCAGAAGAAGAAGAAGAAATAAGAAGAAGAACCGGTAAAGAATCAGAAGAAGAAGAACCAGTGAAGTATCAGAAGAAGAAGAATAAATCAGAAGAAGAACGAAGAAAAATCAGAAGATGAAGCAATACAGAATCCGAAAAGAATAGAAAAGATTCAACTATCTGAAGACATGAAAGACTCATACCGTCTCAAGACTTATCATCATCTGAAGCATATCCTCTGTCTGAAGAATCACTATCATCTGAAGACGTGAAGACAAACTGAAGACTTATCTATCATCTGAATAAACTATTCATCGTCTCAAGAACAACTATCATCTGAAGAATGGAAGCTGATCAGAAGCACTCTGTATGGCTGAAGGACTGAAGGCATCAGAACCAAGAAATGTTCTCATGAAGATATTGTCAAAGCATGAAGAACACTTTATCCAATGGACTACTTCATTTCGGCACAAAAGTTAGGCATACTTTTCTTCCTCGATCAAAAAGACTTGCACAAATAAGGAAATCCTGCAACGACTGTTGCATCTGCAATCAAAAGGGTACTGTATACGCAGACATACTGCACATGCTACTGTCCAAAAGCAAATCAGAAGTCTGGACAAGAAAATATCGAGAAAGATGTGTGAACTAATATTATGTAATTCAACATCTATTCAAATATCAGAAGAACTAGAAGAGTCAAAGATGAATAAAGCTAGGATCGTCTGAAGTAAAAGAAGAAGCATTCTGCTGAAGTGAAAAGGAAGAAGATTTCTGCTAAAAGGAAGAAGCATTTTGCTCTAACCATCTGAAGAGAAAAAGAAGCATTTCATCAAAAGAAGAAATATTTGTTGAAAGCATTTCAATCTTAAAGAATTAAAAGAAGCTTGAAGCTATCATCTGAAGGAAGTTATAAATGGCTTAACAGTCTGAAGAAATGAAACTATCTGACTGCATAAAACAGATTTCAACATAGAAGAAGTCACAAGAGAATCTTAGACCATATGATTCAACGGCTATAATATCATATGTCTTTATTCAAATAGGAAACAACAACAACAGCTATTGTCCTTAGGACAAGACACCTCACTCAAAGAGGAAAGAGGAAACTGTGTCAGGAGCAAATGAAAATGAGTATATACAAATAAGCAAAAGGACAAATCCAACGGATACCTCCTCATACATACTCTAAAGGAAAACAGAGGAAAGCAGAAGAAAGTTGAAGAAAGCAGAAGAAAATCAAGAGAGAGAGGAAGCATAAAAATATCAAGGAAATCTCTCAAAGGAGCTCATCAATAGAAGTGTCAGAACAAGATCGTCTGAACACTTATTTTGCTTAAGAAGAAGCAACCGTTTGAGAAGCTATTACACAATGGCTATATGAGCCACATCATCAACATCTCAACGGTATTATCAACCATCTTCAACGGCTATATTCTATCAGAATATAAATAGCCTTAAGTATGAATCTGAAGGTGCCGACTTGTTGTCGTTGTAAGAAGACAACCAAGTTTGAGCCAATTTCTTAGTATCACATCCACAAGATGTCAACCAGAAAGGTTTGGCATTGAAGCCCAAGACAGAGTTTATGCTAAGAGTGAACTGGCTGAAGCTTAATTCAATATTTTACTTAGCCAATTTCTTGAGGATGTTATACCTCACTTAGAAGACGAGATTATACCAAAATTCATACACTTGTATCTCTGTCTTATCCTTGTACTTAGATTGTAATGTCTGCATCCTGAGTTAGACTCAGTAATCACTATGTACAAGAAAGCATCTGAGTTTATGGTTCTAACGAACATTAAACTTAGATTGAGTTGTAAACGCTTTATGTGTCTGAGAGCCTGGAGAGGCTTGGTGGAAGAAAGAATACTTGTTGAGCCTGAAGAGGCTTTGTAAGAAAGAATACTTGTTGAGCCTGGAGAGGCTTTGTAAGAAAGAATACTTGTTGAGCCTGGAGAGGCTTTGTAAGAAAGAATACTTGTTGAGCTTGGAGAGGCTTGTCTGTAAAAGAATACTGCACTGAGTTGCCTGGAGAGGCAGTTAAAAATAAAAGAATACTTGTGTAGAGCCTGAAGAGGCTTGATAGAAAAGAATACCTGTATTTGTGGTTTCAGATAGTGGAAAATCCAGTGGTGGTTTGCCCTGAGACTGGATGTAGCCCACTGGGTTGGTGGGTGAACCAGGATAAATTTTGTGGCTAAGTTTTCTATCCCTTAAACTCCTAAATTTACAGCTTTATATTCCTGATGGGGATTGAACAGTATTTTTCATAATAAACTTAACACAACAATTTCAATAAACTAAGTTTTCCAAGATAATAACTCATTCAGTTAATCTTATATCGTTTGGAGTATTACAAAGAATATACTTTGAAGAACATCTGAAATAACTCTTTGAAGTGAATCTGAAACAGTTTCAGTTCAGAAGTTAGAAGTACACTTCAGACACTTCACCGTGAACTTGCTTCTATGAGCCTCCTCCAAAATCTCCTGCTCAAACTACCCCCCTTAGGAATGAAGACTCTCCCTTGGAAGAGGATCATCTCATCTCTTGACTCGGAAAAACCGGGCTGCTCCTTCGGGGCTTGGAGGTCTAAGTCTAAGGCTTGGGCCTCCCTAATCCGAACTCTCAACTCATTGGTGACCTCTAACCTATAGAGTCTCAGACTTTTCCCCCAAAACTCATATCTAGTCTTAGGTTCCTAAATTCTTCCAACAACCCCAACTCATGCACCATCATGGATGATGCATGTAGGGACTTCCTACTCAGGGCATCAACCACTACATTGGCCTAGCCCGGGTGGTAGTTAAGCTCAAAATCAAAATCTTTCAAGAATTTTATCCACCTCTTCTGCCTCATGTTGAGTTCTTTTTATCCAAGAGATACTTGAGACTCTTGTGATCACTATAAAGACCTCAAACCTCAACCCATATAGGTAATGCCTCCAAATCTTGAGGGCAAAAACCACAACTGCTAATTCTAGGTTATGGGTAGGGTAGTTCTCCTCATGGGGCCTAAGTTGCCTAGACGAATAGGCCACCATTCTCCTCTCCTACATCAACACACATCCTGGACCCTTACCTGATGCATCACTATAAACCTCAAAGGGTTTGGACAAGTCTGGCAATACTAGAACCGGGGTGGTGGTCAATCTCTCCTTGAGTTCCATGAAACTCTTCTCACATTTCTCATCCCACACGAAATCATGCTCTTTACGGACCAGTCGAGTGAGAGGCAAGGCTAGCTGGGAAAACCCTTTATAAACTCTAGTAGTAATCGACTAAACCCAGAAAACTCCTAACCTCAGTGATTGATTTCGGCCTCTCCCACTCAACTGCAGCTTCTTTTTGCTAGGGTCAACTGACACCCCCCTCCTTAGATGTGACATGTCCTAGGAAGTGAACCTATCCATCCAAAACTCACACTTATCGGGATTGGAAAAAAGTTTCTTCTCCCTCAACACTCCTAACACAATCCCAGGATGTTTCTCATGCTTTTCTAAGGTTTGGGAGTAGATAAGGATGACATCGATGAATACGACAACAATCTTATCCAGGTAGGGCCAGAAAATCCAGTTCATGTAATCCATAAACACGACTGTAGCATTGGTTTAGCCAAAAGGCATCACCAAATACTCTTAATGCCCATATCTAGTCCTAAAGGTACTTTTTTTAATATTCTCACTCTATATTTTGTTTTGATGATAGCCTAACCTCAAGTCTATCTTAGAGAAAACTGACGCTCCCTTAAGTTGGTCTAAAAGGTCATCTATCATAGGTAAAGGATACTTATTCTTAATTGTTATTTTATTCAAATGCCTAAAGTTTACACATAACCTCATACTCCCGTTCTTTTTTTTTCACCAGGAGCACTAGTGCTCCCCAAGGTGACACACTTGGCCTGATGAACCTCTTCTCTATCAATTCCTCTGGTTGTTTCTTAAGTTCACTCATCTCTAAGGGAGAATTCCTATAGGGGGCTTTGGAAATAGGCCCTGTGCCTGGCACAAGGTCTATGGAAAACTCAACCTCTCAGTCCGGAGGTAAGGTGGTCACTTCACTAGGGAAAACATCCTGGAACTCCCTAACTGTGGCTATACTACTCAAGTCAGATTTAGACTCTACAGTTAAGGAAAACAATAAGATAAAACAATGACTCCCATCAGACAGGAATTCAGAAATTTATGTGAAGCTAGAAAAGCAAACATAGTGGTCTCTCCCTCGAAGGAGGAGGAAAAGTTGGAAAAACAACTTCTTTATTAAAACAGTCAAGCATGACCTGATTATGAGATAATCAGTTCACGCCTAGGATGACATCAATGTCGCTTAATGGTAAAAAAATTAAATCGACCTCAAAAGCCTTCCCTTGTATCTCAATAAAACATTTTAAGCAAAACCGGGGTGAGAACATTCAAATGAAATGGTAAAGGGGTGACTTGCATTTTTAATCTTTCCAAATAATCTTAAGCAATAAAAGAGTGGGTTGCCCCAAAATCATATAGTACAATCAAAAGAGTCTCATTCAGAGAACATATACCTTGCATCAGGTTATCGACCTTAGTTGCTGCTTCTCCACTAAGGGTGACGACCCTCCTGGTAGCTCGGGCTTAGGGTTGGTCCCTCTTCTTCTTCGGGCATATCCCCGCCATGTGACCTGCCTCATGACAGTAGTAGCATTTCTTTTGGCCAAACAAGCACTCACCCTTGTGGCCCTTACCACACTTGGGACAAGCCGGATTAGCAGTAGTGGAGGGGAAAACAATCTGTTTGCCTTTTCCTCCCTGGAACTATGCCCGAGTATTCGTCCCAGTAGGAGCTTCCTCCCTCTTCCTCTTGCCATCCACCCAAGCCTTCACGGCGGGCTTAGATCACTCCCCCCACCAAACTCTGTTCAGCCACCATTCACTTGGTGACCAAGGCCGAAAAGTCCCTCAAGTGGAGAATGACCATGAACCTCTTGATTTTGGGCTTTAGACCCAACTTGAAGTGTGAGAATTTCCAACCCTCACTGGGATTGCCCTGGAGCAAGGCATAGTACTTGGAGAGCTCCTCGAACGTGGCCACATATTGGCCCACAGACATGTTACCCTACCTTAGTTGTAGGAACTCCAGCTCGTTTTGCTGCCTCACAAGGTTCGGGGAGTAATTCCCTAGGAACGTCACTTGGAAACCCTCCCAGGTAAGCGGAGTCCCCAAAGGAGTCAATCCGGCTGTGGATCCTTTCCACCAATCATCGGCCTCCCCCTGAAGCATGTAGGTGGCAAAGCACACCTTGAGTTCGTCTGTGCAAGCCATGACTTCAAAGATCTTGTTCATGGCATTGAGCCTTGCATTCGCTGCTCGGGGTCATAAGCTCTAGTGAAAGATGGAGGGTGGTGCTTCCTGAACTCTGTCATGCCTTAGACAAAGGGATCCATGACAACCACGGGTGGTGGTGTCTCCCCTGATCGCCAGCTCAGCTCTTAAAGCATTGCGGCATTGGCCGCAGTCTGCACGCGTGCCGCCGTAGCCTGCTCCCCCTTTATCCGAGCAAGCATCTGCAGGGCCGCCGCCCCGGGGTCTTGGTTCGGACCCGGTGGTGGTGATGAAGGATTAGCTCGCAACTGTCACTCCTTCCACCAGCCATAATACTCTACACATCATTAATAAAACATCGAGGTCATCAGCCTCTCAATTTTATAACAATATATATAGATAATATATAGCTAACTTTAGGAGTAACTCAAATCCACAATCCAATTGGATTGAACTGCTCTGATACCATAATGTAACATCCTAATTTCTAAACTCAAGAATTATGTCCGTTGGAGACACAACTCCCGAATTTCTAAAATTATTTCGCGCATTATCGATATCGTCATACAATCACATAGAAATCGTTTAGGTAATCCAACAGTTACTTAAGCTCAATATCAAAACATTCAGTCAATAAATCTAGTCAAATGCCAACATTGGCTCAATACAAAATATAATGTAAATCTATAGGCTCAATGGGATACAATTGTACATGCGTCATGACATACTAGAAATAGGCTTCGAAGGGCTCCACATGTACTAAAATATCCCATCCAATAGAATACAAGTACATGCATGTATCAAATAAAAATTAACAGATTAAGCACAAATTAAATTAGTGAGATGAAAATTAATTATTTTTATAACAAATTAAAATTAACATATTAAACACAGGGGATCAAAATTCATAGTAAAAATAGAGTAATGATTAAAGTATCATAAGGAGAATGTTGCAGCATCTCAAGACAGGTGTGGAGGAGATTATAGTGAGTATACCTTTGCATTCTAAATACATAAGCCTCCAATTTTTCAGTTATGAAAAATCAGAATAATAAAACCAAAAAACAAGTGCTTCTACTTGTAGAATATATATGCATAAATTACAAACGAGATATATGCCAATCCTCGATGGATTTTAGCTCCCTCTACCTCCACACCATTTTGAACTCTATTTTATTCAAATAAGTCAAAACAAAGGAAGGAGTTTTTATAAATCTAGAAAACCAAAACAAGGAAGGTGTGGATGTTCTAAAATTTGGAATCTGATTAAAACAAATCATACAAGAGAGAGAGAGAGAGCGATAACCGAGAACTAAGGTCGTAGTGCAGATTGTAGCTTCGGATAGTAGGCTGTAGGTCACGGGGTAGCGAAAATCACACAGTCACAGCCAAATGTCACAATCGCGCATGGTGGTGGCTGGTGAATCACGCAACTCTACAATAGATTGCACGGTAGGGACTGGTGAGCGCGGTAGCACGGTGCAATTCTTCTGGTGACAGCCTCACAGTGGTGACTGAGTACTTTACGATTTGAGTCTATGGGGGGTTTGAGTCTGAGAACCGGTCCTCTGTGTGTCTTATTTTCACTGTTTCACTTAAGCCTTTTTCTGCGTCGCATTTTTTAAATTCCTCCCTAGCGAGTAGATTGAAGCTCGCCCGAGCTACCAGGCCCGAGCCTATTTTTCTTACCGGCTTAATTTTTTTGGGCTAAAAGACACGGTAAATATTCAGGCCATAAATTTGACAACTCAGGCCCTGTAAAATTGCGGGTTCGGGACGGCTCGGTCGGGCCGAGCCATTTTGTCGGCTCTAATAACCATATATCCTATATTTCATGTTAGCGTGTTGTATATTTGCTTTTAATGACATGCATCTTTGAATTTAGGCTTATCGACATCGATGACTCTTTTAGCATATATAACCTATAAACTTGTGTTACTCAAGTTCATATGGTTTATTTTATGTTCAATTTTAATTTGAGCAAATCCTTAGTTTCCCATTTGAGATTCAATATATTGGAGTTTGAATTGTCCAAGTTGGATTAGACAATTTGCGAAGAAACTAAATTTGCATTTGTTTATAGTTAGTTTAAATCTCACATTTTATTGTTGATTAAATTTCGGTTCAGTACATTTCGTATTATCTCTAGGGCATGCTTGATCATGGTATATGTAACCATGTTCAAGTTGTTCACTTGAAGACCAATGGGAAATATTGCTCAAATTTTGTCAACTATCTCCCTCCTTATTTCCTTTACAAGGTATGGCACTATGAGAAGAAACATTTTTTTTGCACTTGGTTAATAGTTAATTTTCAATCTCCTGTCTTATACTCGATGAAATTTCGAAAATATTTCTTTATGAGCGCATAACTTGAACATGGTTACATATACCATGATCAAGCATCCACCTAGAGACAATAGGAAATGTACTTAAATGTATTTAAAGTCTATAGACAAAAATTTATTCATGATTTTATTTTAAGGATTATTTTAAATATGAGATTTTCCATAATTATTCATTATCATTATATTATAAAAAATTACTTTTATATTTTGGGTTTAAAAACAGAGAGCTAGGGCTTCTGCTCTCATTTTCTCCCATTTTCTCTCATTCCAGAGAGAGAAGCTAGAGAGAAGGGGGAGATTGAAGGGAGAAGCATGGATTGGAGCCACCCACACCATTTAAGGAGCTTGGATCTTCATCCTCATCCTTCCATTCTTCCTATTTCCTCCATTAGAGGTGAGTATAACTCACGCACCTCCACCCATTCATGCTTGAATCTCTTCCATGAACCATGGCTTCTCTTTTCCCCTTCTCCTTTAGTCTTGTATGTGTTTGATTGGTTGATTGTTCCCTATAATTTATAATGCTTGAGTGTTTGTTTAGAAATAGGGATTGGGAGTATAGTATGCTTAGGGTTTCACCCACCCCTATGTTGTTTTCTTGTACATTCATGATTCATACTTGAATAACATGTGGGAATGATTATGGGGATTGGGGTTATGGGATTCACACGATGAGGTTTCATTATGGCTATGCGAATGTTTAGATCTATCATGAGACATGTGCTATTTGTTATGTGTGAGCATTTCATTAAGGCCTTGGGCCCCGGTTAATAGGAAAATGAATTTGAGCTTCGACTCCTAATTAAAAATGAATTTGACTTCGGCCCCAGTTTTGGCTTCGGCCCTAATTCACCTTATTTAATCAAGATTGGAATTCGGTCATTGGTTTAAGATTCAAGTTTCGACCCACAATTATTAAGGATGACTAGTACCTAGTGGTGGTGATTAGTACCCAGGGAAGACGTTCCTTCTAGTTTGAGCTTAGGTCTAGCCACATAGTTATATAGTGATAAGACCCCGTCTGCTGGGCAATGCAGGTCGTGCATTTCATGTTTAATTGAATTGAGCTTGTGATACCGTGGTGAATTGTGATTAAGCTAGTTTATGTGTGATTGATTTAGCTTTATGTTGCATCTCATTTGCTTGCCCTTCCCACACAACTTTCATGCATAGTTATACTCGCCGGTACATTAGTTTCACCCCGTGTTGTGGGGTCCATTTTAGATATGCATGATTAATTGGCTGGATGCTTGGGCATAGATTGGAAGCTCTTAGAGTATATTATTCCACTATTGTATTCTTTGGTGGAAATTATTGTATGAACGTTATGCTATGTTAAGTTAGGTTAGAAATCTCTATAATCAAGGTTGATGTAATTCCAAGCCACGGAGTGGCATTTGTATTATGGGACTTTTAGTGTTTGATTATTGTTGGGGCTTATGTAATCGTTGGAGTTACTTAAGCACTTGATGAATGTGTTATGTAAAGATATTGATAATGACGCAAAATAATTTCAAGAATTTGGGAAAAGTGTCTCCAACGGACATTATTCTTGAATTTAGAAATTAGGACGGTATCAGAGCAGTTTAGTCCAATTGGACTGTGGTTAGGTTAGTTGCCCGTGACTTCCTGTAATCCTTTAGCACGTCGTACACCTTATCGGGATTGATCACCCCTATATTGTGGGCGTTGTACGCAGGATTATGGTTAGTGACGTGAATAGGAAACCTTGGTCAAGGGAGTCTAGAATGTTTCCCTAGCAGGGTTAGTGCCAACCACCCGTTAGGGTGGAAGAGTAGCACAAACCTATCTCCTAGAACCGAAGTGTGTCCCTTTTTTAACTTGGTTAACATAAGAATCATTTAGAAGAAACGAACCTAAGTGGGCTGCCTAGTGAGAGATGAGGAAGTTTGTTGTTTTTCTTAGGGTGTAAGGGATTTTATCTTTCATGGAAGGCTAGCAAAGATCTAACTTCCATTGAGTAGGGAGAGGCCCTAACTCCCTATTTTTGTTGTTTGTTTGTTTTTTTGGTTGTGATTGAATGAGTGTGATCTTGTTACAATCCGAAAATCTTGAGTTTTGGCCTTGAATCCTATTCCTTCATTTTCATTTCTCCCTTGTTGAGACAAGCTCACCCTAAAGAAGTTTTTAATATGACAAACTGAGTGAGTTTAAATATCCAGATGAGATGCATCTTGTGTCACTAACTGTGTGTTCAAGTGTGGCGGAGACTTTCTACATCTAAAAGTTGTTACAGGAATACATAAAGGTAGAAAGGACCTTTAATCCACTTGAGAAAGCAAGGATACAAGCAAAGTAACACAAGATCAGAATTCACAAGAGCTTCACTGATTAAGACATAATCTGAATCAGAACAGATGTGGTGCAACCAAAGCTTATGACTAAGACTATGAGAAACACTTCAAAAATCAACACAGCATGAGATGCAAGATTTGTATGTTCAGATGTCGTCTCATGATCAGATGAGGACCCAACTAAGATGCAAGAAGACTTAGAACTAAAAAGAGACTCAAGCACAACTTGAGATGCAAGCCATGAACAGATGCAAGTTCAGCTTGAGATGCAAGAACAACTTGAGACGTCGTCTCAAGGTCAGACGTAAAAGGATGAGATCTTAGCACAGATGCAAGAAAAGTAAGTCAGACTCTGAACAGAAGCAAGAATTCAAGCTCAGCTGAGAAGACAGCAAGTAGAGTCAGCATGAAGACAAACAAGGACACAAGGACACTGACACAGTACCTTAAAGACTGAAAAGCTGTTGTCTGCCTACTGTAAAGACTGTGCCTACTGCTGTACCCTCCAACGGACTGTAACGGCCATATAACGGCTAGTTTCTCAAGTCTTGATATAAAAGAGACATTATCAAGAACTGAGAAGTGAGAGAGACTGTCTACACTTCCGTGAAATCATTAAGCATCTTATCACATCTCAGCAGACATCTCAAGTGTATCTACCAGCTGTCTGAGCACAGACACATCTCATCTTGAGATCATACATCTGTCTCTTTCATCTCCTCTCTGTGAATATCATTCCAATACTGTAACCAGAGTTGAGACCTAGTCTAGCTCATTTACTTTTATATCCATACTTTGTATGAGCTTAGGCTAGACTTATCACAAACATCTATCTGTAACCTGTCTCATCTAAGATAGGAGTGTGCCTAGTCTTAGAGTGAGGTGTGTACGTTCTGAAGAGGCTGTAAGAATACTTGTGACTCAGTTAAGATAGGAGTGTGCCTAGGCTTAGTGTGAGTGAGACGTCCTGAAGAGGCTGTAAGAATACTTGTATTGACTGGTTTGTCAATAGTGGAAAATCTCACAGGTTGTGAGGACTGGACGTAGCCCAAGGAGTGGGTGAACCAGGATAAGATCTCTGTCTCTTGTCTCTTACCTTATTCTTATATCTGCTTATCTTGAATCAATTAATACAGCTTGATAACTAAAGATACAGTTGAATTGATAATCAAGATAAGACTTTAAACTAAAGTCTAGACAAAGATCTTTACCAAAATTGATAAACTCCATCTTGTCTTAACAGAGACTCCAAGTTAACAAACTTAAGAGCACATCTCAACTATCAATTTTAGTGTGGAATTGCAGGAACAGATTCGGAAAGTCTCTATTCAACCCCCCTTCTAGAGACGTTTAGCCAACTTCATCCCTCTCTCTCTGATTCATATTTATTACAGATATTACTATTTTTCCTATTACTTTAAAATGCTATAACGATTTTGTAAATTGTTAGAAACTTGTTGTTGACGTATTTCTTATCCTAATGAAATGATTTGAACAGCTAAGGAAAGATTAAATTTTGAGCTATGGCCTTTGTCAACTTGTTTTGAGATTTTGTCTTGGTTAGTTGAACATTGGCATTTTTTAGCACTAAGTTTGTAGCCTTCGTGGCGGGCTTAATTTAACCATATGCTTTACTTTCTAAACTTTGTCTATGTTCCACTGCCAATTTGGTTTCTCAAGTTTATTACCACATCCATGATAAGATAACTATTTGATCCTTCTTTTTGACAATATTATGCCTTCATAACACATTCCTGTAGGGCGTCCTGACTTCTTCATGTTTGACAATGTGGAATTGCCGCATTGAAGTCCGGTTTGAGGATCATTCCTTATTCTAGTGTTTGACAACAAACTTAGGATATGAAAATAGTGCGAACAAAAATATACGGTTTCACAGTGTGAGTGGAATGAGCATATCGAGTCTTCCACCCTAGCCAAATTACGCACTGCTCGTTTCGCATCTCCCGTCATTCTAAAAAAATAAAAAATTGTGACTTGACTTAAATTAAAAACAAAGTAAGTAATAAATTCTTATTAACTAACCTTTCAAATGGATACATCCACCGATATTGAGCTAGACCCCCAAGTCTTTCTTCTATAGGAAGATGAATAAGTAGGTGCTCAATTGAATCAAAGAATCCCGAAGGAAAAATCCTTTCCAATTTGCATAGAATGATTGGTATATTTTGTTCCAATCTAACCATATCATCCATCCTTAATGTATTACAACATAAATATTTCAAGAATCGACTTAATTCAGCAATTGGTTTCCACACACAAGCTGGCAAGGATCGAAATGCAATTGGGAGTAAACACTCCATGAATACATTACGATCATGACTTTTCATCCCATGAATCGTACCCCTATTGATATCTGCACATTTTGCAATATTTGAGGCATAACCATCTGCAATTTTCAATTCTGACATCCATTTACAAACCGATTTTGCATCGTTTGGTTCTAAAGTGTAGTTTGCCTTTGGTTTTCTCAACTTTCCATTATCCAAGTCAATCAACTCCAAGTCACCTCGTGCACAAAACACAAACACATCCATTCTTGCCTTTACATTGTCCTTGGTTTTACCCGTAACATTCATGACAGTGTTAAAGACATTACCGAAGAAACTTTTCTCTATATGCATGCCATCAAGAATATGCCTTAACAAGTTATCCTTCCAATATGGAAGATCACAAAATAGACTGCGTTTAACCCAATTATGAAACTGCCCATACCCTAGCAGTTTGGAATAATTACCATCTGTCACCTTTGAAAAGTTTTGCACGAATTCCCAAATTTGAGTCCCTGTCAACATACAAGGTGGTCCATCAGGCTCAACCCTATTTCTCGTAAATCATCTTTTACTTCTTCTAAAGGGGTGATCACATTGCAAGAATCTACTGTTACAATCAAACCATGAGTTTTTTCCACCATGCTGCAAAGTGAAAGCTTTTGTGTCTTCTATACAATAAGAACATGCTAATTTACCCTTTGTTTGCCAACTAGATAACATTCGATATGCCAAAAAATCATTAATAGTCCACATCAAACATGCACACATGACAAAGTTTTGTTTCACGGAAATACCATATGTCAAAACACCATACCTCCACAATTGTTGGAGATCATCAATCAAAGGCTGCAGAAACACATCTATGTTTCATTTTTGGTTAGTTGGACTAGGTATTAGACAAGTCAAAAACATATATGGCTTAGTCATGCACATTTCCGGGGGGAGATTATATGGTGTAACAATTACAATCCAACATGAATATGGTGAATTCGAAGCTTGAATGTAAGGTGTAAACCCATCATAACAATAACCCCAACCTTACATTTCTTGGCTTATTTTCAAAATCAGGATATACATTATCAAAGTGTTTCCATGCTTCCCTGTCTGATGGATGAAACGATAAACCAGGACCATTCTTGTTCTCATGATGCCATTGCATTTGTGCAGCAGATTCTAATGATGCATACAATCGTTGTAACCTTGGAATAATGGGCAAATAGAACATCCTCTTCACCAGAACATCTTTGTATCTTCCCATCCCAACCTTACGAGGAACAAACTTCGGAGCTTTAAAAAACTTGAATTTAGTTAAATGTTTATCATCCTTGTAATACAACATGCACCCATTCTTACAACAAATCAATTTTTTCAGCCTTCAAACCTAACTTAGACACTAATTTCGTCGCTTGATAATTGTTTTTTGGAATGTTGTTAGGTTTTGGAGCTACATCAATTAGCATTTGCATAAATAATCCAAACACACTTTTCAGTAACATGCCAGTTAGTTCTAGCTGCTAATAGCCTTACAACTATTGATAACATAGATTCAGTTACTCCATCATAAATTGGATGATTTGCTGAAAGTAACATATCATAAAATCGTTGAGCATCTTGGTTAGGTGGCTCTTGGTCATTATCATGTGGTTCATCATGTATAGGCCTAAATGCGTCATAAACCATATGAGTCATTGAGGCAAACCGAGGTTCATATTTCATATATTCAACACTATTATTTTCATCATCCCTAAAGTCAACATTATTAGACCCTTCTTCTCCGTGTTCAGTCCATACCCAATAGTTTGGTTTAAATCCAAACTATTTTCGTCGCTATTTTTAGAATCGCTTTCATGAACCAAGAAACTAGTACAATTCGGTTCACCTTGACTGATTTCTGGTTCAGTTCAGTTTATCTGAACTGGTTTTTTATTTGGTTTAGTTTACTGATTTTTTGTAGTAAACTGTATTGTGGACACACATATCTCTTAGCATACGCTCTCTAAAAAATAATACTCCCTCTGTCCATATTTATAAGACCCCTTTTAGAAGAATTGAGTGTCCCTTAATATAAGACCCTTTGCAAATTTTAAGATGAATTAATTATTTTGTTCATATTTGCCCTTCATTAATATTCAACTCTTTTTAATTTCCCATATATTAATGAGTGTGAATAATTAATGAAGTTTTACCCACATGCTCAACCACACCATTGAAAAGCTAGTTTTGAAGTCTTCCACCATGTGATAATTAATGTCTCTAAAATATAGTGACTTTTAAATAGGGATATATTTGGAATACTATAATTTTTTTAAAGACCAATACATTAAGCAACTTTTCTTAAACTGTGTGAAACAGTTGAGAGGATCTTATAATAAGGGACAGAGGGAGGACACGTTATTATTATTTTTTCCAAATTTCAAATTTAAATTCATTTAATTAAGTTAATTATTCATATCTTTTTATAATCTTCTATATATTTTCTTGGTACACTTTATAATCTTATATTCTCTTTTAGAGTGTATATATATTAGATCAGTTAATTATACATACTTCTTAGATATTTTTAAATATTTTTCTTTTAATTTATACTTTTAAATTTTACTTAAGTTTAAAATTCTCCTTGCAATGTATTGCGAAAGAACTCTAGGTCCTAATTTCCTATTTTATGCATTTGACTCCGAAAATTCATTTCAATGTTCCTTATTGCGATTGATCAACTCAGCAATTGCAACTTTCATTCCAAATGGAAAACCAAAAAAAATGAAAGCAGGTTATAAATGCATAACACAGCGGAGACACATGTTCTAGGTGTTGTGCGCAATTTTTAATTTATAAGCCTAATTTTCCTTAAGTGTTGTCCCATCTGGTTGAGATTATGACCCTGAAGTACTTTGCTCTGCCATGACTAGAATTAGCAATAGAACATGCCCCATGTGCTACAATTTAAGATGATTGTGCAACTTTCCTAAAAAAACCATTGCAATATTGTCCATGGAAAAGCTTGTTCAAAGAAAAATAAATTAGCAAAACTGGTATATAGACAAAATCTTATTTAGACACATGATTTATGTGCTTCTAATCTCAACCTTTGGGGAAGCTAGAAGGTCGGTGTGGTGTGGGTTTATGTTACAATATGGCTAGGCTATTTTCATTGGATTCTCAAAGTGACTTGCCTTGCGCCAATTAGGCTACTTTATGGCAACATTATGGACCCCTTTAATTTCATGAGAATGCACTATATCCAGTGGCATGGATTCTCTTTAACCACATCTGTGAGAGGTTAGGTAAATATTACACATGTATAGCATGGAGTCATTTTCAAGAAAGTAACACACTAAGGCCTACACAGTTAATTAGTGATGCCGTGATTTTCAGTTTTGCACATGTTTGTTGCTTACTAGAGCCATATAATCTATTAATCATTAGAAAGAGAGAATTACATGAGATTCGGTTACTACTTACTAAATTACTACCAATTTTAAAATCCTAGCCATGAAGGAAATTTGTGGTTGTTGATTTGATTGTGTTATACCCTGTAGTTGCAAGAAAGTAGTTGGGTTTAAGTCTTGTGTATGAAAAAAATCTCTGCTGGGAGAATTAGCCCCACCATGATGTGGATGTTCCCGGCTCAAACAGGATTGCCTCCATGAAGGACACCTATGGTTAAACAAAAAAAATACCCTGTAGTTGTTTTATCATGTGTCCCCTGCATTTTACCTAACGATCTTCCATTTGGTTGATAATTAAGAAAACACTACAGAAGAAAACACCGTACCATCATTGCATAATTTTTCAATTTTTTCATCATTAGTTTAAGTTAGTCTGTTAATCACATATCAATGACTTTGAAACTAACATGTTACCTAGGGATCGAGAGTCGCTGAAAACAGGGTTTTGCAATGATTAGCATGTTGCTTATAAAATCTATGATTTCGTAGAATCTAAATTTGTAACTTTTGTTGCCCTGTCCAAAAAAAAAAACGTATATGAAAAGAAAGAACACGTTGTGAAAGGATGTTGGTTTGATTAATTATTCATTCATGACAATGTTACGACTCTGACTTTAAATCTAACCATAAGAGTCTCTAGTTAGGAGATAATTTGTAATCTCACCAGAAATTAATGTTGGAAGTTGGTGTAATAATATTAAAATTAAATAGGAAGAATCTCTGTTCATTCTTTTCTTTTTTTTTCTTAAAAGAACACGTTAGCAAAGCAACAAAATGGGAAAGGACCAGTTTATTGAAACAAAAAAAAAAAAAAGGACCACTGGATTATTAATTTACAGCATAAAGATTAGGGCACTCGCTATTATGGTGGTCCATTGTTATATTTTTGAAGCCTTATCTTTAATAATCTCAACCTTTAATATTCTTGCGTATCAGCTTTTCTTTTCAACTCATAAACGCTTGCCACCGCAGCAAATATTTCAGATAGGGATTGACACAATTCTCTTATTAATTATACAAATATGTATATATACACACACATTCAACACCGCAGATAATATAATGAGAAAAGATAGCTAAATGGAATATAGCATGATTAAGAGGAGGTATAAGAACATTGAAGAAAAAAGCTGGCCTTGGTTTAAATGAACTTCATGAAAATTTTACCAATAATCGATTGTTTTGAACTTAGGTCTAATTCAATACTAATTAAAGGTTTGCATGTAGGGTAAAGATAATCTTATATTTATATATTTTTATTTGATTTTATCTCATGAATACGAGACTCTTCAACATATTTGAGATTAGAAATAAAGTTCTTATTTTGTTGAACTCTGAAAAGAAAAACTGAATTGAGTAAAACACTTTTGAGTTATATGATGCTAATTACTAAAATATATCACAAGTGATGGTGTGAGAAAACGATAAAAAAAACTTTTTTTTACAACACCAACAAAACCCAACACAATTAATAAATAATTGAATTCTTTAAACATGTTTATATATAAAAGTTTGAAATTTTTTTTGGTTTAACCACTTGAAACCAACCCCGTTGATATAAAAGTTTGAAGTTTAATCGTGTGTTTCAAAATTATTTTATTGAGGGAGGTAAAATCCACTGTAATAATCTATAAATCTCTCATTGTATATATGTTAGGAAATACTAATCTTGATGTACATTTTTAATTTTTTAATTTTGATGTTTCTCTATGGTTTTGGAACTTAGTATGCCTGCTATTAATTTTTGGAGTACTAGTAGTATTAAAATATTTTAAAAAAAATGAGTTATTTGATCACATTTTTATTAATATTTTACCTTTACAACTTGATAGAAATGATCCACTGGATCAATATAATGCAACCACTGAATTGATGAAAATTTTCACTTTTTGTATAAAGCTTTTGGTTGGTGTAAGAAATTTTATACTTGTGTGGGTGTATTTAAGCTCCTTCTATTGCTATTCTTTTTTCATAACGCAAGGGTTTAGACACACTAATAAGCAAACTACAGTTTTAGTAGAGGATAAAAGAATATCTTGAAAATGTCCTTTTTGAAAAGGCATAATCTTAATACTACCGTACCTAGCTAAAAGGAATTAGTCTCACGTCTAAACCAAAGAATATTTAGGTATCTTAAAAAAAATAAAAAACACTTGAAAGGAAAATATTACTCATTGAAAATAAATTTTAAAATGTTTTAATAACATTTATTTTGAGTGAAATCCTTGCGAGGGACATACATTGGTTCATGAAAAAAAAAATTAACAAAAGTTGATCCATCCAAAATGAGGGCCCAAAAGATATACCATTCTTTTTTTTTTTTGGTAAATAAAAAAAAAAGATATACCATTCAGAGCCACACACATGCCACAACCAACAACAATAGTACAATACACGGCATATGGGCTGAGCATACCTATGGTCCTGGAAAATAATAACCCATTTAAGGGAGTTGCTTTTGTTAGGACAGCCGACCAAAAAGAATGAAGTTACTTTTAACACCTAACTTTTTACTTTTTGCGCACCCCTATTTTAGGAAGGGGGAGGAATGCTAAAAGCAACTCCCCTATTTAAAATTACATTTCAAATATCATGTGACCTAGTTGTATACTTATAAGTTGGTTTCACTATATTGATTGTATCAACATATCAACTTTCTATATTATAAATTTAAGACTTCACCCTGAAAAATGAGACACTCATATTACTCTCCTTCTTATTGACATTTAACTTTCTCTCTTTCCTTATTTCATAGGGAACTCCACACAAAACTTGTAAGAGTGAGATCTCCTTCCCAAAAACTCGGATTTGATGTAATCACCATTTTAGTGCATTCATGCATTTAGCAAATCTAGGTCATCCAATGAAGATTGAATTGTTCAAATGTCAAGATAATTAAATTAGATTTAAAAAACATCTCGTCATCTGAACTGTCCGATCTTCATTGAACGACCCGAATTTGCAATAAAATGGTGACTGCAACGTAGCAATTGAGTGACAATTTCACGAGTCATTGAATTGAGCAGCCAACCTAGAAGGCTTTGATCAGAGGCTACCCACTCATCATAGACTGGATTGTTCTTCTTGGATAAATCTTCTATGATAAATTGCCGTGGACATTCCTTGGTCCCCAAAATATAGCCATCTAGCTTGCTTCCCTTCATTAATGGAAGCATTAAGGATTTCCACAATAGGTAATTATCTTTGTCCAACTTGACAGAATTGGGGGAAGAGAGGGCATTTTTCTGAAATGAGGTGGTCGTGGTCCTCACGCTGTGTGTTGGGAAAAAATTGAAACGTTGAGAATTTTGAGGCTCTTGATACCAAGAAAGAAAATTGAGGAAATGAATTGATAATATTAATATGAGAATCAATACAAGTATTTATATACAAAACAAATTATCAAGGGAGACTAACATCCTATAATTAAGGGATACAAAGGGATATAATTAGACATATTGATTACAATCAGATTTGTCAAATATAATAGATTTTATAATCAAAGATTGGTACTGATATGATAAAATTTATCCCATAAATTTTTCTCATTCCTTAACTAGACATAATCAACGCAAGCTGTATACATATATAAATAAGGTTAATGAACAGATAAGACATAATTATTTAATTAAAAAAATGAAATACAAGTTGAATTTTGCCACAAATGTTTATTAGCTTACACTACAAGTTGGATTCAAATTAATTGTGTCATATTCTACAGTATTATGTTCTTCAAAGTAGTAGGAATTTGATCTCGATTTAATTTCCTTAATTTCTTGCTCATGTCAAACCTCATTGATTGTGTTTCATGAATGTCCTTCTATTCTAGGAAAAAATCTGCAATCCTCCAGGAGTAGGTACTCCTTTCATTTAAAATCCAACACCTGACATGATTAGTTATGCATCCCCAATTTTAATTTGAAAAAAAGGAAGTTAAAAAAAAGAAAAAACTGTCAAATAACAAAGGGGGAGTACTGAGGAGTGGGTGCTCCTGGAGTACTGAAAATTTGTTCCTATTCTAGCCCTTCTGAACTGCAACACTAACATGTACGCTTGGTTAAATTTTACTGTACATAGCTTAAAGAAATTCTTGTGAGATGAAGGAGCTTTACTGGCTTCAAGCAATGGGATATGCAGGGGTTTTACTGGCTTCAAGCAATGAGAAGTTTCACGAAGGAGATTAACAGAGAGGAGATATTGACCACATAATTCGTGATATTCGAAGCCTCAAGAATTCATTTGTAATTTATGTATTTACCTAGACAGGAAGGGAAGACAACAAAGCGGCTCACATAATCTATTGATCTTTTGACAAAATAAAAAGCTACTTATTGAACAACAAAATTGAAGGGCATTTCTAACTTTCAGTTCCACAACAATATGGAAATTTTTTGTCATCATAATCAGCATATTTAACGGTATCTTCTTCTAATCACAAAATGTTCTTTAGTTTTTATGCATTGTAAGGTGAAGAGGGTGTGCTCTATCCAATGTGGGACTTCAAAGAACTTACTCATCACATAACGACCTTTTTGCTACGTGAAGTGATTTTCTGTTGTACAAACATTGAAATTAGGTCTTGGACTCTTTATAATTATTGTACATATTAATTTACCTTTCAAACAGTATGAGAAATTTTTTCCAATTTTTGAAAAATAAAAATAAAGTGGACATTGTACCTATTAACAATGGGGTTTTTTACAACATGGTAATCACTAATCCTAAGTTACTGCCACTCTAATTAAGACTCGGTATGCAAAAAAACTAGTCTGGGAACTTTATCTAACGTATTAATTGAACTTTATGAAGAGCTAAAGTTTATCTAAGATTTCAAAGTATCTATCATCAAGTCATTAAGAACAGATCTGTGTGTATATTAATTAAAAAATCAATCACTGGCTTTTACTCAAAATATATGCTTAAGAGAGATTTGCTCCGTAATTAACATTATTTACTTGTGACAATTATGTTATTGAAAACAAATTTATTCTATTTGAAGTTAGAATTTTATAGTGATCTATCTTGAGCGAAAAATTAACAAGAATGCATTAAAGATCCTATGCCATTGTAGGAACATACATACATATATATACATACATATCACTTTAAAAATTTCTTTTCGAAAGGTAAACACAGGAGGACAACTTTTAGGCGTATATTTCATAAATCATAAATAAGGCAAGTTTAAGTAATTTTTTGATCTACAATTTTTAGAATGGACATATACCTGATTCACTTTTCAACAATTGACATTAATATGGAGTTTTCTTAATGCAAAATAAATAAGCTAGATAAAAATCTCCTCTTTCACACATTTTTTCCACATAGTACTTAGTTGATGTACACTTGAGCGATAGCTGGCATGCATGAATTAAATCATGATATAGAAAAAAAAATAATGAATTTCTAAACAACCACATGGTCATGATTTTGCAATCAAGGAAGGCTATGCCAAAATAGGAAAGAGAAAACTAGATAGAGAAGACAAAGCAAGTGGGGTTTGGTATAATGTGAAATCCTCAAGGATCTTGAGCATATTAAAATTCAAATATAATAAAATTTCACATAAATGGCGTAAATTTAAAACGTGAACCAACTTAATTGTTTTTTTCTATTATGAACTGAAATTTCTTTAACGAGTAGCAAAGCAAATTAAAAAATAATTTATACCGATATACAAAAAGAAAAATAAAAGTAAAGAAAAGAAATTCTACCAAAAAGCTATCATGACAATATGAAGATTGTAAGAAATTATAAGTGCCTTTGTGCTTTTCATTCATATAACTGACTTTCGATGAGCTTTGATTTTCCCTTTATAAGCATCAAATTATCTTCTCTTGACTTCTTGGATACCAAACCAAAATTGTGCTAATATTTCGAACAATAACAACTAAAAACAAGAAAAATTAAGTCCTCAACATATTTGTATCTCAATCCAACATCTGATGGTTTAGATGATAAAAGAACTCTTCATCTTCCAAAAGTGGTTAGAGGGGAAGAATTTTCGATAGTATAGGGGTTAGATGACTAAAATAATATTGGGTCTCATTAAAGCATATCTTGGCCCACTAACTTGATAGTATAGGGAAAGTTTCTTGTGGGATGCACAGATGTAGTACACTATATGATGTGTATGACATGCCCCAGTCCTAGAACATACATGTATAAAAGGGATATTTGATTTGACTCAATTTTCAATTTCAGCAACTGAATTGTGAACAAATCTGATTCACATTTTTCATTCTACTCACTCATTAATCATATAAAATTACCAATTTTTTGTTAAATTCAAAACAATCTCTTTGATATAAATGATTAAAATAATACTGGGTCTCATTAAAACATATATTGGCCCACCAACTTGAAAGTAAAGGGCAAGTTTCATGTGGTATGGACATATAGAGGACACTTTATGATGTGTATGACATGCCTTGATCCTAGAACTTGTATTTATAAAAGGGGATATCTGATGTGGTGCAATTTTTAAATTAAATAACTGAAGTGTAAACAACTCTGATTCACATTTTCATTCTACTCACTCATTAATCTTATAAAATTACCAATTTTTTTTGCTAACTTTGAAACAATATATTTGATTTAAGTGTTTAAAAAAAATACTCGGTCTCATTAAAACCTATGTTTGCCCACTAACTTGATAGTACAGAAAAAGTTCACGTGATATGCACAGATACAGTACACTATATGATGTATATCACATGCCCCAATCCTAGAACGTGTATTTATAATGAGGATATCTAATTTGGTTGAAGTTTTAATTTCACCAACTGAAGTGTGAACAACTCAAATTCATATTTTTCACTCTTCTCACTCATTAATCTTGTAAAATTGCCAGATTTTTCTGCTAACTTCAAAATAATATCTTTGATTTAAGTGATTTAAATATTACAGGGTCGCATTAAAACATATCTTACCCCAATAACTTAGTAGTACAGAGTAAGTTCACGCGGTGTGCACAGATACAATACACTCCATGATATGTATCACACGCCCATTCTGGGAACGTATATTTATAAATAAGATATCTAATCTCTATCAATTTTTTAATTTAACCAACAGAAGTGTGAACAACTCAGATTCATATTTTTTACTCTACTTGCTCATCAATCTTGTTAAATTGTCAGTGTTTTTGCTAACTTCAAAACAAATATCTTTGATTTAAGTGATTTAAATGTTACAGGGTTGCATTAAAACATATCTTGCCCCACTAACTTGGTAGTACAAAGTAAGTTCACGCGGTGTGCACAGATTCAGCACACTCTATGATGTGTAACACATGCCCCATTTCTGGAACACATATTTATAAATAAGATATATGATCTGTGTCGATTTTTAATTTCACCAACTGAAGTGTGAACAACTCAGATTCATAGTTTTGAATCTACTCACTCATAAATCTTGTAAAAATACAAGTTTTTTTGCTAACTTCGAAACAATATCTTTGATTTAAGTGTTTAAAGAAAATACTAGGTCTCATTAAAACATACATTGGCCCACAAACCTCGTAGTACAGAGCAAGAGTCACGCGGTATGCATAGACATAGTACACTCTATGATGTGTATGACATGCCCTAATCCTAAAATGTGTATTTATAAAGAGGATATTTGATGTGGATGAATTTTAATTTCAGTAACCGAAGTGTGAACAATTCAAATTCACATTTTTCACTCCACTAACTTATTAAACTTATAAAATTACCAGTTTTTTGCTAACTTTGAAACAATATCTTTGGTTTTAATGATTAAAATAACATTGAGTCACATTAAAACATATTGACCCAACGCTGATTTCCCCTTTACAAGAATCAAATTATGTTGCGTTTGATTTCTTCAATACCAAACCACAATTGTGCTAATATTTTGAACCATAAAAACTAAACATAAGAAAAACTAGGTTTATAACATATTTGTATCTCAGGGAAACATCTAATGGTTCAAATGATAGAACAACTCTTCATCTTGCAGAAGTTGATGGAAGTGAAGAATTTTGGCTAACAGCTTGTGTTTCCACCTCTTGGTTGTGGAAGCTCCTATTGCAGCCACATGCAACATATATAACTCATAGAAGCATCCCTTTCTAGCGCCATGAACACCCCACAACCATCCATAGCATGTACACCAGTGTTCACAACTTAAGTTTTCTAGAAGGCGTCATATCTAACATTTCTCATACTGGTAGATTCCTCTGTCATCACAAACACACTTCACTTCCTCATAATTACTGTCTGCTCTGCTTCAAACCCTGTAAAGATGATACTAAAATAATTAGTGGATTGTAGAATCAAAATTAAAATTTGACTTAGATAGACATCGAAGATACCTAAAGAGAGAAAGAGAAGAGAGAAGAGGGAGTACAGAAACACTGTACGATGAGTATGACAAGATGCAATCCTAGAACGCATATTTATAAAGAGGATATCTGATCTGGCTAAATTTTTTATTTCAGACTCTGATGCACATTTTTCACTCTAATCACTCATTAATATTGTAAAAATACAATTTTTTACTAACTTTGAAACAATATCTTTGATTTATGTGACTTAAATATTACATGGTCGCATTAAAACATGGCATAGGCCACTAACTTGGTAGTACAAAGTAAGTTTACGCGGTATGTACAAATACAGTACACTTTATGATGTGTATGACATGCTCCAATCCTAGAATATATAAGAGAATATCTGATCTGGCTGAATTTTTAACTTTAGCAACTGAAGTGCGAACAACTCAGATTCACATTTTTCACTCTACTCACTCATGGCTGTGATGTGTTTTAACGCGACACCCGGGGTCTTTTCTCTATCTGTGACTGTGATTGAGCTCTCCGCCATGTGACCAAGGACCATCGTCCAGGGCCACCTATGATTAAGTTTTATTAATAATCAATGAGCAATGCATGCTTGTCATTTTTATCTTGAGGACCCCTCATCTCCCTCTTGGTCGAGAGTTCGATGTGGTTATCTCATTTTTTTATACTGATTGCCCAAAGGCCTGTGGTGGTCCGAAGACCCTGTGATAGTCCAAAGACTCTAAACATGCTCTGGGATGGCTAGTGGCCCATGAATGCTTGAAAATATGGTAAATACAATCATCAATCCAAAATCCCCCAAATCACCTATCCTAGGGTTTGAGATACATGAGCATTCAACCAATTAACTCTACAATCCATCCTAAGTTTATCTCTAATCAGTCACAATCAATAATAAGAGAAGGGGAAATGAGAATAGGGAGCATACCAGGGTATCCATTCAAGAATGAAAGTGAGTGGAGAATCACACTCACCTCTAATGGAGGAAATAGGAAGGATGGAGGGATGAGGATGAAGATCCAAGCTCCTTGAACGGCGTGGGTGGCTACAATCCATGCTTCTCCCTCCAATCTCCCCCTTCTCTCTCTAGCTTCTCTCTCTAGAAAGAGAGAAAATGAGAGAAATGAGGGCTGGAAGCCCTAACTCTCTGTTTTTAAAAACTGAAAATGTGTTCGCTCGCTCAAGCGAGCAAGACAAAACTTATCTGAAAATGCTCCCTCACTCAAGCGAGCATCTTCTCGTTTGAGCGAGCCCCAACTCAGAGAGCACCCCTTGGAGCTCTCCTCTCCCTCGCTCAAGCGAGTACTTGCTTGCTTGAGCGAGCCCTAACTCAGAGAGCACCCACTGATGCTGTAGGGGTTCTCACTCGAGCGAGCCTTAACTTACAAACTCCCCCATCTCTGCCTTATCCCTCGCTCAAGCGAGCCCTTGTTCGCTTGAGAGAGACTACCTAAACTCAAATCCTTCCTTTCTTCACTCTTACTTTATTTCCCCTCTATTCCTAGTGTATTAACCTCCTTTTAGCTTCGTCCCATTCATCCAAATCTCTTCCCTCATTTCCGTCAACCCTCTAACTAATCCCTTCCCTCCTATATCTAAACCCCCATTCAACGCCCCTACTATCGGACTCAACTTTTATACCTATAACCATTTCTGTCTTAGGGGTTGGTTTCTTCTAAGTTAATTCTACAATTGTGTTTGGCTTAACACCGGGTTTCCTTTCTCAATCCTCTTAAAACTCTTAGCTCTTAATACATTTTCTACTTCTCATCTAAATTCACACTCATGTCCCCAAGTCTTATACTACTTCTAACCTCCCTTTCCTGGACCGGACTCACAGTCTAAGGCTTCCACGGTATTTCTAGATTCTAATTTCCGAGATGTTACAATTTTACCCCCATTAATTAATTTTTGTCCTAAAAAATTGCTTCGTTTACCCTTAATCTCTCTACTTCACCCTCATAAACCCCTTATAATTACATGCCCATCTAGTGTCCTTACCCTCCACCTACTAAGGTCTCCTAAATGGATCTCACTCTTGGTTTTTGTGTGAAACACCACCTAACCAGTGATGCAAGTCCTCCAGGAGTCCTAACTATCTAGATCGTGCCTTAAGGTTCCCGACCCAATCTGCTTATCCTTCCTATGGCATACGACCGTAATTCTGCTCTACTAACCCAATGATCAGGCTTGAGAGAACAGGGAGCGTAGTTACCTAGTTCGACTAAACTTTGAGAATTTCCTCACTATGCTAGGAGCTTATCAAACTTAACCGATGTTTCTATCCTTTTTAAATAAACTACAACACCTACCAAGGTTGTCGGACTAGTGGCGACGCCCAAAACTGTCCTACTAACGCCATACTCAAGGTTTCCACCCGACTGCTATCTAGAGTGGTCCCTCGAAAGGGTCATTGTTCTTGCCAAACCACTCGGGGACTGAAAGGAGAAGTACCCCAAACTCTGACTTCTGCTCTTCAGTATGTTGCCTGTTGCAGGATCTGCGTGCTGCAAGGATTGCCGTTAGGTTGGAAAACCGCCACCGGAGTAATATCATTTTTTAAAATAACGTCGTAACAATATCTTTGACTTATTTGAGTTAAATAAGACTGGGTCTCATCAAAACATATCTTGTCCCACTATCTGGGTAGTGCAAAACAAGTCCATGCGATGTGCACATATAAAGTACCCTCTATGATGTGTATCAAATTGCTCGTTCCTAAAACGTGTATTTATATAAAAGATATACGATCTTTGTGAATCTTTTTTTTAACAACTGAAGTGTGAACAACTCAGATTCTAATTTTTCACTCTACTCACTTATTAATCTTGTAAAAATACTGGTTTTTTTTTTCTAACTTCGAAACAATATCTTTGATTTAAGTGTTTAAAAAATACTTGGTCTAATTAAAACATATCTTGACCTACTAACTTGGTTGTATAGAGCAAGTTTCACACGATATTGATAAGTGTAAATTATGTGATATTTTCCTATGTTTTTATTACACTTATCAAGGCTAAAATAATAATTTATGCCCCAAAATAATCCCTTTTATGAATAATTGTAATTATTTGGTTTGAATTTGAATTTGATGCTATTTTGATTAGAAATATGTTATTTTGTGCAGATTTATGGAAGATTTGAAATAGAAGAGAAATTAGCATTAAATGGGGAGATTGTTTGCAGATTTGAAGTTAAAATAAGGATAAAATAAAGATGAGATCAGCGGCCATTTAAACAAAGGATCATGTGGATAACTTTCCCCAATTTGAATTCAAGTTCAAATAAATACAAAATAAATCCAAAAAAGGGAAACAAGGAACATCAATCAAGCACAGGCAAGATCAGAAAGAGATCAAGTGGATAAATGAGAAATTGAAGAAAGTCTACAGCGTGTTTCACGCTTCACCTGCGCTTAGCACAGGTGGAGCGCAGCTTACAGAGGGACACGCTTCATCTGCGCTTAGCACAGGTGAAGCGTAAGTCACGCACCAACTTTTTAAATTCAAATACAGATTGATCTCTTCCAGATTGAAATTAGGGTTTTCCTTAGTCTATAAATAGTACCTTTTGCACAGATCTAGAGGAGGCTTTTAGAGAGTACAGAGGAGAGAGGCATAAAATAGAAAGATAGACGCACAGGGATTGAAGAAGGTGACAGAGTCTTCAGTGGTTTGTGATGGCTACCATGAGTAGCTAAGCTCTCCAGTAGGATTGGATGTAGTGGATTTAATCCCCAAGTGTATGTGAATTCTCTTGTTTTTAATTATAAATCCCTATTTTTAATTATATAGGTACTTTTATGCTGTTCTTAATGCATTACTTCCGCGCGTGCGCCGGAGTCGTAGGCTAGTGATCAGGATAACATAAAATGAGATTTCCGGCTAGTAATAGAGTTTAGGGGAGCCTAGACATAGGAAACCTAACCTCCGATTGCTAAAAGTACTCGTTAATTATATGGAAATATAGGTGAAATCTGATGATTGAATTGTTTTGGTGAGTGACAGCCCGTTCATAGGAGCATCTATAGGAACATATAGTTAATTGATAGTAACATAATTGAAAGTTAATTGTATGTGAGGGATAAACAGGATCTTGTGATTGATGGGGTGGTGACAGCCCTTGAATGTAGAGCTTTTATAGGGAAGTACAATTAATGGACGATTCAAACAAACGGAACAATAATTAATTAATTAAGAACTTAATGAGCCGAGGGTAATTTGTAGCTTGAGAGAGCCCGCATGGATTATCTTTGAGTGGTAGGCTACTGGTTGAAGTTGGTTGAACGTCTCTAGAAGGGGGGGTTGAATAGAGACTTGAAAATATTGTACCTGAAAATTCACACTTAAATTCACGTTGAGACATGATTTCAAGTTTGACACTTGGAGTCTCAAATAGGTTAGATGAGACGTTGTCTCAACAATAATTTTATAATCAAGTAGAGATGATTTGTTAATTTATGAAACTTGATTATCTCTTAATAGATTTGATTTAGTTTAGCAAACAGATCTTAGATGTAAGATTAATTAGCTCAGCAAATTTTAAGACCTAAAAAGAGGATGAGTGAGACTATTGACTGATTCTCAGGTTGAGATAGGATCTGAGATGAGATGGGTCTGAGATGAGATGTAAGATGAGATGCATGGACAGATTTTAGTAATTACAACATGGTTTTCTCTGAACAGATTTAATTTATATTAACAAACAGATTTTAGATATGAGATGTGCAATATAAATAAAGAGATAGGGAGAAGAGATGCACACTAAGATTTATAATGGTTCGGCCACAACCTTGGGCTACGTCCAGTCCTCACAACTCGTGAGATTTCCACTATTGACAAACCCGTCAATACAAGTATTCTTACAGCCTCTTCAGGACGTCCCTCACACCAAGCATAGGCACTCCTACCTTGGTTGAGCCACAAGTATTCTTTGTTCTCAACTGCCTCTTCAGGAAACTCATGCAGTATTCTTTGTTTTCAACTGCCTCTCCAGGCAACGCATGCAGTATTCTTTGTCTTCGACTGCCTCTCTAGGCAACTCAGTGAGTATTCTTCTTACAGTGCCTCTCCAGGCCTTACAAACGCTCACACTAAGCTCAGGCACCTCCTGACTTAGTTGAGACTTGGTGGTATGAGATGAGATGTGATTGATCTAGCTTAGTCTACATACAAAGTATGGATAAATCGTGAGCTCAGCTAGATGGTAGCTCTCTAAATCACTCAAAGAGTGTATACAAATCAGTACAAAACAAGAGCAAAACCTACTACAAGATATTAGCTAAGATAGCATAGGTAGGTAGGTGAAGATTCACTTGAGACTTAGATTTTTCTGGTTGTGCAGCAGCATCTCTGCTGAGTCTCACTGTGTCTCTCACACATCTCATCATAATGAGACTTCCTTTTATAGTCTTCAGAAAACTAGCCATTAATAGAGCCGTTATACTAGCCGTTGGAAGAGAGAGAAGCTGTTTTTCACTTTTCTGACGTGAGACAGGTGCTTTTCTGATGCTGTCTCTGCTGTGGCAGTGTACTTGCGTTGACTTGCTTTTGTTGCTGAGATTCTATCTGCATCTCATGTCTGCGTCTCAAGTTTGCATCTGATATCTTCATCTCAAGTCTGGGTCTTATGTCTGTATCTGATCTGAGACTGTCTCATGTCTGCATCTGAATCTCTGCGTCTGAACTTGAGACTGCGTCTGATCTTGGTACTACATCTGATCTGAGACCGTCTCATGTCTGCACCTGATCTCTGTGTCTGATCTTGAGACTACATCTGATCTGAGACCATCTCATGTCTGATTCTGCATCTCAAGTTGAGTCTACAACTCAAGTCTAATTCTGCATCTCTGTTGAGTCTGCATCTCAAGTCTGACTTTGAATCTCATCCTTGCTCAACGTCATATTTCAAAGTTCTTCTTTGACATGCTTGGACTGAATATGATCTTACAATGAATTTGGGCTTGTCTCAATCTAACTTTACATTTTGAGCTTGTCTCAAGCTGACTTTGAATTTCTTTGTTTGACATCTTCTATTCTGATCTTATCTATTGATTCTGAAGCTAAGTTAGAGTCTCATCTACAGCGTGTTTCACGCTTCACCTGCGCTTAGCGCAGGTGGAGCACAAGTCATGCACCAACTTTTTAAATTCAAATACAGATTGATCTCTTCCAGATTTAAATTAGGGTTTTCCTTAGTCTATAAATAGTACCTTTTGCACAGATCTAGAGGAGGCTTTTAGAGAGTACAGAGGAGAGAGTCATAGAATAGAAAGATAGACGCACAAGGATTGAAGAAGGTGACAGAGTCTTCAGTGGTTTGTGATGGCTACCATGAGTAGCTAAGCTCTCCAGTAGGATTGGATGTAGTGGATTCAATCCCCAAGTGTATGTGAATTCTCTTGTTTTTAATTATAAATCCATGTTTTTAATTATATCGGTACTTTTATGCTGTTCTTAATGCATTACTTCCGCCCGTGCGCCGGAGTCGTAGGCTAGTGATAAGGATAACACAGAATGAGATTTCGGCTAGTATTAGAGTTTATTGGAGCCTAGACATAGGAAACCTAACCTCCGATTGCTAAAAGTACTCGTTAATTATATGGAAATATAGGTGGAATCTGATGATTGAATTGTTTTGGTGAGTGACAGCCCGTTCATAGGAGCATCTATAGGAACATATAGTTAATTGATTGTAATATAATTGAAGGTTAATTGTATGTGAGGGATAAACGGGATCTTGTGATTGATGGGGTAGTGATAGCCCTTGAATGAAGAAAGTTTATAGGGAAGTACAATTAATGGACGATTCAAACAAACAGAACAATAATTAATTAATTAAGAGCTTAATGAGCCGAGGGTAATTTTTCGCTTGGGAGAGCCCACATGGATTATCTTTGAGTGGTAGGCTACTGGTAACTTGGGGTTTTATCAATTCAGTTTGGCTAAGGTATAATTAATAACAAATTTATAATTAAAAGAAGGGATTCACATACATAAGGTGTGTGAAGAAACGAAGTCCAATCCTAATCCAAGTAAATCTATCTTCCGTTATTTTATTGCTTACTTTTCTTTTTGCCATTTAAATTCCGCACATTAATCATTCTCTTAAAAAGTTGTTCACTTGGTAATTCGATCACTAAAATCTTGCAAAGTGAACCGCTCCCTGTGGATACGATACTTTATACTTACTATTATATTGCAGAACTTTTGGTACGCTTGCCAAAATTTCATCAGATATGCATAGATACAGTACACTGTATGATGTGTGTGTCATGCCCAATCTGAAAACATGTATTCACAGATAGGATATCTGATGTGGCTCAATTTTTAATTTCAGTAAGCGTAGAGTGAACAACTTAGATTCACATTTTTCACTCCACTCAATCATTTATCTTGTAAAAGTACCATATATTTTAAATAACATCGTAATAATATCTCTTACTAAAGTGAAGTAAATAATACATGGTCTCATTAAAACATATCTTGCCCCATTAAAACATATCTCATTAAAACAATACCCTATATGTTGTGTATCTCATGCCTCGTTCCTAAAATGTGTATTTATATAGAAGATATCCAATCTGTGTCAATTTTAGTTTCAGTGACTGAAGTGTGAACAACTCAGCTTCACATTTTTCACTCTAATCAATAATTAATCTTGTAAAAATACAAATTTTTGTACCAACTTTCAAACAATATCTTTGATTTAAGTGAATTAAATATTACCGGGCCGAATTAAAACATCTCATGCTATACTAACTTGGTAGTACAAAGCAAGCTCACGCGGCATGCACAGATATAGTATACTCTTTGAGGTGTATCACATGCTCCAATCCTTCAACATGTAATTAAAATAAGGATATCAGATTTGGATGAAGTTTTATTTTCAGCAACTGAAGTTTGACAACTCAGATTCACAATTTTCAATCTACTCATTCATTAATCTTGTAAAAATTACCAATTTTTAAAATAATGTCGTAATAATATCTTTGACTTATTTGAGTTAAATAAGACTCGGTTTCATTAAAACATATCTTGCCCCATTATACGGGTAGTACAAAGCAAGTTCATGCGGTGTGCACATATAAAGTACCCTCTATGATGTGTATCACATTCCTCGTTTCTAAAACGTGTATTTATATAAAAGATATACGATCTTTGTCAATTTTTTAATTTAACAACTAAAGTGTGAAGAACTCAGATTCCTATTTTTCACTGTACTCACTTATTAATCTAGTAAAAATACTAGTTTTTTTTCTAACTTCAAAACAATATCGTCGAATTAATTGTTTAAAAATAATGGGTCTCATTAAAAAATAAGTGTATTTATAAATAGGATATTTGATGTCGCTTAAGTTTTAATTTCAGCAACTGTAGTGTGAACAATTCAAATTCATAATTTTTACTTTACTCACTCATTAATCTTGTAAAAGTTCCACCTTTTTTTTGTTCACTTCAAAAAAGTATCTTTTATTTAAGTGATATACATATTACATGGTTGCATTAAAACATATCTTGCCCCACTGACTTTGTAGTACAGAGAAAATTCACACGGTGTGCATAGATGCAGTACACTCTATGATGTGTATGACATTTCCATGTCCTAGAATGTGTATAAATAAACAAGATATCTGTTCTGGCTGAATTTTTAATTTCAACAAATGAAGTGTAAACAACTCTAACTCACAATTTTCACAAAATTCACTCATTAATCTTTTAAAATTACCAGTTTTTTTGCTAACTTCGAAACATTGTCTTTGGCTTAAGCGATTTAAATATGACCGGGTAGCACTAAAAGATATCTTAGCCCACAAACTTGGTAGTACAGAGCAAGAATCACGCGGTATGCATAGATACAGTACACTCTATCATATGTATGACAAGCCCCAATCCTAAAACATGTATTTATAAAGAGGATATCTGGTGTGGCTGAATTTTTAATAACAACAACCGAAGTTTGAACAACTCAAATTCACATTTTTCACTCCACTCACTCATTAATCTTGTAAAATTACCAGTTTTGTGCTAACTTCGAAACAATATCTTTGCTTTTAATAATTAAAATAACATTGGGTTGCATTAAAACATATCTTGCCCCACTGACTTGGTAGTAAGGAGCAAGTTCACGCGTTGTGCATAGATACGATGCAAGTAACAATTTTCTATAGTGTATGATAAAAAATGTGAGCATCACGGATAATCTTTACCAGACCGAGAGTACAAAAGTTTTAAACTTTTTCCTTTGAAATATTGATTTTCTCAGCAAATTGAGAGAGTTCGAAAAATGTTTTATTTACGTTTATTCAAAATCAAATCACATACAATGACACCTAGCTAATTGGTTGAAACATCGAATGTGAACCAACTTAATAATTATTTTCTTTATGATCTGAAATTTCTTTAACGAGCAGCAAAGCAAATTTGGAAATAATTTATACCAATATAGAAAAAGAAGAAGAAAAGGAAACAAAGGAAATTCTACCAAAAAGCTATTCTGACAGAGTGTGAAGAGAGCATGGAATTATAAGCGTCTTTGCGCTTTTCATTCATATAATTGATTTTCAAAGAGCATTGATTTCCCCTTTACAAGAATCAAATTATATTATTCTTGATTTCTTGAAAACCAAACCACAATTGTATCTCAGGGCAACATCTAATGGTTCAGATGATATAAAAACTCTTCATCTTCCAGAAGTTGATGGAAGTGAAGAATTTTGGCTAACAGCTTGCGTATCCACCTCTTTCTCGTGGAACCTCCTATGGCACCCACATGCGATACAAGTCATAGCAGCATCTCCTTCTAGCCCACTGGCCATGAACTCCCCACAACCATCCACAGCATATCCACCAACGTTCAAAGCTTGATTTTTCCGACAGGTGCCATATCTCACATTTCTCACACCGGTAGGTTCCTTTGTCGTCACAACCACACTACGCTTCCTCATGGTTAGAGCCTGCTCTACTTCAAACCCTGTAAAGATGATACCAAAATTATTAATGGACTGTAGAATCAAAATCAGAATTTGACATAGAGAGACATCGAAGATACATACAGAGAGAAAGAGGAGAAGAGATGAGAAGGAGTACAGAACACTCTACGGTGCGTATGAAGAGACCCAATCCTAGAACGTGTATTTATAAAAGGGATATCTGATCTGGCTTTAGTTTCAGCAACTGTTGTGTGAACAACTCATATACACATTTTTCACTCAACTCACTCACTAATCTTTTAAAAATACAATTTTTTACTAACTTTGAAAAATATCTTTTATTTAAGTGAATTAAATATTACAGAGTTGCATTAAAACAAGTCATGCCCCACTAACTTGGTAGTATAGAGCAAGTTCACGCAGTATGCACAGATAAAATACACTCTATGATGTGTATCACATGCTCCACTCCTAGAATTTATAAATAAGATATCTGATCTGGCTGAATTTTTAACTTCAGCAGCTGAAGTGTGAACAACTAAGATTCACATTTCTCACTCTACTAACTTGTTAATCTTATAAAAATACCATATATTTTAAATAACATCATTATAATATCTTTGACTTATATGAATTAAATATTACAGGGTGTCATTAAAAGACATCATGGCCCACTATCGTGGTAGTACAAAGCAAGTTCATGCGGCATGCACAGATACAATACCCTCTATGATGTGTATCTCATGTCTTGTTCCTAAAAAGTGTATTTATATAGAAGATAACCGATCTGTGTCAATTTTTAATTTCAACGACTGAAGTGTGAACAACTCAGATTCACATTTTTCACTCTACTCAATCATTAATCTTGTAAAAGTACCATATATTTTAAATAATGTCGTAATAATACCTTTTACTTAAGTGAATTAAATAATACATGGTCTCATTAAAACATATCTTGCTCCACTATCATGGTGTACAAAGCAAGTTCATGCGGCTTGCACAAATATAGTACCCCCTACGAAGTGTATCTCATGCCTCGTTCCTAAAATGTGTATTTATATAGAAGATATCCGATCTGTGTCAATTTGTAATTTAACGTCCGAAGTGTGAACAACTTAGATTAACATTTTTCACTCTACTCAATCATTAATCTTGTAAAAATACAATTTTTTGTACTAACTTTGAAACAATATCTTTTATTTAAGTGAATTAAATATTACAGAGTTGCATTAAAACATGTCATGCCCCACTAACTTGGTAGTACAGAGCAAGTTCACGCGGTATGTACAGATACAGTACACTTTATGATGTGTATCACATGCTCCAATCCTAAAATTTATAAATAAGATATATGATCTGGCTGATTTTTTAACTTCATCAGCTGAAGTGTGAACAACTCAGATTCACATTTCTCACTCTACTTGCTCGTTAATCTTTTAAAAATACCATATATTTTAAATAACGTCATAATAATATCTTTGACTTAGCTGAATTAAATATTACAGGGTGTCATTAAAACACATCGTGGCCCACTATCCTGGTAGTGTAAAGCAAGTTCATGCGGCATGCACAGATACAACACCCTCTATGATGTGTATCTCATGCCTCGTTCCTAAAACGTGTATTTATATAAAAGATATATGTTCTGTGTCAATTTTTAATTTCAACAACTGAAGTGTGAACAACTAAGATTCACATTTTTCACTCTACTCAATCATTAATCTTCTAAAAGTACCATATATTTTAAATAACGTCGTAATAATATCTTTTACTTAAGTGAACTAAATAATACAGTACAAAGCAAGTTCGTGCGACATGCACAAATATAGTACCCTCTACGAAGTGTATCTCATGCCTCGTTCCTAAAACGTGTATTTATATAGAAGATATCCGATCTGTATCAATTTTTAATTTAACGAATGAAGTGTGAACAACTCAGATTCACATTTTTCACTCTACTCAATCATTAATCTTGTAAGTGACTTAAATAATATCTTTGATTTAAGTAACTTAAATATTAGAGGGTCGCATTAAAACATGTCATGCCGCACTAACTTGGTAGTACAGAGCAAGCTCACGCGGTATGCACAGGTATAGTATACTCTATGAGGTGTATCACATGCCCCCATCCTAGAACAAGTGATTAAATTAAGGATATCTGATCTGGCTGAAGTTTTATTTTCAGCAACTGAAGTTTGAACAACTCAGTTTCACAATTTTCAATCTACTCACTCATTAATCTTGTAAAAATTTCCAATTTTTAAAATAACGTCGTAACAATATCTTTGACTTATGTGAGTTAAATAAGACTGGGTCTCATTAAACCATATCTTGCCCCATTATCCGGGTAGTACAAAGCAAGTTCACACGGTGTGCACATATAAAGTACCCTTTATGATGTGTATCACATTCCTCGTTCCTAAAAAGGGCAATTTATATAAAAGATATACGATGTTTGTCAATTTTTTATTTTAACAACCGAAGTGTGAACAACTTGGATTCCTATTTTTCACTGTACTCACTTACTAATCTTGTAAAAATACTAGTTTTTTTCTAACTTCGAAACAATATCCTTGAATTAAGTGTTAAAAAAATAACGGGTCTCATTAAAAAATACGTGTATATATAAATAGGATAACTTATGTCGCTTAATTTTTAATTTCAGCAACCGTAGTGTGAACAATTCAAATTCACAATTTTTACTCTACTCACCCATTGATCTTGGAAATTTTCCATTTTTTTGTTAACTTCAAAAAGTATCTTTAATTTAAGTGATTTAAATATTACAGGGTTGCATTAAAACAGATCTTGCCCCACTAACTTGGTAATATAGAGCAAAATCACGTGGTGTGCAAATATACAGTACACTCTATGATGTGTATGACATTTCCATGTCCTAGAATGTGTATAAATAAACAAGATATTTGTTCTGGCTGAATTTTTAATTTCAACAAATGAAGTGTAAGCAACTCTAACTCACAGTTTTCAAAAAATTCACTGATTAATCTTTTAAAATTACCAGTTTTTTTGCTAACTTCGAAACATTGTCTTTGGCTTAAGCGATTTAAATATCACTGGGTAGCATTAAAACATAGCTTAACCCACTAACTTGGTAGTACAGAGTAAGATGCACGCGGTATGCATAGATACACTACACTCTATCATATGTATGACATGCCCCAATCATGAAATGTGTATTTAAAAAGAAGATATGTGATGTGACTTAATTTTTAATAACAGCAACTGAAGTTTGACCAACTCAAATTCACATTTTTCACTCCACTCACTCATTAATCTTGTAACATTACCAATTTTGTGCTAACTTCGAAACAATATCTTGTCTTTTAATGATTAAAATAACTTTAGGTTGCATTAAAACATATCTTGCCCCACTGACTTGGTAGTAACGAGCAAGTTCACGCGTTGTGCACAGGTACGATGCAAGTAACAATTATATATAGTGTGTGATAAAAAATGGGAACATCACGGATGATCTTTACTAGACCGAGAGTACAAAAGTTTAAAACTTTTTCCTTTGATATATTGATTTTCTCAGCAAATTGAGAGAGTTCGAAAAATGTTTTGTTTACGTTTATTCAAAATCAAATCTCATACAATGACAACTATGTAATTGGTGGAAAGATCAAATTGTTAACCAACTTAATAATTATTTTCTTTTATGATCTGAAATTTCTTTAATGAGCAGCAATCAAATTTGGAAATAATTTATACCGATATAGAAAAAGAAGAAGAAAAAGAAACAAAAGAAATTATACCAAAAAGCTATCCTGACAGAGTGTGAAGGGAGCATGAAATTATAAGAGTCTTTGCGTTTTTCATTCATATAATTGATTTACGAAGAGTGCTCATTTCTCCTTTACAAGAGTCAAATTATATTGTGCTTTGATTTCTTGAATACCAAACCACAATTGTGCTAATATTTTGAACCACAAAAACTAAACAAAAGAAAAAACAGGTCCATAACATATTTGTATCTTATGGCAATACCTAATGGTTTAGATGATATAAGAACACTTCATCTTCCAGAAGTTGATGGAAGTGAAGAATTTTGGCTAACAACTTGCTATCGACCTCTTTCTCGTGGAATCTCCTATGGCACCCACATGTGACACAAGTCATAGCAGCATCTCCTTCTAGTCCACTGGCCATGAACTCCCCACAACCATCCACAACATGTCCACCAACATTCAAAGCTTGATTTTTTCGACAGGCGCCATATCTAACATTTCTCACACTGGTAGGTTCCTTTGTCGTCACAACCACACTACGCTTCCTCATGGTTAGCGTCTGCTCTGCTTCAAACCCTGTAAAGATGAAACGAAAATTATTAATGGATTGTAGAATCAAAATCAGAATTTTACTTAGAGAGACATCGAAGATACCTACAGAGAGAAAGAGGAGAAGAGAGGAGAAGAAGTATAGAACACATTACGGTGTGTATGAAGAGACCCAATCCTAGAACGTTTATTTATAAAAAGGATACCTAATCTGGCTAAAATTTTAGTTTCAGCAACTGTAGTGTGAACAACTCAGATGCACATTTTTCACTCTACTCACTCATTAATCTCTTAAAAATACAATTTTTTTACTAACTTCAAAACAATATCTTTGATTTAAGTGAATTAAATATTACAGAGTTGCATTAAAACATGTCATGCCCCACTAACTTTGTAGTATAGAGCAAGTTCACGCAGTATGCACAGATACAATACACTTTATGATGTGTATCACATGCTCCAATCCTAGAATTTATAAATAAGATATTTGATCTGGATGAATTTTAACTTCAGCAGCTGAAGTGTGAACAACTCAGATTCACATTTCTCACTCTACTCACTCATTAAACTTGTAAAAATACCATATATTTTAAATAACGTCATAATAATATCTTTGACTTATGTGAATTAAATATTACAGGGTGTCATTAAAACTCATCATGGCCCACTATCCCGGTAGTACAAAGCAAGTTCATGCGGAATGCACATATACAGTGCCCTTTTGATGTGCATCTCATGCCTCAATCCTAAAACATGTATTTATATAGAAGATATCTGATCTGTGTCAATTTTTAATTTTGGACGACTAAAGTGTGAACAACTCAGATTCACATTTTTCACTCTACACAAACATTAATCTTGTAAAAGTACGATAAATTTTAAATAACGTCATAATAATATCTTTGACTTAAATGAATTAAATAATACAGGGTCTCAGTAAAACATATCTTGCTCCACTATTATGGTGGTACAAAACAAGTTCTTGCGACATGCACAATTATAGTACCCTCTACGAAGTGTATCTCATGCCTCGTTCCTAAAACGTTTATTTATATAGAAGATATCCGATCTGTGTCAGTTTTTAATTTAATGACTGAAGTGTGAACAACTCAGATTCACTTTTTTCACTCAACTCAATCATTCATCTTCTAAAAATACAATTTTTTTACTAACTTTTAAACAATTTCTTTGATTTAAGTGACTTAAATATTACAGGGTCGCATTAAAACATGTCATGCCCCACTAACTTGGTAGTACAGAGCAAGCGCGGGTGGTATGCACAGGTATAGTTTACTTTATGAGCTGTATCACATGCCCCTATCCTAGAAAATGTATTTAAAATAAGGATATCTGATCTGGCTAAAGTTTTATTTTCAACAATTGAAGTTTGAACAACTCAGATTCACAATTTTCAATCTACTCACTCGTTAATCTTGTAAAACTTACCAATTTTTAAAATAACGTCGTAACAATATCTTTGACTTATTTGAGTTAAATAAGACTGGGTCTCATTGAAACATATCTTTTCCCCACTATCTGGGTAGTACAAAGCAAGTTCACACGGTGTGCACATATAAAGCAAACGTATCTTTATATCTGATGTGGCTGAATTTTTAATAACAACAACTGAAGTTTGACCAACTCAAATTCACATTTTTCAACCCAATATTATTTTAATCATTAAAAGTAAAGATATTGTTTCGAAGTTAGCACAAAACTGGTATGCACAGATACATTACACTTTCTCGAGGTGAGTATAACTCACACACCATCACCCATGATTGTTTGAGTACTCCTCATTGAACCCTACCCTTTCTTTCCTTTTCTTGGGCTTGTATGTGGTTGCTTATTGGTCTGATTTCGTTTATGTGCAATGTATGAGTATTATTTTAATTATATGTATAGAACTCCAAATTAAGGCTTGATTTGGGGGTTTTATTTTGGGGTTCACATTTTGGGGTGATATTGTTGCAATGAAAATGTTTAGATCTATTATGAGTTACATATTCTTTGTTATATGTGCAAATATGCATTAAGGCCTTTGGCCCCAGTAAATTGGAAAATGTATTTGAGCTTCGGCTCCTAGAAAAATTTGAGTTTGGTTTCGGCCCTAGAAAATGGCTTCGGTCCCATATACGGCTTTGGCCTCAATTTTGGCTTCGGCCCCAGTTCACCCTAATTAAACAAGATTGGTCTTCGGTCCTTAGAATAATTGGACTTCGGTCCTTAAAATAATTGGACTTCGGTCCCCAGAGTAAAACGTGGGTTTCAACCATTAGAATAAGTGGTGGGATACGTCCCCAAGGAAGACGTTCCTTATAGTCTGAGCTTAGGTCTAGCCTTAGAATTAGTAAAAAGACCCCGTTCTGTCGGGCAATGCAGGTCATGCATAGCATATCTAATTTGAGATGGCTTTTAAATTTCACTTAAATTGAGTGGAGATGTGACATTATGATGTGATATGATTAAAGTAGTTTATGTATGATTGGATGAATTATATGTTGCATCTCATATGCTTGCCTCCCTATACTGTATGATTGCATGGTTATACTCGCTAGGACATTAGTCTCACCCCGTGTTGTGGGGTTCATTTTAGATATGCAGGATTGTCTGGTTGGTTGTTTGGATGGAGGGTTAGAAGCTCTGTGAGTGGATTCTCCCACTTCTAGCTTTTTAGTTTATTTTCTTGAGGATTAAAAATGTATTTGAGTTGTATTATGTTGTATTAGGTTAGAAATTATGTATTCATGAGGAATGTTAATTTGAGCCACTGAGTGACAATTAGATTATGTGATTTGTAATGTATGACTATTTGTATTTGGGCTTATGTAATTGTTGGAGTTACCTAAGCGTTTATGAGTGTGCTTGTACCGATATCAATAAGGCGCGATATGTAGGAACACAGGGAAACACTAGAAGGGGGGTTGAATAGTGTTTCTGAATTTTTTAGAAAGCTTTTCACAAACAGGTGTTAAAAACACAATTTTAGACAGGCTCTTAAAGGACTGTCTGAAGTTTTCAGACGGTCTAAAAATACTGATTTTAAAAGATGTTTTTGTGCCTTTATAAAATATCAGATTAATTACTCTAACCCCTTGATTAGTATAAAAAGAATTAACAAGAGATAAGGGTAAGAAAACTTAGCCAAGGAATTTATCCTGGTTCACTCACTACCACTGTGAGCTACGTCCAGTCCCAATGCCAACTAGCACTTGGATTTTCTTTTAATCTTTCAAGATTACAAGTATTCTTTTACAGACAAGCCTCTTCAGGCTCTACACCCAAGTATTCTTTTGTCAACCAAGCCTCTCCAGGCTCTACAACCAAGTATTCTTTTATCAACCAAGCCTCTCCAGGCTCTATAACCAAGTATTCTTTTATCAACCAACCCTCTCCAGGCTCTATAACCAAGTATTCTTTTATCAACCAAGCCTCTCCAGGCTCTACACAAGGTTTACAAAGAAAGGAGGTTAAGCTTTTAAACTATACGAGTTTGAAGCTCAAACCAATACAATGTACAATAAAATCTGAGGTATGCTCAGGATATACAAATGTGTACAGCGAATTTTATCAGAGAGTTGTTACAGAGTAAAAACTTGCAGCGTGATGTTTCTCTGGGCTTTCTTGTATACTTAATTTTTCTTTTTCGCTTTCTCTCTCTTTTGATGGTCTTCATGGAGGGGTATTTATACCCAAACTTCAATCCGTTGAAATACCACAGTTTAGAGATAGCATTAAATGCTATTTAATCCGTTGTGAGACATGCTTCTGAGAGCTCTGATGTTTCTGACATGGTGCAAGGTTTCTCTTGCCATAAGGCTGCTGCAAATGTTGCTGCAGAGACTGCGTTGTAGAGATTTCCTCAGTGGTGTATGAAATTCAAAAATCACTAGGAAAGGTCTTTGTGTTCCTTGCTATAAACGTGTTTGAAAAGGTACGTGCAGCAGAGGTTCAGAAAAGTCTTCACAAGCTTCAGCAGAGGGTGCCGCGTCATAAGTGAGACTTCAGACAACACTGATACTTCAGACGGGTTGAACTACTTCAGACAGCTTTAACTCTTCAGACGAGTTCTGCTTCTTCAGACAGCTTCAACACTTAGTCTTTTTATGTAGGCTCATAGTGACTCTTGCTGAAATCATAGATGAAATATTAAAGCATGTGTGTATCTATGATAAGAAATTTAAGTCAAATTTGTCAACCATTAAAACTATAGGAATCTAGTTGTCTTAAAACATCATAAACAACCTTATGATATTTTTGAGACTCAACACGATATAGTTTCAGAGATTCGGGAATTTTGTCTCCAACAGACATCATTATTGAGTTAAGAAATTAGGACGTTTCATCGGGTCCTTTAATACTACCGATGACGTTCCCCGGAATCCTAGGTCGGAGACTTGGTTAGGAATTAAAACCTATGATGAGCTCTATCCCCCAAAGTCACCCCAACACATTGTCAAACAGAGAAGGCTCAAAGGGCTTAACAAGGGGGTCTTTCTTCTCATCTGAAAGAGAAAAAGTTAAGAGGGTCAACTAATTAGGACCAGGACGCAGAATGGGATTGGTGACCCCTCCAGTACGCCTAAGGAGGACCATGGGAGTCAAGAAAATGAACACCCCAAGTTAACTCTTGACTCTCTCTGGAGTAACGGGAGAAGCCACAGCAAGACAAAGATAACATGGAGCTTCTTGGTGGGGTCTGGCAAGTGACTCAGGGATTAAGGAAGCATTTACAAGCTCAAACGTCTAGACAAACAGAGACCGGGAAAGACACAGGGTCAACATAGGAATTATAACGCAGATAGGGTTTTCGAATCAGAAATGAACCTTCCATTTACTTCGATCTTGGTGTGCCGTCGACCCTAGGGATAATGTTCTTCCTGGGAGCTAGACGCTCGGGCCTCAACCTTTCTCGTCTTCTTCTTCAGACAGTCCTTCGCTATGTGTCCTGGCTGAGTACAATAGTAACACTTTCCTTCCCCCCATAGACAAAGCCCTCTGTGGTTGTTCCCACACTTCAAGCAGTGCCTCTCCTTTAAGCGGTGCCGAGAGATTCCTCTCCAGGAAAAGGGTCCTGAAGGCCTCCCACGTGATAGGGGTGTCCCAAGCCGCCATCCAGCCTTGAAGGCTCCTCAACCAAAGCTCAACCTCTCCTTTGAGCATCAGGGGTGCAAGACGTGTCCTCTGCTCATTGGAAAACCCTTTAGTGACCAGAATCTCTTTGATCTTCCTAAGCCAGGTAGCTTCTGAGGAGTGGACCGTGCCTCCCTCAAAGATTGGTGGGTGGCACAACCAGAAACCCAAAAACTCGTCCCTCTAGTGGCTCGATACCGGAGCTACAGGGGCTGCCTGACATACGGGTGTGGTGTGACCGCTCTCCCTCAATTGGGCAGAGATCACAATTGTCTGCTGGTTCAGGGTGCGAGTCAACCCTTCGATAGTCGTAATGGAGTCATCCCAGGGGTTCTCCGTAGCCCTACTTCGACCTTGTGTTCCTCTAGTCATAACTCTATACACATTGAATAAAATATGGAGTTGATCAGGCTCTATATTTCACAGAATGCACATAAGATGAGAACTAAATTGAGACAACAGACTCGTCCACAGTCCAATTGGACTGAATTGCTCTGATACCATAATGTAATGTCCTAATTTCTAGATTGAAGAATAATGCCCTTTGGAGACACTATCCTCAAATTCTTGAAATTATTTCACGCCATTACCGATATCTTTGCATTCACAATCATGAATTGCTTAACTAATTCCAATGATTACGTAAGCTCAAACATAGTCAGTCCATACATCACAAATATTCTATTTAGATGCCACTCAGTGGCACAAATTAACATCATCCAGAAATACATGATATCTAACCCAATACAACATAATATAATTCAAACACATATATATCCCTCAAAATAATATAAGTATATTTCTGATCATCAACATAAATTTCTAAGTACAGAAAGGTCTAAAATCAGCAGATACTAAAAATATCAATCATCTCCACGCTCACTGCCCAGGCCTTGGAGGAACCTGTGCATCTAAAAGATAACCACAAAACATGTGGTGAGACTAGAGTCTCAGTGAGTAATGCACGCAGCAGGCAGTGTAAGCAAGTAAATGCAATACAACAAGCACAAGTTACTATATAAACATAAGTTCTACCATATGGAATCTCTAGAAACATTTCTAATAATTTCCATGAGCTGTATTTCCCGACAGAACGGGGTCTTACCTCTATCTCTGGGGCTAGACCTGAGCTTAGACTACAAGGAACGTCTCCCTTGGGGTTACTACCCTCCAAATTACTCTGGAGACCGAAGTCCAAGTTTTACTCTAGGGACCGAAGTCCATTATCTCTTTCTTAATCTTTGGGGGCTAAAGCCCAAGTGTCTTATTCATTCTCATTATAAGCATAACATAAACTATGGTATTTATGAACATTAAAATTAGGCTCATAACAAAGTAAAAGCACCAAAATAAAACCCTAATTAAGATATCTAAACGTACATCCATTAAAATTTCTCACACATTAAACATAAAGAAAATCAATCACATAAACATCCACATACATGCTCTAGAAAAGGGAAGAAAAGAGGTAGGGTTCATTGGAGAGAAAATACACAAGATTGAGTGAGAGTGTGTGAGCTTTACTTGTTAAGTCTAAAAAATATCATTAAGTATTTAATAATGATTGAGTCTCATTTTCCTAAGTTTTAATGAGTAACAAATTATGTTAAAGCTACTTTTGCAAGAAGTGCATATACTTTTAATGTGTTTTTATGTTTCAGCAAGATGGCCATCTGAAGGGATCTAAGAAGAAGGATCATCTGAAGTGGTTGGTTCGTCTGAAGCATGGAATCATCTGAAGACTAGAAGACCTTATGAAGACGTGTGATGTGGCAGTTCGTCTGAGATCAGAAACCATCTGAAGAGTGAAGCCCTATGAAGATCTCTGATAAAGACTCAAGTTTGTTCAACGCCTTCTGAAACAAGTCTTTGGTCTAACTGTTTTTAGGCAAGCTGCTTAGAGACATTCCTGCACATTTGAAATTCATGCATTAGAAAGGAAATGTCTGCAACGCGGTCTTTGCAGAACACAAAACAGAGACACGCTGCACCATCTACCTTGTACTCTGTCAGAAGCTATTAGAAACCGTGTCACAGCGGGATTAATAGCATTAAATGCTATCTCTCAGCGGTGATCTCAACGGACTTCATCTCAAGAAAGTATAAATAGCTTCATGCACGTTATTGCAAAGCATAGAAAAACCTAAGAAAGAAAGAGCCAACACGCTGCTAGTTTTACGCTGTAAAATATACTCTGATTCATTCATTCTTGTACAACAACTTCCATATCCTAAGTCTTACTCAGATTATTTGTACATCTTTCAGTTTAAGCTCTGAACTGTGTATTTCTTCAGCTTGAACAAATTTCTTTCATTCTTAAAGACTTGGGTGTTGAGCCTGGAGAGGCTTGTTTGTTAAACAATACTTGGTTGTGAGCCTGAAAAGGCTTGTTGGGAAAGAATACTTGTTATTGTAGAGCATGAAGAGGTTTGACAGAAAAGAATACTTGTAATCTTCAGAAGATTAAGTGAAAATCCAGTAGTTGTGTTTTGCTCTGGGACTGAACGTAGCTCACTGAGGTTGTGAGTGAACCAGGATAAATCTATGGCTAAGTTCTCTCTTCTCTAAACTCTTTAAATTCAGTTTAAAGCTAACAAGAGGGGATTTAAAGTGTTAGATATAAAAACTTTTAACAAAAACTCAGTTTTTAGTAAAACAAGTTTTTCAGTCTAAAGCTGCTTCCGACGAAATGTTAATCTTCAGATTATCATTCGTCTTCTGAAAGCTTTTATCAAAACTTATTGTTTGCGAAAAGGTTTCCAAAAACGTTAAAGTTTTATTGAAACACTATTCAACCCCCTTCTAGTGTTTCCCTGTTTGTTTCTACAGTTGGTATTAGAGCTCAGCCTCGAGTTGAGCATCTAACAAGTGTAGAGGATAAAGATCCAGATGGAAACCTCTACAAGAACCAGGTAATATATCAAAGAAGGAGCCTCAATCACTAGGCCTCTAACCTTCCACGGAGTGGACTACCATTACTGGAGAGATCGTATGAAGTTGTTGATTGAGAGCAATAACATAGATCTTTGGGATGTTGTCACTGATGGTGACTATATTCCTATGCATGGTTGACTGCCCATACCTAAGTCTGAATGGACTACGGAGCAGAAGACTCGTGTTTAGCTAAATGCCAAGGCCAAACACTATTTGATTTGTTCTCTTAACAAATCTGAATGTGAGAAGGTTCACGGATGCACATCTGCCAAGGAGATCTGGGACACATTAGAATCAGCCCATTAAGGGACTGAGAATGTTAAACAGTCCAAGATCAGCATGCTTGTTCATCAATATGAGATGTTCAAGATGCATGAGTCTGAAACCACTGACCAAATGTATGGAAGGTTTCAGACGACAACCAATGGACTAAGTTCTTTAGGGAGAACCTACGAATCTGGAGATAATAATCGAGAGATTCTAAGGAGTCTACCCAAGACCTGGAGACCCAAAGTTACTGCCATTCAAGAGGCAAAAGACCTCAATTCTCTAAGAATGGAGGAACTATTAGGCTCTCTAAAGGTCCATGAGTTAGAACTTGGTGAGGATGAATCCAAAAAGAAATTGTTGGCATTGAACACCAAGGTTAGACAGCTTAGGCATGGTAGCATGAAAGCCATGCAAGTTGAAGAGACTTCAGACGGTGATGAAGAGTTTGAAGCCAGTTCAGAGGGAGATGAAGACCTTGCCCTTCTAAGTAGAAAAATAAAGAGAATGCTTCATAAGAAAGGGAAGTTCAGAAAACATCAAGCCTCTAGATTCAGACAAGGTAAGTCCAATAAAGATTCTTTTTCTACTGTTAAAATTACTTGTTTTGAATGCAAGCAACCAGAACACATGAAAGATGACTGCCCCAAGCTCAAGAAACCTTCCTTCCAGAAGAAGAAGTTTTTTAAGAAGAAGAAAGGGATAATGGCTACTTGGGAAGATCTTGATGAGTCAACCTCAAAAGAAGATGAGGATGCTTCAGAAGAAGCAAATCTATTCCTAATGGCTGGCCTTCCATCATCTGTCAGCTCAGAATCCGAGGTAATCCCTCAAACTCTTAAGGATCAGTATGATGATATAGTTGAAAGTTCCAAGGAACTTTTCAATGAGTATAAGGAGCTCTCAAGAGTAGTTATAGAAGTCAGCAATAGGACTGAGATTTTAGCAAAGGAAAATCTTATACTTAAAGAAAAGCTCTTGCAAGAAGAAACTAGTAGTTCCAATGATCTTTCTAAGGAGAATAAAAAACTTCAAAGAAAGATTGAGGAACTGACTAAGGACCTAGCTAGATTTGTCAAAGGAACTGATAATCTTAACAGATTATTAGGAACTCAAAGACACTCGATAAAAGTGGCTCAGGCTTCTAAGATTATACATCATCTGAACCTTCAGTTTTAATATTTCCTGTTAAAGGTAAGAGAAAAGGTAACGGGTGTACCCATTGTGGCAAACCTGGGCACAATGTGTCACAGTGTAAGCACAAGAGGAAATCAAAGCCCAAGGCTAACAAGAAAGGACCCAAGAAAATATGGGTATCTAAGCTTTTGATTATTCCTGTTGCAGATGTCATTAATAGGATAAAGGAGACCCCTCAAATGGTACCTGGACGGTGGATGCTTGCGTCACATGACGGGAGAAAGGTCTTTGTTCCAAAACCTTAGACCAAAGGATGGAGGAGTGGTCACCTTTGGAGGAAACCAACAAGGGAAGATCACTGGCATTGGGACTGTAGGTATATCTTCTCAATCCCTCATTAAAAATGTTCTATTGGTTGAAGGGTTGCAACATAACCTTCTGAGCATAAGTCAATTATTTGACAGTGGATATGTTGTATCTTTCATGAAAGAAGGATGTATAGTCAAGGACATCTCAGATCAAACTCTCTTTTCAACTAAGAGACACAGTAATGTGTACAAAATTGATCTAGAGGAACTTGCAAGTCAGAATGTGAAATGTTTTCTTTCAGTAGAAGATGGACAACAGATTTGGCGTCAGAAACTTGGGCATGCCAGTGTTCGAAATCTGGCAAGCGTACCAAAATCCCAGCAGTATTATAGTAAGTAAGAGTATTGTATCCACAGGGAACGATTCAATTTATAAAGATTAGTGGTCACAACTATCAAGTAAGAGCGTATGTTTGTTGATTGTTGAGTAATTGCGAAATTAAGTAAAAATAGAAAATAAATTGAGATAGGTAGAAATAATTACTTGGACTAGAATTGAACTTCGTTTCATTGCACCCCTTTCGTATGTGAACTCTAATAATATTCATGAATCTATAATTATGATACCTTAGCCAAACTATGTTATTTTACCCTGGTTTCCACAGTTATAAAATACTCAGAAATAATTCATGCAGGTTCTCCCAAGAAACAAATTGCCCCGAATTTAATGATCTGTTTTCCGTTTGTTAACACTATCAATTCGCCCTGGTGTCCACAGTGACTACTATGAGTATTTTTACCAATCAAAGTTCAAGTTTCCTATGTCTAGGCTCCCCCAAACTCGCTATTGATTTTATAGAACCACCTCTCGAATGCACCCCATAAAACCAACCTATAACTCTGGCACACAGGCGGAAACTAAGCATTAAGCACAGAATAAAAATACCGATATCATAAAAATAGGGATTCATAAATAGTAAAGAGAAGTCACATACAATCAGGGATTGAATCAACTATATTCAATCCTATCGGAGAGTTTAGCTACGCATGGTAGCCATTACAAACCAACGGAGAAACTGTCACAGTTTTCTCCAGCCCTAGCTTTTACTCCGCCATCTCCCTTGGGTCTCCGGGACTTGTTCTGATCTGTGCAAAAGGTTCCTTTAAATAAGAGTTTTAAAGCCATATGAAATCTGGAAGGAATGTGATTTGAAATCCTTTGAAAAACTGATCCCGTATTCCTGCGCTTCAACCTGCGCTCAGCGCAGATGAAGCGCAGGAAACAGAGAGCTAATTAAATGTTGCGCTCCACTGGCGCTCAGCGCAGGTGGAGCGTATTTCTCGTTCCAGCCTTCCTGATTTCCTCCTTTTTCAGCTTGATCTCTTCCTGATCTTATCCTTGTTTGCTTTGCTTTCCTTATTTCCCTCTATTTAGCTTGATATTTTGCTGATTTGATCTTCAAATTCAAATTGAGAAAGTTATCTTCAGAATCCTTGTTTAAATGACTGCTGATTTTATCTTGATTTGTTGCCATTTAGAATCTCATCTGCAGATTTTCTCTTCAAATAGATGCTATCTTGTTTCTCCGTTTAAAACTTTCCCTTTTATCTGCAAAATCAACAGATTTTCTATTAAAATAGCATCAAATTCAAATTTGAATTAAATAATGACAAAATATGCAATTATTACTAAAAAGAGGTAATTTGGGGAATAAATTTATTATTTTACCCTTGATAAGTGCGGTAATTATACAAGAATTTATCATATATTTTGCACTTATCGACCAGCTTGAGATTGATCTCAAAGCTAACAAAACATAACCTTGTTAAAGGCTTACCCAAGCTTTCATTCAAATATGATATTTTGTGTGAAAATTGTCTGACGGGAAAGCAAACAATAAGCTATTTTAAGAGCAAGAATGTTGGGTCTACTTGCAGACCTTTAGAACTGCTTCACATTGACTTGTTTGGACCAACTAGAACAGAAAGTCTTAATGGAAATAAATATGGTTTGGTCATTGTGGATGACTATACTATATTCACATGGGTGATATTCCTCATAAGCAAGGATGAGACTTGTGAGAATTTCACAAAATTCTGTAAGAAAATGCAGAATGAAAAAGGATTTTGCATATCTGCCATTAGAAGTGATCATGGTGGAGAGTTTGAAAACTCAAGCTTCAGAATGTTCTGTGATGAGAATGGGATCTCTCACAATTTCTCTGTGGCTAGAACACCTCAGCAAAATGGGGTTGTTGAGAGAAAGAACAGAAGCTTGCAGGTGATGGGGAAGAACCATGCTCATTTTAGGCAACTTACCAAGATCCTTCTGAGCAGAAGCTGTTCACACAGCCTGTTATATTGAAAACAGAATATTGGTAAGACCAATTCTAAAAAAGACTCCATATGAATTGTGGAGAGGAAGAAAGCCCAACATTTCTTATTTTCATATCTTTGGATGTGAGAGTTTTATACTCAACACTAAAGATACTTTGGGAAATTTTGATCCAAAGTCAGACAAAGGATTTTTCCTTGGATATTCTGAAACATCAAAGGCTTATAGAGTTTACAACTCTAGAACCTTAACAGTTAAAGAATCTATTCATGTAAATTTCAATGACCTGAAAGAAACTGATCGGGAACTATCAGATCTTGAAGAAGAATTCGCAGGTATGGAGCTGAATCCTTCATCTAAAAGGAAAGATGTCAAAGATGAAGAACCCTCTGAAGGATCTTCTGAAGGTGCATCTGAACAACCTTATGGTCAACCTTCTGAAGCTAGACCTCTTTTGACAGAGAATATTAAGTCTCAGACAGAGAATGTATTCCCTCACAGAAGTGAATGGAGATACAGATCTGATCTCCCCAGGGAGAAAATCATTGGTGATACCTCAGAGGGTGTAAGAACAAGATCCAGATTTAGAGATATGAATAATCTTGCCTTATTTTCTGAGATTGAACCAAAGAACATTGATGAAGCTCTGTATGATGAAGGGTGTATCCTAGCTATGCAAGAATAGCTAAAACAATTTGCTAGGAGTGATGTCTGGACCCTTGTTCCTAAACCCCATGGGAAAACAATTATTGGAACCAAATGGGTGTTCAGAAACAAGCTTTCTGAAGTAGGAAAAGTGATAAAAAATAAAGCCAGATTAGTTTCTCAAGGCTACAATTAGCAAGAGGGTATTGATTTCACTGAAACATTTGCTCCTGTAGCTAGGCTTTATGCTACTAGGATTTTACTTTCTTATGCATCCAATAATGGCATCATATTATATCAAATGGATGTTAAGAGTGCATTTCTTAATGGATTCATTGAGGAAGAAGTATTTGTTAGACAACCCCATGATTTTGAAGGTTCTACTTTTCCTGAACATGTTTTTAAACTTAAAAAAGGCTCTGTATGGTCTTAAACAAGCTCCAAGGGCTTGGTATGACAGATTGAGCAATTTTCTCCTTAAAAATGGTTTTGAAAGAGGAAAAGTAGATACAACTCTTTTCAGAAAAATGTCTAACAAAGACTTCATTCTTGTCCAGATATATGTTGGTGACATTATTTTTGGCTCCACAAATTCTTATGCAAAGAGTTTACAAAGCTTATGCAATCAGAATTTGAAATGAGTATGATGGGTGAATTAAAATTCTTTTTGGGACTTTAGATTAAGCAAGAATCTGATTGTGTATGGATCCATCAAGAGAATATACAAAAGAAATGCTTAAAAAGTTCAAAATGAATGATTGTAAACCTATGTCAACTCATATGCATCCTTCTGCCATCTTAAGTAAAGATGAAGGAGAAGAATTTGTTGATCAAACTCTGTGTAGAGGAATGATTGGTTCACTATTGTATCTTACAGCAAGCAGGCCTGACATTATATTCAGTGTTTGTCTCTGTGCAAGATTTCAATCTGATCCAAGGATTACTCATTAGAAAGCTGTAAAAAGAATTTTCAGATATTTAAATGGTACTACTAATCTTGGTCTGTGCTATAAGAAGAGTAAGGATTGCAGGTTGGTAGGATACTGTGATGCAAATTTTTGCTGGAGATAGAGTAGAAAGAAAGTCAACCAGTGGAGGTTGTCACTTTATTGGTGATAACATGATAAGCTGGTCCAGCAAAAGGCAAAGAACAATTGCACTCTCAACTTCTGAAGCTGAGTACATTGTTGCTGCCAGTTGTTGTTTGCAACTGCTTTGGGTAAAGTATCAGTTAGAAGATTTTAATATTGCATTATCTTCTATACCTGTTATGTGTGATAATACAAGTGCCATTAATTTGTCTAAAAACCCAATCCAACATTCTAGGGCAAAGCATATAGAAATCAAACATCATTTCATTAGAGACTACGTTCAGAAAGGTGTTTTTGATATTAAGTTCATTGATATAAGCATCAATAGGCAGATATATTAACAAAACCCCTTGCTGAAGATAGATTTAAGTTCATAAGGGATAATCTAAACATTCTTGCATTTGTCTGAAAAGTAATAATGCTTGTTTGTCTGAACCAATGCTTTATCTGAAATATATGCTTCATCTGAATAGTATGCATCTGAATTATATGGTATATTCTGAATATGTGCTCAATCTGAACTGAGCATTATCTGAAAGGCCACCTTCTGAGTGACGTGGCAATCTGAGGCAGTTGATTCTCCCACTTCCCAAAACTCTCATCACAATGCACGATTATCAATGTCTGCGCAGCCAGTAACTGCCATCATTACTGCTCATTTGATGGCTATTTAAGGAAGGTTAAAGAGCCAATGCAAGTTTATGCTCTCTCTCATCCAACTCTCAGCATTCCTTGCCCTCGAAGAGTCTTTGTGTTCTCTCTGTGTTCAAGTTCTCTTCCTTCAACCTCAAGCTTTCATCCATGGAACCCAAGAAGTTAGCAAGTGGTCGATCATTCCCAGCAGGTGATAAGTGCAAATTATATGATATATACTTGTATTTCTACTACACTTATCAAGGTTAAAATAGTATTTTATGCCCCAAAATAATCCCTTTTTAGTAATAATTGTGTTTATTTGATGTGAATTTGAATTTGATGCTATTTTAATAGAAAATCTATCAATTTTACAGATTTATGAGAAAGATTTGAATGAGGAAAGAAGATAGCATCATTTGAGGATAGGATCGGCAGATTTGAAGTTTAAATGAGAACAAATAAAGATGAGATCAGCTGCCATTTAAACAAGGATTCTGCGGATAACTTCCTAATTTAAATTCAAAGGCAATATAAATACAGAATCAGATCAAAAAGAGGGAAACAAGGAAAGCCAAACAAACAAGGACAAGATCAAAAAGAGATCAAGTTAAAAAGAAGAACACTTGGAGAATATGGATACTTTTCCAACAGACCGATTTATGGTAACTTCTCTACCTACAACAATTATTCTAACAATTTTTCACAGGATTGTGGAAGTTACCAGAATCAAAATTTTGGGTGGCAACAAGATGTTTTTTCGTTGCATAAGCAAACTTCTGTAGATGAACTCAGGGCACAGAATAAGAGTCTAAGGTAGCAATTAGAAGCACTCAACAAGAAGCTAGCTAACTTTTCTCAGCCACCGCAGACAGTTCACTCTTATCCTGGCCAGTTACCACAATTAATTTGTGACTTTTGCGGAAGTAACCATCTCAATGGTTACTGCTCTTATCCAGGCATTCAAGAAGAGCAAGTTACTTACATGGGCAACCAAGAAAGACCAGGCAACTTCTCCAACAGCAACAACTTTGCAAGCAATTCACAAGGATGGAGAAATGGCCAGAATCAAGATTGTAGGTGGCAGCAAGATAACGTTTCATTCCAAGTGCAACCTTCTTTCCAACAGCAACAAAGCTACTCTTCAGTTCAACCATGGAATTTAGATGGGGAAGATCTTATTGAAAAAAGTTGCAAGAATTGGTACGATTTCAGAAGGCTTGTGAAGACGCAGGACTATCTACTGACCCCATACTAGCTGAGATAATAGAAAATATGACCAAATACCAGTCAGAACGAATCTCAACGAAGGCTCAACCCAACCCCAAAGAACTGGGTGACAACATTGTTCAACGGATAAGGGAAGAAACCAATGACAATTTGAATGATGAAGAAGAGAAAGCTGGAAAAGAGGAACCTGAAGAAGCAAAAGGAAAAGAAAAAGAAGAGGAAGAAGAAGAAGGTGCAGCAGAAGTAGAAGAAGAAATAGGAGAGGATGAAACAGAAAAGATTGTTCTTAAAGAAGAGATTAACAGTGAACAAGGAGATAGTGAGTCAAAGCCCGAGGAAGGAAGGGAAGTGGTACCAAGACCAAATACCTTGCCTTATCCAACCAGCTCTCCAAAGGAAGATCAAGAAAGGCATGGTGCAAGTGTTAAACCTTCCAGACCTCACAAAAGAAAGGCCTGTGAATACACTGACCTGACCAGAGCAAAGAGAGAAAGAATCAGGCCAAGAAAATCAAACTCAAAGCCTAGAGCCAAATTGAAGACAAAGTGGTCAAGTGTGTTTCATATCAAAGACCCCTGTGAAGCAAAGAAATTGAGAACAATCAGCTGTGAATCATCTAAGCTTCAGGAAAAGAAGACTCATACACATAAAAGCAAGATAATAAAGAAAAGAAAATTCAAGCCAAGGGAGTCAGAGGCATGGTCTAATTCCAGAAAGAAGCCCAAATGGTTAAAGTCATTTCACACTATAGATTGTTCCAAGGCAAGATTATGAGGAGACCTATTGGCCAAAGAAAGGAAAGGTGCAGCACACCAGCTCACCAAAAGATTCCAGTTTCAACCGCCTTTAGAGAACAGGCGTCGAGCTAGAAGACGTTAAACAAGCGCTTCCTGGGAGGCAACCCAGAGATTTTTAAGTTTTTAATTATTTTCAGTTTTCTTTTGTTTTTGTTTGTTAATTAGGATTTTCCATTTTTTTTAGGATTTAGGAAATTTTCAAAATTGATTGGAATGAGTTTGTGGAAAAATAAATTTTTAAACAGTTGGAAGTAGCATAAAACTTGACTTAAAATTGCAAAATTTCATTCTGTTTTCTGCGCTTCACCTGTGCTGAGCGCAGGCAAAGCGCAGAAATGCAATTTTAGTTACTGTTTTCTGCGCTTCACCTACGCTTAGCGCAGGTGAAGCACATCGGTACGAAATTTCAAAAATACCCTATTTTCAACCGTACCGTCTCTCTATTTCCTAAGCTCTTCTTTTCATTTTTTCCACTCACAAACCTCCACCAATTTTGATTCTTTCAAATTATGTTTTAGTTTTAACCATTTGAATCTTCATGTACTCTATTTCTATGATTTGAACTTTAGGATAGCAACCTTAGGATTGTGAATGTGTATACTGTTGATAATTTCTATCTTGAATATGATTTTGGTTGTGTGGAACATGAAGAACAATTTGTTTGATTGAAATGCTCTTTGTTTTGTGAGTTATTGAATTTGAAAGTGTTATGCTCTGTTTCTTTAAAAAAATTTGAACTTTCACTTTCCATGGATTGATTGAATGCTTGCAAAACAAATGAGTATATTTTGTTTTTAGGAAGCCATTACCAAATGTAATGAAATATTGTTGTGAAGAGATTAATTCTTTTGAAAAGCATTTTAAATTATGCATGTAATTTGGTTAATGATAGACTTCCATGTTCTTCATGAATTGGCGTTTTCAATAAGGCATCATTGAAATAAAAATTTTTTAGCAACTAATTGTTGTTATTTGACTTTTCAGATGGCTGGGATCAAATACACTGCTGACCTTTCTCGTGTCTCTAGGTCACGAAGAAAAGGCATGGGGAAGAGTGCCAGAGATGAATTCCACTATGATCCCATGAGATTCAAGAGTGCCAAGGCTGCACTTCCCACCTTCAGAAGCATGTGTAACAGACCCATACCCATGCATGTTGCTTGAAGAGATCCAGATATTCTTGCAGTGGCCTGGGGACAGGCCTATTCATCGAGGGGGAGGTGGAGGAGCATGACAAGGACTTACAGGATACAGAGGATGAAGATTGATACTGGTGTTTTTCTTTCTTTTCATTATTTTATTTTTTTAGGATTATTTTTTTTAGTTAATTAGGATTTTTGTTTTATTTTTCATTTTTTATTAGGATTTTAGGAAAAAGGGATTTAAGGAATTAATTTAAAAATCTCAAAGCTCGGCAGTCTAACTAACCAAATTAGGAAAGAAATAGAAATTTTGTGATTGAATCCATAATCAGTTAGGATTAGGATACTATGCAGGAAAATATATCAGGATAGTTAATTAATTTCAATAAGTAATTTCATCAAGGAAGTTAGCCAAAAAGCCGGTGAGTTGTGAGACCAAACACTTGATATGAGAGTTTTCATCGTTGCTTGTCAACTGCTATTGCTTGAGTTTTTGGATTTTATTTTGCACTTGCAAAATATGGAAGTGTTAAAGGCAAACTTTTGTGGTTTAATTATTTGCTCAGTGTCAAAAAGCCAACCCTTGAAAAATTTTTCCAATTATTTTTGGTAACCCATTTGAGCTTTATTGTTTCTTTTCTTGTGCACCCCAGCCAAAATTAATGTCTATTTCTTGTCCCTTACACACTTGGTATAGAGAGCAAAGATGAAATTTAATGAAATGGGAGAAATTGGTTAGTTACTTGAAAGTGAAGAAATACAAAGAGCAGGCACAACAAAGCAAAAAAGAAGATCACTCCCTCAAAAATCAAAAAGAAAAAGTGAATAAAAGTGAATAAGTTGGGGGGGAGTGAATCATCAAACAAAGTAATTAAGAGGCCAGCTGAATAGTTCAAATCAAGAATGAAATGGAAGAATGGAGAGAAGTTACATGTCAAGAAAAATTTAAAGATGCTCTCTATTCTAAGTGTTCTCTTTGCATATCCAGAAAAACCATGATTTCTTGATAGCTCAGCCTCATTACAACCATGAAAAGACCTTTTGATCCATAATCTTCCATGAGCATGTTTAGAAACCAGAAACGACTATCAATTTTAGTTGTTCAACTACTGTGAAAAATTGAGGGAAACACTTACCCGTGAGCATGAGAGAATTCCTTGATTTATCACTTATTTATCACCAGTTGTTCAACTGCCTAGCAAGAGGTGATGAAATTATTTCCTTATTTTTGGAGAATGCTAACAGGGGGATTGAATCCATTTTGATTGCAAAAGGTTTTCTTGCTTGAGGACAAGCAAGAAGCTAAGTTGGGGGGTATTTGATAAGTGTAAATTATATGATATATTCTTGTATTTTTACAACACTTATCAAGATTAAAATAATAATTTATGCCCAAAATAATCCCATTTTAGTAATAATTGTAATAATTGTGTTTATTTGATGTGAATTTGAATTTGATGCTAATTTAATAGAAAATCTGTCAATTTTACAGATTGGTGAGAAAGATTTGAATGAGGAAAGAAGATAGCGTCATTTGAAGATAGGATCTGCAGATTTGAAGTTTAAATGAGAACAAATAAAGATGAGATCAGCTGCCATTAAACAAGGATTCTATGGATAACTTCCCAATTTAAATTCAAAGGCAAGAAAAATACAGAATCAGATCAAAAAGAGGGAAACAAGGAAAGCCAAGCAAACAAGGATAAGATCAGGAAGAGATCAAGTTAAAAAGAGAGAGAATCAAGTGAAGCTGGATCGAGAAATACGCTTCACCTGCGCTGAGCGAAGGTGAAGCGCAACTATCAGGATTTTGCTCTTTGGATCCTACGCTTCAAACACGCTGAGCGCAGGTGAAGCACAGGAACGCGGATTTGATTTTAGATCTGTTTTCAAAACAGATTCCTTCCAGATTTCAGACAACCTTCCTTCATCTATAAATAGGACCTTTTGCAAAGATCTAAGAGAGCTTTTAAAGAGACGGTAGAGCAGAAGCAAGGGCTGGAGAAAGTGACAGTTTCTCCGTTGGTTTGTAATGGCTACCATGCGTAGCTAAACTCTCCAATAGGGTTGAATGTAGTTGACTCAATCCCCGATTGTATGTGAATTCTCTTTGATATTTATGGATCCCTATTTTTATAATATCGGTCTTTTTATTCTGTGCTTAATGCTTAGCTTCCGCCTGTGTGCCGGATTTATAGGTTGGTTTTATGGGGCACATTCGGAAGGTGGTTCTATAAAATCAATAGCGAGTTTGGGGGAACCTAGGAATAGGAAACTTGAATTATGATTGGGTAAAAACGCTCATAGTAGTCACTGTGGAAACCAGGGCGAATTGATAGCGTAAACAAATAGATCTTTAATCCAGGGTAATTTATCACTATGGGAACCAGGGTAGATTATTTCTGAGTATTTCATATTTGTGGGAACCTTTGTGAAATAACTTTAATTTGTGCTAAGATGTTATAATTGCATATTCATAAATATTATTGGGTTTCACATATGAAAGGGGTGTGATGAGACGAAGTTCAATCCTAGTCTAAGTAATTGTCTCTACCTATCTCATTTAAGTTCAATTTTATTATTTTTATTCTCTACAACCAACAATTATACGCTCTTACTTGATAGTTGTGATCACTGATCTTTATAAATTGAACTGTTCCCTGTGGATACGATACTCTTACTTACTATTATATTGTTGGAATTTTGGTGCACTTGCCAGAATCTCATCAGCAGGGGAGTAGACCTTGACATTCTAAGAGAAGGTGGTGCTGATCTCATTGACACCATTGAAATTGCTGGATGGACTCCATTTTTCAGTGCCCTAAACTGTTCATGGCATGAGCAGAGCGTTATAGATTTCTGGAAGACTGTAGCTATATCAAGTGCTGATGGGAAGTACACCTCTATTCATGCCAAAGTATTGGGTGTGAATGTGTTCGTTCATGCTGACATTATTGCAACTGTCACTGGAGTGAAATCAGAAGGGAAAATGTTCGTTCCTGAGTGGAAACATCACCATGGTGGCCCCAGGAAGTTCACTAGAATACTGTATGGCATAGAGGACCCAAGTGACTTAAGGTCTTCTCTTATGCATCCTAAAGCTAGGATTTTGCACGCCAAAGATCATCCTGTACAACATTCTCATCACCAAAATCTTGCTTCACTTCAAGGTTCCCATTGAGAGATTATTTGACCATAAAGGTCTTGTATTCTTCTCACTGGTGAACATCCAGAAGATGGGTATTACTGTGAAGAAACCCTCTCCTGAGCGCACACTCATGGATACTACTGTTAAAGACAAAGTTGTTGTTTCTGAGCGTAGCACTTTGGAGATTTTAGAGAAGGAGCTTCGTGGAGATGCTCATGGAAGTGAATTTGTTCCTTCTCAAGATACTCCTACAAAAATCATCAAGAGGCAGAGATTTAAACCAGTTCAGAAGATTACAGATTCAGAACCTATTCAGAAAGAAACTCCTGCTGAAGAAACTCTTGTCAAACGATCTGAAGGGACTATACAACTCAGACAGTCTAAACCTGCTCAGAAGGTCCCTCCAGGGCCAACTAAGATTGTGGGTCAGACCCATGTGGATAAAGTTGTTCTTGATACCGAGCCTACTTTTGTTCCAGAAGGACAGGCTATTGTATCAGATCAACATAGTTCTGCTACTGTAGTTCTTGAGATAGAATCTGATGATTCTGAAAGAACTATAAATGTTATACCTTTGGCTGCAAGCCATCCTGACCCCGTGCTACAACAAGTGGCTGCTATTGCCACAGCTTTTGAAGAAGAAGAAGAAGCTCAGAAAATCAAGGAACAAGAAGCACAAGATCATGCGCTTGTTAGTGCTACACAAAAAGCCATTCTAGAAGATGAGAGGATGGAACAAGCCTCCTCAAGATTGAAAAGAAGAAGAGCCAGTGCCAAATCCAGAAGAGTTAAAAGGAGAATATTGTTATCTCATGTGCCTCAAGCACCTCAAATTGTAACAAGGAGCAAATCTGTCCAGCAAGAGGAAGCAATCAAGTTTCAGCAAGCTGGTAAACTTGAGAGGAAAAAGAAGCTGAAAAAGCTTAAGAAAAACAAACAATAGAAAGAAACTGCAACTGCTAATCCCTCTTAGTAAGTATCTACATCTCAAACAAGACACAAGGTTGTGTTTGAAAATGTCACTCCTTCAGAGGATGACAAGACTCCTTCACCTAAACCTTCTGCATCTGCCTCTACTATACCTCATCATTCTGCATCTCATTCATCAGCTTCATCTGATTTCTCTAAAGTAGATATTGAAGAAGAAGACTCAGAAGCTGTTGGGTGTGTGTGGATTGGGAGCAATCTTCCCAAGGCTCTGTTGCTGAAGGAAAATCCAAGGGATCTCACCAGGGCTCCTATATATGACTTATCTCTTCCATTCCTGAATGATGCTCAGATGATGTTTGCTACTGAAGTTCCCCACATGTTCTATAATGTTCCTATAGAAGAGATGCCTAGAGTGCCCAAGTTCCCTAACCTGTATGAGGAGATGTTGTTTTTCAAAGTTGCACCACCTCTTGCAACTCACTCAGGTCTAATTCTTGAATCCTATGAGGAAGCTGGACAGAGGTAGTGGACAAGTGGAAGCCACTTGATCCTTTCACTCAAGATCAATATAAGCTATCTTCTGATGACTGGACTACTGTAAGGCTATTGTATTTAGAAGATGAACTCTTTGATCAACACATTTTAAGAGCCTCAGGATGTAGATATTTCAAGCCTCAATTTCCCATCTCTATGAAGATGTCTACTACAATTCTGGTGCATCTTGACAAGATCATTCCTAGATGTCCTTATGCTGAAATTCTCTTTGAATTCTTATTATTTCAGTGCCTATTTTTTTTATAAAGTTTAATACTTCATTATGGCTCTGATATTACTCTTGCATACGTATTTAATTCTAAGTTGATTAACACTGATTATCATGCTCTTAGTTGCGTATATGCTTGTATTGCTCTGAATATTCTAAGTATTATTGCACTAACCGTATACTCTGATACACATTTATTTCGCCCTGAACGATTAGTTATTGCTCTAATACTTCATAATTATGATCCGTTATCCCTTTTTATTGATGACAAAAGAGGGAGTACAAACTAACAAAATCTGAAGTTAAGTGTTTTTCAGAACAAGGAAAATCATATTCAGGGGGAGCACTAAGATTATCTGATTAAGGGGGAGAATACTCTAACTCTTATTCTTTCATAACCTCTTTCAAATTTTATAAGTTTAACCAATTTGTCATCAATAAAAAGTGGGAGAATTTTGAGTCTCAAAAATATCATTAAGTATTTAACAATGATTGAGTCTCATTTCCCAAGTTTTAATGAGTAACAAATTATGTTAAAGCTACTTTTGCAAGAAGTGCCTATACTTTTAATGTGTTTTTATGTTTCAGCAAGATGACCATCTGAAGGGATCTACTGTCTGAAGAAGTAGAATCATCTGGAGTGGTTGGTTCGTCTGAAGCATGGAATTATCTGAAGACTAGAAGACCTTTTGAAGACACGTGACGTGGCAGTTCGTCTGAGATCAGAAACCATCTAAAGAGTGAAGCCCTCTGAAGATCTCTGATAAAGTCTCAAGTCTGTTCAACGCCTTCTGAAACAAGTCTTTGATCTAACTGTTTTTAGGCAAGCTGCTCAGAGACTTTCCTGCACATTTGAAATTCATGCATCAGAAAGGAAATGTCTGCAACACGGTCTTTGCAGTGCACAAAACAGAGACACGCTGCACCATCTACCTTGTACTCTGCCAGAAGCTATCAGAAACTGTGTCACAACGGGATTATTAGCAATAAATGCTATCTCTCAGCGGTGATCTCAACGGACTTCATCTCAAGAAAGTATAAATAGGTTCATGCACGTCGTTGCAAAGCAGAGAACAACCTAAGAAAGAAAGAGCCAACATGCCGCTAGTTTTACGTTGTAAAACATACTCTGATTCATTCATTCTTGTACAATAACTTCCAAATCCTCAGCCTTACTCAGATTATTTGTACATCTTTCAGTTTAAGATCTGAACTGTGTAGTTCTTCAGCTTGAACAAATTTCTTTCATTCTTAAATACTTGGGTGTTGAGCCTGAAGAGGCTTGTTTATTAAACAATACTTGGTTGTGAGCTTGAAGAGGCTTGTTGGGAAAGAATACTTGTTGTTGTAGAGCCTGAAGAGGCTTGACAGAAAAGAATACTTGTAATCTTCAGAATATTAAGTGAAAATCCAGTAGTTGTGTTTTGCTCTGGGACTGGACGTAGCTTACTGAGGTTGTGACTGAACCAGGATAAATCTCTGGCTAAGTTCTCTCTTCTCTAAACTCTTTAAATTTAGTTTCAAGCTAACAAGAAGGGAATTGAAGTGTTATATATAAAAGCTTTTAACAAAAACTCAGTTTTTAGAAAGATAAGTTTTTCAGTTTAAAGCTGCTTCAGACGAAACATTAATCTTCAGATTATCATTCATCTTTTGAAAGCTTTTATCAAAACTCACTGTTTGCGAAAAGGTTTCCAAAAACTTTAAAATTTTATTGAAACACTATTCAACCCCCTTCTAGTGTTTCCCTGTTTGGTTCTACACTACTCATCTCAAGGTGCTCAAATAGAAGGGGAAGGTTGGAACGAAGATCCTTGGCTGCCTCAAGCTTTCTCTAGCTACAAAGATGAACTTATCTCTCTAAGACCTCTCTCTCTAGAATGAAGAAGGAAAGAAGAAGAAAGCGAGAAATTTGTGCCATAATTTTGTTTTTAAGACTGGGACGCGTGGTCTCGCTCAAGCGAGCCCTTCTTGTTTGAGTGAGGGCGCAAAGAAAATTATGAATTTGCATTCTAGCTCAAGCGAGAAGCCTCTCGCTTGAGCGAGAATCCATAGAGCATCCCCCCTTTCTGGATGAATTTCGCTTGAACGAGACCCTCCTCGCTTGAGTGAAATTCTTCCAGATAATGTCCCTTCTCTGAATGAATTTCGCTTGGGCGAGACCCTTTTCGCTTAAGCGAAATTCTTTCGGAGAGCACTGAATTTGCTCCCCTGTTTCTCGCTTGAGCGAGAGCCTCCTCACTCAAGCGAGAAAACCAGAACTCAGATTTTCAAATTTTACTGATATGCTCGCTCAAATGAGTCTTTCTCGCTTGAGCGAGAACATCAGAACCCAAAGTTCTGATTTCTCACTTTTTCCCAGCCTAACTCAGTTCAACCCACCTTTTTCCTAATTCTTTCTGACAAAATACCTTTCTAACTTAGTTCTTCTTCATCTAAACCTCTTCCCCTCATCTTTATACCTTTTAATTCTCTCCGTTTCAGGGTGTGATTTCTTCTATGTTCGGTCTATCATTGTGCTTGACTTAACACTTGGTTTTTCTTCTAAATTCTCTTAAAACTCATGGCTCTTAATATGTTCCCTAATTCTTGTCTTAATCCACACTCAAATCCCCAAATTCTCATCCTACTTCTAGTCTTCCTCTCTTGGCCAGATTCACAATCTAAGGTTTCCACTATATTTTCTAGGCCCTGATTTTTTGGATGTTACAACATAGAAATGGAAGTTTTAAAAGAAAACTTATTAATATTTGAATTATAGGATAAAAATAAAGCATATGTAAAAATAGGTCATTTCTGGAGTAAATGTGGGGCACATAGTACTTATTCCAAGACTGTCATTGACTCCTTCATGTAAGGTCCAAGAATCCCTTCAAAACTGTTTTAATAATGACAACCAATCAAGGTTTACTTGGAATAATTCTGAGTTTTAAAGACTAATGATTTTGTTTGAGTAAGTGTCAAGAAGATACAGGTAAGCTTCTGCAGAAGATGCAATTCAGCAAAAAAAGAAAGACAATGGCTTCAATTTTGTCAAGAATGACAAATCTGTGAATGAAAACATAAAATATGATGACTCAACAAATTCTTCAGAACAGCACTTTCTGAAGAAGAAATCATGACAAAACCTCTTTAGAAGGAAGATACATTTTCAAAGAGGAAAAAGAAGCATTCACAAGGTCTCCAAGGATCAAGATGTAATTAAATAAAGAACTAAGAGAACTTCACAAAGTTTGAAGATCATCTGCAGAAGGTAGAAGATAATTATGCAAAAGAACATGAAGTCATACCTTCTGCAGAAGAAGCAGAATACATAAAACAAAGTGATTTTTCACTTTCTGAGATTACTACTGCAACAACCACATATAAAATGTTTTATATCAATCAATTTAAGTATTCTAAAAAGATCTGCAGGAGAAATGTGCTCTCAGAAAATCTGCAGAAGATAGGTGGTTACTGATGTGCTGCAGAAACACTGCAGAAAGTGCAGAATCTACCTAAGTGTGTTCTTGTCATCTTCTGAGATTATAGCCGGGGTAATTGAAGATAAAATAATTTATATCAAGGTAATGGATGCCCTCAGTATATCCATAGAAGATAGAACTTCAGAAACAACCAAGTTAAAAGTCTGCAGAAGATGCACCTCCAGAAGGTAGGACTGGTCAAAATGACAGCTGTATAAAGTTGTACCTGCTGCAAATGAGAAAATGACAGCTCTCTGGACACAGTTGGATGCTCAAGCCTGTGTCCAACAGCTAGTTCCTCTCAGCCTTCTGTAAAAGGAGACATCACCTCCACTTTGAAGGCACCTCAGTCCAGAAGAAGCACAAATCTTGCAGATCTCCAAATCATATCTTCTGGAAACTTTCTCTCTTTTTTCTTTCTCTAGTTTCTGGTCTGAAAAGCCTTGGAGAGAGTCTTAGCTCATCATATTGCTTCTGCTTTGCAAAGATTGTATTACTTTGAGCCTTGTTTGTTCTTTATTCTCTCTTATTCTTATTGTAAAGTCTCAAAACAAGTGTGCAGGTGCATGTTCTTCTTGTGAGCAGCAAAAGAAAGAGTTTTGAGTGAGGTCTACTGAGATTTGGTGATCTCAGTTGTTTTACAGAATCTGCAGAAGGTACTTGCAGCATTCTGGTTACTGGATCTTCTGCAGAAGGTTCTGCAACAAGCTTTCAGTCTGAAATTTGTGTTTGATAGGTTAAGGTTAGCCTGAAAAGGCAGAAAAAGAATACTAGTGGTAAAATTACCCAACAAAATTGTACTTTGATTATAACAGTGAGAAAATCCTACAGGTGTAGGGACTGGACGTACCCTTAGGTTGGAAGAGGTGAACCAGTATAAAATTTCTATGTGCCATCTTCTTTACCCTTATCTTCATTATTGCATAACACTACAATAACTGAATTATAACTATATATATATATACCTTCTGCAAAATTAATTGAATTAACATATATCATCTGTGAGGTTATTTCTTAATACTAAGCCAAGGTTATCCTTGAGCAGAAAAAGTATTAATAGAAATTGCAGAAAATTTTATTCAATCACAATTCAACCCCCCTTCTTGTGATTGAAGATACAACTTCAATTGGTACCAGAGCTTGCCTCTAGGGTTGAACTTACTTAACAGTAAGAGAGGAAAGATCAAGGGAAATGGCTAATACTGGAGATGCAATGTTCATACCAGAAGGTTCATCTACAAACAGACCACCAGCATTTAATGGAAAGGATTACTTCTATTGGAAGGATAGAATGAAATTGTTTCTAGAATCCCAAGACATTAATCTTTGGGATATTGTAGAAAAAGGAAATTTCATTCTAGTAGAAAGAAGAACAAGAATTCTTGCTCAGCCTAAAGAAGGAGAATCAGAAGTACAAGAAGAAGCTCCTCAACCTAAAGCAAGAGAATATTGGACCTCAGAAGATAAGCAGAAGTATCTTCTGAACTCCAAAGCCAAATTCTTCCTTTTCTATGCACTAAGCAGGGGATAATATGGTAAAGTTGTTGGCTGTTCAACAGCAAAAGAGATATGGGACACACTTAAAATAGCCCATGAAGGAACTGATCAAGTTAAAGAATAAAAAATCAACATATTGATTCATCAATATGAAATGTTTAGCATGATTGAACATGAATCTATTGATGAAATGTTCAGTAGATTCACTGTCATTATAAATGATTTAAAGTCTCTTGGAAAAAGCTACTCAAACAAAGAGCAAGTTAGAAAAATCCTTAGAAGTTTTCCAAAAATATGGAGACCAATGGTAATAGCAATCCAAGAAGCTAAAGACCTCGCTGTTCTAAAGCTAGATGAATTACTTGGTTCATTAAAAGTTCATGAGCAAGAACTCATGGAAGAATTACCAAGAAAGGGAAAATCCATTGCTCTAAAAGCAAGAACTTCCAGAAGGAGTAGTCTAACTCTAACAGAAGCAGATGCTTTTGAAGAAGATGAGACATCATCTGAAAAAGATGATGAACTTGCATTTATCTCTAAAAGAATCTAGAGGCTGATAAGGAGAAAAGGCAGAGGAAGTATCGCAACCGGGGCCACGACAGGTCAGCGAAACAAATTGGAAAAAATGAGTTTCAATGGAGTCGCCACCAAAATTTATTTTAAGGGAAAACTTTAGAAAAACCCTTTTAAAAGAAAAATGGTCTACAAAACCAGATTTGGATTCGGGAGTCATTTATGTGTAGGGAAGGTATTAGCACCCTACAACATCCGTTTAAAAACGGTTACCTTTAATCAATTGTGCAAACTTTGTTAATTTTGAAAAATATTTATTTTACCCCACTTAAAGAAAATTGAATAGAGATTAAAAATTATTTTTGTTATTTAACTTTTGATTTTTTTGGTATTTTTCGGAATAGATGAGGGAATTTATTTATGAAAATGATGGATTTTCATAATTGAAAAGAAGAATGATGTCTTAAGAAATTAATTTTTGGTATTTTCAACTTTTGAATTTTTTTGTGTATTTTTATAGTGAGAAAAAAAATTGATTGGTTTTTTTTTATCAAAAGGGGAAAAATATTTTGAAAAATTATTTTAGCTTGATGGGTCCAGTTCCCGCTCCTACGTATCCCCAGGTACAATGGAGAAATCAAAGCCACGTAGTTCTTGAAAACAAGTGATTTTAAAATTGATTGATTTCGATTTTTTTTAAAGACTTTTGTTTTGATTTTTTATGTTTTTGAAAATACATTTTTATTTTTATTTTTTTTAAGATTTTGGAAAGAGAACCTTAAAAAGGGGACTTGATTAAAACCACATTAAAAAGGATGAACAAATATTTACAATCACGAAGGGACAAATTTAATAGATTAAACGAATACAAAATATTAGAAAAAAATACTAGCAGAAATGGATGATAATAATATGAAATGAAACACATAATAAACAAGGCACAATAATAAAAACAAAAACAACAACATCAATAATAATAATAATAATAATAATAATAATAATAATAATAATAATAGTGACGGTAATAATAATAATAATAGTAATAATAATAAAGACAATAACAATAATAATAATAATAATAATAATAATAAAAGTAGTAATAACAATAACAATAATAACAAAAGATGAAAATGAGTGAGCCTCAGATATCATCACTGTCCGGAACTCAGGAGGTGTCAAATACACATAAAAAAAAGATTTAACTCACCACATTAACCCAACCCATGTCACAACAAAAAAGAAGAAGAAAGAAGAAAAAAGATTTAACAACACCGTGACGGAGGGTGGGGACGAGAGTGGTGGCTCACAGTGGTGGATGCTGTGAAGGCCGCCACTCACGGCGGAGGAGAAAGGTGGTTCTCTCTGTTTTTGTCTCTGTTCTGTTTTCTTTTTTGTTTGGGTTTTTATTCTTCTTCCTATTCTATATTTACAGGGACTATGAGGTGGCTGTGTTGAGGGCAGAGACGGTGGTGGGAGCTGCCGCAAGGGTGGCTCATAGCGGTGGTTTCCCTTTTTTTATCTCTTTTTCTTTGTAATGGGACTGTGAGAACTATTTTTCTTTGCTGAATAGTGTGTGTAATCTGATGAAATTAAGTTGTGACTGGTGTGTGCTGATTGTGTTCTGTTTTCATTTTTTTCTTGTTGTGATGTGTATGCCATATGATATGGTGCAATTGAAAACTTGTGTGCAAGTCATGAATATTATCACAGGGATAATGATTTCATGGAGAAATGAACTAAGAGATGAATGGTTCATACCAAATAAAAGGATTTGGACCTCTGTGTATGATGATCTTTTTGTATTTTACCCACTCCTTTTATCCTTGCGGTTCTTTTTTCTCAATGAATTAGGACTTAGAAATTATGTGTTTGACACTCAATCTTTTTTTAGCTTCTTCTGCCTCCTTTCTCACTTAAGGAATTGAAACCGTGTTTTTTTAATTTCCGTCCTCCCTTTTTTGCTGTCCCTTTCTCCGTGTCCAGGAGTATGAATTTATAGAGTTTTATTAATGAATTTATATATTTTTTTTATTTGACAGTACCAAATGTGCTGTATTTTTTTTGTGAATTTTTTATTGTTTAAATTAACTGAATGGGCTCCTCGGCCCAAATCAAAACAATGAGCAAAGTGGAAAATTTTTTATTAATCAATTTATTAGTTAGTTAAACAATTAAATAACTATTTATTAGTTAGTTAAACAATTAAATAACTAACTAATAAAATTAATTAATTGATTTTGACACTTCAATCAATTAATTAATTAACTAATTATCATGTAATTAGTGAATTAATAAATTAATTGAGTTTAGGTAGAAAAGAAAAAAAAATGGGTTGCAAAGTTGAATGGGCCTTTTTGGCTTTTATCTCTTTTTCCAAAGAAAAGAAAAATTGGTGTTATCTTAATATGCTTTTCAGCCCAAAATACCAAAAACAAGGCACAAAGCAATTCATGAGTTTATTCATTTTGGTATTCCATTTTTTCTTATCCAGAACACAACAATCTTAATTAGTCAATTTATTAGTTAGTCAAATAAATGACTAACTAATAAAATTAACTAATGGGTTTTGATGTTTCAATTAATTAATTAACTAATTATCAACTAATTAGTGAATTAACCAATGAATTCATCTTTCTGGATAAATGTAAAATTTGGATGCAATGTTACCAAATTGAAACTAAAGTTGTGATTCGTTTCCGGACAAAATTAGGTGTTCACAGCTGCCCCTCTTTGCTTACATTTTTATTAGAGAATTTGAATAACGACGTTTTCATTTTCTCGTAATAAAAATTAAGTAAAGAAAAGAGCTCCAATTTTGTTTGGAAGTTTATTGAAAAGCAAGGTATGCTCATCATGTGCTGAGTGCAACGTCCTAATTTCTAAATCCAAGAATAATGTTCGTTGGATACACTATTCCCGAATTTCTGAAATTATTTCGCGTCATTTTTGATATCGGCACACATAATACAACGATGCCTAAGCAATCCAACGCTTACTTAGACTACCACATACTTCATACATCACATTTCTCAAAGTCAATTTCTAATTTTGAAATATGGGAACGAACCAACACTTTAGAGTGTTAAGGTTCATAAACTCCTACCGAAAATCCGGCAGAGTTTCCCCTGAAAACTGGACATTTCCAAATTTTCAGAATCACCTGAAAACCAGCAAAATCACCAGTACAGTTCATAATATCACAATCACTAATCCAATTCAATAACAATAGGCCTCCATGGCCAAACTAAAGACTACTACATCATATTTCAAAATCTAATCTCCAATACATCTTTATATAATTACATAATTAAACTATCAATAAAAAAAATAAACAACTAAACTTCTTGACCACTGGGAGTGGGTGAGTCCACTCCAACAACTCCATCTTCCTCTAATACAAGATCTGATTAACCTGCATAACTAGAATATATCCCCGTAACGTGGGGTGAGATAATAATCTCAGTGAACAAAGCATGTAGCAAGCAGTGTGGGGAGGCAAACATATGACATGCAACATATCATTCAACAAACCATAATTAATTCATTCTAATGCACATGAACACTTCTTCTATTCTCAAATTAACTGAACACAAGCATATAACATGTCTAATGCCACAATCTCAAGTAAATGTGCTATACATGAATGCATGACTGCATTACCCGGCAGACGGGGTCTTATCACTATCTGGGGCTAGACCTGAGCTCAGACTACAAGGAACGTCTTCCTTGGGCATAATACCGCCAATTAACTGGGGGCCGAAACCTGTGTTTTAACTGGGGACCGAAGTCCAATTAGCTGGGGACCGAAGTCCAATCTTGATTAATTAAGGTGAACTGGGGCCGAAGCCATTTTTTTACTGGGGCCGAAGCCAGATTCATTCAAAACTGGGAGCCGAAGCTCAAAATCATTTTAAACTGGGAGCCGAAGCTCAAATTCCCTTTAAACTGGGAGCCGAAGCTCAAATTCATTTTCCAATTAACTGGGGCAAAAGGCCTTTATGCAATTGCTCAAACATCACAAATAGCACATGTCTCATAATAGATCTAAATATTATTATGATAATCATATCACCTCAAGAATGTCAATCTGAAATTACGTTCTCATTTAGCAACCTTGAAATAATATTTTATATTAAATTATAACCTATAATCATACATCTTCGTACAACAAAATAATCTTAAAGCGTAATGAAAACATCAAGAGAATCAATCCAACAATTAAATCAACAACCAAATACTAAAGGAAAAGGAATAGAAGAGTGGGGATCATGATTGGAACGCATACAAAATGTTGTGAGAGTGTGTGAGCTTCGCTCACCTGAACAGATCTGCGACAACCTCCGCCGCGTGAAGGCCCTCTTCTCCGGCGAACGAACACCGAGTCCAACCACCGGAGTCTGCCATATCTCGCAGCTACCATCATCTTCCTCGTTTAGCAGCCACCATCGTGCAGACCCTGCTGCCTTTCACCCTGGCCAGCCGCTGCACCACCGTTTTTTCCCCCTCCAGACGCCGTCACTCGCAGTCCGATCAATGGAAGCTCGCGACCCACCTGCAGCTGCCGCGCCTCCCAGCAGCCTGGCCGCGCCAGAGGGGGCTGAAAAGAAAAACCTGTCAGGCTGATACTGGGCTTTGAGACAGAAAAGGGTAGAATGGTTGTCGGGCCAATACCGGGCTTTGAGATTAAGTTGACTGAAACTCTAATGGCACCAGATTGATTCTGGATGTTTTGATCAGATTGAAAAAGTAAAACTTGTCAGGCCGATACTGGGCTTTGAGATGGAAAATAAAAATTTGGTGCAAGACTTGCTTAAGCTTGTGGCGATGCAGGAATGAATGCAATATGCGAATGATGCATGATGCAATGATTTTTTTTGTTGAAAATGATGTTGAATGCTTGAGAATAGCATGACTAAAATAGGGTGTGTATAACATGCAAACTCTTCAAGAACAAATTTCCATTTTTGTGTTTCTCCTTTTTTTTTGCAACTTGTAAGGACAATGCCCTTCAAATCTGAGGATGAACAGGAACAAAACTCTTGATTTGCTTGGAGCTCGATAGCCTGTTGGAGACATAACATGTAAGAAGGGTCACCACCATAGTGTTTTCTTTATTCTTCTTCTGGTTACTGTAACATCCTAAATTTTATTAGGAAAAATATTAATTAAATTAAATAGATTAATTAAGAAAATAATTAATTTAATGGGAAATAAATAATAGGAGTGTTATTATTATTAGTTTTGTTTCGTAAAGGTAATTTTAATTGAAAATAGAATAAGGGGTGAGAGTGGGCCCAAGCCCAATTAGTTATTTTAGTAACGAGGGATTAACAGAGCACCCTAATCCTTATTCGTATCATTCGTCAGAAAGCGAAACGCTAAGGAGGGGAGAAACAGAGTCTCAAGAGAGAGCTTCTGCGGAGTGAAAGCCAAGAATCCAAGAAAGGACTTCCTTGCTGTGATCAAAGCTTCGCTTAAGGTACGGTGGGGGAGAGGGTATTGCATGTATATGCATGTAGGGATGTTTGGGTAGTAATCTAAGAGCATAATTTCGAATTGATGAATGTATGACCTAGAACGATGATATAATCTGTTGATTGATTATTGATTGTATGTAAATTGATGATTGATTGGATGCTAATAATGATTATGTATGATGATTAGACGTAAAAGATTGATTAGGGATTGATTGGATGAGTTTAGAGAGGTTTGAAATCGTGAACTCTGCGATCTGCGTCGCGGGTAATCGATTACCAGGAGTGGTAATCGATTACCAGTGTGTTCTGGGCAACCCAGAAGTGTTGTTTGTTCGCTGGTAATCGATTACAGGATTGTGGTAATCGATTACCAGAGAGATTGTTTGCAGGTAATCGATTACAGGGACGCTGTAATTGATTACCAGAGTGTTTGGTTGCAGGTAATCGATTACAAGGTGGTTGTAATTGATTACCAGAGACCTTGTTTGCGGGTAATCGATTACTAGAGGTTGGTAATCGATTACCAGAGTGGATTTTGAGATCCTAACTGTTTGATGATGATTGATGTTGTTTGAGAGTACTTTATAATGAGTATGGTGTTGATGATTAATGATGTTTGATGAGGAATGCAATGCTTATGGTGATGTATTATGATGATAATTAATGATGAGTGTGATGATGTATTATGATGATAATTGATGATGAGTGTGATGATGATAATGATTTCGGTGTATATCACCTTATTATGATGATGTTTAATGATGAGTATATTGATGTATGATGATGATGATAAGTGTATATCACTTTATAATGATGATGTTTGATGATGAGCATGTTAATGCATGGTAATGATGATTTATGATGATGGTGTATATCACCTTTTGATGATGATGTTATCTAAGTTGTGCGGGCCCATAGAGGGGGTACAACTTAGGAGAGATGCCTTGAGCATATGTGATGAGACCTGAATTGTGCGGGCCCATAGAGAGGGTACAATTCGGGAGGTGAACTGAGTTGTGCGGGCCCATAGAGGGGGTACAACTCAGTGGACCAAGATGGGGCGTTCGATGCACGGGTCCATAGAGGGGGTGCAACCTAGGAGTGATTGTACGGGCCCATAGAGGGGGTACAACCTAGGGTCAAATGTCATTGTGCGGGCCCATAGATAGGGTACAACCTATCGGATAGTGTGTGGTAACACCGGTTGATTATCTTGGTACTAACTAGAGTGATTGACGAGGTGCACCCATTGTGTGGAGTTCCAAGTCATGATCTTTGGGTAGACGATGAGAGGAGTATTGGTGTGTGATATTTCATGATGAAATGGTGTTATTAAATGATGTTATGAATATTGATGATGATGAGTATTATGTGTGAGAATAGAATATATGATTAATTGGGTGAATGATGGTATGAGAACTATATGATGATATATGAATGAGGTTATGATGATGATGAGCTTGAAGAATGTATAAAGGATATATTTATGTGTTATGAATAGGAATGATGATATGGCATGTATATGTGGATATAGATGATTAAATATATGTTGAGTTTTAGATGAATGTTATTTATCGGTGATTAATGTATTGTTGGCATGATGTAGTGATGTTGTGGGTGAGGATGGGTATTCTCTATGTGTATGTATAAGTAGTATTCCTTTTCCTCACCGTATTCTGTGGATATATTTTACAGGTGTTGAGGAGGACACGACTGGTGTCGACTATGATTGAAAGGGTATGCTCTGATAGATGTGACATCAGGGTGTATTCGGGATGTTTTAATATGTTTCTAGATTAGGAGTATTTTTGTGAACTTTTGGATGCCTTGTATGGCAATAGGCTATTAGTAGTTTTTTTATGTATTGGAGATTTCGCTGCTTTATATTTGAATTATATTTGAAAGTTTAATTTCTTTTAATAAAGTCGTTTTCGAACTATGAGATATTATAAGAGTGATTGTGAACCTTTTTACCTAACGTGGGACTTCCCCTTTTCTAAACTGCAATTTCTTAAATATATAAGAGTATGGGGTAGAAGGGTGTCACATTAGTTGGTATCAGAGCAAGTCGGTTCACCGGCCTTGAGTTATGAGTTTACTATGCTTTTGATGTGCTAATCTAATTTATTGGTTGAGTAATTGATTGGTTGCTTGAGTGAATTGTCTGCTTGGTTGATTGTTGTTTGTTTGATTTCCTTGCTTTTCTGCTTTACTTAGTGTGTGTGCTTACCCTTTCTTAAATACAGAAAGAGTAATGGTTGGGGGTAGAAACGATCGAGCAATGGCCGATGCCTTGATGGCCATGGCACAGGCTGTTGGCAACCTTAGCCAACACCACGAGACGGACTGGCTTGCACGGTTCCAGAGGAACCATCCACCTACGTTCCGAGGAGGTTACGACCCGGATGGAGCGGCTGACTGGATTTACGAGATTGATAAGATCTTCAGAGCAATGGACTGCTCTATGCTTCAGAAGGTGACCTTAGCAGCCTTCATGTTATCTGGAGATGCTGGTTTCTGGTGGCAGAGCACCTGCCAAAGGATGATTGATGAGGGCACCGCCTTGAGCTGGGACAACTTCAAAAGGTATTCATGGAGAAGTACTTCCACATGACGTGCGCAACAAGAAACAGATAGAGTTCTTGAATCTGAAGCAAGGAGAAGGCACCGTGGTAGACTACGCATCAAGGTTCGAGGCCCTAGTACGATTCTGGCCGTCATATGAGGGAGCAGCCAATGAAGAAGCAAAGTGCGTCAAGTTTCTCAGCGGCCTTCGTCCCGAGATTAAACAAGTGTTCAACTACCAAGGGATCACGCGCTTTCACGAGCTGGTGAACAAGTGCAGAATCTTCGGGCAAAGACAGCGCATTACAAGCGTGGAGGGCCTTTGAGGAGTCAGAACAAGTTCCAAGCAACTAGAAAGGGCAAGCCATACTCTCGAGCAATAGGAAACCCCAAGGTTGGAGGTGGCAGCGAAGGCACAGTGCAAAAGAAGAGTTATGCTCCAGCAGCTGGTCGAGCGTCAAAGGGTGGGAGTGTTGGTTCTACCACTCCTATTACATGCTTCAAGTGCGGAAAGGAGGGTCACCGAGCAAACCAATGCGGAGACCGAGAGATCACCTGCTATACCTGTCAGGAGAAGGGGCACATCGCTCGTGATTGTCCTCAAAAGATGCAAGGAACGGTAGCTGCAAGCGGGGATGCCAATGGGAGCACCAGTAAACCTAAGGCTACAGGAAGGGTCTTTGCCTTGAGTGGTACTGAAGCTGCTCAATACGAGGACTTGATCCAAGGTATGGGTTTTATTGCTGGTAATCTTTTAGTGATTTTATTTGACTCCGGTGCGACTTATTTTTTCATATCACATGCTTGCTTATCTAAACTTAAATTGCCTGTTTCTTCCTTGCCTTTTGAATTGAGTGTGGAAACGCCAGCTAGTGGGTCAGTTTCTACTTCTGATGTTTGCTTAAAATGTTCTATATCTGTTAATGATAGAAACTTCCTAGTTGATTTGATTTGTTTGCCTCTAAGTCAACTAGATGTCATTCTCGGTATGGACTGGTCATCGTCCAACCATGTCCTTCTAAATTGTGCTGATAAGTCTGTTGTTTTTGGTCACCCTGTTGAGTGTAAGAGTAAGGATTTTATGACTGCTAATCAGGTAAAGGCGTCTCTAAGGGAAGATGCCCAGGTTTACATGCTCTTAGCTTCTTTGAAATCTGATAGTAGCGTTGTGGTGAGTGAAATACCTGTAGTATGTGTGTACCCTGAAGTATTTGCTGATAATGTGTCAAGTTTACCACCTGAGAGAGAGAGATAGAGTTTGTTGTGGACTTAGTGCCAGGTACAGGACCGATTTCAGCTACACCTTATAGGATGTCACCCATAGAGCTAGCAGAACTTAAGAAGCAACTAGAAGATCTGTTAGAGAAACAGTTCATTATGCCTAGTGTGTCACCCTGGGGAGCGCCTGTATTGTTTGTTAAGAAGAAGGATGGTAGCATGAGGTTGTGTACTGATTACCACCAGTTAAATAAGGTAACCATTAAGAATAGGTATCCTTTTCCTAGGATAGATGACTTGATGGATCAGTTAGTGGGGGCATATGTGTTTAGTAAGATAGATCTTAGATCAGGCTATCATCAGATTAGAGTTGAGGAGGAGGATATACCTAAGACCGCTTTTAGGACTAGGTATGGACATTATGAGTATCTGGTAATGCCTTTCGGTGTGACGATTGCTCCTGCCATTTTTATGGATTATATGAACAAGATTTTTCACCCTTATTTGGATAAATTTGTAGTTGTCTTTATAGATGATATACTAATTTATTCCAAAACTAAGGAGGAGCATGAGGAACATCTAATGGTAGTGCTTCAGGTTCTTAAGGATAAACAGCTTTATGCTAAAATGTCCAAGTGTGAGTTCTGGATATAGCAAGTAAGCTTCTTAGGCCATGTGATTTCTAAGGGAGGTATAGGTGTGGATCCCTCTAAGGTAGAATTCGTGCTTAAGTGGGAGTCCCCTAAGTCAGTGAGTGAGATTAGGAGTTTCCTTGGGTTAGCTGGGTACTATAGGAGGTTCATAGAAGGGTTTTCTAAGTTAGCTTTTCCTTTGACCGAGTTGACTAGGAAGGGAGTTGTCTATGTATGGAATAGTAAGTGCGAGACTAGCTTCCAAACCCTTAAGGAGAAGTTGACTAGTGCACCAGTGTTAGTGTTGCCTGACCTTAGTAAACCTTTCGTAGTATACTGTGATGCTTCTAAGATGGGTTTAGGTGGGGTGTTGATGCAAGAGGGTAAAGTAGTAGCCTATGCTTCTAGGCAGTTGAAAATCCATGAGAGAAACTACCTTACCCATGACCTAGAGTTAGCAGCCGTAGTGTTTGTGTTGAAGATTTGGAGACATTACCTGTATGGTTCTCGATTTGAGGTTTTTAGTGACCATAAGAACCTTAGGTATCTGTTTGACCAGAAAGAGCTGAACATGAGGCAGAGGAGGTGGTTAGAGTTTTTTAAGGATTATGATTTTGAGTTAAGTTACCATCCCGGTAAGGCCAATGTAGTGGCTGTAACGCCCGCGTTTTACCGTTTTTGCCGTTTTTGCTGTTTTGAGTGTTTTATTGGATTTGAGTGATTAAAATTATTTTTAATCATCAAAATTCATATTTTTGGATTCAGAATTTAATTTCCTATTTTTAGGAATTTTTTTGGAATTTTTGGGTTTTTCTGTGAAAAATGACCTTTTTGCCCCTCCTGTCCCTTGACCCGGGCCCGAATACTCTTGATCCGGGCCAGAAAAATTGCACAAGCCTTCCTTTCTCTCCTTAAAGACCGTGCAACCAGCCTTGATGCATGGGAGACACTTGTCTTCCCATCTCTTCCATTCCACCAATAGCTTGAAAAGGTGAATATGTCATATAAAAAGCTTTTTTCTCCTTTTTTATTCATTTTGTTGCATGCAAACAAGGAGAACTTTCCTTTTCTCTCATCTTCTTCTCCCTTGGCCGTGGCACTCTCACCCTTTCTCTCCCAAAATCTTCATTCTCTCCATAAACACCAACCAAGTTTAGGTTCCATTTTTGAACCTAAGCTTAAAAATACTTACTTTCTAGCCTTAAAACACTTGTTGGAGACCAAAAGGAGGACCTTTGAGGGGCTGTCTTTGGCTGTTCTTGGAGCTGTTTTCTGCACTTTTTCTTGGAGAAATTCTTAGGTAAAGGGGGGGGAGAACTTGAACTCTAGTAGGCCTTGTAACTAGAGTCAAGGATTTGCCCTTAAATCCTTGTCTTTTCTCTTGTTTTTCCTTGAAAAGAATCAATTTTTTTCACTTATTTTGAGATTGGATTTTCGGAACTTTGAGCTGGGTTGTTATTGATGATTGCATGTTTATTTTAGTGCTTGAAACTTGCTTGTTTGATGGATTTAGATGCATGCAAGCCAAGCTAAAATTTTTGCAAAATTTCTCCCTTTTTCCTTGATGCTCTCGGCCAAGAGAGTAAAAATGGGGCTGCATGTATTCTAAAATTTGTTTTGATGATTGTAATGTGTTTAGATGATGATTTGATGAACATGCATGTAGTTGGATGGATTTACACAATTGTTTGATGATTGATCTTGTGAAAGATTGGTGTTTTGAGCTTGAAATTGGAGACTATGAACTCAAAATGCATGTGGATGATCTTGAGTGATTTATTTGTGATATTTGGCATTTAGATTGTTTATTGATGAATGTGTGAAGTTTTGGTGAAGATTGGATGTTGTGAAAAATTTGAAGTTTTGGATGAACATTCAAGGTTGTTCTTGATGTTCATGAGTGTTCTTGATGAAACTCATCAAGAATGTCCTATTGATCCTAAAAAGATCAAAGGGATGTTTAAAATATGTTTTTGGGCTAAATTGGCCCAAAAGGACTAAAGAATAAATTTGTAACAAAAAGGACTAAATTGTAAATAAGATAAGTTTTTAAATTAAGTAATTAAATTCGGATTTTTATTTTAACTAAAATAAAAATCTATTTAAAAGTCACATTTTTTATTTATTATGAATAAAAATGGGCTCTCATGGGTCCAATAACCTTTAGGCTTTTGTTTAGTCCCAAAGCCTTCAAAAGAAAGTCAAAACTCAATTTAAAAGACAACTAAAAATAATTCATGGGCTTAGGCTTAGATTAGGGTTGAACTTCAACACTAATCTAAGTTGTGAAAATTAAACTTAGGATTAATTAGTAGACTTAACTAATTTAATCACCTAAGTTGATTAGCCTAAATTACTTAAGTTAATTAATAATTAATTAAGTCTAAAGATAATTAATATTAATATAAGTGTTAATTAAGTAATTAATCTCTAACGACGGTTAAAAACTAATTAATTATAATTTAACCTTAACCAAGCATAATTAAAAACCCTAATCCAAGATTATGGAAGAGATTAAGGGATAATTAGAAATTAATTAGGATTTTAAGTAAGGATTAAGACTTAGTTAAAGAAGGATAAGATTAATTGAAATGCGATTAATGAAGACTAGTTATGATTAAAGGTTAAGCCTAATCTTAATTAGTCATACAAATAAAATTAGGATTAGTAATGCCTTTCATAAGACATATCCATAAGCCTTAGTAAATTGTAGGACTTAAATGAATATGATTATCAATAAAGCTAGCACAAGCTACCTTAAAAGATTATAACCAACACCTTCTCTCTACATAAAACTTGAGAAGCTTGGCAAGAGAGCGTGATTTGGTTTTCCTTAAAAGAAAGACCTTGAATCTACGAGGTTGCACCACGGTAAAGTGGTGACGTAACAAGATTCAATGGGCTTGTCTGTAAGGATGTGATATTGTAAGTGTTGCGGTGTGACATACATCATGTGCATCAATAATGGTTAAGGTTCAAAAGCCTTACGACCTATATGGCAATACCACTCTAGTACAGTGTGAAACTGGATGGGACGGGTGCACTGGGTTTTGCAAAGAACACCAGCGGTCCGGTAAAGGAGACCAGCCCTGAGGATAAGTCGGGTCCCGAAATGGCACAAGTGACGTAGGCTCGCCCCCTACTGTCGTGTAAACGGGGTACAGGCTTGACTATCCTGTCGCTCTCAAGTTTTCATAATCAGTGAGTTTGTCTGGAAGTCGGAAAATCGTCTTGGCCAGAGATTGAGCAATGTTCTTCGTACTATTTGCTAGTACAGACTATTCTCCTGATATATTGTACATATATGGTCGAGCAGTTGCTGTGTGCTCTGCTTTTGGTGATGTTTTCCCGGGCCCTCATGCATTAGTCATATGCATCATGATAATATAAACTGCATTCTTGTGATTGAGGTTGTGTGGATGTTCTACGAATGCTCTAGTTACTGTATTCTACTTGATATGAGTTCATGTGATGTTCTCACCCTTCCTTTTCTGCTTCTGTTATTTCCTGTCGTCGTACTTCTTCGCCACGTCGACAGTTGGTATTGGAGAGATTCAGGATGTCCACTATGAGGATCACGTTGAGGTGGGAGCCACGAGGCCAGTGGCGGATTACTGACGTCCCTAGGCGATGTGTTTTCATGGGGGAGGTGCGCGTCACAATTTCTCATCCCAGCCTTCCCCTGGTACCGGAGATAGATTTCACAGTGCCGGTGATCCTTGAGTTTGAGACTCCACCCAGACTCCGTCGCTACACTACTTTTCTCAACCGTCGTCATCGCCCCTCTCCATCAGCATCGTCACAGTCCTCACGGATGACGTCCATGGGCGAGCCAGATTCCCCTCGTTACTCTCCCGGTCCAGAGGTGTCACCTCCACAGCCCGTATATTCTGACGCATTTGGCCGTTCTTGTCCGAGTGAGCCAGACATGATCGTGATTGATGACACTACATCTGAGGAGGAGGACCCAAAGGATGACTCTGAGGATGAGGAGCCGGAAGAGGATTCTTCCAGTGACGACCCCTCAGAAGACTTTAGGATGATCAACCTCGGGGGTACTGGAGGGAGGAGTTGTGGATGGATTCCTGCTGATACGGATGATGACGAGTAGGATAGTGTAACTGGGGGTAGTCACGAGTCTAGTTAGTAGCAGCTCTGATTTAGTGGCCTTTTGTTTTGTTTTGTTTTGGCTGAGGTCTTATTTGTTATAGTCTACTACTAGAACTCTTGTTTTGTATGGTGGTATTGTTTACTCCGGGATTTCTTTGACACTATGGTTCTGTATATATGTTATGATGTTTTCTTCCCATGATCCCCTTTTTATCTGCGTGTATGTTGTGTATGTATGCGAAATGATTGAATCGTCTAGATGTTTTTAGAAAATGAATTTCAGACTTAAGAAAAGGACGTTTTCATGAATACTTAAAATGGAATTAGAATGTGATTAGTTGATGATGATTAAACTCTTTTCAAAAAAAAAAAATCGTATTTTCTAAGTTTTAAAACAGTAAATTCGACGGTTACGTTTTGCAATGTGATATTCTTAGCGGTATAACTAAGGGTGTCGCAGTGGCTGATGCCTTGAGTAGGAAGTCTATCCATTTAGTTCCCTAATGATTATAGAGATAGATCTTTTAACCCAGTTTAGAGATCTAAGTTTGGCTTGTGAAGTAACATCTTCCAGTGTGAGGTTAGGGATGATTAGAGTAAGCAATGATTTGCTGAAGGATATTAGTAAGGCCCAGTTAGAGGATCCATTTTTGGTTAGTAGGCGAGAGGCTATAGAAGGGGGTAGTGGTGGAGAGTTTGTACTTGGTACCGATGGGGTAGTGAGATTTGGAGATTGAGTGTGTGTGCCTAGTGAACCTAGCATTAAGAGATTAGTACTAGAAGAAGGGCATAGAAGTAAGTTTAGTTTCCACCCAGGATCCACTAAGATGTATCAGGTTTTGAAAAAAGTATTTTGGTGGCCTAGGATGAAGAGGGACATAGAGGAGTTCGTGAGTGCTTGTTTAGTGTGCCAGAAGGCTAAGGTAGAGCATAAAAAACGTTCAGGATTGCTCCAACCCTTAAGTATACCTGAGTGGAAGTGGGATAGTATATCCATGGACTTTGTAATTGCCTTGCCTAAGACTGTGAAGGGACATGACTCAATTTGGGTTATTGTCGATAGGTTAACTAAGAGTGCCCATTTCCTTCCCATCAATGTTAAGTATTCTTTAGAGAAGTTAGCTCAGTTGTACATTAGTGAGATTGTGAGGTTGCATGGCATACCATCTAGTATAGTCTCAGATAGGGATCCCAGGTTTACCTCTAGATTTTGGGAGAGTTTACAGCAGGCCTTGGGGACCCAGCTTAGGCTTAGCTCGGCTTATCACCCTCAGACTGATGGTCAGACCGAGAGAACCATCCAATCCTTAGAGGATTTGCTTAGAGCCTGTGTTAGACCAAGGGGGTAGTTGGGATAGCTTTTTACCTTTGATAGAGTTCACCTATAACAATAGCTTTCACTCTAGCATAGGTATGGCGCCTTATGAAGCATTATATGGTAGGAGGTGTAGAATCCCTTTATGTTGGTGTGAGCCGGGTGAGAGTCTTGCATTAGGACCTGAGATAGTGCAGCAGACCACTGATAAGGTTAGGATAATCCAGGAGAGGATGAGGACAACCCAGAGTAGGCAGAAGAGCTATGCGGATAAGAGAAGAAAGGAGTTAGAGTTCAAAGAAGGGGACCCTGTATTCCTGAAAGTCACTCCGTGGACTGGGGTTGGTAGGGCATTAAAGTCTAGAAAGCTTACACCTCGATTTATTGGTCCTTACCAAATCCTTAAAAGAGTCGGCAATGTTGCCTATCAAATCGCTTTACCCCCACATCTGTCCAATCTTCATAACGTTTTCCACGTTTCTCAACTCCGGAAATACGTTCACGATCCTTCGCATGTGATTGAGTCGGATCATCTCGAGGTTAAGGAAAACCTAACAGTGGAAACCATGCCGGTGAGAGTTGAGGATCGGAGGGTGAAACAACTTCGAGGTAAAGAGATTCCTTTAGTTAAGGTGATCTGGGGAGGACCTACACCAGAGAGTGCCACCTAGGAACTCGAAGAGAAGATGAAGGAGTCTTATCCAGAATTGTTCGCTTCAGGTAAAATTCGAGGACGAATTTTCTTTTTAGGAGGGGAGAGTTGTAACATCCTAAATTTTATTAGGAGAAATATTAATTAAATTAAATAGATTAATTAAGAAAATATTTAATTTAATAGGAAATAAATAATAGGAGTGTTATTATTATTAGTTTTGTTTCGTAAAGGTAATTTTAATTGAAAATAGAATAAGGGGGTGAGAGTAGGCCCAAGCCCAATTAGTTATTTCAGTAAGGAGGGGTTAACAGAGCACCATAATCCTTATTCATATCATTCTTCAGAAAGCGAAACGCTAAGGAGGGGAGAAACAGAGTCTCAAGAGAGAGCTGCTGCGGAGTAAAAGCGAAGAATCCAAGAAAGAACTTCCTTGCTGTGATCAAAGCTTCGCTTAAGGTACGGTGGGGGAGAGGGTATTGCCTGTATATGCATGTAGGGATGTTTGGGTAGTAATCTAAGAGCATAATTTTGAATTGATGAATGTATGACCTAGAACGATGATATAATCTGTTGATTGATTATTGATTTTATGTAAATTGATGATTGATTGGATGCTAATAATGATTATGTATGACGATTAGACGTAAAAGATTGATTAGGGATTGATTGGATGAGTTTAGAGAGGTTTGAAATCGTGAACTCTGCGATCTGCGTCTCGGGTAATCGATTACCAGGAGTGGTAATCGATTACCAGTGTGTTCTGGGCAACCCAGAAGTGTTGTTTGTTCGCTGGTAATCGATTACAGGATTGTGGTAATCGATTACCAGAGAGATTGTTTGCAGGTAATCGATTACAGGGACGCTGTAATCGATTACCAGAGTGTTTGGTTGCAGGTAATCGATTACAAGGTGGTTGTAATTGATTACCAGAGACCTTGTTTGCGGGTAATCGATTACTAGAGGTTGGTAATCGATTACCAGAGTGGATTTTGAGATCCTAACTGTTTGATGATGATTGATGTTGTTTGAGAGTACTTTATAATGAGTATGGTGTTGATGATTAATGATGTTTGATGAGGAATGCAATGCTTATGGTGATGTATTATGATGATAATTAATGATGAGTGTGATGATGTATTATGATGATAATTGATGATGAGTGTGATGATGATAATGATTTCGGTGTATATCACCTTATTATGATGATGTTTAATGATGAGTATATTGATGTATGATGATGATGATAAGTGTATATCACTTTATAATGATGATGTTTGATGATGAGCATGTTAATGCATGGTAATGATGATTTATGATGATGGTGTATATCACCTTTTGATGATGATGTTATCTAAGTTGTGCGGGCCCATAGAGGGGGTACAACTTAGGAGAGATGCCTTGAGCATATGTGATGAGACCTGAATTGTGCGGGCCCATAGAGAGGGTACAATTCGGGAGGTGAACTGAGTTGTGCGGGCCCATAGAGGGGGTACAACTCAGGGGACCAAGATGGTGCGTTCGATGCACGAGCCCATAGAGGGGGTGCAACCTAGGAGTGATTGTACGGGCCCATAGAGGGGGTACAACCTAGGGTCAAATGTCATTGTGCGGGCCCATAGATAGGGTACAACCTATCGGATAGTGTGTGGTAACACCGGTAGATTATCTTGGTACTAACTAGAGTGATTGACGAGGTGCACCCATTGTGTGGAGTTCCAAGTCATGATCTTTGGGTAGACGATGAGAGGAGTATTGGTGTGTGATATTTCATGATGAAATGGTGTTATTAAATGATGTTATGAATATTGATGATGATGAGTATTATGTGTGAGAATAGAATATATGATTAATTGGGTGAATGATGGTATGAGAACTATATGATGATATATGAATGAGGTTATGATGATGATGAGCTTGAAGAATGTATAAAGGATATATTTATGTGTTATGAATAGGAATGATGGTATGGCATGTATATGTTGATATAGATGATTAAATATATGTTGAGTTTTAGATGAATGTTATTTATCGGTGATTAATGTATTGTTGGCATGATGTAGTGATGTTGTGGGTAATGATGGGTATTCTCTATGTGTATGTATAAGTAGTATTCCTTTTCCTCACCGTATTCTGTGGATATATTTTACAGGTGTTGAGGAGGACACGACTGGTGTCGACTATGATTGAAAGGGTATGCTCTGATAGATGTGACATCAGGGTGTATTCGGGATGTTTTAATATATTTCTAGATTAGGAGTATTTTTGTGAACTTTTGGATGCCTTGTATGGCAATAGGCTATTAGTAGTTTTTTTATGTATTGGAGATTCCGCTGCTTTATATTTGAATTATATTTGAAAGTTTAATTTCTTTTAATAAAGTCGTTTTCGAACTATGAGATATTATAAGAGTGATTGTGAACCTTTTTACCTAACGTTTCTAAACTGCAATTTCTTAAATATATAAGAGTATGGGGTAGAAGGGTGTCACAGTTGTCCCCGCTTTGTTGCAGTGTACTCACTTTGGTGAGCTATCAAATTTTCGGTGATTCATTTTTTATGATGTTTCTAGAGTTCCTCTTTTTTTTGAAGTAATTCTTAATGCTTTTAGAGTTTTCAGTTGTTCCTTTTCAGTATATGTTTATCATGAAAATGTAGATTGAATTATTTATAAAATGTTATCAAAATGGAATGGTCATAGATATTAGATGGGGTGAAATGGTATATATATAGAGACGGGTATTATACAAAGGAAAGGGTGAGGTACAGATAAGGTAAAGGAAAATTAAGCTTAAAGTTCAAGCAAGATGCAAACAGAGTGAAAGCTTGTGATTCCTCCAACGATTCTCCCAAAAATGACAATGCTAATTCTTCACACCACAACCCTGAGTGTTCTCCGATCATCTTCTGAGGATAACTGACAGCCCAATCCTCGATCATCTAAACTGCCCCAGTTATGCTTGCTCTGTGATTTTATGACCTCATCCATCGTGTCTTGGCCTTTTGAGTTTTCTACCCACCAAATTGCTCTAACTTTTGCCTAGGCCCCTTTTGTTTGTTTTTTAGCCTAGCGAGCCATTTTTGCTTTTGTTTTTGTTGTTGTTTTTTTTAACCCTAACTTTTGCATAGGTCGATCTTCCAAGTTTTCAACCTATCGGGTCGCTCTGACTTTTGCCTAAGTTGCCCTTTCAGGTTTTTAACTTAGCGAGCCATTTATTTTTCTTTTAACTACCTTTAAGTATAATACTTCTTGACAGTATCAGAGTTCACAGGCAGTAGGAGGTCTACACCATCCATCTTGGTCAAGATTAAGGCTCCTCCAGAGAAGGCTTTCTTCACGACATAGGGGCCTTCATAGTTTGGGGTCCATTTTCCACGATGATCTTTTTGAATTGGTAGGATCCTTTTCAACACAAGATTTCCTTCTTGAAACTCTCTAGGACGCACCTTCTTTTCATAAGCCTTCTTCAATCTCTTTTGATACAATTGACCGTGGCAGAGCGCACTCAGTCTTTTTCCTTCAATAAGATTTAGCTGATGTAATTGAGCTTGGACCCATTCTGCTTCTTCTCACTTTGCCTCCATTAAGACCCTTAATGAGGGGATCTCCACTTCAATGGGTAGTACTGCTTCCATTCCGTATACTAAGGAAAATGGGGTTGCCCCTGTTGACGTGCGGGCGGAAGTACGATAGTCGTGCAAGGAAAAAGGAAGCATTTCATGCCAGTCCTTATATGTTACCACCATTTTTTGAATTATCTTCTTCATGTTCTTGTTCGCTGCTTCTACTGCCCCATTCATCTTTGGTCGATATGGGGAGGAGTTGTGATGTTGGATCTTGAATTCATCGCATAATTCTTTCATCATTTTATTGTTCAGATTGGTTGCATTGTCGGTAATGATCCTGTTTGGCAGACCGTATCGACAAATTAACTCCTTCTTGATGAACTTGATCACCACACTCCTGGTTACATTGGCATAAGAGGCAGCTTCCACCCACTTTGTGAAATAATCAATGGCAACAAGGATGAAGCGATGACCGTTTGAAGCCTTTGGTTCGATGGCTCCTATAATATCCATTCCCCACATTGAAAAAGGCCATGGGGAGGTCAACACATTCAGAGACTTCGGAGGTGCATTTATATTGTCGACATATGTCTGGCATTTATGACACTTCCTCACATAGTTAAAACAGTCAGCCTCCATGGTCAGCCAATAATATCCCGGTCTTAGGATCTTTTGAGCCATTGCATGTCCATTTGCATGAGTTCCAAAAGAACCTTCATGAACATCCTGGATAATCTTCTTTGCTTCTGTTGTATCAACACATCTTAGAAGCACCATATCATGGTTTCTTTTGTAAAGTACATCCCCATTTAGGAAGAAACCCATCGCAAGTCTCCTCAAGGTCCTCTTATCATTTTCTGTTGCACTTGGAGGGTACTCCTTGTTCTTTAGGTAGTGTTTAATGTCATGATACCATGGTCTTCCGTCCAACTCTTCCTCTACCACCTGACAGTATGCGGGTTGATCTCGAGTCTCTACTTTTATCAAGGGCATATCCCGATCTTGGCTTATCTGGAACATCGAGGATAAAGTGGCAAGGGAATCAACCAATTGATTGTCTTCCCGAGGGATGTGATGGAAAGTGACTTCGTCGAACTGCTCGATCATACCCTCGATATACGCCTGATAAAGAATCAACTTCGCATCTCGAGTTTCCCATTCCCCTTTCAATTGATGAATGACTAAAGCTGAATCACCATACACCTCAAGGATTTTGACTTTTGACTCTATGGCTGCTTGAATTCCCATGGCACACGCCTCATACTCTGCTATATTATTGGTACAGTCAAAGCATAATTTAGCAGTGATTGGAATGAAGCGGTCTTCTGGGGATATTAGAATGGCTCCAATTTCGTGCCCCAGGGTATTGGATGCCCCGTCAAACAACAGAATCTACTTCTTTTCTTCTGGAGAGTCTTCTTCAAACAATGTCATTATATCTTCATCTGGGAACTCACACTGCATGGACTGGTAATCATTTATCGGTTGATGGATTAAGTAATCTGCCAAGGCACTACCTTTGACTGCCTTTTAAGTAACATACACAATATCATACTCTGATAGCAACACTTGCCAACGAGAAATTCTCCCAGTGAGTGCAGGCTTCTCAAAGATATATTTGATGGGATCCATCTTGGACACCAACCAAGTTGTATGGCTCAGCATATACTTCCTTAAGCGACGAGCAGCCCAGGCCAATGCACAACATGTTCGCTCTAACAATGAGTATCTTGTCTCACAGTCAGTGAATTTTTTACTCAGGTAATAAATGGCGTGTTCCTTTCTTCCAGATTCATCATGTTGCCCCAACACATAACCCATTGACTTGTCAAGCACTGTCAAATACATGATAAGAGGCCTTCCTTGAACCGGAGGAATTAAAATGGGAGGATTCTGCAAATACTGCTTTATTTCCTCAAAGGCTCTTTGACAATCTTCGTTCCACTCAACTGGCTGATCTTTGCGCAACAACTTAAAGATCGACTCACATGTTGCGGTTAACTGGGATATGAATCGAACAATGTAATTCAACCTCCCTAAGAATCCACGAACTTCCTTTTCAGTGCTAGGAGGTGGCATTTCAAGGATGGCTTTTACCTTGTTAGGGTCCACTTCTATCCCTTCTTGACTTACTACGAACCCTAATAAGTTGCCTGATTTGACACCAAAAGTGCACTTAGCTGGGTTCAACCTCAGTTTGAATCTCCTCAAGCGCTCAAACAACTTTTACAGATCAACTATGTGGCTTTCCTCCGTTTTCGACTTCAGAATCATATCATCCACATAGACTTCTACTTCTTTGTGTATCATGTCATGGAACAAGGTCACCATTGCCCTCTGATATGTTGTTCCAGAATTTTTCAAACCAAACGGCATCACTTTGTAACAAAAAGTGCCCCATGGTGTGATAAACATGGTTTTCTCCCTGTCCTCTGGAGCCATCTTGATCTGATTATATCCTGAGAATCCATCCATGAAGGAGAAGAATGAATGTTGAGTTATATTATCTACCAACACATCAATATGAGGGAGGGGGAAATCATCTTTAGGGCTTGCCCTATTCAAATCCCTATAGTCGACACACATTCGAACTTTCCCATCTTTCTTGGGGACCGGAACAATATTGGCATCCCATTGAGGGTATTTTGCAACAGCTAGGAATCCGGCATCAAACTGCCTTTTGACCTCTTCTCTTATCTTCAAAGACATCTCAGGTCTCATTCACCTCAGTTTTTGTTTAACTGGAGGACATTCAGGCTTTAGTGACAATTTGTGTTCCACTATGCTGGTGTTCAACCCCGGCATATCTTGATAGGACCATGCGAAGACGTCGCTGTAGTCGTGGAGGAGCTTGATCAACTTTAAGCGTTCATCATTAGCCATAACCGTGCCAATCTTGACTTCTTTTCTACTTTCTTCAGTCCCCAGGTTGATGACTTCTGTCGACTCTTCATGAGGCTGTATTTGTTTAGCCTCTTGTCCTAACAATCTCAGTAATTTCGGGGATGACTCACATTCAACCTTGTCATCCTCATCAGCACGATTGATAGGGTACTCAAAATTGTGAGATGAGATTTTAGCACTATCATTTTTGGAAGAACCATTTTCAGATCTGCATTTTAGTGGTAAACAAGGAATATGAATAAAAACTATGGTAGTGGTCAAGAAAGGAAAGGAAATGATGAAATTCAAAATGCATTTATTGATAGCAAATACTGAAAGGAACATGTGAGCCCTTTTTACAAAATAACAATTTTCCTAAAGCCTTGGGCAGAGCAATAGGATCAACATTACAAAATTACTTTGAACCAGACTTAATTGTCACAGGAATTTCAATGATCTCCCAGTTGGTGAGCTTTGTATCTGGAAAGCAAGGGGAAACCCAACTAGCATTTTGAGCAGCATAGTCGATATCTCCACTAGGTAGGCTCAAATCTCCAATGGTGGCCACTTGATATGAAAACATTAAGCCTGCACTTCTGAAACTTTGTCGTATGTCACAGATGGGAATCCCTCCAGTTTTGGGCACACGGTTCTCCAGTCGAGCCCACCTTTTTCTCTCTTTTTTCTTCAGCAAACCTCCTCTTATCAACCTTGGTTGGTTGATATCCCAATCCAAATCTATCTTTCTTTTCGAAAGGACTGGGTATTTTTGCAACTTCATTCAGAAATTTCCCCAGTCCTTGACCGGGTTGATACCCCCTTCCAACATGACTTTAGCTACCGTTACAGAAGCACCTGACAGGTGAGGTCTAACAATTTGGGCTCCTTCTCTAACATAACTAGCATTTGCAATCTCAAATGTCTGAAAGGCAGTTTTAAGAGCTTCCCCAGTAGCCTCAATGTAACGAGAGGATGATGTTTGCTTACCAACAAGTCTTCTTCCCCCGAAATGATTACCAGCTTGTTATCAACAATGAACTTCACTTTCTGATGGAGAGTGGATGGTACAACTCCGGCAGAATGAATCCAGGGTCTTCCAAGGAGGCAACTATAAGCCGGTGCAATATCCATGACTTGGAAGAGTATCTGAAAGGTAAATGGGCCAATTTGCACTAGAAGTTCAATCTCTCCAATCACTTCCCTTCGAGTGCCATCGAAAGCTCGCACTATCATAGTGCTTGGCCTCATGAATGATTCATCACTAGGTAACTTTGATAGAGTTGACTTTGGCATGACATTCAGTGAGGAGCCATTGTCAACCAATACCCTTGCCATCATATGGTCTTGACATTTCACAGATATGTGCAAGGCTTTATTATGCCCAGTCCCTTCAGTCGGGATCTCATCATCAGTGAAAGTGAGATAATTATTGGCAATGATGTTTCCAACAACACCATCAAACTTGTCAACTGTGATGTCTTGTGAAACGTGAGTCTCATTTAATACTTTCATTAATGCTTTCCTGTGAGGTTCAGAATTCAGCAATAAGGACAGGACAGAAATCTTCGCAGGAGTATGATTCAATTGATCAACCACTTTGTATTCACTTTGCCTGATGAATTTCAGGAACTCATGGGCTTCTTCATCGGTCACAACCCTCTTTTGCTCTTCTTGGCTAGGTTTGCTTTTTTCTCTTGTCACCTCTTCAACGACAAGTTCTTTATTTTTGCCCTTATAACCCTTTATCCATTCCTTTGGTTGTTCCCCTTGAATCTCTTCAGGGGTATATACGCGACCACTACGGGTCATCCCACCAACTCCAGAAATGTTAGTGGTGGCTGAGGTATCAGGACCAACAAAAGTTCCCGATTAACTACTTTGTGCACCACTTGTGAGTACTTGCACATCATATCTCCACGGTACTGCTTTGGTATTTTTATACAGGAAAGGAGCTAGAACTTGAATGGTGATTGGTTTCGGCCCATATGATGTCATCATAGGTGTATTCTTGGCATAACGAAGCACCAATGGCTTAGGCGCTGTAACAGCTTCTTCCCCAACAAGAGGGACTGACAGTGGGGTCTGGACATTTGTACATACTTGGTCTTGAGGAACCACAGACTCCTTAATCATATTGACCTCCATCTCCTCACTTGCACAACCTATCTGTACTAGTTGTGCATCCATCAGATTCTGCAAAATTTGCCTAAATTCACCATACTCTTCAATAGAATGTTCAACGTCCCAATGAATACCACACTCCGTCTCCTTATCACCAGTTCCTTCAATCTCATCTAACCTCTGGATCATCCCAAATTTATAGAGTTCTCTAAAAATGACCTTCATGGGAGTCTTGACATTTGCCACTTTCTTTACAAGATTTTTCCCAGAAGTTTCTTCAATAGCATTTACTCCTGAACTCCCATGGCCAGGCAGAGGATTGTTGCCAACGTTAGGACCTTCCTCCTTGAAGTTTAGCCATTTGGCATCAATTAAACTCTGTACTTTATGCTTCAAGGAATTGCAGTTCTCTGTTGAATGGCCTACAGCCCCCGCATGGCAATCATATTTAGCATTGGCATCATATCCTCTCGGATACGGTGGCTCCAAAGGTTTCACTGGGCAAGGGGCAATCAATGAGTTACGGATGAGGTGAGGGAAAAGTTCGGTATAGGTCATGGGAATAGGACCGAACTGGACTGGTTTCTTTTCCTGGTGGTTTTGGGGACGTCCCTAATTGGCTGTATAGGTTTGTGTTTGTGGGTGGTTAGGTCGAGGCATCATGGGAGCAGGTGCTCGTGGTTGAGCAGGTGATGGTGGTGATGGGTGATATGTCATGGGTGGATAATATGGTTCGGATTGTGGGGTAAATGAGGTTGTGGCAACATAGGGATATGGCATGTAAGGGGTGTGAAAGGTTTGTTGGTAATGGGTTGGTACATAGTTGGGTCTTTCATGAGTGGATCTGCCTTGCTCAAATATGACTGCATGAGCCTCTCCTTCCTTTTTCTTCCCCAGCCCTGGCAATGGATTTTTTCAACTGACAACTCCTGTTGAACCCAAAGAAATCTTCCCACTTCTCATACCTCCTTCTACTCTTTCCCCTATGATAACGATATCAGAGAAGTTCGATGACACACTTCCAATCATCCTATCATAAAAGGGTGATTGGAGTGTGTCAATGAACATTGCAACCATTTCTTTTTCTGACAAAGGGGGCTCTACTTGAGTTGCTACTTCTGTCCCACGTTGAGCATATTCTTTAAAAGTCTCAGAATCTTTCTTCACCATGTTCTGTAGCTGTAACCGGTCAGGAGCCATGTCAATATTGTACTTGTACTACTTCAGAAAGGCATTAGCTAGATCTTTCCAAGAGCGGATACGGGTCCGCTCAAGGTGTGTATACCAACTTCCAGCTGCCCCAGTTAGACTGTCTTGGAAGAAGTGACTAAACAACTTATCATCATGAGCAACGACTGCCATCTTCCTACAGTACATTGTGAGGTGGTTCTTTGGACAAGTGGTCCCCTTGTATTTGTCAAAATCAGGCACCTTAAACTTTGGGGGAATCACTACATCAGGAACCAAACAAAGGTCAGCAGCATCGCCCCAGACATAATGACTTCCCCCTTCTATGGCCTTCAACCGCTCCTCAAGGATTTGCAATTTCCCTGTAGACTGAAGGTCTCCATTTGGGGGGTTTTGAGATTGAGGGGTTGCCATTGATAGTGGGTTGGCAAATGGTATGGACGAGTTTCCATGGATTGTTTGTGACAGAGTGGTGTTTTGTGGATTGGATGTCGGGGTTATTATTACTGGGTTGGTTTCTAGGTTGGTATTTAGTGGTGGGGTGTAGTTAGGTGGAAAGGGGTATGGCGTGAAGATAGGCAATGTGGTTTGTGTTTGGACAGTTTCTTGGGTTGTTTGGTTCAATTCTGGTTGGGTTGGATTTGGTTGATTGCCAGTTACAGCTGGAGTATCATTGTCTGAGGAGTCATTGGCTAACGGGGGAGTGTAATTGGGCGGGAGGTCGTATGGTGGCCATTGGATACTTTGCGAATTATTGCTAGGATTGTTGGCATGCTTTGTCAGTGGCACTAGCATCCCTTAAGAATTCAAACCAAAAGACTGTGTAAGTGGAGTAAATCCTGGTGGGTGAGAAGGTGTGGTTTGTTGTGCCTCGCTCGTCCCTGAGGGATTCCCATCTGTTTCTCTTTTCTACAACAGCTCAAAAATCTTGGCTAACTGTTCCTTCATCTGATTGACATCGTCCTTCAACTCCTGTTGGCTTTGTTCCAGTTCATCCATGATCCTCGATTGGGCACGAGTCCGATAAGGGTGCCGGGGAAGCAAATTCCTTGACTTATTTTCTCTGCGATGAACATTATTATTAAACAACACATCTCATGTTATTCATTTTCTTTTTTTTAATTATTATTTTAACTTTAATGCACTCATTTCATTCATTTTTATGGGAGCAGATTAACACCACCGCTGGACATCAGAAAAGGAGGCCTTTATTTATTCAGAGGGTGAAACGCCCATATGACAAATAAGGTTGACAACCGACTTAGAGGAGAGTTCCTTATCTCCACAATAAGTGGTGTCATGAGCACACTAGCATTGTATTTGAATAGTTCAGTCGAGCGAGCAATTGAAGTTCACGCGAGACAAAAACAGTCGGTCGCAATCACGAGGCAAGGTTCAATTACTTTCAAATTCAAACTTGTCCATACATTAGATTAAGTTTGAGACTTCCACGCTGGATATCAAATACATCAAATTTCATGACATAGCCTACATTAAGCATTATCATGTTAAGTCAAAAGCTTCATCTTCTTCCTTTTCAAACCCCTTGCTAAACGTCCACACAAATGCATGAAGTCACGCATCCTTGGTGGAAAATTGGTCATAGGATTGGCGCGAACCTCGCTGTCAGCTTTCTTGTAACTCTGCACAAAGTGAGGGATGTGAAAATTCAATTCTTCAATGATTTTGTCATGCTTCTTCTTCCAAAATTCAATCACCTTTCCCTGTTCTAATGCTTCTGTCCTCCAAAAGTTTTTGTAGCGTGCCGCCTCAAGGAATAAGTCACGGAATTGAGTGGATGAAGTTCGTGCTTTATCACGATCGGCCTTTGTTTGTTCCAGCAAGGCTCTAAGATCCCCCACTATTAGCTTTTTTCGACTTGTTTCCTTACACTGCTGAATAAGGTCTTTTTCCACTTTCTTGCGTTTTCGCCTTTGTCCATCAATACTTGCCTTGAGTTCCTGTATCACTCTATCTTCCTGACTAGACGTCCTTTTCAGTTCATCATTTTCCAGAAACAATGAATGCGTCCTCCCCTCTAACTCCCGTATTTTTTCTGAATATGTTTCTGACACCTTCTCTTTGCCCTTCCTAGTCCTTGAGAGTTGTGCGAAGTCAGCGTTTTCATTTTTCAAGCTCTCCAATCGTTGAGATATCCTTCCATTTTTCCTATGTGCTGCCTCAAGCTCCATGCACACCTTTTCATTTTCCTCAGTTAAGGTTTGCAGTTGTGCTTTATGAACTTCAAGTTGTTCGGCCATTTCAGACTCAGCTTCGGGGTTACCTTTCTTTTTTAGGGTTGCCTCAAGGATGTTATCCACTATCTTCCTCGACTTTCACCAAACATTATATTCAGGACTATTGGACAATAATGGTGCTCCCAAGTTCGCTTTCCCTACTCTTCGGACGTCCCCCCAGGCTTTTATAACTTCTTTCATCATTACTTGGGCATTATCATCTTGGTACCAGAAATAGCATCCCCCAAGTTGCTCCTTTCGAGGTTCTCTTTGCGTCCAACCAAACTGTTTAAGTATGATGGAAGGGGTATAGGCTATGCACCCCCTAGGTCCCATGAGGGGAACATTAGGGAATTTTCCACAGTTGTATATGGTCTCTTCCCCCCTAAGATCAAACCAAGGGCAAATCCATCTGAATGATTCTCCTCCGACATTGTTGAATTCGACCTTCCATTCAAGCTCACTGAGTTTCTTTGGGGCAATCCGTTGGAAATGTCTCAAGGGATGAGATAATTTTTTAAGGAGGGAGCCAGCATACATGTGTGTAATAATCCATACGTACAACAACTGTGCACAACAACGGATTTTGCTCTTCGGCTTCTGTTGGCAAAAACTCAAAGTCAGCATAGTCTCAACTAGGATAGCAGGTATTGGATTTCGGCCTTTTGTTTCCACCATGAAGAAAACATCAATTGCTGATTGATCTACTATGTCGAGGCCGGAAGGAAATATTAGTCCATAAATTGCCAGTGCCAAGACTCTAGCAAAGATGCCCCACTCCTTTTGATGTTTCAAGCGCTCCAGGTGGATCTTCACAAAAGATCTAGTTAACCCTTTAGACCCCACATGTCCAGATAATTTCATCTGATTGGTGGGTAACCCTAGCAAATATGCAAATCTCTCGATCACCTGCTCGTCCTTCAGTGGATGCACCAGAGGAGTGAATACGCAAAGATCCTCTTTTGGATGTATTTTCAATATGCATGCATACTCCTCGATGGTAGGTGTGAGGTCCCGGTTAGGAAATTCAAAACACCTCAATTCGATATTCCAGTATCTTGCCAATACATTCAAGGCAGAGACATCCACAAGTATGCCTGATAATTCCAGGATTTGACCATACTTTTCAGCAAACGTCTTCTTGTGTTCCAAAGGCAAAGACTCATTTAATTCCTTCAACCAGCCTACTGAATTTAGAGTTACTGTCACTTTGTAGTTCCTTTTCTCTTCAGTGTTATTTCTAGTGTGCTCGTTTCTCTCCATTTCCTCAATCCAGGTGTAATGGTATCCTTCTCAATACCTACAAGGACATTAACCTTATGAGAGGTGATGCATGAAAAAAAGAAACCCAAATTAATTATTCACACAAGATGCATGAACCTAAAGTGGCTAATCTTGATGCATGGCTTTCCCCTAGCATGCTAGAGAACACGCTATTCAGCAAGAAGATAATGATGCATGATTATACCATTGTAATAAAAATGATGCATGATTATGACAAGATATGTATGATAAAGTGATACATGGTATATGCTAAATGCAAGCATGGAATAATAAATGCATAGCATGATAACTGTTTATGTGTGAGATGAGAAAGGAAAGGAAAGAAGTATGCTCCCATTTGTCCTAGGAAGGGTTGGTCTTAAGGGTCAAGTATCTTTGTAGGCCAAGAACCTTAATTAGGCAGTATAATAAGGCCAACTCATCAGTGCACATTAAGGACATATTTAGACCCCTAAAAGAAAAGGTTCACAGACTGCCCCTATCCGAAGGATAAAGACCCGGTTAGATGAAATCAACCACGGGGACTAATTAAGCAACAAAATGGTGATCCACGATACCAGTAACAGTCTGAGCAGGAGATTCAATGAGTGTCAGGGAAGCTGGAGGCCCACATTGACAAAATTGAAACTCCATTCTAGTCCTCTGAGCATGGAAGGCTCGGGTATAGAGCCCAAAACGGTGTGTGGAACTAGTGAAGGTGACAATGTGTGTTGGGAGCACACCAACCTTGAACCTAATGACTACCCTCTCATCTGCAACATAAACAACACAAACATATACAGAGATAAAGTCTTCTACCCTAAGGTTAAAGCATAATATATTTACAATGGAAAAAACCAACAAATATAGTACCAAAAGAATCACTTAATGTGAACAAAGATATATATACAATGAAAAAAAAATCAAACAAAACAAGCTACAAATATATACACACACAAAGTTTTCTATCTTAAGGTTTGAAGCAAAGTACATTTATAATGGAAACAAAAATTCAACAAATATTGCGCAGCAAAAATATTTACGATGATGTGAATACAAATATATACAAAAATATATAAAAAAATGGGGTAAAATAAATATCAAAACTTAATAATTTTGCACATTTGATTATGATAGGCTTGACTCTCAAAATCCCCAGTGGAGTCGCCAGCTGTCGCAACCGGGGCCACGACAGGTCAGCGAAACAAATTGGAAAAAATGAGTTTCAATGGAGTCGCCACCAAAATTTATTTTAAGGGAAAACTTTAGAAAAACCCTTTTAAAAGAAAATTGGTCTACAAAACCAGATTTGGATTCGGGAGTCATTTATGTGTAGGGAAGGTATTAGCACCCTACAACATCCGTTTAAAAACGGTTACCTCTAATCAATTGTGCAAACTTTGTTAACTTTTGAAAAATATTTATTTTACCCCACTTAAAGAAAATTGAATAAAGATTGAAAATTATATTTGTTATTTAACTTTTGATTTTTTTGGTATTTCTGAGAATAGATGAGGGAATTTATTTATGAAAATGATGGATTTTCATAATTGAAAAGAAGAATGATGTCTTAAGAAATTGATTTTTGGTATTTTCAACTTTTGAATTTTTTGTGTATTTTTATAGTGAGAAAAAAATTGATTGGTTTTTTTATCAAAAGGGGAAAAATATTTTGAAAAATTATTTTAGCTTGATGGGTCTGGTTTCCGCTCCTACGTATCCCCAGGTGCAATGGAGAAATCAAAGCCACTTAGTTCTTGAAAACAAGTGATTTTAAAATTGATTGATTTCGATTTTTTTTAAAGAGATTTTTTTTAAAGACTTTTGTTTTTATTTTTTATGTTTTTGAAAATACATTTTTATTTTATTTTTTTTGAGATTTTGGAAAGAGAACCTTAAAAAGGGGACTTGATTAAAACCACATTAAAAAGGATGAACAAATATTTACAATCACGAAGGGACAAATTAAATAGGTTAAACGAATATAAAATATTAGGAAAAAAATACTAGCACAAATGGATGATAATAATATGAAATGAAACACATAATAAACAAGGCACAATAATAACAATAACAACATCAATAATAATAATAATAATAATAATAATAGTGACGGTAATAATAATAATAATAGTAATAATAATAAAGATAATAACAACAATAGTAATAAAAATGAAAATAATAACAATGATAATAACAATAATATTAACAAATGACAAATGATAATGACAATAATAATGATAATAATAACGATAATAATAGCAGCAACATTAATAATAATAATAATAATAATAATAATAATAATAATAAAGCAGTAATAACAATAACAATAATGACAATAGATGAAAATGAGTGAGCCTCGGATATCATCACTGGCTGGAACTCAGGAGGTGTCAAATACACATAAAAAAAGATTTAACTCACTCCATTAACCCAACCCATGTCACAACAAAAAAGAAGAAGAAAAAAGAAAAAAGAAAGAAAAAAAAAACAATGGGCCTTATGGAGCAATCATCGGCCTATAACACTTGCAGCCTCTAGATTTTATTTTTGAAACAAAGGAAAAGAAAAGAAAGACCCTCAGCTTCCTAAACTTCACCCAGACCCACATATCTATTAGGGTTTCAGTCTCAAATGGGGAAAGGGGAAAAGAGAAAAGAGAGAGGAAGAGGGGGTGTGTGTTTGCGGCGGCCATTACAGCCATGGAGGAGGAAGCCCCCGAAGGACAGAGAAGGTCGTGAGCAACGGCCAAGGAGGTAGGACGAATGGTGGATCTGTCTGGTGAGGTGTATGGCTCGGTAATGCGCGACTGAGAAAGGAAATGCGCGTGCGGGACACGATGGTTGTGCGACGGAGGTCGCAAAGTGGTTTGGTGGTGGCCGATGGCTCCGAAGAGGGAGGAGTGGCCATGGCCGCGGTGAGGGCCTGCGTGGTGGAAGGTGGTGGTGTTAGCCGTATTTCTCGGCAGCGATGACGATGCGCACGACAGTGGTACACGGAGGCGCGGAGCAGCACCGTGACGGAGGGTGGGGACGAGAGTGGTGGCTCACAGTGGTGGATGCTGTGAAGGACGCCACTCACGGCTGAGGAGAAACGGTGGTTCTCTCTGTTTTTGTCTCTGTTCTGTTTTCTTTTTTGTTTGGGTTTTGATTCTTCTTCCTATTCTATATTTACAGGGACTTTGAGGTGGCTGTGTTGAGGGCAGAGACGGTGGTGGGAGCTGCCGCAAGGGTGGCTCACGACGGTGGTTTCCCTCTGTTTTTTTTATCTCTTTTTCTTTGTAATGGGACTGTGAGAACTATTTTTCTTTGCTGAATAGTGTGTGTAATCTGATGAAATTAAGTGGTGACTAGTGTGTGCTGATTGTGTTATGTTTTCATTTTTTTCTTGTTGTGATATGTATGCCATATGATATGGTGCAATTGAAAACTTGTGCGCAAGTCATGAATATTATGACAGGGACAGTGATTTCATGGAGAAATGAACTAAGAGATGAATGGTTCATACCAAATAAAAGGATTTGGACCTCTGTGTATGATGATCTTTTTGTATTTTACCCACTCATTTTATCCTTGCGGTTCTTTTTTCTCAATGAATTAGGACTCAGAAATTATGTGTTTGACACTCAATCTTTTTTAGCTTTTTCTACCTCCTTTCTCACTCAAGGAATTGAAACCGTGTTTTTTTTAATTTCCGTCCTCCCTTTTTTGCTGTCCCTTTCTCCGTGTCCAGGAGTCTGAATTTATAGTGTTTTAATAATGAATTTCTATATTTTTTTTCATTTGACAGCACCAAATATGCTGTATTTTTTTTGTGAATTTTTTATTGTTTAAATTAACTTAATGGGCTCCTCGGCCCAAATCAAAACAATGAGCAAAGTGGAAAATTTTTTATTAATCAATTTATTAGTTAGTTAAACAATTAAATAACTAACTAATAAAATTAACTAACTGATTTTGACACTTCAATTAATTAATTAATAAATTAATTGAGTTTAGGTAGAAAAAAATGGGTTACAAAGTTGAATGGGCCTTTTTGGCTTCTATCTCTTTTTCCAAAGAAAAAAAATTGGTGTTATCTTAATATGCTTTTCAGCCCAAAATACCAAAAACAAGGCACAAAGCAATTCATGAGTTTATTCATTTTGGTCTTCCATTTTTTCTTATCCAGAACACAACAATCTTAATTAGTCAATTTATTAGTTAGTCAAATAAATGACTAACTAATAAAATTAACTAATGGGTTTTGATGTTTCAATTAATTAATTAACTAATTATCAACTAATTAGTGAATTAACCAATGAATTCATCTTTCTGGATAAATGTAAAATTTGGATGCAATGTTACCAAATTGAAACTAAAGTTGTGATTCGCTTCCGGACAAAATTAGGTGTTCACAGGAAGGAAAGGTTTCGGCTTCAAGAAGGAAGGCCAAAAAGCTGAAAATTCCAAAGCACAAATCATTTGCTTTGAATGCAACAAGCCAGAACACTTTAAATCAGAATGTCCTCAACTAAAATGAGACTCAAAAACCTTCCAGAAGAAGAAAGCTATGATGGCAACTTGGGATGATTCAGACAGCTCTTCAGAAGAAGACTCTGGAGAAGAAACAACAAACTTTTGTCTCATGGCTGGAAGTGATGATGAAGAAAATGAGGTAATTACATATAATCCCACTGCATATAGAGAATTAGAAGATGCATTTGAAAACCTATTATCTGACTCTCAAACACTAGCACAAAAATGTGCACTTCTTAAAGAACAACTCATTAAAACTAAAGAGGAAAATGAAAAATTGAAAGAAGACAATAACAGACTAATTAAAACTAATCAATATCTTCAACAATCACGTCTTAAATTATCTGAACAAATTAAGTTAATTAAAGAGAATCCTGCAGAAGATACAAAGTCTGCATCACTGCAGAAGGAAAACTATCTTCTGCAGAAGTAGATTGATGAATTGCAAACAGACTTAAGTAAATTTGTTAGCAGCACATATAACTTAGATAAATTAATAGGAAATGGTAGAGAAACTACTGATAAAAGAGGACTAGGATTTCATGAAATAGGAACATCAAAAATTAAGAAAACTGTTTTTGTTCCTGCCAGAAGGCAACCTCCTAAGTGCTCTTGGTGTAACAAAGTTGGACACATTGCTCATTATTGTTACAAAAGAAAAAGGAGCTTTAGAAGAAAGGTATCTAACCCTTCAGGACCCAAAAAGATTTGGGTACCTAAATCCTTACTTTGATCTGATATACGAAAAAACAAAATCCTTCAAGATGAAAGAGCCATGGTTCTTGGACAGTGGCTGCTCAAGACATATGACTGGAGACAAAAGCAAATTTATATAACTACACAAAATGGAAGGTGGAACAGTTACCTTTGGAGACAACAACAAAGCTCACATCAAAGGTATTGGAAAGATAGGTATGAAAAATTCCACTCAAATTAATAATGTGTATTATGTGAAAGGGTTAAAACATAATCTTCTTAGCATAAGTCAACTTTGTGACAGTGGCTATAAAGTTATGTTTCAACCAACATTTTGTGAAATTAGAGAAGCATCTACTAAAAAGGTCCTATTTTCTGGAATTAGAAGTAAAAACTTATATAGCATATGTTTAGAAGAACTATCTGATCATACATGTTTTGCCTCATTTGAAAATGACAAATGGACCTGGCATAGGAAAGCTGGTAATCTAAACATGAAAAGCATTTCTAAACTTTCTAAATTAGACCTTGTTAGAGGTTTACCCAAAATCGAATTTGAAAAAGACAGAATATGTGATGCATGTGTTAAAGGAAAACATACTCAATCAAGTTTTCATCCTAAAAATGCAATCTCTACCAAAAGAATTTTAGAACTTCTGCATATAGACCTATTTGGTCCTACTAAAACACCAAGTCTAGGAGGAAAGAAGTATGGCCTTGTAATTGTAGATGAGTACTCTAGATTCACATGGGTTTTATTCCTTACCACTAAAGATGAATCTTTTGATGCTTTCAAGATCTTCTCCAAGAAGATACAGAATGAGAGTAGCCAATTGATAGCTTCTGTAAGAAGTGATCATGGAGGGGAATTTGAAAATCATTCTTTTAAGAACTTCTTTGATGAAAATGGAATTTCACACAACTTTTCTTGTCCTAGGACTCCACAACAAAATGGAGTTGTAGAAAGAAAAAATAGAACCCTCCAAGAAATGGCTAGGACCATGTTAAGTGATAGTGGAATTCAAAAATACTTCTGGGTTGAAGCTGTATCTACTGCTTGCTATGTACTTAACAGGGTCTCTATCAGAAGCATTCTAAATAAAACTCCATATGAACTATGGAAAGGAAGAAAACCCAACATTGCATATTTTCATGTATTTGGATGTGATTATTACATCTTAAACAATAAAGAAAATCATGAGAAATTTGATGCAAAATATGAAAAAGGGATTTTTCTTGGATATTCCACTACATCTAAAGCATATAGAATTTATAACATTAAGAATCAAACCATAGAAGAAAGCATGCATGTTGTTTTCAATGATACTAACCCTTATTGTCAAGAAAAGCTTAGAAAAGAATCAGATGATGAAAGTGAGAAACTGCAGAAGAAACCTTCTGACAGCAAAAGTTCTCCAGAAGATACAGCAGAACAAGGAATTCCTGCAGAAGGTTCTATAGAAGATGCCTGTGAACCAAAAGAGAGTCTTCCCAAAAGCTGGAAACTAATTACCAATCATCCCCATAAACAAATAATTGGAAGTACTGCAGATGGAGTAAAAACCAGATCCCAACTCAGAAATAATAAAAACAGCTCAGCATTCTTGTCTCAAATTGAACCAAGGAATGTTAATGAAGCCCTAGAAAATGACTCTTGGGTAGAAGCAATGAAAGAAGAGTTGGAACAATTTGAGAAAAACAAAGTTTGGACACTGGTACCTTCTCTAGAAGATCACCCCATTATTGGCACTAAATGGGTTTTCAGAAACAAGATGGATGAAGAAGGTAATGTGATCAGAAACAAAGCAAGGTTAGTAGCTCAAGGCTATAACCAACAAGAAGGTATTGATTTTGATGAAACATTTGCACCTGTAGCTAGATTAGAGACTATTAGAATTCTGCTTGTTTTTGCTGCATACAAAAACTTCAAGCTATATCAAATGGATGTTAAAAGTGCATTTTTAAATGGTTACATAAATGAGGAGGTGTTTGTGCAGCAACCTCCTGGTTTTGAAAATAAAAAACATCCAAATCATGTTTTTAAACTCACTAAAGCTTTATATGGATTAAAGCAAGCTCCTAGAGCTTGGTATTAAAGATTAAGCAGTTTTCTTCTTAACAATAATTTTTCTAGAGGAAAGATTGACACCACTTTGTTCAAGAAAACTCTTAAAAAGGATTTGTTAATTGTGCAAATTTATGTTGATGACGTCATCTTTGGATCCACAAATATAAAATTGTGCCAAGACTTTTGAGATTTAATGAAAGGAGAATTTGAAATGAGTCTCATGGGAGAACTCAAATATTTTCTTGGACTACAAATCAAACAAGAAGAATCTGGAATTTTTATTTACCAAGAGAAATACATCAAGGATCTTCTCAGAAGATATAAAATGGAAGGATCAAAATCCATGGGAACCCCCATGCATCCTTCTATAGTGTTGGATTTAGATGAAAAAGGTTAATCTGTGTCTGAAAAAGAATATAGAGGGATGATAGGATTTTTGCTTTATTTAACTGCTAGTAGACCATATATATTGTTCTCAGTAGGACTATGTGCTAGATTTCAATCTTCTCCAAAAGAGTCTCATGTTGCTGCTGTAAAAAGAATATTTAGATACCTTGTTGAAACTACTGACCTTGGTCTTTGGTACAAGAAAGGTACAAACTTTTATCTAACAGGCTATTGTGATGCTGATTATGCTGGAGATAGATTAGATAGAAAAAGCACAAGTGGTGGATGTCAATTTCTTGGAGATGCATCGATATCTTGGTCCTGTAAGAAGCAACATACCATTGCTTTATCTACTGCAGAAGCAGAATATGTATCTGCTGCAAGCTGCTGCTCTCAAATATTATGGATAAAGCATCAAATGGAGGACTATTGCTTAAGGTACTAAAAAATTCCTATATTCTGTGACAATACAAGTGCCATAAACTTGTCCAAGAATCCTATACAAAACTCTAGGTCTAAACATATTGATATAAAGCATCATTTCATTAGGGATCATGTTCAAAAGAATGAAATTGAACTTGGATTCATAGAAACTAAGCTTCAAGTTGCTGATATTTTTACCAAACCACCTGTAGAAGATGGGTTTGTATTTATTCAAGAAAAATTAAATATGTGCAGATTATCAGATTAAATACTCTTGATTGCAATATTGTTTCTGTTATTTTCACAGAAGATATTTATATCTTCTGCAGAAGCTATGGCCTTAGGAAAAAATTACTTCTTCTGCAACATATGCAAAACTTCATTTTTTCTGTCATCTTCTAATACTTAGAGAAGATGAATCTTCTTCAAGTTCTGAATCATCTCTGACCTATCATGACAGCCTTTTTAAGCCCTATGAGTGAATACGAGGAAAGGTCACTTTCAAATTCATGAAACTCCTCTCCCTAGGTCAACTTTGAAAGTGACCCTGCACGGGTAGCAAAGGTGCCTAGCCTTCTAAGTGAAAGAAAGCAAAAGCTCTCTTTTGTCCCTAATGTTTAGAAAGAAAAACCGTTGCACACATTAGGCAATTAATGATGTGACCGTTTGAAACAAACAAAACTCAAAATCTGTGCGCTTCTCTCTCTCTCTCTCACACGACTATGCTTCTCTCTCCATCTCAAACGGCTAGTTCAGCTTCTTATAATGCAGTTCAGAAGCTCACCTCTTCATCTTCAATTCTTCTCAAATCTCTGAGACTTCTATCAATTGAGGAAAATCACAACTATTCTCTTACTCTGTTTTCTGCTACTTTTCTTAAATCAACAATGAGGTTGAAGTCTTTTGCCTGCAAAAATGCTTCCTCTTCCTCTGTGAAATCCAATGAAGACAACCATGAAAACCAGGAAGCAACAGGAATGGAGCTTGTTCCATACACTGAAGTGTTGGAAATCCAACCACTATCAATAGAACCTCCAATAGTTGAACCTACTTTAACTCCAGCTGAACCACCATTAGAAGAACCTGCTCCAACTCCAACAGGACCCCCATCAGCTGAACCTACTCCAGCCTCAACAGAACCTCCATCTGCCTCAGCTCCCTCCTCCTCCAATATCCCTTCTTCTGACATACTTGTCATTCATGTTAGAAGATCTGATAGACTCAAAAACTCTTTCCATACCACTGGAAATGATCCAAGTAATCCTATAGGGATTGATACTCTTTCTCAGCCAGCCTCTTCTATGTCTAGTCAAAAATCCAGCTCTCAAAGTAGCAAAGAAGGAATGGACAGTGCATCTGAAAGTAAGGGAAAGGAGGAGAGTGATCCTTCTGAAGCTACATAAGATACCAACTTAGACTTGTTTCAAGATTCAGAAATACTGAAGGTATTTGCTGAAAAATGGGAATGGAAAAATGTCATCCCTGGCAGAGTGTTCTTGCTGAGAGAGATCAGAAGAGGAGGATGGGATGTGGGGCATTTCATCCAGAAGCAAGGTTAGGGGGACTACCTTCTTATTAGAGAGCCTATTTACCCAAGATTGATAAAAGCATTCTATGCTTCTGCCAGCAACTATAAGAGTGATGGGAAATCTCTAGTGGCTGAAATCAAGAGATCTACAATTATCTTAACCCGTAGTGTATTAGAAGAAGTATTGAACCTCCCTGCTTGTGAAAATCAATTGTATGAAGACAATTGGTTTGCTTTTGCTAGCACCACTAAAGAAGAAGTCATAGAGAAAATCCTAAGCCAATCTGACTCATCCTTAACTTCCAGCAAATTAATCCCCATTTGCAAATTATTTCATAAAATTTGTTGTTATTCCATTCATCCAAAAGCTGGGACTCTAGAGAATGTTACAAATCAAGACCTCTTGGTTCTATACCATCTTCTAAATGGTAAACCTCTCTCTCTATCCTACTTGATCCTCAAAAGCATGATTTACTCAGCTAATCCACAGAGAGCTTATGCAAGCCTGTCCTATGGAATGATTTTGACAAAGATTTTCAGACTCTACAATGTGCCTCTTGATGATGAGGAATGCTTAGAAACCTGTACCTTCTTTGATAGGAGCAATATCAAGAAGATGACAATTGAGCATCCCACCCCTTCTGAGATCTTCTCCAGCAGCAGTGAAGCAGAAGAAGCTTCTGAAGAAGCTAAGGTTCCAAGGACAAAGAAGAAGAAAGAGGCTCTTAGGACCTTCTCTAGAAAAAGGAAGGGACTGGATGTACCTTCTGGAGAAGGTGAACCTAGTAAAGTTCAGAAAATAGCTTCTTCTGGAGTTGAGAAAGATGATCCAGAATGTCCTACTCCTCCAAGTTCATTCTCTTATGAAGAAAGGGATCAACCAGCTTTCAAAGAAAAAGATGAAGCTGCTTCACCTATGATAGTTGTATCTGGAGAAGATGGGTCTGCAGAAGAGGATAAGGAAACCTCTCTTGCTTCTGCAGAAGGAATGGTTGTTAATACCTTAACCTTGCTTACTAAGACTCACTCTGAATCACCAACCCTTCATAATCAACCACCTACAGTCACTGCTGCAGCTCAAGAAGCTGATAACAAGGAAGATGAAACTGCTAAAGGAAATTTGGAGAAGGAAGAAAGCCAATCAGCTTCTTCTGCTTGCACCTTTGGAACTGATTTAGTAAACCAATGTCTTGCATCACCTATTCTAGATTCTACTCTTCCTACAGCTGCTCCATTAAGAGATAATATTCCTGCTATATCAACTCACCTATCATCCATGGAGACCTTCCTTCAACAACTAAGTACAGAAAGGAAGGAGATTCCTTCTTCTGAACCTCTGCAGAAGGATGAAGTTGAACCTGATGTACATTCTGATCACCCTGAACCCTCAAATTCCATTGAAAGGCAAGTTAGGAAAATAAAGGCTGATATGAAAAAGTTATTTTCCAATGTGAACACTCTACAACACACAATGAATGAAATGATTGAAAGGTTCACCCAACACCAGTTTTGGTTCAATAATTTTGTGCTTCCTATCATTGCACCCCAGGCACCACCAATGCCTTTTGCACCATTCCTGCCTCCTCAGAATATCCTCCAGCCCACTACCTCATCATCCTCTGATCATTCTTCACCCTCCAAGTAGAAGATGATGATGATTCTGCTTCTCCTTGGCCATATTAGCTTCTTTTTGATAGATGACAAAGGGGGAGAAGTAGTAGGAGTAGTAGGTGTATGACATTGTTATTATGTCTTTTGGAATCTGTTAGGAGAAATCAGATTAGAGCATCATGTATGACATTGGTTTATGTCTTTTGTTGACTTTTGATTAATGAAATTATGAATATCTTTTGATGCTCAATTAAATTTTGCCTTCTGTTGACTTATACTTGCTAACAACTATGAATGTTTTTCTATGATCAATTAAAATATGCATCCTATTGGCTGAAAATAAAATGTCCTTTGATGGTAAAATTGTGCACTACATTATGCTGTTCAAATGACTTCATAATATGCATCTTGAAATTTACATCTTCTGCTAGATAACTAATAGAGAATTGAATATCATAAAAGTAAGTTTGAATCAATCAATCTCCTCAAAATATCTGCACAAATTCAGGGGGAGTATTTTTCAGAATTATAACAATGTAAAACTTGATAGGTTGTCATCATCAAAAAGGGGGAGATTGTAAGGTCCAAGAATCCCTTCAAAACTGTTTTAAAAATGACAACCAATCAAGGTTTACTTGGAATAATTTTGAGTTTTAAAGACTAATGATTTTGTTTGAGTAAGTGTCAAGAAGATGCAGGCAAGCTTCTGCAGAAGATGCAATTCAGCAAAAGAAGAAAGACAATGGCTTCAATTTTGTTAAGAATGACAAATCTGTGAATGAAAACATAAAATATGATTACTCAACAAGTTCTTCAGAACAACACCTTCTCAAGAAGAAATCATGACAAAAACTCTTTAGAAGGAAGTCATTTTCAAAGAGGAAAAAGAAGCATTCACAAGGTCTCCAAGGATCAAGATGTAATTAAATAAAGAACTAAGAGAACTTCACAAAGTTTGAAGATCATTTGCAAAAGGTAGAAGATAATCATGCAAAAGAACATGAAGTCATACCTTCTACAGAAGAAGCATAATACATAAAACAAAGTGATTTTTCACTTTCTGAGATTACTACTGCAGCAACCACATATAAAATGTTTTATATCAATCAATTTAAGTATTCTAAGAAGATCTGCAGGAGAAATGTGCTCTCAGAAAATCTGCAGAAGATAGGTGGTTACTGATGTACTGCAGAAACACTACAGAAAGTGAAGAATCTACCTAAGTGTGTTCTTCTCATCTTCTGAGGTTACGGTCGGGGTAATTGAAGATAAAATAATTTATATCAAGGTATTGGATGCCCTCAGTATGTCCACAGAAGATAGAACTTCAGAAACAGCCAAGTTAGAAGTCTGCAGAAGATGCACCTCCAGAAGGTAGGACTGGTCAAAATGACAGCTGTATAAAGTTGTACCTGCTGCAAATGAGAAAATGATAGCTCTCTGGACACAGCTGGATGCTCAAGCCTGTGTCCAATGGCTAGTTCCTCTCAGCCTTCTATAAAAGGAGACATCACCTCCACTTTGAAGGCACCTCAGTCCAGAAGAAGCACAAATCTTGCTGATTTACAAATCATATCTTCTGGAAACTTTCTCACTCCTTTCTTTCTCTAGTTTCTGGTCTGAAAAGCCTTGGAGAGAGACCTGGCTCATCATATTGCTTCTGTTGTGCAAAGATTGTATTACTTTGAGCCTTGTTTGTTCTTTATTCTTTCTTATTCTTATTGTAAAGTCTCAAAAGAAGTGTGCACGTGCATGTTCTTCTTGTGAGCAGCAAAAGAAAGATTTTTGAGTGAGGTCTACTGAGATTTGGTGATCTCAGTTGTTTTACAAAATCTGCAGAAGGTACTTGCAGCATTCTGGTTACTGGATCTTCTGCAGTAAGCTTTCAGTTTGAAATCCGTGTTTGATAGGTTAAGGTTAGCCTGAAGAGGCAGAAAAAGAATATTAGTGGTAAGGTTACCCAAGAAAATTGTACTTTGATTATAAGAGTGAGAAAATCCTACATGTGTAGGAACTGGACGTAGCCTCAGGTTGGAAGAGGTGAACCAGTTTAAAATTTCTGTGTGCCATCTTCTTTACCCTTCTCTTCATTATTGCATACCACTACAATAACTTAATTATAACTATATATATATATATACCTTTTGCAAAATTAATTGAACTAACATTTATCTTCTGTGAGGTTATTTCTTAATACTAAGCCAAGGTTATCCTTGAGCAGAAAAAGTATTAATAGAAATTGTAGAAAATTTTATTCAATCACAATTCAACCCCCCTTCTTGTGATTGAAGCTACAACTTAACTTCAGATAATAGAATTCCTTTTAAGTTTCAAAGAAGGCAATTCCCTATAGTTGTATCATTTGCAATGACTATCAATAAAAGTCAAGGTCAATCTTTGAAACATGTCGGAATTTACTTGCCAAAGTTTGTCTTCTCCCATGGACAATTATATGTTGCAGTATACAAAGTGACAAACAGGGGAGGATTGAAATTACTCATAAAAAAATGATGAAGCACATATTTCAGATACAACTTCAAATGTTGTATACAAAGAAGTTTTCCAAAATTTAAATTAGGTTGCTTCTCAAATATTTTAATTACAAGTTATTATTGTTTGTCATTATTATTATTATTATTATTATTATTATTATTATTATTATTATTGATCAAATCATGCTTATTCTAACTGTGTTCAATCAATGAAAAACATATACTAATATTCTTTATGGCATTTTCACATTTTTTTCAGGTTATTCAAGAAACTTCTTTTAGTGACTGCTTATAATTTTTTGTATAGTGCTTTCACTTAAAAATTCCATACTAATATTGTTTTGTATGAACAAGTTTTATCAATAAATGTTTACTAAATCATCAATGCATCAAGTATATTTGCTATTAAGACGTCATTAGAATGAACTTTATTATAATCATTATTGTTTACCTTTTTTTATTTTTTAATAGTATTTAATAATTTTTGTAATAAATAGTTTTACATGTATTCGTAGCTAAATTGAATATTCGACTCTCTATCATTTCTCTCATTTTCTAGCCCGTGCAACGCACGAGTACCCGACTAGTAATACATTAAATGAAATAGTTTGGAGGGAATTGGACAATTGAGTTTTGAACCAGTCATTATTAGTTGGTTCATTTTTATGTTTTCCATGCTTAGTAATGCATTGGATACACTCTCAAATTAAATGTTGATAATAAATATGTTGACCAACTAACCACTCACTTTACATGTCTCGAGACACATTCATCAATTTTTCTCTTTCTTTTTTTCTTTGTTGCCCGGACCCTTTTTTTCTTTTTTTAAATTTTATTATTTCTGTTTAATTATGGTAACTTTTCTCCAAGCTTGTTCAAGAAGGATTTAATCTAGTGAAGACATGTGTCCCTATTTTCTATAGAATGGAGTTGTAATTAAACATATTATATATATATATATATATATATAGATAGATAGATAGATTTTTCCGTCTAAAATTTTATTCATATATGATGTAAGTATTTTCCCCATGATTCATATTTAAATCTTAATATGTTTCTATATAAATTATTCTTTCTCGTTTGATATACAGCTATTTTATAATTTAAATATGAATAAAAATTTTGGGTTATTCTGTTATTATGTTTCCATATAATTTTACATTTATAATTTAGATATTAAAATGATTAGTGTAAAAATCTTATTCATATATAATAGAAGTATTTAATTTTATTATTTGTTATTTTTTTAATAAATACACTTCACACATTGCCAGTTTTCTGAAATTTATATTTTTTTAAATTCATTATCAATTACTGATTGTAATTTGATGAAGCAATAACGTACATGAATGTACATATATTTAGTTAAATGTGTATTTTAAATTTCTTTGGATGTAAATCAAGTATTAAAAACCACAATAAATGAACTACTGTACAATAACCACTACAAGAAATTTTGTTTTTAGCGACGGTATTGCTACAAGTGAAAAGCCGTTGCTACAATGTATTTAGCAACGGCTTACCAACAGCCTCAAGAACGTCGCTAAAAGGCTCGTCGTAAATGCAGTAGCAACGAGCAAAACAGGCTGTCTCTAGGTAGCGACGGCCTAGTCGTCGCTATAGTCGTCTCTAAAGGCATGGTCGTCGCTGATGATATTTTTTTTTAAATTAAATTTAATATTATTTATTTCATTTTAATATTTAGGGTTAAGGATTTAATATTTGTTAATTTTAAAATTATAAAGAAAAATACTCCCTCCGTCCCTATTTATAAGACCCTTTCCAGAAGAATTGGGTGTCCCTTAATATAAGACCCTTTGCAGATTTTTAGGTAAATCAATTATTTTTTCCATATTTGTCCTTCATTAATATTCAACTCTTTTTATTCCCTATATATTGATGAGTGATAATTAATGAAGTTTTACCCACATGCTCAACTACACCAATGAAAAGTGACTTTTGAAGTCTTCCACCATGTCACAATCGATGTCTCTAAAATATAGTGACTTTTAAATAGGGGTATATTTGGAATGCTATTATTTTTTTTAAAATATCAATACATTAACCAACTTTTCTTAAACTATGTAAAACGGTTGAAATGGTCTTATAATAAGGGACGGAGGGAGTATTAAATACTATATAAACATACCAATAGAGGAAAAAATATATATATATATAAGAAATATATATACAAATTTTGTTCAAACATAATACAATAAAGTATAAAAAAATACATAATAAAAAAATTAATGGTGGCGGCACGACGCTGGGGTTGTACCGGGGGACGATCCTCATCCTCATCCAACAGCTGGTCATCTAGGGCGTCATCATGGTGGGGTGCCTGGGCCTGGCAGCCGGAGCGTCCAACAACTGTTGCATCTGATCTCGAAGTCGTGCAAAGTCCTCCTCCAACCGTGCAGCCTTCGCTTCAGCCCGGCTAGCCTGCTCCCTTGCTTCATTGACTTCCTAGCGCAACGGTCATTTACTAGGTGGTTCATGATTATATTTTCCAGGGTAATGCATTGGGAATACTCTCTAATTACATGTTGATACACAACCAGAAAAATAAAAAATAGAGACGGAAAAAATCCGTCTCTAATGGGGTTAGAGACGAAATCAGAGACAGAATCTATGTTGTCGTTGATCTGGGCGTCGCAAGTTTGTTAGCGACGGAATTTTTATGTCCGTCTCTAAGTAGAGACGGAATTCTTCCATCTCTAAGAAATAATAAATCCGTCTCTAAGATAATGATAAATATTTAGTAATTTCGTCTCTAATAGAGACGAAATAATCTCTCTGAAAATTTATTTGTCCGTCTCTAATCAGAGGCCGAATTTGTTTTCCGTCACTAATGTAGTGAGGTGTATTCCGTCTCTATGTTTAAAATTCCGTCTCTAACTTACGACGAACTTATTTTCCGTCTCTAATCCGGTGAAATTAATTTTGAGACTTCCATCTCTATCTTTGTATTAATCCGAATCCTAGTATCGGATAGAAACAGGGGTGTAGTACTCTCTACTCTTTTCTTGCGAAGCCATTTGATAAGACTAGCAAAGAGGCCTTATCCTATTAACAACTCATGAATTTAGCACCTCACAGTTCACTCAAATGCTAGAAATAGTAACTCATTCTGGTGATCATTTTAAAAACCATTTATTTTTAATTTTGGCTCATTCATCTATCAATTACCATTTTTTCAAAAAGTTTTTCCAAAGTTCTCCTTAAAAAAATGGTAGTGACTCCATTGAAACAATTTTTCAATATCTAAATTCGTCATCCCGTCGTTACCCGATTTCAACAATGATTATAATTAAGTCAGATTAGATATATTTATAAAAAAATAGATAAAAAAATATACTAATCATATTCAGTCAATTTAACTTAATTAAATTATATTAATATACTTTATTTGATTGAGTAGAAAGATATATTTGGGTAAATAATTAATTAACAATTGTCAAAGGAGAGTTTATGTTATGAGTTAATTTTTAAAAGAATATCTTATAATATTAAAGTTCATATGTTCATAATAAATTGTTTTTATAAGTATAATTAAACATTTACTTAGTGCTACTATTATAAGATAAATCAAATAAGTATGAAAAATAATATTTTTAAAATTTTAAACAAATTAAGTTTAAATATAGAGGGCACGGTGATTACTAATTTATAAGAATTTTAAAACTATATATTATTATTTTATAATAAATATATTTAAAATTTATTTTATGAATTAATAAATAAAAATTAAAATAATAATTATTTATATATATACATTTAAATTATATATCTAATTTAAGTAAACTATCTCTTAAAGTAAAATTATTAATTTTAAATTCAATATATACTTCATATTTTAATATATATATATATATATATATTTATTATAATATATATTTATTATAATATATATTTATAACAAATATTAATTATAAAAAATTATATTTCTCATGTAAAGCATGAAATAAAATATTAGTTATATAAAAACTTTAAGATGCTCTGTTATTGTTCAAATAGCTAAGAAATAATATGATGAAAAGATGTTCGTTTTTAAAACGAAAAAAAGGAATTAGAGACGAAATTATTCCGTCTCAAACTTTTGTCTCCAAAATTATTAGCTTGAGATGGATTTAGAGACGGATTTTATACCATAGACTTATTTCCGTCTATAAATTCCGTCTCTAAAATTGTTATGGTGTTAATATTATTAGGTTTGGAATTAGAGACGGAATTAGCGATGGAAAATATCAGACACGGATCATTGTCGTCTCTAAATTCTGTCTCAGAAATAACTTTAACAATTTAGAAACAAACTTAGAGACGGAATTTGTTTGAGACGGAAAATTCCATCTCTAAATTCCGGCTCTGAAATGAAAAATTTTAACTCCGTCTCAACTTCAGATATTACGTTTCTGAATCCGTCACAATTAGAAACGGAAAATTTTCCGTCTCTAAAATCCATCGGTATTTTCAACTTTCTTGGTAGTGATAATAAATATACTAACAAACTAACCACTCAATTTTTCTCTTTCTCTTTTTTTTTTGTCTTTTTCACTTTTTATTATTTCTATTTACGGTAACTTTCCTCCAAACTTATTCAAGAAGCATTTAATACGGTGAAAACACGTATCCATATTTTTCATAGAATGGGGTTGTAAATATATATATATATTAGATATATAGATATAACTTTCATCTAGCTAGTTACGTGTAAGACCTTGCAAGCTGTCAAAATAAAAAAGAAAAGCAATATAATGAATATATGAATTCACATGCTGCACTAAATGCAGAATGAGTTGGGCTCAGAAGGTCATGCTTGGGCGGCACATGATTCTGTCTTTATGAAGTTAGCTCTGGTTGGCAACTTGCAAATATACCCAAGTTTTGGCAATGCTTTGATCTCCTTATTCTCTTTCCTTTTATACCCGTTAAGGCGGTGTATATATGATCTAATAATATAAAATAAAATGTAAAATTAACAATACGTAAGTTATGTTTGGAAAACACCTATTTATTGTAATGGTCAAATCTAATAATGGTGGGACTTTATTATGTATACATAGCTGATGCCATATATCTCCATATATTATATTAAAATATATGTGTTTAACTCATTAAATTAGTGGGACCCCAGGTAATTTGATGCGGTATTCAGCCAAGGTCAGCTGCAATAAAAACGTTGCTATTTTTATGGAATTAATTAGTAACATAAACCAAAAAAGGCCATAAGGTTACTCACATTTCTGGTTTTATTCTGCAACTCTTCAAACAGCACCAGCTGCATGCAATAAAGTTTGACAAAATTTACGTTACAAAGCTATACTAACATCTATTGTTGTTTGATTACAAAGAGTAAGACCCAGCTTTCACTTTATTTGGTAATACTTCACCGAAGCTCTCTTACTTAAATCCTAGGTTTGGCAACATATTGTAAGGAAGACAAGGTAGACATGATGGATTTAATAATGAAACAGTCAACCCATTCCCATTCAATATAAATGATAAAAGTAAAAAAAGAAAATGGCTATTTTTAGTGTAGATCGTGGTCTATGCTAGATTATTATTATTAGGATTTAATAACTATGCAATGTCAATGTAAAATAATTTTATACAGTCATCCAATGATATGTTGACACATCATTTAATGAGTTTAATGACACATGAGGTGTCATATTCATTAATTGATGTAGCAAAATATCATTGGATGACTGTGTAAAACTTCTTTACACTGACAGTGTATAAAAATTAAACACTTATCATCATCATCATCATCATCATCATCATCATCATCACCACAATAAATTTATAGAAAAGTTTCTAAATAAAATCTGGGTCTCTGTTTAGTGGACCATGGTCCACATGGTTTAGAATGTAAAAAAAAAAAGTAATTTAAATTCTTGATTATATATTAAATTCAGTGCTCATTTCATTAGTGACCGATGTATAATAAACTAGTTTCAGTTACTTTTATGAAATATTAATTAAAAAGAATAAAAATCAAAATTGATTGTGATAGTATCATATAAGGTAGAAATTCCCTTTCAACTTTAAATTGATACATTCTCAATGAAACTAACAGAGATTATATTGTAAATTCATATTTTTTCTTAAATTAAACTCAAATAGTATATGTTTGTCCTAAAATTTAACACAAACAAATATATCTCAGAGCAATCTAGGATGAGATACGAGTCCTCTCAATTCGAGTGGGTTCTACCTAGTGTGAAATCTATGGATAAAAAGTAGGAAGGTGTAAAATGCTTGTGAACTGGCCCTTGAACGGGCCTTAAATTGCATTAAAGTCAAAAGATACAACGCACAGGAGAGATAACTGAAGGTAACGATTACAACTCTATTGATTCCTGAGCTACATAACATGAACATGTAAAAGAAAAGCAAGTAAAGAAAAAGTAAACATAAAAAGGGTGGTATGTTGTCCCTACTTCCTCTCAGCGTGTTGGGCGCCTTTGATCTTTGTGGTGGATGCTACGGCTTTCAAGGTGCTATCGAGTGTTCAGGTTGCGGACCTTTGATTTCTCTTTCTTTCTCCTATTTATAGTTGTCCCTGGTAACCGTCTCTGGGCTACCATAACTTCCCGAGTTCTTTATGTAACTTCCCATGACCCCACGTCCTCTGCATGTGCTCTGGTGGGCCTGTGCTTGATAACTACCATTGATGACGTGGAAAACATCTAAGACAAACTTAACTGAATCAATGGGAATGATCTCTGCTCGAATTGATGGAGAAGGGTTCATTCGAACCAAGATAAAGGAGGAGTTTCGAACCATCTAACAGCTCTTCCTCTTCGAACCCTGGTTCCCTTCGAATCTGCCTAGACCCTCTCTCGATCTTCTCCTTGCTTTTCGAAGCCACTTAGTTGTTGTCCAACTTAACTGCCTTGACCATCGTCCACTTTGGTCAATGTGACCAAGACTTCTTCTGATTGGCTCGTTGGAGTGACATTCTTAATTCTTTCATGGCGTTCCACCCCTATAAAAGGAGAAAGACTCCATTTGGGCTCCATCATTCTTCCCTTTGGCCATGGAGAGATCCCTGATATTGGCTGCCCTGTACGACCTGATCCTTCCATTACCTTTGGACTTCAGGTCGACAGGGTGTCCAACATTAGTGGTCACTTCAAAGTGGACTTTGACCTCAGGTCGAACAGCGCAGCCAACATCCAAGGCTCTAGCCCCATGTATGGCCTGGTATTACTCCCACCTCCTTGGTGCCAAGTGTAGTCTCAGGGCAATGGGTTATCTCAAAGCCCAACGCCTAATCTTTTGATTCTTGGAGGAGGAGGAAGATGAGGGAAAGGAGGAGGAGGAAGGCAGAGGAAGAAGATGGAGGTGAGGTTCTTAGTTCTTGGATTATTTGGAAAGTCCAAGGCTGAGAACTAACCCCCTTTTAAAGCTCGAAGTGAGAAGCTATTCCTCCTTCGAAGACATGACACTGACACCAAGGTCGAAGGAACTACTTCCTCCGTTCGAAGCACTGGTTCGAAGATCAACACACCTATAAAATGTAATAGGAAATGAGAGTGATCAGGTTCGAATAGCGAACCCTTACATTTTAATTCGACCCTATTGTAATTTCTGATAGAATCCCTTAATAAAAATAAATATTCTTTTTTGGCTCTCTGTTAGCCATTTCGAACTATATTTTTATTTTAGCGAGTATCAGTATAATTTAGAACCATTTAATGAAAAACTAAAATTGGTCATTCACTTTTAAAATCTTCCATAAAAAAATAGTTACGGATATCTATAAATTTTTGTGTGAATTTGTTGTGAATTTTTCATGCTCCACGTGTATTTGATTAGGTACTGCTTGATTTTTTTGGTTTGATACTTTGATATGATGGAACTCATGAGAGGCTTAAAGTTCCTTTCCATCCCTTTACAGTGAGGATGTTACTTGCATTGCCAGAATAGAACCCTAAAACAACCTAAAAAAAGTGACTGAAAAATACCTTAAGATGAGCATGTAATATGGGCAGTCAATGATCAGTTCTTACAATTTCAATGTAAGAATGAGTGGGAGAGGGAAAGGGGAGCAAGGGACTCCAAAGATATTCAAATGTATCATGTGATGCTAAATCTTTTTTAAAATCTTTCTTCATCTTATCTTGTTTCTGTGAGATATACAAGTGGGTGAGGTTCTTGCAGTTGATAAAGGTATTCTGTATGTGGTGATATGATTAAGTGTGCATATGATATGAGAGAGAAATATTAACACGCATGGTATGACGCAACCAACATAAATCAATGATTGAACAAACTCTCCTTTGTTTTGGTTTGCTGGTGGTATTAGGGAAATGTTGAAAGGTGTGGAAACTGGGTGCACAAGTGTTGGTTTGGTGACCATCAATCTTTTATTTTTTTTATTTTTTTAAAAAAAAAGGAGATAGGCGGTGTGAAAGAATAAATTGATGGCACGGGCGAAGTGACTTGAAAGAATAAAAGTAAGTGAACATATACACGATTAAAAAAATATGTATAATATTACATATGATAATAGATCAAAAGTGAAAAGATCTATCATAATACTCAATCCATTGATAATATCAAATGTTATATTTTTCACTAAAATCTTTCCACTTTGATTTATTATCATATGCAATATTACACAGGTTAGAAAAATCGATATATATATATATATATATATGAAATAAAAACGTAAGTAAGAAATTAAGTCTTTGTTTGGTGGGAGTAGAGAAATATAGAGAAGAGAAATTGGTAGGAGAGAAGTGGGAAGGGGAGAAATGGAGGAGAGATAGAGATGATTTTAAGGTTGTTAAGTGGGAGTATAATAATTGAGAAATAGAAGAGAAATGTGAAAGTGGATTGTTTGGTTTGATAGGAGAAATAGAAGAGAGATCGAGTTTTTATTATTATTATTTATGACAAGTTAATTTTCCCATCAATATAGATTGAAAATCGATTTGTAGGCCTAAGAAATCGATTATCAGCACCAAAGGTCATTAGATTTGTACTCGTGAAGCATAGAAATCAATTTCCATTGCCTAGAAATCAATTATCTCGTAGTCAAAATATAAGTTCCTTGTTTTTTTGGTAACACAAAATCGATTTGTGGTAAATAGAAATCGATTATTGACAACTCAGAATGTGTGGAAGCAACACTTAGGAGCAGATAATTGATTACCTTGTATAGAAAATTAATTTTATGACAAGTCAGAAACGATGTTGAGGTTATATGAGGTAAACAATCGATTTCCATTGAAGTGGAATCGATTTTTCACACTCACCAGATGTTGCAGATCGGCCAGTTGCTCTGTGGCTATGGACCTCACCTCCGTCGAAGTGGATGGTTGCGTTCACCGTCCTCTTTCTCACCCTGTCGCGTTCAGCCCCGTCGTTGGCGCTTCTCACAACGACTAGATTAACTTCAGCTTCGCCGATTTCTTCCTCTGTCACACTAGCTTCTTCATCCTCGTTCGGTTGCTAGCAGGGGAGCAGAGGACGCAGCAGCTCACCGCCTCCTTGCACTTTAAACATTGGTAGGTTGAAGAAACATAATAGGGTTGGACAGACATACCACTACAACATTTTTACTTTAGACCACGGTTTTCTTGGCCACAGATAAAAAACTGTAGCTTAAACATGACATAGGCCACATTTTTATACATGTAGAAAAATATATATATAAATTCCCCCACTTTTAAAATTAAAATGTTGAACCGTGGCCTATTTACATTAGGCCACACTTTTAAAACCGTAGATGATAAATAGATCACGATTATTAAACTGTGGGTAGGTATAACCACATTTAAAAGGCGTTGTATATAAAACATAGCATACAAACCCTGGGTAAAAGTGAATTTTTTGAAAATTAACTGGGAATATTTCAGAGGATTTAAATTAAAAAAAAAATCTGTGAATACATTGTACCGCACAAACCTCTCTTTGGCCTGCTTCTCAAAACCCTACTCATCATAATTAACCTCTATTATCACCTCATTCTCCCAAATTCCACCCACCATAACATAACCTCTCTCTATCTCTAGGGTTTTACTTTTGATCGATCCATGCCTAGGGTTTTGTTTCTTCGCTTTCCCCATGTTTTCCTCTTCCTTTCTCAGATTAGGGTTCCAACGACTATGGTCGACGATCCAGCGAGTCCAAGCGGCAGAAGCCACGAGAGCGACGAGCACAACCCTCACTCTAACATCCGTGAGCAGGAAAGGTTTCTTCCCATCGCCAACATCATCCGCATCATGAAAAAGGCCCTCCCTGCCACTTGAAAAATCTCTAAGGATACCAAAGAGACCGTTCAAGAGTGCGTCTCTGAGTTCATCAACTCCATCACCAATGAGTATGTTTATTTTTTCCTCCGCTTTCTTCCTTTCCCTCCTCATTCTCTTGTTCATTCCGTGCTTTGACCGTTGAATCGTTGTAGGGACTCAAATAAGTGTAAAAGAGTGAAACGGAAAACCATTAATAGTGATGATTTGCTCTGGGGGATGGCCACTCTTGGTTTCGAGGATTATATTGATCACCTCAAAATTTACCTTACCTCACCAAATATAGAGAGGTTATTTAAATTTATAGTTTTCATAGTTATTTGAATTTTTGAGACCATGACTTGAAACTAAAATGTGTCTATGTCACAAATGCAGAGAGAGATCAGTTTCAAGAAATTCGCCAGGTTCAGCAGTTGCGGCGACGGAGGAGTGAAGAGTCCGGCGGGGTTTTTGGAGGAGTTCTTTAGGGACCCGAATTTTGATAGCTTGGACAGGATTTTGAAAGGGTTGTATGAGGAGTTGAGGAGAAGTGTGATGAAGGTCTCTGCTCTTGGGAATTTCCAGGATCCTCTTAGGGCTTTGCTGTTTCTGATTAGGTTTCCTGCTGGTGCGAAGTCTCTTGTGAACCATGAGTGGTGGATTCCTAAAGGTGTTTACATGAATGGGCGTGCCATTGAAATGACCAGCATTTTGGGGCCCTTTTTCCACATCAGTGCTCTTCCAGATCAAGCCTTTTTCAAGAGCCAGCCTGACATTGGGTGAGCAAAAAATTTCCATGTTTTGAAATTCAATTGTTGGTGTTGTTTTGGTATTGCTTCTCCCATTGTCTAGATTGGTGAGGAGCTAAAGAGAATAGTATGTGATTGCCTTCATTTGTGTAAACTTGGTTCAACTATTTCAATTAGTTAAGCAAAGTTGAGTATTACTCAATTAGTTAAGCAAACTTGGTTTATTTGTATAATTTTTATGTGTTTGTGGGTTCTATCTCTGAAACCACGGAAACAAACAGGTTGTGGTCATTATGTTGATCTTTCAGCAAATTATTGGTTAATGGGAAAGAAGTGAACCCAAAAGATATTCCTTTCCTTGGAGAGCATTACTCAATTAATATCTTGAGCTTTGGAGCTTTCTAATTTTTTGGATGTGATCAGGGGTTCACTTTTTGCTTCACTTATGTTTGTTTTCGTGTTTAGCTAAGCTCAGGACCTGGCTATGGATAAGTAGTACTGTAACTCCCTCAATAAGAAAAGAAGTAAAAATAATATTGAAACTCAGTTACCTTAATTGATTAGTTATATTCAATCACCATTCTGAGTTGCCTTAATTGACTGTCTTTATTTGGAAGCTTGCCTCCTTGAATAAAAAACTACACCTTAACTACCCCCTCCTTTGTCATTGTGAGCAATAACAACCAGTGTTTGTGTTAGGCATGAAATTCTTGCTTCCACTTTGTCATTTGTCAAACTCAATTGGTTACTGGAAGGACGACTGACTTGTTACCTGCTTCTTGCTTTCTGCATTGCAGACTTACATTCATTTGTCCCATTTTTGTTGCTTTTTATTTGCAATCATATATTCTTGCTTCCACTTTTTTGCTGATTGTTTCCGAGTTTCTATATTTTACTCCACAAACCATAGATGTGGGATTTATTTGGATGGGTTTTCTTATTGCTTATTATTCAATTGGGTTCCTTCTTTTAACATTTATGGTTCTTGTGAATCATGCATAATCTTTGGTGTTCCTGAGCTGAGGACTTCAATTGGGCTCTCTGGTCTGCAGGGACCTTGTCAAAAAGGAGTAAAAGGGGGAAACTTGTAAATGGAAAATATGATACTGTTAAAGGTGAGGTTTTTTGGAAAGAGTTATTAGAAGCTTTGGTGTTTAACACATATTGAAAACTTGGAGTACAATTTATTTCTATTAATTTTTTTTTCCTGAACAGTTAGGTATAGTTTGCTGAAATTTTTATTTCATCTGCAGTAGTGATATATATTATAATGGTGTTTTCCCTTCCATTCTATGTTGTTATATATAGTTTACTAAAGAAAGGTAGATCCAAACATACAAGAAACAATTATAAGAATGTGTACATACAGCTATATTGTTTATGCTAATAATTACATTCCTAGCAATGTTTTGATGTGGTTTAGGATTATATGGATTTGCAGATACTAAATAATGTTGATACCTATTCCTTACTTTTATAAAGTTTGTCTTTTAATAATTTTTTCTTTGTTTAGGTTCCAAATACGATTTATTATATATATAAAATAAATTAATATTATATAAATATATTCTATGGTGTGTTTTGAATTTATATTATATATATTTATGGTGGGCGCAGGAAGCAAGTAAAAGGTGAGCAATTTTATTGGAAATTACTAATGTATGAAATAATTATTTTTATTTAAAAAATTTATTTTTTGCTTTCATATTTACAGGTTATAGAGGATGAAGATCAATTTGAAGATGTATAAGAACGACATTCATGGACATTCATGAAGGGATGACTTAGATGTTATTTGTTGAATTTGAGAGATAAAAAGATACTTTTATCTATTACCAAGTTTATGTTAATTTTTTATATTTTGGGAGTTTATATAATTGACACAAAAATTGATACAAGATTTTTATGTATTTTTTGGATTACTTAAATTAAATATTTATTATATATGTACTTGTTATGTTTTACAGGCTCACTTGTTAATTTTAAAATTTTATATTTAATTTTTGTCTTTAGTATCCAATTATATATTTATTTATTTAATTAAATAATTAAATATTATAACTAATAAATGACATTCATATAAATATGGATTAAATAAAAAAGTCTTATAAAAGTATTGTTACCTAAACTCAACATTGACAATTATTGCTTACTACATTTTAAAAATTGTGGCTTAAATATATAGGCCACGATTATATAATTGTTGCTTAATATTCATGGGTAATGTCTCTTATTTATCCCACAGTTATAAAAGTGTGGTATAAACTATATGACCACACCGGAAAAGGCGTGGCTTAAACATATAGCTACATGCATAAAACCATGGTCTAAACCTGAAAAAACTAAAACCGTGGTCTCAGAGGATTCATGAAAACCGTGATCTATTCTATTAGTTTAGGCCACTTTTTATAAAAGTGTGGCCAAAGGTGAAAAACCGTGGTCTATTGGAATAGGCCACGGCTTAATATAGGACGGCTGAAAAACTGTGGTCTAAACCTTTAGGCCACAATTTTAGTGTTTTCGGCCACGGCTTTTAGCCATGGCCTAAACTGAAAAATGTTGTAGTGTACACACCCTATTTCTCTCCTTCTCTCAGCATATGTGTGAAGAAATTAAATTAAGGTGGGGCCATGTTCTCTCCTCACTTTTCACATTTTCCCCTCTTCTACCAAACATATATAATCAGAGATGCATTTCAATGCTATTTGAACACTCTCCTCCCCACATTTCCCCCTTAATTCATTGCGACCAAATAGAGGGTAAAGGAGCGAAATAATTCGCTTCAGAAAGAAAAAGTCAGTCACACGGACCTTACTGCAAAGTTTGGAAATATAATAATTTTCTTTTGTCTAACATACTTGCTATTTTGAAGTCTAATTACCTACATCTAAAAAAAAAGGCTAATTACCAACGGACTTGGTTAAGTAGTATATTTTCATTCCTATTAAGCAAGAATTTGGGTTTAAATCATGGGGATTGAAAAAAATCCCTATTTAAAGAGGTAACCTCACTATAATGTAACTCGAAAAGGACTCCGCGTGGGAGATAAATACGTTTTTAAACCAAAAAAATTTTGAAGTCTGATCAAATATTGACAAATCCAAATCGAGTTGTATGGAAGTGAACAAAGCTAGCCAATATTTCCAAATTCACTTGTATGAAAGTGAATGCAGCTCTCCAATAACTATTGTCTTCTTTTATAAGACTTAATCTTGAAATTTTGATTTGTTTTTTTTTTTTGAATAAATTTTTATTTCTTTTAATGGTTTGAATTCCTATAATTTTGTCTTAATTAATTTTTCTTAATGGCTTGATATATAATTACAAAAGTGCCGTCTTATTTATACTTTATTTTTCTATTTTTACAGATTTAAAAAAAAACAATGAAAATAATATTATCTTCATTTCTTTTCATGGGCGTCGATTAATATTATTATATGAAAATTTAGAAATGAAATTATTTATTTACATTATTTTTTAATTTTTTAATATCTTATTTATTTCTTTTATACATTATATCTCAATAATTTTCTCTTATTAATTAATATCATGATAATTGATAAAATAATAATTAATCTTCATCATTTAAAATAATAGATAAGTAGAAATAAATATTTTATTTTGTAGAAAAACACATAAAAAGGAACGGTTTCTAAAATTTTTTTTTACTATTTTGGCTTAAATATGTTTTCGTTCGCTATATTTTAGCGTTTTTCCTACTTTATTTTTCTGTCCATGAGAAAGGTCCCTCTGTTAAATTTCCTGTTAACTCTTCTGACATGTACATCCAGTGTCACGTCAGATATAAATTAGTGGGCTTAACCCAATTAATTTCACACGTTAAGTCCAGGTAAAATCAGGAATTAGGGTAAATTTCATTTACTACAATCAGTGTGAAATCCCAACGCATTCTCTCCCTTGGAAAACCTCCACGCTCTTTGCGTCGTCGTTCACTGCACTCACAAGGTTGAGGAAGGTTTCAGTTCTGCACTTGAAAGTGACGAGGTTGAACAGTGTATTAGTGGGTGGATTTGGTGGATATACTCGCGCTTGGGGCTTGGACACTCGCTTGGGTGCAATCACGTGGTGGTTTTGCGAGTGGAGTTTCAAAGGTAAGCACTCATTATCCTCTACCATGGTTTGTGCGCATTGTTAATTTTCTAGGTGGTGGGGACCAAATACAGTCTTGTATCTAACATGGGATTAATTTATCAGGTTTTAATTTATTTGATGGGTAGGTTTGTTGCCTCATATGAGAAATTAGCAAAGCATCCCGGTGAGATTATGCCTAAGCCATTAAAAAGATTGGATAGAGAAGTGGAAAAGAGTGGAAACCGGTTTCCTACTTGGGCAAGCCAATTAAAGTTTGAAGGCACTCATAGCTTGTTCATTGATAAATTTGTGGTTGATCTTAGCAATAGGACTTGCTCATGTAATTTCTGGGAGGTGGTTGGGATCCCTTGTAGACATGCAGTTGCTGCCATATGCTACAAGGGAGAGAAACCTGATTTACAGTTTTTGCATTAGATATCATTCGTTTTAGTCAATTTAGTCCCTCAAAGTTGCCATTTATGTCATTTTAATCCCTCATATGTGGTAAAGTCACATGGGACTGTCACATAAGAGTGCAATGTGAGATTTAATGTGTCAAATTATCACTTTTGTTAACGTTACTACATGGACACTGGCGTAAAGACCAAAATGAAGGAGATAAGCATCTTTTAGGGACTAATTTCTTTCTTTGAGCGATCAACTGGACCAGCCTCAAATCTTTCAACGACCAAAATAACTATTTACTCAATAAACATATTTAATGTTTTAAGATATTAAATTTCTTTTTATTTAATCAATGTTTATTAAACATTAAAAGAATTTTTAAGATGTCAAGTAGTATTTTCTGGTCATTTTACTAGAGGGTTTAGTAGTCTAATTTCAAGTTACGAACATTCTGCAAGTCTCAATCATAATTTATAATAGTACGTACTTTCATAAGAAAATTATTGGTGAGGATAAGTGAATGTATTAAGAGGTCGAAGAGAAAACATGCCCTCGTATTCTTTTAATTTTCTACTTTCTAACATTCTTTATTATGAATAATTAACTTTTGTCTTAGAATTATCTTTATAAATACAATAACAAAAAAAAACCCAAAATACATTAAAGTAATAGACAATAAGAATCTTACTAAAATTGTTTTAATATATTACATTGAATTTTTTTATAAGTTACATGAATTATGTTCATTCAAGAATTACTATTTTAGATTAAATGATATTTATGCTAACCTACCCAATAAATGGAGATCAATATAAAATTGTACTATAATAATAAACAAAAGTGTTTAATAAAAAGAGCAATAACAAGCGTGTTGTAGACCTGTAGTCCTTGCTAGGTGAACAAACTGAAACTTCAATTACTTCACTAGGAATTAAGAAGAATGAAACAATTAATTCAAAAAGCAAGATCTCATCTCAGAAACTTTACATAAGAGAAGCAAGTTTTCCAGTAAGGTATCTAATAGTGTGATGATTATGTTAAAAGTAAAATATACACTCCTAGCACCAAAAGATTGAAAACTTGTCTCTCCCAGGAGTATAGGACTGTGCCCAAGAGGGCCTATTCCTAGAACTGATTAAAAAAAAATAAACAAAAAATTGCAAATGTTTCCATATGTGACAATTGTTGAACCAATATTAATTATTCTAAAAAATCTGAGCATCACTTATGCCTACTTTCTCTGGACAACCAGCCTCATCAAGAAGCCATTTTTCAAGCAAAGAAAAGGGCATTATTTCTGCACCAATATCAGGCTTGCTTTCATCTTGTAAAACAGTAGCCTCAGGGGACAAAGACTGAGAAAACTCAGAATTTGAAGACTCCAAAGACTCAAAACCAAACAAGGATACAAATGTCTCAGACAATTCAGCACTGTTTCCTTTTGCTCCATTTAGGCTTACTTCACTAGAAGCAGTGTCAGTCCCTGCAGCAGCCAAATTGTTGAAGGAATTTTGGGTCATAGCTGAGTTAGTCCGAGAGGACTTTGGTGGATTTTTCATCCAACCTTTCAGCAAACGAGCTATGTTATCAGCACTTGAAGCATAGCACAAAGATTGTGTTGGTTTAGTGGAAGAGGAGGTAGTACTGTTGGAAGGGTTTGATGCAGATAAAGAAGATTGTTTCTCTGGTGAAAGGGCTTCACTAAGAGCTTTTTTAGCCATTTGGATATCTGTTTGGAGCCTTCTTTCCCATTGACCTCTAGGAATCCTCTGTGATGCTGAAAACCCATCTCCCAAACTCCCTTCAGAACCTGTTTGCAATTTCTTGAGCTTCTTTTTCAAATGGGTGTTCCAATAATTTTTTATGTCATTATCTGTTCTCTGTGGAAGGTATGAAGCTATAGCAGCCCATCTGTATACATACCACAAAAATCAATATGAGTCCCAAAAAACTAAACTTTCCAAATTAAATACAAACAATAGTTAGTAATAATAAGTGTCGGGTTAGTTTAGAGTTGAGTAAAATTGATTATAAAAATCAATAGTTGGAATGTTAGAGGGAAGATTTAAAATCAATTCAGCAAAACCAGGATTTTGGCTAAATCATCAAAAAGATTCAAAACTTAGTAAATAAGGTGCTTGGCTTGAAGATTGATTTACCTGTTTCCTAAAAGATCTTGAAGATGGATTATCATCTTCTCCTCTTGTTCTGTAAAGTTGCCTCTTTTGATTCCTGGCCTTAGGTAATTTGTCCATCTAAGTCTGCAACTCTTACTGCATCTTGACAACCCTGAAAAACCACAAAATAAATGAATCAATTTAGATCAAGTGAAGTATATAAAAATAAAATAAAATAAAACCCAAATGACCAATTCAGATGAAAGTTCTGATCTTGGATCAGAATTTTTGAGACAGAACAAAGAATATATAAGAGAGGGGAGTTAACTAACCTGTCTTGGTGGGAACAGCCCTCCAATTGCCAGGACCATGTTCCTGTACATAAGTGACCAGAATGATATCTTCTTCAGGAGTCCAAGGTCCTTTCTTGACACCTTCTTTGTCACAACAAGGTGGTCTTCCCATGTCTCTTTGTTTCTTTTTTTCTTTAGTTTATACTTGACTTTCTAGCTAGCTCTCTGCACAAGGAAAATAGGTAGGTCTTCCTCCTCTGATCCTTATCTCTCTTTCTCTGTGTGATCTTATTCTTACTTGAAAGGTTTGGTTTGTAAGGCAAGTGTCCAAGCCTAACCTTGGCTTGGTGTAAATATATAGCTAAAAAAAGGGGGTAAAGGGGTATGGTAAGGGTGTGTGAGGAAGCTGACTTAAACAAGTAAAGAGGAAGCTCCAAGAGTCAAAATTTGACAGCAAGAGCATTAACTGAAGGAGCAAATTATTCACCTCTCTCTCAGGGGCAATACTACTACTACTACCTCTCAAAACCGCGTGGCATTCAATGTAGCTGCACTGGGAAAAGCTCAATTATCTCAGCCTCTAAACCCCAAGCAGACATTAAATGTACATGAGATAAAGCTGACTTTTTGCAATGCCTAATAAGCTATCGCCATTTATGTCTCTATGAAATTGAAACCATCCTTTTTTTTTCCTTAAATTATCTTTAAATTAATTAATTAATTCCATTTATAATTTGATTACACCATTCACATTTAGGATAGTGACTCCTTGCTTCTTCTAGAAAGGAGATCTATTGCTATATCTCTCTCTGCATCATTAAGTAGATTATTGTACGTTTATAGTACAAATTAAGGGAAGATTTTGGCAATTAAAATTGTAAGCTGTATTGGTTTTAGGTGTTGGATGTTTACCTTGTTTGTGGAATTTAATTTAGGGAAAATGCTAACTGACACTCGTTAAAAAATTAAACATAGAAAAAATTTATTGGAGTATGTATTTCTTAATGTTATAAATATAATTAATGTTGTAATTTTTAATAAAAAATATTTTATATATGGATCCTTAACCAATATTTTTAGGACACTGTTAGTAGCACCCTTACTTTATTTACGTTGAGAAATTTATTTGTGCACAATTTTCAATTTGCAAGCCCACAAGTTCATTTATTATCATCACTATATTACTACTATAAACAATTGTTAAGAGTTATGGGAGATTAATTACAACCAGTGTGTTGATTACTTTCTTGGTTATTGACTACTAAAATTAATTCTGTAACCAACAACTAATTCAAAATTTTATGATTAATTAGAATATTTAATTTCCTCCTCTAAAATGAGAAATGAATTTTAGAGAATAAAATGTGAAATTATAATTATTAATAGAAAAATTAATGGTAATTTACTATACATATTGTACATGTATTTTATCATAATAATAATGTTTTTTTAATTAATAGTTATATATCCTAAAATGCATTCATTTACTTTGAAAAGGTCAAACGCCAAATGAAAATTAATAAAAGTTATTTTTTTGTTAAATAAATAAAAGGAGTAGGTATCGAAACAATCTTCTGATGATCTCCATCAAGCCTTTTAAAACTTAAGAATCTTCTCATGATCTCAATCAAGCTAGCCCTTTGAAACTTAAGAATCAATTAAGATACATAGAGTAAGTGCATGGCCAATCAATCAATAGACTGAGACTTTCACCATATCCTGCACAGAGACCATGAATATAATGCATGAATATATATAGTACGCCGACGACTGTAAGCAATTATGGGTGATAAAAATAGATCAGTAATGGAAAAGCATCAAAACTGTTTATACGTTGAAAATATATATATTCATAATAAATTTCATAAATGACATCTGGAAGAGTAGGCACCCATACGAAGGCCCACTGCCTTAGAATGTGTAACAGCTGCTCCACATTTATACAAATATAAGGGTACATAGAGGCTCCAAGTACCTCCAAGTGTCTAAGTCTCTAGATTCCCCTATCCATACTTTTCATGACTCACTTATGGTTTCGTTTTAGGGTTTCCAATCACTGTTATAAATACTATTATATACATTCAAAATTTGCTTTTAGGTTTAGGTCACTAAAACGCCACATCAATAATTGAAAGGGTTAAAGGTAAGAGTAATTAATAAATTACTGCCAATTATACTTCAATCTGAGATTAACCAACAAAACTTTGGGCTATTTGTATATATATACATGCCTTACCAACTTCATGAAATAAATCATTATATACTCCTATTTATAGTAGTCTAATAAAAAAAATTTACATTGTCATCCAATCATATATTATCATGTTATTTAATAAATATAACATCTCATTTATTATTAAATTTATTAAATAATTTGATTATATTGTGGATGATGATGCCTATTAAATTCTTAATTTAACCCTAAATAGAATTATTAGTTAGTGAATTAACTGAAAATGAGCAGAAAGACTAATTAAAATAGCTTATATATGATCTAGATTGAAAGATTTGGATCTAGTGAAGGTTTCTTCCAATAGGGAAACTAAAGTTAGGAATAGGGAGATTAAGAGGTTTTATTTTTTAGTTCTTAAAAATTATTTTATAAAAATATTTTTTTATAAATGAAATAGTTTATTTCCAAGTTTTCAATGAAAAAATAGAAAAACTAAAAGATAATTTTTCAAAACACCTAGAAGTAATTTGAGAATTTTAGTTTTTAAAAATAAAAAAATTCAAAACTATTTTTAAAAATTGTCAATCAAACAAGTTTTTCAGTTTCTATTTTTAAAAGCATAAAATAATTTTTAAAAATCATAAACAAATTGACTCTAAATATTATTTTATTCCCTTCTTTTATAGTAACTGTATTTTTGAGTACTCAATAAAGTCCGCACCAATCTAGTGCATTTTGGTTTACTAATCCTCATATGTGTTGACCTAAGGTTTGAATCTAAACATATTAGAAATAGTCCATATTTTAAGCAATTAAGTGAATTCCCTAATTAAGTTTGGCTCCTCTTTTTTAATTGTGATAAAAGTTATCAACTTTTATATAAAGAAATATTAATCTTTTACACACACACCCTTGTGGAAATAAGTGTCATTTGCTAGTGATTAATACATAGGTGGGAGAGCCTCTTACCCAAAAAAAATGTGGGAGGCATTTTGATTACTTAATGAGTATATTATTCTATTCAACGTGAAATTCATAATTCGTCCCAAAAAAATGTGGAATTCATAACATATTGACATATTAGTAGATGATAGAATAAAAAAATATGTTATGTTCTAATAAAGCACCAAAGTTATATCTTAATGAAAGATATTAATTTGGTTCTTATATAACACATGAGTAGACAAAATGTAAAAATAGTTTACATTAATAGGAAATGAAAATTAAATCCTTTAAAAAAAGATTATCTTAATTCTTTGTATAGTGCTAGACAAAGAATTAATATTACATCACATTGGTATAAAAATATTGAAGATGCTAGACGTGCACGTTGTCCCGCTAATAATGGCAAGCTTAAGATCCATGCTATTAAAGCAGGTTCATGTCCAATCCCAACAATATGTGATGGCAATAATTGTGATTAGGAATAAGCAAGTTTATGGCCTTTGTCATGGTCAACCTAGCAAGGGTATAGGTTTTTTGCAATTTCATTAAGCAAAATTTTCATTTCCCGACAGGGATTTAATGGAGGATGGAGATCAAAAAGTCTAAAAAGATGTTGTTAAATTACAAGAAAAATAAACAAAAAAAACATATCACCAAAGCAGATTACAAAACGTAATTGCAAATTAATAATATTTTATAATTAATGTTGTAATATTTCGATATTAACTAATTAAGAATCAAATTTTCCTAAAATCAGTAAGTTTGTGACATTTATATTTATAATTATTTATTTTGTAATAATTTTCTGTCGAAAAAATTCAAACATATTATACATTGCAATTGTAAAACCCATGCTAAATAATTATAAATAAGAAAACAGTATACATATTTTGATTATTTTTTTGTGAATTAGACATAAAATAGGTCCTTAATTAGGACCAATTTTTTTAAGCATACAAAAGTAATTTAAATTTTTTAAAAATATAAGAACTTTTTTGTTTGACTATAATTCGAAAGAATTTTTTTAAAAAAAATACAAGGTATAGATTTTTTTATAAGCTACTCAAATAAATTATCAAAATAATTATAAATTAATTTTTTAGATTTCATTTTTAAAAAATTAAGTCTACACAAACTTACTAAAATACATTTAAAATAACTTTTTTATAAAAAATATTTTTCATGAAAAAAGTTACAATAAATGATTTCTTAATCTTTTGATTGTGATCCTTACAAAATTTCCTTTTATATTTACTTCCTCCTAGAATTTAAAATTTTTAAAAACATCCTTACTGATAATCTGGTAAGCGCTGAAAAATTACCATATAGGTGTTAGCCTCTGTTTTATAACAAGTGTTTTATTTGCCATATCACCCACAAGAGCTTTTTTTTTCAAATTATTTTATTATGAGGATGTGAATGAAACAAAATCTTTTTTGAGGTCTAAAATCGAAATCCGTTTATTTTACAATAATAAAAAACATATTTTATCCCCTTTTATGTTATAAACCACAACACAAATGAACTTGATATCCAAAATATTTATTGTGAAAAAAACAGTTATGGGTGCGGAAAGCAGTTGGAGAAATGAATTTGAGTAAGAAATGGCTGAATGCTCATGGTTCAGTTCTACCTAAGAATTTCATTCAAGTGCAACCTATTTTTCCTTTGCCCCTTGTTTTTTTCGTGGTTTTTAAATTTCAATCAATTCTTTATGGTGATAATTATCAGAATAATTCCTCCAACACAATTACTTCTAAATATACTGAGTATGCATCCATTCGATTAAAGATGAAACCTTAAGCTTAGCCATGAGAATATCATAGGCAGTGAATTCTTCCTCACTTCTTTCTTACGTTGGAGCGAAGCCACACACATTTATACTCCTAGCTAATACTACATATAAATTAATTAACTTCCTTTTATTTTTTTCTAATAATATTTAATAATTTAAAATATTTTTTAGGATTTAAAATAATGGCTTGCCCTACCTTAATTAATTAGGCTAGAGTGTCAGCTTTGTTTACGAGGTAAGTGTGTTGATTTTTTAAAAATAGATTAATTATATATAAAAAAAATATGTTAAATAGTGTTAAAAAGAATACAACTCCGAGAGACTGGTGAAATGGAAAATGACAAGATACTAAAATTTTTCATTCGTAAAAAAAATATTTTGCTAGCATTTCTCTACCACAAAATAATGAAAAATATACACTTTACTTGATTCAACTTTATTCGTATTATATTGGTTAATATGCTTTTCATTTACTTTATTAAATGTTTTTAATCATTTTAAAAATAGAAATGAAATATTTTAAATTTTTAATATAATAAATATTTTTTATTTTTTTCTTTAAATAATAATAACCTAGCTAAGACACTCCACAACTTTTGTCTTCTGACCTATATAAGTTGTGTAGATATACAGATATATACTACTCCCTCCGTCCCTATTTATAAGACCCCTTCTAGAAGAATTGAGTGTCTCTTAATATAAGACCCTTTGCAATTTTTTAGGTAAAACAATAATTTTTTCCATATTTTCCCTTCATTAATATTCAACTCTTTTTATTTTCCATATATTAATAAATGTGAATAATTAATAAAGTTTTACCTACATGCTCAACTACACCATTGGAAAGTGACTTTTGGAGTCTTCTACTATGTCACAATTAATATCTCTAAAATATAGTGACTTTTGAATAGGGATATATTTGGAATGCTATTATTTGTTTTAAAAGATCAATACATCAACTAACTTTTTTTAAACTGTGTGAAACAGTTGAAAGAGTCTTATAATAAGGGACGGAGGGAGTAGTATGGGAAACACTACCAGAAAAAAAATACTAGTATGGGAAACAATATTATTTTTCAAAATTTCAAGGTGTGAGTATGTTAATATAAATATTAAAAAATTAATTATATATGACCAAATTGCATAAAAGATTTAAAAAAAACACAAATCAATTATATATATACTCCATATGACAAGGAGGCTGCAAATGGAGCCATGGAGGGTGACCATTCTGGTCATTCATTGCAAAATGAAGAGTTGTAAACGCAAATGTGAAAGTTGCATATATAATACCGAGTCATTCAATCCAAGATTAGTTACACAGTCGTAGAAAAGCTCCAATTGGTCACCCCACATTCGAGAGGGACACAAGAATAATGAGGATTGGGAAGGCATGATAATTAATGAGGGAAGGAATAAGGCTTCAAAAATACTCAATATTTTTTTGACTAATGACAATGGTTGTTTTTAGTTTATTATTCCTTCCATTTCTTTTTAATAGTCGTTTTAGAGTATAAAATTTGTTTCTAAATAAGTGTCATTTTCACATACCAAGACAACAATAAATGCTAATTTTCCAATTTTACCCCTTCCAAATTTATTAAATGATAGAGTATTTATTACATATGACTAGAAATGGTGGATAACTTTAAATGCTTTAATGAGAGAGAGAAAAATGATATATTTGCAAATATGGAGCTAAAAAGACACACTTATTGCCTTCCTTAATCTATGTGCAAAAACCTTAGACTACAGATAAAAAACGGAGAGAGTAATTATTAGAACACAAAATTAATATCAACTCATACCTAAGCAATATCCACTTGTACCCAAATCAAGTATATTCATTTAAAAAAAATGATAAAATTTTGATACATACATGATACGTATCGATCCACATATACCTAACGTATCGCGTATGGATATACGTAGCAGTACATATACGCCTTTAATTTTAGAGTATCGATCGGTCCTTCAATATCTATATGTTAATAACATCCATAAACATCCATCACATCCATATGGACCCTTCTTAATTATCTGCTTCGATCGGAAGTGAGAAAACCACTTACCTTCATCCTCAGTCAACGCGGGTGGCTGCTATGATCTTTCACCCTTTCACGACATACAACATAATTTCCAGTTGTATTCCATCATGACAACATGTCATATGCACTTGATCGATCTTCAAAACTTTGCTTTCCAATGTATTACTCTCTGCAAGATATTTAAGTCACCTTTATCCATGGAAGTATATGTATACATTAATTAAGACCCCATCCTATGATATCTACATCTCGTCTATCTATCTATCTCAGAAGCTAGAAATAGATATATATAAATATATATTGTGCGTTTGATTTGCATTTGAATAGAATTAATTATAAAAATCAATAATTAAAATAAATAATATATATTTTATAAAGTACGTTAGACGAAATTAATTTAAAATTAATTTCACGAAATCATGGTTTATACTATTCAAACATGGAAGCAAACAAAGACTATAGGATTATGTAAGCATTAAGTCAATAACATATAAGGAGTACTCTAGTCCAAAGCTGTAGAGAAAGATTGCGCATGGAGTTATTATTTTAGCTAGCAAGTTTGGATAAGAGTTTAAAAATGTAATTTTGAATCATATTATTATAAATTAATTTTAATCAAAATAAATTTGAAACAAAATGATTGATATGTTGATATCAAAGTGATAGAGAGGCAAAAGTGAGTTACAATCCCTTTGTATTTAACCAGGACAGTATCCGTGCATTCGTACGAGTTGGGTTGTGGGTGATGTTCATTTTTTATATGTATTACTAAATTTTATGGTATAATCATATACATCAATTAGTAAAATATAAAAAGCATATTGGTATCGTGTTTATTGAAAGAGATTAATATATATACACTGTCAGTGTAAAGAAGTTTTACGCATACATCTAATGATTTGCTGTCATATCATTTATTGAATTTAATAACACATGAGGTGTCATCATTAAATGACGTGGCAGCATACGTATCATTAGATGTCTGTGTAAAATTTCTTTATACTGACAGTGTATATCAATTAAATCCTGATTGAAAATAGTAAACAATACATAGTTAATATAATTATAAATTTAAAATATATTGATCATTGAGATCCCATAACTCAATCACTTTAAACATATATAAAGTGCATGGAAAAAAATCCTTGTAGGAAAAACCTAGTCACCCCGTGGATAATACTTAGTGTTTATAAAAAAAATCACTTTACTGAAATGAGAATAAAAAATAAAATAAAAAACTAAAAAATAAAAGTGAAGAAATGTGACACATGTATTGAGTGAACTATTTTAATATTGAGCAAATATAATAGAAAAGATAAGAAAGATAATAATTGAAAACGTTAATAAATAACTTAGAGAGATAAATAGTATATTACAAAAAAGATGTTAATTATAATGTAAATTAACACATTTATTATATTTTTTAATATGTGCCTTCCGTGTAGAATATTCCTAGTTCTTAAAAAAAACATAACTTTTGTAATGAAACATTTCAATATAAATGAATAATGAGAAATTTTTTTAATATAATAATAATAAAAAAAAGAAAGTGAAGGTGAGATACATAGAATAGATAAAAGAAAAATGACACGAGTATTGGGGAACAATTTTAATATATAGTAAATAGATACATAGAATAGATAAAAGAAATAATGAGTGAAAGCATTAACGAAAAAAATAGATAAATAGATGATATATTGGAAAAATCACATTTAATTTAATGAAAATCAACACATTTATTATATTTCTTAATTTGTATTTTTATGTAATGAAAAATCAAGAATGGATAATGAGAGAAAATATTTTAATATTATAATAATAATAATAATAATAATAATAATAATAATAAAAGTAAAACAGTAGGAGCAACACTGTCTCCCGTGGTTCATAAAAAATAACTTTTGTAATGAAATATATTAATAGAAAAGAATAATTAGAGAAAAAGCTTTAATATAATAATAAAAAAAAGGAAATGAAAGTGTGATGAAAAACAAAAGAAAAAATAAAATGACAGGAGCAAGACTGCCTCCCATGGAGGATACCTATGGTTCATAAAAAAACATCTTTACTAAAGAAGTAATAAAGAAACTAAAAAATAAAATGCAAGTGAGAAAACATATCACTTGTACTGTGGGAATAATTTCAATATAAAGTAAATAAAATAGATAAATCAAACAGATAAGAAAGATAATAAGTTAAAACTTTAATGAATAAAATAGAGACATAAATGATATATTGGAAAAATGTTTTAAATTTAATATAAATCAACACATTTGTTGCATTTCTTAATCTTTGTTTTTATATAATGAAACAGATAAACATGAACCAATAATTAAAGAAACTATTTTAATATAATAATAAAAAAGAAAATTAAAGTGTGATAAAAGAAAAAGAAAAGAAAAGGGAAAGAGGAGGATTGCTCTCGTGGAGGATACTCATGGTTTTTTTAAAAAAAATCGATTTTATAATGAGACAAATTAATAGAAGCGAATAATGAGAGAAAATGTTTTAATATAATAATAAAAAAAGAAAATGAATGTGTCATAGAAAAAGAAAAAAAAGAAAACGGCTATAGCAGAATTGTCTCCGGTGGAGGATACCAGTGGTACATAAAAAATCATTTTACTAAAGTGAGGATAAAAAAAGCACATGTGAGAAAGCATGACACGTGTATTGAATAAAATAGAGAGATAAATAATATATTAGAAAAATGACACTAAATTTAATTTAAATTGACAATTTTTTTGTTTTCTTTAATGTGTATTTTTATGTAGTGATATAGATAATCAAGAATAGATGATGAGAGAAGCAATTTTAATATAATAATAATAATAAATTAAAGTGTGTTAAAAAAGAAGAAGAAATAAAGAAAATGACAGAAGTACTTCATGTGGAAAACACATGTGGTTCATAAAATAGAGAGATAAATGATATATTCGAGAAATAACACGTTAAATTTGATGAAATCAACACATTTATTAGATTTTTTAATGTGTGTTTTTATGTAATAAAAGATATATATAGAAACAAATAATAAGAGAAAATTATTTAAAAAATTATTTTAAAAAATAAAAAGTATGATAAAAAGTAAATTAGAAAAAGAAAACATAAAAAAGAAAGAAAGAAAAGTAGCGATACAAAATGAAAAGGGTGAAAGCTTTAAAAAAATAATAATAAAAGAAAGAGAAAGGAGAGCCGACACGTGTCTTGGGCGAACTCCATTCTAATAGTAGTAATAGATAATAGATAATAGAATAAATTATGGAGAGTGCATTCAATTGTAGTCCTGACAATAACTTTAACCCTATGTTTGGTTTAAAGAGAGAAATGGGGAAGAGAGAAATAGGAAAGAGAGAGATAGGGAAGAGAGAAATAGTAGAGAAATAAAGTAGAAATAGAGGTTGTTTGATATTAGAGAAATAAGAGAGAGATAGAAGAGAAATTAATTATGATAGTTGTTTGGTTGTGGAGAAATGAGAGAGAAATGTGTAAAAAGGTTAAAAGACTAAACTATCCTTAAAATAAAAAAAGAACATCTAATGAACCAGGGGTACATCTAATGGACAGCATAGAAATCGATTTTGATGGCAGGGAGAGGAACTTAATCGATTTCAATATATATGATAGACATAAAATTGATTTTGATGGCAGGGGTACAATGGACTTTGCATAAAACAACCCCTTATCACCCCCTATTTCTCAGATGAAGAGGAGAGATTGCTATCCATTGTGGGACCCACCACTTATATCTCCTCCAACTCTCTCTCCCTACACAACCAAACATCGTGGTGCTCACATATCTCTCTCATCTCACTCTCTTCTCTTCCTCTCTTCAACGTTTCTACACAAACAAACAGAGCGTAAGATTCCTCCTTGATCAACTTTTATATATGGAGGTCCAAAATCTCCCTCTTAAGGTTAACTCCTTAATTTTGTGAAGTAGTCCAAAATATATTGCACACCTGCCCTGTACATAATTTTGTTTAATAGTCTGCTCAAGATTATTACCAAATATACCAGCAACTAAATTTTTTAAGCATCCTAATCATAATTATATGGAGACACATTTGTATATAGTTGTAACCTCAGAAAATGTATTATCATTTGCTGTCCAAGTTTTCCCTCTTGAAGCCCCAAATAAATTTCACATGTTCTTTGTGTTGGTAAAGGAATGTAGGATAGGTATAAGCAAATATTTGATCCTAGAGCATCAGTTCTCAAAGAGATTTATGCCACTTAATTAATATCACCCTCGGGTAGAATATTAAAATCTATGGAGTCTAACTGCTTAATATTAAAATCTATTCGCCACGTGAGACGATTAATCTTACTTGAGTCGGAAACATTTACATCATATGGTAAAGCTGACTCTTCTAATAAGAATTTTTCTACATCCACGAGACTCTAACCCAAGAGCTTACCTAAAGGAAATCACTCATGTACCACTTGAATCAACCCTTAATATTAAGGTCGCGTTTGTTCCAAGTTATAAAAATTCTCATTCCCGGAAATGACATTCCAAGGAATGTTACTCCAAGGTATAATATTCCATGATGTATTTAGAATGTGTTTGGTTTGACATTCAAAATTTTTGAAATTTTGTTTAATTATTAAAAATAATTATAATATTTATTTAATTTATAATATAATTCTCAAAATATCCCTATTATATAAAGCACAATCGGAAAATAAAATATTATCTTTTTTTTGTAACATAAAATTTAGGGTGAGTGGATGGTGTTCCAGTCCAAGATAGGAAATGTCTTCGGGCTCAAAAAACATTTAAAGAGGTGCTTATATTTTACCTCACTCCAAAGAGACGGGCGGAAAAAAAAAATGTTAGATCGATGTTCACACAAAAATAAAATTTTCAATTTTTTGTTTGTTGAATCAGTAATAATCTGTAGTACTCCACAAACCTTTGTCCTCATCTAATTCCTAACCCACTGTATATATCTATCACATTCATATGGACACTTCTTAATTATCTTCTGAAGTGAGGAAACCACCTACCTTCATATCGCCAGTCAACGTGGGTAACTGTACATGTAATCTTTCACCCTTTCATTTCCAGTTGGACTCCACCATATATAACAACATGTCATATGCAGCAAGTTATTTGATCTTCACCCGTCTCGCATAAAATGTTGCTTTCTTAATATATTAAATACTCCTCCTCACGTATTTAAGACACCTTAATCAGTGGATTCATATATTAAGGCACCTTCCTACGATATTTACAACTCTCTCTATCAGAAGCAATAAATGCATACGATTATCTGAGCCAAGGATAGATCAAGTCAATAACATGCATATATATATATAAGGAGTATTAATCGTCTCCATAGTTGTGGAGAAACATTGCATGGAGTACTCAAGGAAAGTAAGCCAACCCTTTATTGTTTTTCTCTCTCTCTTTATAACCTTAACCATTTGTTTAATATAAACTTACTATTATATGTTTGAATTTCTATAATGTCATAATTAATAAAAGAGTGCAAAGTGGGATTCGCCAAAATACTTTTATTTCAAAGAACAAGAGAAGAAAGAAGGGATGATGGAGCATACACTACAGGAAAAACACAAATTAACAATGGTTTGGTATAGACGGTCATAATGCGTCGCTAGTAGCTACGGCATGGCCGCCACTATGGCGTCGCTACAACATTAAATGTATTGTTAATGCAATTAATACTTAGAGACGACCTAGCTGTCGCTAGGTAGTGACGGTAGCGACGACCACCATTAAATTTTTTTAATCTGTTTATGAAAAAAATAAAAAAAATGTAGCGACGGCAGGTTGTCACTACGTTAAAAATAAAATTTTAATTTGCGCGCGCTGATTTTTTTTAAAACGTAGCGACGGCTAGGTTAAAAAATTGTATGCGTAAAAACCTTTCCCCCTTCCCTCTTCCTCCATCTCTCATACGGCCACCCCCTCTTTCTGTCCCCTCTCTCTTTTTATTTTAAAAAAACTCCCTGATTAAAAAGTTCCCCTCCTTCATAGAATCGTTTTGAACAGATCAGTTTTCAAAATAGTTATCTGTAGGTGACTCTAGAGCTCATTCCGTATTCGTTCCTTCTGTGGAGTCACAACAAGTTTTTTTATAGCTTTAATTAATTTATTTGTAATTAATAGTTTATTTATTTTATTAGTTTATTAATGTGATATAGGAATTAGGTTAGTAGTTTTAAACATTGCTTTATTAATTAGTATATTAGTAATTATTTAATTTATTAGTATATTAGTAATAAGTAATTAGTAATTCTAATTTATATAATTATTTAATTTTTATATAATGTCTATAGTAATTAGTAATTAGTTTTATTAATTTTATTAGTATATTAGTAAAGTAATTAGTATATTAGTAATTATTTAATTTATTAGTAATTAGTAATTATTTTTTTTAATTTATGTAATTATTTAATTTATTAGTAATTAGTTTTTTTAATTTATATAATTATTTATTTTTTATATAATGTCTATAGTAATTAGTAATTAGTTTTATTAGTAATTATTTTATTTATTAGTATATTAGTAATTAGTAATTTTAATTTATATAATTATTTATTTTTTATATAATATCTATAGTCATTAGTCCCTAAGATGCGTGGTAGAGGTGGAGAGAAGATCCCACCGAGTAGAGGGAGGTCCATCCCTCCGGGCGAGCTACGTGCACAGGCAGCTCGTGCAATGCAGGAGAAGGTCAACCTCTCTCACTCACACTCTGATCAGATGTTGGAGCATCCATCTACTTCAGCGGCTCCGGCGGCCGCCATCCAGTCTTCTTCTTCTTCCTCCCCTCCACCATCTGCTCCCCAATTCGATGGTATGAGGTTCATCCCGACAACGGGATTAGTTCAGATGGCTTCAGTGCAGGAGGACGTTGTGCCCGACCTAGACGCTGACAACGCTCAAGATCAGCTGGATAGGGACGTTGACCATGAGTCTGATGGGGAGACAGCTCGGTTCCAGAGTGCCGGCTCGAGCCGACCTCATGAGGTACGTAGACGCTCAAGGTCGGGTTATTATCAGACCATTTGGCAAGGGGTGAGTTTGTTTATCTTTTTTCCTACTTTAGAATTGATATTAATATAACATCTTTAATTGTTTTAACTATTAATATTGAATATTTTATTTTGCAGGTGGGTGCCTAACAACCCACCTATCGCATGCATTGGTCATGCGATCCGTTCGCAGTTCTGGGGTCCTCACTACCTTTGGGAGGTCACCCCGCAGGATGTAAGGGACAGGTGGTGGGAAGAGTTCACGATAATTATAAACCCTATCCATTTTAAATTTTTTCCTAAGATATGTCAATTTGTCATAACTTACCATATTTTTATTTTGAAGAGTCGAGTTACTTGGGACCCTTCTCATGAGGCCCAAATCAAGAAGGTGTACGAGCACAGGGTAGCTCGTCGCCTTCGAGATATGATAAACAAGGCTCGGAAAGCTGGGAAGAGGCCCACATGGTGTGGTGAGGAGGCCTAGGAGGGTCTTTTGGCCTACTGGAACTCTGCGGAATTCAAGGGGAAGTTCGCTCGTAAGAAGAGCAACTGGGTTTCTCAACGCGAGGGGGGGAGTCCACACCCCTGGCCGCAGGGCCCACCATTTAGGTGGCGTTGGATATGGTATGTATAAACAAACACTCTTCTGTATTATGTTTCTATTTGTTGTTAAAATAATTAATTTGTGTAATTTTTCTGTGTAGGCTTGACAACTTGGGCGGGAGGTCGAGTTGGACGAGTTCTTTGTTGCCACCCACGTTAAAAGGGGTGGTGGCTGGGTAGATGACCGAGCGTGATCCACCTACGTAAGTGTTTTTCTATAAGTGTTTTTTATATAATTTCATATTTATGCAATTGAATATATAACTAATAACTAATTTTACTTTTACCACAACGGAAAAATTACAAGGAGCGCCTCAGGGAGGTGGAGTCACAGATGGGGGACACATCCATGACTGATGCCTCCACCAAGCTGGAGATCTGGAGGGATGTTGCGGGTGGCAAGACCCATCGTTGTTATGGCACCGAGGACTTGGCCTCCAACATTTGTCCAGGTGTGACCAGCTTGACTCAGGAGTCCCGGGCTCTCACCGATGGGAGTACTGATCAACGGGTCCGGGTCATGACATTCAATTGAGAAGGCGCTGCGCCAGGAAGTAAATGAAGCAAGGCAGGAGTCTCGCCAGGCCATAACGAAGGCTGCAGAGTTGGAGGGCGAGTTATGACAACTCTGACGACAGATGCAGCAATTGCTGGAGGCTCAGGCTACAGTTCAGGTTCAGGCTCAGCCACACCTCATTATGATGCCGCCCTGGATGACCAACCGTTGGATGAGGAGGAGGAGGAGTCGGCCCCACCACAGCACCAGCATCGCCGCCGCCATTGACTTCTTTTTCATTATGTTTTTTTTTATGGTTTTATTGTATTATGTTTGAACAGATTATGTGTATATATTTTATGTGTGTGTGTGTGTGTGTTTTCTTCTCTCGATGTTTTCATATAGTATTTAATATTATTTTTATAATTTTAAAATTAATAAATAATAAACCCTAAACCCTAAATATTAAAATAAAATAAATAATAATAATTTTAATTTTAAAAAAAATTACTTGTAGCGACGGCCATGGCCATCACTACAGCCGTCACTAGCTAAAAAATTGAAAAAAAAATTATTCGTAGCGACGATCATGTTTTTAGAGACGGCTCCAGCGACGGTCTAGTCGTCTCTACGTAGTGACAGCGTACTTTGCTCATCGCTACTGCATTTACGACGAGCTCTGTAGCGACGTCCACGTGGCCGTCTCTAAGTCATCGCTACGTAACCTGTAGCGATAGCTTTTCGTTGTGTAGCGACGGCCCATATCGTCGCTAATATGCATTTTTCTTGTAATAATATAAAGCGCAAGATATCAGTGGTGCAATACATAGGACAACTTAACATCATGAAGGTAAAAGAAGTGATAGTCACAAATTAACATCAATATTTTCTTTGTCTTGGAGTACATACATGACTATTAACTCCGAATTCGTCAAGGTCTCCACAGACAAGTTCAAAGAAAATTTGGTCCTCAAGTGTTTCCAACAATTATAGCTTGTTTGGTGTTGAACAATGCAAAATCATAGTTTCACAGAATTGATTTTAAATTACTTTTGTTCAACGTGCTTTGTATAACGTGCATCACTTATCTCAACCATTGATTTCTAGAATCAATTATACTCAACCGTAAATCAAACGGACACTTAATCAGTGTCCTTAATTGCAACAATCACAGAGGGCACGTGTGATGATTTAGTAAAATTAGTTGAAAGCTGAAAAACTTATGTTTTTTTTATTGAAAGTGTTTTTAGTAAAATAAAATATTGAATTAGGTGAAAATAGTAAAATGACATATAAAGACATCATTAATTATTAATAATGATGAGTGGAAATTGTTGAGTGATAAAATTGTAAAAAAAGAAATTCAATTTGTAGGTTAAAAATGAAGCCACCTCAAGTAGTTTCTAAAAAAACGAGTAAAAAACTAGTGGCCACCTACTACCTTACCAAACATTAGTGAAGTGATTTTAGCTAGCTAGCATTTAATAAAACGTCTTACCAAAGCACACTCAAAGTCACTCAAAGTCAATGGATGAATTAATGGGGTCACCTCTAATTTTTATTTAAGAAGATAAATAAGAAAAAATTAATTTTAAAAATTGATTTTTAGAAAGAGTTTAAATCCTGGGGACTAATTATTTATATATAGAAAAGGATGAAAATTTAATTCCACAACATACATTCATTCAAAGAATAATTATCTTAAATTAATTATGCAAACTTTATAAATTTTAAAATATATGTTTTTCCTCTAAAAGTAAAAGAAAAAAATAAAATAAAATAAAACTATAAAAGGATATGATTATTTATAAAAAATAAATTGCAAAAATATTATTTTTGTCTTATTATACGGATAGACTCCATTGCAATATATGTATCCTCTACTATAATGGGAATTCAAAGTCATGTTCCGGAAAGACTATTATTATATTGGATTGATTGATTAAATTCTTTTGAAAGTGAATTGTGTTTTTTAAAGTAGTTTTTAAAAGGATATATTATTTAAAGTGTATTGATCTTGTAATGGTTAAAGATAGCCAAATACGTACATCTATTAATAGAATACATACTCCCTTTCCTGATTTCAAATATAAACAACTAAAAATTCAATTTTATTAGTCTTAAATATAAGAGAAATTTAACTACCTTCACCCTTTTAAATGTTAGTATTCTCACAATACCCTTATTTAATTTAAATTTTCAATTACAATTAATATTAGAAAGGATAATTTAGCTTTGAGCCCGGAGGCATTCCCTGCCTTGGACTGGGGCACCATCCCGGCCCTCACCCTAAATTTAATAATAATAAAAAAAGAAAGAATAATTTAGAAAATGCATTTCATATTTTTATGTGAATTTCCTTCAAAATATAATTTTATTTAAAAATAAATGATTCCTCACATTGCACAAGATTGTAAGCTATTTATGTACCCTTAATATACATACAACAAATAAAGGTGATATTGTACATATCAATCATTGTAGATCTTCTTGTGAATTTAAATATTTTAAAAAAAATATATATATTTATTTTAGAGTAAATAAATTCACATTGCACATGATGGATTGAAAGATAATAAACTATACATGTATCCTTAGGATACCTATAATTAAGAGCGTGAATAGGTCAAACCGCTCATCAGGGGCCTACAGCCTGGCCTACATCAGGCCAGACCAGACCAATTTATTAAATATGTTAGACTTTTTTAAAAACATATATAGCAAAACAGGTCAGACTTCAGGCCATCGAAAAAATCTTTTGTGCCTATCACACTGACTTATTTAACTAAATATAAATAAATACTACTATTTTTTATATTTCTATTATTATTATAAAATTTTTTATTATGCCTTATAATTATATACTTATTAGCTTGTGTAAATATGTAAGTATGATATCTTACTTACATTAAAAATTTGGACCTATAAGTTTATTCAAATACATGCTTATAATATATTTAAGTACTTTACTATAAAATAGGCTTTTAAGCATGCTTTCAGGTCATATCAGATTTTAAATAGACAAGGTTCAGGTCATAAAATAAAGTCTATATTAGATAAATAGGTCAGACTCAGACCATAGATTTAAGATGCATGCAGGCCAGATTCAGACGTTGAAAATTCTACCTGAGCTCAGTTTATTTCCATTCCTACCTATAATAAATAAAGGTGAGAGAGATGATCACACATCAATCATTAATTGAATGAACTTTCAAAAGGAATTTTGAAAAGGATAAATTTATTTAGAAAATAAGGCCTAAATATTTTAGATTTATCAAGTCGTCATTGTTTTAGGTATATATCCTAAAATTCACAAGAGATTGAAAGTTGTTGCAGCTAAATTAATCCATTTTATTCAAACAAATATTTTTCAAAGATCTTATTGTTAATTATAAAAAAATAGTGTAGAATAATAACATCAAGATTGCAAAAGAGAAGAAGCAACAAAAATAATTAAGCAAATGCATATCATACGAGTCAAAAAGCAATACAAACAATTTGAAAAGAAAAGAAAATCTTTTGCTGTTTTTTTCTATTCACTCATTTTTTATTAGCTAGATTCCTTTACTCTAAAAGGGATTTTAAATCTTATTTAGCTTTTATCATTTATTCACTTGAAACTAAAACTCACTTGTTAACACGACCCAAGCCAAGCTGCAGACAACTGTTATTACTTAATTTATTGAGTAAACCCTGTAATAATCCTTGACTTTTTTGGCGTCATGCACTTTAGTTCCTGATATTTCAAAACGTCTTCGTTAATCCTTGACATTTATCTTCGTCATTTATTTTAGTCCAAAATATTTGATGTCGTTAAATTAGTGATGACGTGTCACGTTAAGTGATACTTTGGATTCAAATTAGTCCATATAATTTTAAGAATCATTCATTGTAGTCTCTAAAATGGTTTTATGTACAGAATGACAAGATCTTAGCAACATTATGGAGAATAAAAAGTTCTGACTCTTATTAATTGTATCCAACCCATATTTCTATTAGATCTAATTAATTTATAACCATTTTTTCCTTCATAAATAGTTAATATTTTCTAAAGATCGATTGTAAAACATATATAGCTCCAGTTCCTTTTTTCTGAGTGCAATTTCTCAAATGTAAAACATAGCTCTATATCTCTCAATTAGATGTTGATTGTCACATTTTAGAAATTGCACTCAGAGAAAAGGAAAAACTAGAGCTGTTTTACAATCTTTAAGTTGTTTCAGTGATAAATTTGTTACTTATTTAGAAATTATATAACTTCGTTTTCTAGATGAGCATATATATCACTTAAAGCATTGGATTTGGTACAGACGGTGTCAACTAGTTGTCAAAGATTATTGATAAATAATTAACTTATAACTAAACATTTCTATGTTCATATTTAATTACAAAAAAGATAATACTTGAGAATTCAATTTGTTCAATATGGAACATTATTAGAAAATATTAACTATTTATAAAGGGAAAAAATGGTTATAAACTAATTAGATCTAATAGAAATCTAGGTTGGATACAATTAATAAGAGTCAGAACTTTCTATTCTCCATAATGTTGCTAAGAACTTGTCATTTCATACACAATACCATTTTAGAGACTAAAGTGAATGATTCTTAATATTATAGGGACTAATTTGAATTCAAAGTGTCACTTAACGTGACACATCAACACTCATTTAACGTCATCAACCATTTTGGACTAAAATGAATGACGGAGATAAATATCATGTATTAACGGAGACATTTTGAAATCTCAGGAACTAAAGTGCATGACGCTAAAAAAGTCGAGGATTAATACGAGGGCTTACTCTAATTTATTTATTTTATTACTCTAACTAAACATGGGCTCATGCTATTTTCTAGCCCCAAATTAACCTTAATAATACTACGCCTGCTCAAAATTGCCAAAAGAAAAGGGATAAGCTCAGTTCAGTTGTAGCAAAACAGGAATTTATTGGATTGGTTTTCAAGTATGATTGGGCCTATTCTTTCATGGAGCATGGATCTTTAGTGGGCTATGACTCTCCTACAAGCCCAAAGCACAGTACAACGTGGAATTGGATATGGGCCATGGGGGCTCGACGGCGGGTGTGATGCGGCGAAGGGAATTGGTGCAATGATGTTGGGAGGCCCCTTCCCTTGCCCACAGGCCACAGTACGATCCAACCTATTTAACGCGTAATTTGGCTGGACTCGTTTAGTAAAAAGGCTAATCTAGGCTTTTAAAAAAGTCTTTTTAAATAAATAGTCAGGCTTAAGCCTTTTAAAAAGCCTATTAGGCTTATAATATTATTGTTAATAAACATATAAATATATTAGAGTAAACTAACAAATCGGTCCATGACTCTGCGATGACCATACAGTTTCGTCCCTGACTTTGCTAAAATAGCACTTTAGTTCGTACTTTGTTAAAAACACATGCACTTTAGTCCTTATTTCACTAAAACACATGCACTTTAGTCCTTTACTTTATTACAAAATATGCACTTTATGGACTAAAGTGCATGTGTTTTTTACAAGTATGGACTAAAGTGCTATTTTAGCAAAGTTAAGGACGAAACTGCATGGTCCCCGCAGAGTCAGGGACCGATTTGCTAGTTTACTCAAATAATATTATATATAATGGATAATATAATAATATATAATTTTTTTAATTTTTCCTATTGACATATCTAGAGATAGGCTTCTTGTCCTATTTAAAGGTATATGTTAGTGATATATTTAAATTATAAAAAAGTAAGTCTATTAGTTTGTAAATGCACTTGCCTATTTAGAGTTAAATTTATTGGCCTATTTAAAGGTCATAATATGAAATAGGCTTTTAATCAGGCTAATATGCCAAATAGGGCTTTGAAATATGTCAGGTCAAGCCTAAAAATAACCTATTACCGGTAACATACCAGAGTAGGACCACAAAAATATAATACAAGCTAATAGCTAGTTTGAGCCCGGCAAAACCTAGTTTATTGGCTCGGCATGCTTCGAGGCCTAAATGCATCTATGCTCTGTCTACTTGCCAATGCCACCCCGTTTTCTCTATTCTGTTGGATTACCGCTTCAAGTGGCAAATGCAATGATGCTTATGACTGCCTCTTCTGCTCAAACCGCACTTCTCAGTCAAGTTGTTGCTGTTTCTTTGAATCGTTCAAGTTCCTTACTTCACCCCACTTTCCTTTTTTTAAAAAAAAAAAAAATCATAATTATGGATATCAAATGGGCTGAGTGAAATTTCCATTTGACAAATGAAAGACGGGCAAGGATTCATCTTCACCTGGGCCTTCACAGAATAAAGATGAAACATGATATTTGAATAAATGTTAAATGTTTACACCCTTCCTTATTTGTAAACCATTTTGTTTGCGTATGCAATCTTAGATAGATTTGTTTCTAGATCTGTCACTGTACTACTACTTGTGTTTCTATGTCAGCCGCTGGTGATGTTTCTCTTGTCTCATCTGTGGGCTTTGAGCTGTATTTTGGGCGTTCGGCCCTTTTCTCTCTCAACATGTTCAACACTTCAACATTAGATCCAAAAAAAAAATAGAGATAAAAAAAGACCCAAAAAAAGAAAAACACTTCAACATTAAAAAAGATTTTCACATAAAAATAAAATAAAGATAAAAAAGGACACACAAACACATGTATAAAATGATTCTAAAAAGTAAATATTTTTAAAAAATGACACTGAAAAAAAGAATTTCACATAAAAATAAAATAAATATAAAAAGGGCACACAAACACATGTATAAAATGATTCTAAAAAGTAAATATTTTTAAAAAATGATACTGAATACTTTTAAGATAATTTTATTAAAACAAGAAAACAAAAAAATTATAATACAAAAGTGTTTTGAAAACCAAACACCCCAAGTGTTCATATCAATCATAGAAAAGGGGTTTCCTAACATGACTATAATACAAAACATTCAATTTAATTTACTCTATGATGTGAATAAGAACCTCCAGCCTCCACACATATTATTTATAGCATGTTTGGTTTAGTGTTGAAACGTGGTAAACTCACGTTTCAAACGCTATAAATAGTTGCGTTGGGGAATTCAAACTTGAGTTTGACCAGTTTCAACCGCCAAACCAAACACACATTTAGTATTTGAGCCCCCACACATGGCCCTGAAGTGCTACAAAAGAAAAGGTACAATGGATCCATGTTGATACTTGATACTCCATTACTGAATATTGGTTTAAATTTGCTTTTGATCCTGAAAGTTGTAGCAATTTTCACATTTCAATTTTGATCCTTCAATATAACATGTAGCATGACAAGTGGAATTCCATTTGCCACATCATTAATTACTTAATGAAAGTAATATATATAAATGTAGGGTCTAAAATGAAGTACTTTTAAATAATGAAAGAATGCAATCAAAATGCAAATTAATAAAGAATTCGGATAAAAAAAATACTTTACAATGACTATAGATAGAAATAGACTAGATCGAGCTAGACATCTCATGAGTTTGACTTACATCCTAAATCCAAGACTTCAGTGTTAAGACAAACTCACCTCCAAGAGTTTTTAACATGTCAAACCACTAAGTTTAAATATATGAGATGCATCTTGTTATTACTAACTGTGTGCTCAAGCATGTGGCAGAACAATGTTAGAATCTGTTTTGCAGAATTCAAAGATCCATATATGTCAAAACAAAGAAACAAGGAAGCATCAAGAAGTTTGAAGCATCAAACGAGAAGAGACTCAGAAACAGCTTGAGACGACGTCTCAAGAACAGATGCAGAGTCAAGAGATCATCTTAAGAGAAAGAGACAGATCCAGAAGTGCATCATAAGCTTCATTGATCAAGACAGTAAAAGGATGAGACTAAGTTTCTAAATTAAGCAAGAGATCAGCACAAGTTAAGAAGAGATGTGAGATCAGCTTGAGACGCTGTCTCATGGTCAGACGCAAGAGAAGAGATCCAAGTGAGAGATGCAAGAGAAGAGAGAGAGACTCAGCAGAGACTCAAGTACAGTTCAACTGGACAGATCATCAAGTCAGAATAAAAGAGATCTAGTAAACTGTGCAACTGACACAGTGACGTTTGTACTTGAACAACAGCTACACTCATTCAGCAGGCAAGGCCTGACACTGTTCCAATGGCTCTCAACGGCTATAAATGGTCAGAAACGGCTAACTACCCTTTGATATAAATCCTGAGAGCTACAGTGGAGAAAAATGAGAGACTACGTTGATCATTGAACATATACTGCATCTCATTACACGTCTCAAGTGCACGTCTCAACTTGTTCATATCCAGACCTGATCTCAACTTGAGAACACTATCAGTCTCCATCCATCTCTTCTTTGATTGTAATACTATTACTTCTTTTAGAAGAGAGAATCACTAGCTAAGCCTACTGCCTATCCATACATTGTATGTTTGTAAGCTAGACTCATCACAACATCCTATTCTTGTAACCTGTCTCATCTAAGATAGGAGTGTGCCTAGTCTTAGAGTGAGGTGTGTGCGTCCTGAAGAGGCTGTAAGAATACTTGTGGCTCAACCAAGATAGGGAGTGCCTAGGCTTGGTGTGAGAGACGTCTTGAAGAGGCTGTAAGAATACTTGTAATTGATGAGTTGTCAATAGTGGAAATCTCACGTGTTGTGAGGACTGGACGTAGCCCAAGGTGTGGGTGAACCAGGATAAGATCCCTGTGCCATCTCTCTTACCTATCTCGTCGTTTTGCTTTATACTTGACTCACCTCAACACTGTTAACTATTAAGTTATTAGCTTAGAATATAACTGAGTTTGAATTAAAAGACTAAGACAACCCAAGCTTAAATCAAACAACTGAAATTGAAATTGGTTATATCCTGTCTTAACATAGACCCCAAGTCAGCAGACTTGAGATCACGTCTCAACATTCAATTTCAGTATATAAATTTTCAGGAACAATTTTAAATAGTCTCTATTCAACCCCCCCCCCCCCTTCTAGAGACATTCGGCCAACTTCATCAAGTATGACATATTTAATTAATATAAGGTTCATTTTATGGTCTGGTCTGTTAAAAGTCTGGTCTAACCTAAAAACCTTGCTTAAAAGCCTATTTTATAATAAGGTCATCTTTGAATAAACCATATATTTATATTTGAACTTACTAATAAGCTCAAGTCTTTTATGTAAAAGCAGAGTCATGTATTTAAATAAGTCAACAATTATATAATTTTAAGATATTATAATAAAAATTTTATAATATAATAATAACAATAACAACAACAATATAATAACAAAATAAAATATATTATCATATTATTTATATTTACTTAAATAGGTTGGCATGATAGACTTAAAATGCTTTTTGGATAGGCCAAAACTTAGCTTGTTTATTGGTTGCGAGTTTTCAATTTTTTGTTTTTTAAAAATTTAAATTAAGTTTTTAGAGCTCAAAACTGAAAACTACCTCGTTTAGAGTGATTGCGAGTTTTCAGTTTTTGGTTTTCAAAAAATTCAAATCACGTTTTTACAACTCAAAACTAAAAACTACATTTTTGTGGTTTCCATTAAAAGAGATTTTTAGTTTTTAGTTATAAAAACTTGATTTCAATTTTTTAAAAATAAAAAACTGAACCGATTAGGCAATTAAAGTGAAGACAATGGCAATTGTAACTTGACCGATTAGGCACAAATTCTCAAGACATAGAATCATTACAATGACAAATCAATTTGGTCCTTTCCAATATATTTAAATTACATATACAATTGAAATCAAAAAGTAAATTTCCATAACACAAAATAAAGAAAGGAAAAGACATGAGAGGATCCTTGAAACAAAAAAGCACAAAATACCCAATAATAAAACTTTGGGTTAATTCAGCAAGCATGTCAAAAACCTACGTATTCCGTTCTTCTACAATTATTCGGCAAATATCAATGGGAAAATATAGATATGACTAAATTGTCAGTAAAAGAATCACATTCTTGATTTATTTACTCGTAGCTTTCGTGTCCTAGAAATTGGTATGTCTTTCGATTAAAAAAATATAGTAAGATGTGACTAATATAATAACACAACGGGTATCTACGTAATAAGGATTTTCTAGACAAAGAAAACAAAATCGGTGTGTCAATTTCATAAAAAGAGGGGTTGCATCACTGCCAAAAAGATTATTCATAGAATGACACCACAATAAAATTTAATCCCTATCAAGAAATCGAGATTTTATAATTAAGGTGTGAGCTTCCCTTACCTCGCAATTCTTTGTTCACCCAACTCTAATACTTCAGAGAGAGCTCTCAATTCCAATTATGAGAAATAAGAGGCCTTAGGGTTCCTCTCTTTCAGATTCTATTTTAAAGGAAAAAAAAACCTTACTATCTTATCCCTTAACAAAATATAAATAATATAAAATAAAAACTAATTAATTAAAATAATTTTTTAAATTCAAAACTAATCATTTCGAAATCTCCTCTTTTTATATATATATATATATATATTTAAACCACTTATCACAATTTTTTAAATTCAAAACTAATCATTTCGAATCTCCTCTTGATATATATATTTAAACTACTTTTCACCCTTTACTTTATTTAAATAAATAACTAATAATACTAATAATAATTTTTTTAAAAATGGTGTTACATTCTCCCCAACAACAAAAATTTCCGTCCTCGAAAATTGCTTATACCTGGGAAAAAATGTGGATATTGTTCCTGCATCTTATCCTCAAGCTCCCAAGTGCTATCTCCAGTAGTGTCATTCCACACTACTCTAACCAAGCTAATGGTCTTCCCTCTGAGTTGCTTGATCCTTCGATCCTCAATCCTAGAGGGTTGAGCCTCAAAGTTCAAGTCCTCCCTCACCTGCGGTCATGAACGTACTTCCTCAGTTGCGACCCGTGAAATACGTCATGCAGGTTGGACAAATTAGGCGGTAAAGCAATCTGATATGCAACTGGTCCTACTCGACGAAGGATCTAATAGGGTCCAATAAACTTAGGAGTAAGCTAGACTTCATCGCCCTACCAACCCCAGTTGTGGGTGTAACCTTCAAGAATACATGTTCACTCTCCCCAAACTCAAGTAGTCTATGCTGCCTATCAGCATAAGATTTTTGCCTACTCTAAGCAGTCTTCATCCTCTCTTGGATCTGTTTTACCTTCTCTGTAGTCATCTGTACCAACTCTGGTCCCACCACCAGACTCTCACTGTCCTTATACCAACAATGAGGAGTCCTACACCTTCTTCCATACAAAGCCTCAAAAGGTGTCATGCCAATACTAGCATGGAAACTATTGTTGTAGGTGAATTCCACCAAAGGTAGAACTCCATCCCAACAACCAAGATGATCAAGAACACAAGCTCTCAATAGGTCCTCCAACGATTGAATCGTCCTCTCTGACTGTCCATCTGTTTGTGGGTGATAGGCAGAACTAAGCCTTAACTTGGTCCCCAATGCGTGATGCAAACTCTGCCAGAACCTCGAGGTAAACCTCAGATCTCTATAAAAAATGATACTAGAAGGTATGCCTTGCAATCGCACTGTCTTTGATATACAACTGGGTCAGCTTCTCCAAAGAGTACTTAATGTTAATATGAAAGAAGTGGGCACACTTTGTCAACCTATCAACAATCAACCATATACATCTAGGCAAACTCACCACAAAATCCATGGTCATACTATCCCACTTCCACTCAGGAATCTCCACCGTTTGCAACAACCTACCAGGTCTCCGATGCTCTACCTTAGCCTTCCGGCAAGTCAAACAAGTTGCCACATACTCTGCCACATCTCTTTTCATACCAGACCACCAAAACATCTTCTTTAGGTCTTGGTACATTTTTGTCATACCGAGGTGCAAAACTGAGCTTATTCTTATGACCTTCATCCAACACAAGCTTCTTCAACTCAGGGTATTGAAGTAAACAAACTCTACCTCTAAACCTCAAGATGCCACCATCACCCAAACTAAAGTCCATTGCCTTCTCTATACCTAGCAACTCCCTTGTCTTGCACAAGTCAGGATCTAGCATTTGTTTCCCTCCTACCATTTCAAGAAACTCATTAGTCACAGTGAGCATGCCACAACTAATGCGATCCTGAGACACGTCAACACAGATCTCTGAACTCCTCCACCATCTCAAGTTCCTTCACCATCAAGGAAGACATATGAATCGTCTTTCTACTAAGAGCATCAGCCATCGTCTTTCTACATATATTTACAAATTTTTAAATTCAAAACTAATCATTTCAAATCTCCTCTTGACATATATATACATATATACATATATTTAAACTACTTTTCACCCTAGCTTTAATTTATTTAAATAAATAACTAATAATACTAATAATAATTTAAATAAAAATGGTGTTACAGAATCATAGATTATTGATTAATAGTTTGTTCGGTGAAATTAGCTGAAAAACTAGTTGAAAGCTGAAAAATTAGATGAAAGTTGAAAGCTAGCTGAAGGTTGAAAAGCTAGCTGATTTGATTGAAGGTGTTTGGTAAAACTAGCTGAAAATGGTAAAATGACATACAAGGACATCATTATTATTAAATAATGATGAGTTGAGATGATTGAGGGATAAATTTGTAATAAAATTTCAGCTATTAACTGAAAATGGGAGCTTTTTTTAAAAATCTACTCCAAATAGCTTTTCAAAAAAAGCTAGTAGCTACCCAAAAAAGCTACCTTACCAAACCTAACTTATATTTTAGCTACTAATTTCAGGCAGCTTTCAGCTAGTTGAAAGCTTAAATTAGTAGTTGAAACTATTTTAGCTGTGTTTGATAAGGTAACATTTTTGGATAGCTGCTAGTTTCTCTTGAAAAGCTACTTGAGGTAATTTTTTTAAAAAAAAGCTCCAATTTTTCAGTTATTAGCTGAAAATTTATTACAAACTTATCCCTCAACCACCCCCACTATTCATTATTTAATAATTAGTGATATACTTATATGCCATTTTACCATTTTCAACTAGTTTTACTAAATATCTTTAATCAAATCAGTTAACTTTTCAGCTTTTATCTATTTTTTCAACTTTCAGTTAGTTTTTCAGCTAGTTTTACTAAACACACTATAAATTGGAACAATCTCGTTCCAGGTGAGCTATACGCTGGATAGAATATAGTAGGGTGGATTAGCTCAAATACTCTATCATTTTGTGGTATACCCATTAAATAAAATAAGAGAACCTTAATTAAACGAGAAGATAATGAAAACAAATAAGCTGATATTTCTCTAAAGGAGTATTCAATATTTTCTCAATCATCGTACATAATCTTAAGTGATATCTGCCCAAAGAAAAAAGTGATAACAATTATTTTAAAATAAACATTAATGAGTGTTTTTTTGAAACTTCTTAAGAATCTAAAATAGTTAAAAAAATGATTTTTTTTAAATTTTCAATATTTTTTTTTGTGTAAAATCACGGTATTTTTTATGGGAGACAATCCTAATCATCAAGTCGGATATATGATCTCTATAGACGGTAAAGCTCTCCTTCCGAGTTAAGCTGGAACCGCCTTTACCCGCCGATCCCCGTGATCGGTGGTAAATTATCAATATTTTAAATATTATATTTTTTGGTACATTTATTAATTCTTTAACAAGTATATCGTTAAAAGTTAAAACAACTTGGACATTGACAGAATTCGTGTATTAATATAAATAAAAGTATATAAGATAAACATCAACTTTCCTTTTTCTGCCGCGGCTGTTTCAGCCATATAAAATTCTTCACATAAATCGTTTTCATTTGGAAAGAACGCTGTTGATTCGTATGATTTATTTCCCACTTATATAGTCATCAAAGTCCGCGGTCCTGTCTCCTTAGCCTCTTATGGCAGTGGCACAAACAGGTTTTCGGCGTCTCATGCTCGGTCTGTATCAGGAGCATATTAGCAATATTGAAATATTTAAGATAAAAATAATAATAAAATAAATTAACTATAAGAAAGGAATGTTTAAGTCCAATATGGTGAGAAAAGTTGACCCGTACTTTGTTTTATGAAGAAGAAAAAGAAACCCACAAGAAAGCTCCAACAATTTGTTGAAGTTTATGCGTAGCAAATTTAGTTGTATTATTGGCTTTGAAATTGTGTTCTTTAATTTCTTTGGAACAATTATATATAAAATAAAAATGAATTCTTTCATATTAAAATGTCATATAATTTTATTACGTAAAAAGATTTTTTTTTCTTCATAAAAAATAAATAACTGAAAGTTTAATAAAATTTATAATATTTATGAACAACTTGAGAAACATATACAAACTTTTTAAATAAAAAAATCATATACAAATTAATGTGAACACGGTTTTAAGTGGGGCATTGTAGTATCTTCTTAACTACGTTGTCTGGGTTTTCAAGACGCGATATGAAATTTATACAATAATAATTTTGATTTGGCTTCTCTATCGTGGAAATCCATGTTGCGTCTCTCCTGTTCACTGTTCAAGCTAATTGTGCAAATCCGTGTTGCACATCTGTGATTATAGATAAAAACTAAAAATAGATACTTTTTATTGGATTACAGATGTGCAAATATTTTAGTATTAAATTAGATACTTTTTATTGGAAATCACGGTATTGAATTACATATGTAACATTTTGCACACTTCAATAAAAACTTTCTATTTTTAGTTACTTAACAAGTACTCTAAGGACACTGGTTAGCATTTCCCATAAATATAAGTTTCAATAAAAATATGTAAAAATATAAAACATTATTAATAAATCACATAATAAAACACAACACAAATAAACAAGAAATTTATTACTAAAAAATAGTGTAACATTTGTTTGTGTTTAAAATCTATAATTAATTATAAATTTATAATAACTAGTTTATTAACCCACGTATTACGGGGATAAATATATATTTTATTTAATTAAAATTAAATTTATAATAAATTAATATTTTTAAAATTAAAAAATAAAAATAAAATTATTTTAGATAATTTTTTAATATTTTAAATTCTAATGGTATATTATATTTTACTATGAAGATCTAATTTCCATTATTATTTGATAATAAGATATAATAAAAAAATTAAAATCATAAAGATAAGATTAAATATTTATATATTGAAAAAGATTATTGAAATAGAAAATAATAAGATAAAATTTTGAATTTTAATAAAATTTAAGATTTAAGATTATCATTTATTAGTATTAATTAAAGATTCAAATAAAATGAGAAAGAAAATTAGTGTTAATGATTTAAAGGAAGAATCTTATTCTCACAATTTGTAAGTGGAATTCACCATCCAATGAGAGAAAGTTAGATGATATAAGTGCGTGTTTGGATTGACGTTTGCAAACTTGAGTTTAGGTGAACATGATTTATTGAACGTGATTTAAAGGGAACTTGAGTTTGTATAAACGTGATTTCTTGTTTGGATAGTTTGTTGCAAACGTGAGTTTAAAAAAATGAATGTTGTTTGGTTTAGATTTTATAAATCACGTTTGCAGGTATAATTACTAAAAAAGACATGTCTTTGTTTGTTATATAGATATAGATTTCATTTTATTAAAATAAAGTTTATAATTGATTTTAATACTAAAAAATAAAGATATTTACACCAATTTTTATTTATTTAGAAGTATTAGGAATATGCGTGATATTTTAACTATTGAAAACATAACTTTGTTAAAAGCTTGGAACATAAATATGGAATATAACATTTGTTAACAAATTTTTTTAGCAGATTTTTTTATACTCAAAATTCTAACTTGATATTTTGTTTAAAGTATGTATCACTTGGATGCTTGTGAAAAAAAAAGAATTTAATTTGGAATGAAATTAAATTAAGTATGTACTAACATAAGTAAGTACTAACGGGAAGGTAGCTAACGTTTCATGGGTGCAACTGTGAGGTTGTTGGGTACAACTAACGTACTGCAGCTTCATTAGTGGAGAGGGTAAAAAATGAAACAGAAAAATTGTGCCACCAAACTCAAGTTTATGTTAATGCATAAGCTACAAATTCTTGCTTCTACAGAGACTCAAGTTTAGCTCCAAACTTGAGTAATTGATGTCAATCCAAACAGCACCAAAATCTCTCTAACTCAAGTTTGACTGCTCTAAACTCACGTTCAAAGGTTCCAAACGCAGAACCAAACACATCCTAAAAAATCATTGAGAGGGAGAGTAAGGTGAGTGAGTGTCTCACTCTCCAAGTTGAGGTCTCGAAATTATAATATAAAGAGTTGATAATTGATTTATTAAAAAATATATTTGAGATTTTGTATTACATTTATAATATTGATTATATATTTGTGATTTATTAAATGTTCTATAAAATAATATTATAAAAATAAAATCAATCTAATCCAAATTGATTTAAATTGGATTAAGATAGAAGATTTTCCATTTTTCCTCTTTGCAATCCAAGCCAAAAACTCCATTATGATTTATGAATTGACAGGGTAATAAATTAATAACAAAAATAGAAAGAGGAAGAAAAGGTTAGTAAAATTTTCAACGGCTAGTAGCAATAATAACATGTGGTCGGCCTGTCCACACACAACACTATTCTCTCTTCATCTAAAAAACGACGTCGTTTGCTTGAACAGGAGAGGCGCAACAAGGATTTGAGCAGTAAAGAAGCCAAATCGCAATAATTCATACAACAACTTACTTATATAATATTCTTTTTTTATTATCTCTTTCCATCACATCACCCATCACATCCCATATTTTTTTCTCTTTTTTTTTATCTTTCCCTCTCTATATTGTACATGTACAATTAACATTACTATTTCAAAAGCAAAGCAACAAGATAAAGAATAAAGATGTAAGATAAAGATTTGGATTTGGATTTTTTGATCATTTGCAGCATAGATAGACCAACTTGTGTACTTGAAGATATTGAAGGTGGAATTAAGATTAACAATAATATATTACATGTTACGCCAACAATATTAACCAATGTTTTAAAAATCGAACCGGTCATTGAATCAGTGAAGGCACTTGTTCGAGATTCATTAATTTAACCATGATTGAATCACAGTCGAACCGGTAATAATTAAATATATGTATTTAATTATATAATATATATGATATATTAAGTAATAATTGATTAAGAAGTTAAGATAATTCAAATTTTAAATTGACATAAATATATATATTTTATATAATGAAAAATTAATATATATATATATATACTATATATATTTACTATATAAAATGTTGAAATACATACATACATACACATATATATATGTGTATGTATGTATATATATATGATAAAACTAAAACGAAATGCACTCATAAATATAGGCATTTTGTTGAATTTATATATTCTATATTTATAAAAATTTGCATGTATAAGGTTAAGATGACCATGTGGTTCAGCGGTTGTCTTCAGCATTAAGCGGAATCCGTGTTCAAACCTCAATGGAAGCATTTGTGCCGTTTTATTGTGAAAAGCAGAAAATCGATCAACCTTTTGACCTGATTCAGTTCGGTTTTAAAGGTTGAAGGTCGGTTTGTTGACATCATCATTGGTTCTATAGGTGGTTCGGGTTGCTTGTTTGACCAGACAGGCTGGTGGTCCGGTTCCCAGTTCAACCGATCGGACTGGCCGATCCGGGCCAACTTTTAGAATAGGACTTGATAGAGAAATATGATCATTTCCACTACATGATAATTTCAATATATACACATCAGCTCATGTTTGTACAACAACAAATATGCTTAAAAATTTATTATCCTAGATTCTGTTGAGTCTCAAAATATTATTAAGGATATTAATAATGTTTAAAGTCTCATCAATCCTAAGTTTTAATGGATAACAAATTTAAGTTAAAAGGATTACTTCTTAAGAAACAGTTTTCACTTGAAGGAAGTGTGTTTAAATGTTTCAGCAATCTTTGAGAAGAGCTACCCTCTGATATATGACAACTCTCCGAAGTTGAACCTGTTATGGGGAACTCTCTGAAGAACAAAAGACCTGCTGAAGTTCATCCATTCTTTTGAAGTGTTAAAACAATCATTTAAAGAAGAATTGCTGAAGACCTACAACGTAGCATTTGACTAAAGTCTAAAGGCTGCCTGCTCAAGACTTCAATGCATCCTTTTCGTCTGAAGCGAGTTAGATTCATTTAAAGAATGTTTTCAGGATCCCTTTGTGATGTCAGAATCACTTAACCTTAAAAAGGGAACCTGCTGTACGTGTTAGAGCAGTGTCACAGACTGCAACCCAGCAAGTCTCAAAGTCAGAAGCTTTAAGGAGATTGTTTCACAACGTCTTAAATAGCATTAAATGCTATCTCTCAACAGTGAATGAGCATTCCTCAACAGTTTTTTTTTTCAAAACTCTATATATTGCTTCATGGAAGACTTTGAAGCTGACAGAAAAAGGCTTAGAGAATATTTTTATTGAGCCAAAACCCTGCAAAATTCAAGCTGCTATTCTCTGATAATCTTTGTACTTAGAAAACCTTCATTGTATACTGAGTTTATACTCAGTTATCCTTTGTACAAGATATTTCTCAGTTTAAGTTTCTCAAGAACTTAAACATCCCTTTTCTGTAAACACTTTTAAGTGTCTGAGAGCCTGGAGAGGCTTGGTGGAACAAAGAATATTTGGGTTTGAGCCTGGAGATGCTTGTCTACAAAAGAATACTTGGGTTTGAGCCTGGAGAGACTTTTCTGTAAAACAATACTTGTGATTTAGCCTGAAGAGGCTGTGGATAAAACAATACTTGTAACTGAGATCAGTTAGTGGAAATCCTTTGCTGGTTTGGCATTGGGACTGAACGTAGCTCACGGTGGAAGTGAGTGAACCAGGATAAATTTCTTGGCTAAGTTTTCTCAACCCTTATCTCTTTATAATTTTTATTTGAACTAACAGGAGGGTTCTGAATAATCAGTTTTATAAGTTTGAACGAAAATAAATCTCAAAATCTTTATAAAACAAGTCTTTATTACTGAGATTTGGACCTGCTAAAGCATTTCAGCAAGTCTCTGAAAACACCAGTTTCAGCAAGTTGCTCAAAGATTTTGTTAAACTTGGTTTATGAAAAGGTTTCCTATAAAATCTGTTTGAAATTATAAAACACTATTCAACCCTATTCTAGTGTTTCCTGTGGTTTCTACAGTTGGTATCATAGCTCAACTTCGGGTTGAGCATCTCACAGTGCTGAAGGAGTAGATCCTCAAGATGGAAACCTTAACAAGTTACTGCAACTACATCTTTGAAGGTGCATCTGTGAACAGACCTCCTGCATTCAACAGAAAAGATTATTTTTATTAGAGAGAGCATATGAAGCTGTTTGTTGAAAGCAACAATATGGATATTTGGGATGTAATCACTGATGAAGATTATATTCCCATAAGGAATGGCATACCTATTTCCAAAGTTGAGTGGTCCTATGAGCAAAAGTTAAAGGTACAACTTAATGTTCAAGCCAAACTCTACTTGGTCTGGTCTTTGAACAAGACTGAGTTTGAGAAGGTTAAAGGATGCATGTCTGCTAAAGAAATATGGGACATGCTTGCCTCATTATCCAGTAAAGAGACTGAAGATGATCTCTCTGAAGATGAGAACATGTTCTTAATGGAAAATCAAGTCACTTCAGAAGAAGCAGATTATAAGGTACAATCTTTATCTCTTCAAGATGATTATGATGAATTGGTTGAAAGTTCCAAAGAACTTTTCAAAAGGTACAAGAAGCTCACAAATGCATATACTGAAGTATGCACTAAAAACAAAATTTTTAAAAAAGAGAATCTTGTACTCAAAGAAAAGATTCAAGAACATGAGAAGAGTAATTCCACAAATCTACTTGAAGAAAATAAAAAATTTCAAGGAAAGGTTGAGGAACTTACGAGAGATCTAGCCAACTTTGTTGAAGGAACTAATAATCTTAATAGATTATTAGGGACTCAGAAAGGGATCAAAGACAAAAGAGGCTTAGGTTTCTCAGGAAAACCATCATCAAAGTCATCTAAGTCTAAATCTACTAAAAAGGCCAAGGAAAAGGTTGATGGGTGTTCTCACTATGATAAACATATATAGACTTTTTAAGTCTAAATGTAAAGAGAAAGAGGAACCACCACCCAAAGCTAACCCTAGTGGACCCAAGAAAATTTGGGTACCAAAAACTCTTATTATTTCTCTTGCAGATGTGTTAAGCAAATCAAAGAAAACTCCCAGAATCACTGCAGATGAATGGATGAGAGGAACTCAAAATGAAGAAAAAGTTTATGTCCCAAGAGCCTTCAACACAAGTTGTTGAAACAACAAAGGCATCTTTGGAAACAATGTTGAGTCTCAACAAATACACATCATCATCCCATACCACTAAGTATCCCTGCTGGTAACATTGTTTAAAATTGCTATCTTTAAATATATGTGAAAATTTATGTCCATACAATTATTTGAAATACATGAACTTTCTGAAATATGTGTCTGCTGAAATCCATACTTGCTGAATTGTGTGAACTTGCTGAACACATATACTTTCTGAAATTATCACTTGATGACGTGGCATCCTGAGACGGTTGGCTTTTCATCTGTCTTCTGAAACTGCATGATTGCACATCTCCCAAAGTCTGCGCAGCCTGTAACTGCCATCATTAATGCTACCTGAGCCTATATACGTCAGTGGAAGCTATTCAACAGTTACACTCTCTTTGCTTTCTCTTGCTGTCATTTCTCTCTGCACCCCTTGAGCTCTCAGAATCCCCAAGTTAACCTAATTTCTTCCAAGCTTCTCTCCGCTGCTGCAATGACGACCAAGAAAGCTGGTGGAAAGATTGTCCTTTCAAGGAGTGTTGACTTTAGGAACCTTACTGAAAACGGGTTCGACCTCACAGACTACTTCAGAAGTGCTGGGTGGCTACCTTTCTTCGATGTAATTGACTGTGGCTGGCATGAGGCAAGTGTCTACGAGTTTTGGAGAACAGTTAGAGAAGTAGAAGGTAACAGAAAGATGTATCTGAAGGCCAAAGTGATGGGCCATGAAATTGTGGTGGACAACACTGTGTTGGAGCAAGTAACTGCATCAAGGGTGAAAGAGCTATCTTCATGCCTGACTGGGAAGCCAAGAATGGTGGTGCTGGGAAGTACAACAAAATGCTGTTTGGAGCTGTTGATCCCTCAAACCCTAAAGGAATTGGGATGCTGGACATTCCCAGGCTTTTATTCGCTGTGTTGGGGTACTGCATTATCCCCAAGGGTGGAGGCAAAGATCATGTCTCTGAGTTGGAGAGGTTTTGCGTCATTCACCTTCTTCAAAAGAAGAAAATAAACCTGCCATGGGTCATTCAATATGGCATGTTTAGGAGGGCACGAGACTTTGTTGCAAATCTGCCCCACAATACCTTGATAATGAAGATTCTGATGCATCACAAGGTACAAGTAGAGAATCTGTTTGACCACAAACGTCCAAGTTTCTTCAATGCAACAACCTTAAAACAAATGGGTCTTTTGAAGAAACCTGCTGAAGGTCTTGCTGAGTCTAGGCAGAAGGCTCAAGTTGCTGCATTCCAGAAAGATATGCTACAAATTCTGGAAGAGGAACTACAAGGTGATATCAGAAAGGAGGAGTTAAAACCTTCTGAGGTTACTCCTGAGAAGAAAATTGCAAAGAGACCCAGAACCAAGGTCTCTCAGAAGATACTTACCCCTGCTGATGTGGAAAGGGTAAGAGAGGTGGAAGCTGCATATCAAAAAGCTACTCCATCTGAAAAAGTAGCTGAAGCATCTACATAATAGGAACCTGAACCTGTTCAGAAGGTTCAAAATGAGCCTCATGAAATTGTGGATCAGGCTACTAATGTGCCTGCAAAAGCTGTTAAGCCTACCTTGTCTTCCAAGGCACAGGCCATGATGGATGAAGCTGTAAGTGGAGATTCTTCAGAACCACTCATTGTTAGGCCTCTAGCCTCTATGCATCCAGAACTTCAAAAAGTAGTGGAGATTGTCACTGCTATTGATGAAGAAGAAGAGAGAAAAAGAAAAGAACAAGAAGACAATGATAGAGCACTTGCTGAAGCTGCTCAAAACGTTATGCTAGAAGATGAAGAATATGAAAGAGCTGCTAGAAGAAAAAGGAAGAGACCTTCCAAGGCAACAAGATCCAAGCAGAGAAGGTTGTTGTCACCTGTTAAAGTAGTTGCTCTTGCCTCTACTCAAATGATCACAAGGAGCAAGTCCATTCCAAAGGAAGATAGTGAGATCTTTTAGGAGGCTGTAACGCAAGTCAAGACACAGTCTGTGTTGGACTTGAAGAAGGAAAGGATTGTTAAAAGGAAGATAAAACCTCCTTCTCCCTTTGTCCTTTATGACTGGACCAAGATAAGGTTGTATCAAAGAAAGCTTCAGGAAGCAGCCTTGAAGCCTGTACCTGCTGAGAAACCCTACAAGAAGTCCAAGGTACTTTTTGACAACCTGGATCCTGCTGATATGGAAGATATGGTGAGTCCTGCTGATATACCAGTAAAGGTAATGGAAGTAACTGAAAAGGAGTCTGATCCTCCTATTGATGAAGTCCCTGAGAAGATTGATGATGAAGTTACCATTGCTAATGATGGTACTAATTCTGAAAAACATGAGATCAACCAACCTACTGATAAGGTTGAAGAGGTTGCACCTACTGACAACAACAAAGGTGAACCTACTGTGGTTATTGCTAATGAAGTTCCAAGTATGAGCAAGGTTGTTGCACCCTCTGATAAAGAAAAGGTTGCAGAATCTAATGTTGATGAGCTAATGAAGGATGTCCAAGATGTTGTTGTGATAAGTCCGATTCCTGCTATTCCCTTGAGAACTAAACTTGATGAAGATAATGATCCACATTCTCCAAGTCCTCAACCTCCATCATCTTTTGATGATGATCCTAGTGATGAGAGGATGCCAAGTCAACTGGAGCTGATACCTATCCTGTCAAAGGATGTTGATTGGTACTCTAAGGGAAAGTATGTGTTGAAAGAAAAAGACTCTTTTTTCTTTGAAGGAGACTTGTCCCAAAGGGAAAGGATGTGGAATCCCAAGTCAAGGGATATCTCAAGAAGACCAACACTTGACAAGGCTGCACCAATCCTTAGCTTTGATGACCTGCTGAGGGCTGCTGAGTTCCCTAACAGATTCTATCAATCAGCTACTGCTCATAGAAAAAGGTTGCCTCAGTTCCCAAACTTGTATGAAGAGTTGTTGTATTTTAAAGATCATTTGCCACTGCAACCACCCAGACAAGCTGGTTTACATGTAGATTCTGTTGATGATGCAAGAATAAGGAGAATGGCCAAAGCTTCAGGGGGAGGGTCTGATCAAATAGAAAAGATTAGACAGGGTGTGGAACCTCCCAGGCACTACTGGAAGAAGATTGATGTGGATTCATCTAATGCATCTTTGATACCTGCTGAAGAATGGATCCTCATCAGGCACTTAAATATGGAAGCTGAAGTTTACTCCAAGTATGTTGCTAAAAAAACTGGCTGTAGAGGATTCAAGCCTCCAACTCATCTTACCATGAAGCCTTCAACTAAAATTTATTAGCAACCAGACAGAGTTGTACCAAGGCTGCCGCTTGCTGAAGGTCCGGAAGATAAAAAGAAGGAACCAAAGTTCTATTATGCCTATATGGATCACCCAGAACCTTTCACTAGAGAAGAACGGGAAAGACTACCTAAAGATCTTGAAGTCTATGGGGGTTTTGACCATACTTACAGAGATAGGATTTGGGAATCATATTGGTTTGAACGGAAAAAGGAGGGGTCCTGCTCAGGAACTAGATATGACTTTGTTAACTGCATGACCAAGAGCACCCTCTCAACTCAGGAAGTCCGTACCTGGTTTCCTGGAACTTTTCCTGGTTCCAAGCGTGTACTTGATGAGTACAAGGATGAGGATTGGGCCACAGTGGTATATACTCCTACTGTCTACACCTGGTTGGTTGCTAATCTTGCTGAATATGGTTTTCCTGTTGCTTTGTGGAGATCACTTTCCACTGGAAGCACGTTTATATCATTTACAAGGAAGCTGATCTTGCTGAAATGCTTTCCATGAGAGAAGATGACATCAAAAGGTTAAGGAGAAGAAACAATAGACTACAAAGCATGGTGAGGCATCTGAATGTTGTTCCTCTTCATCCCCAGAACGAAGTTTCCAAACCAAAGCTTAAGAGGACCAACGGCTTTTGATATGCTAAAATTTCAGAAAGTCTATATGTTTACAAGTTTCGTTTGTGTTGAACCTTCTGAATTTTAATATGATTTTGATATATCTTCTCTGTGATTTGTCTACGTGAATTTATTGTGCTTATCTCGTCTTTAATCAGCTGAGCACGTTATATCATGCAATGATTGAACATTTAATGCTTATAGCTGCTATATCTGAATTAATTTCTTTACCTACCCCGTATTTATTGAATGCGTTTATTATATTAAAAAGGGGGAGTATTAATTTCTGCCCACCCTTTTGATTGATGACAAAATTGGGAGTATTAAAAGGAAAAGAAGTTAAAAAGGAAGAAATCTCTGTTAATCTGAAATCAAATGTACTTTGGAAGAAATCTCTGTTTCAGGAGGAGCAAGGTATTCAGAACAAGTATCTGATTCAGGGGGAGTATATTCTAAATCTTTACACTTTTATTTCCCTTTAGATATTTGCTAAGTTTCTTTTTAAAACAAATTTGTCATCATTAAAAAGGGGGAGAATGTTGAGTCTCAAAATATTATTAAGGATATTAATAATGTTTAAAGTTGCATCAATCCTAAGTTTTAATGGATAATAAATTTGAGTTAAAAGGATTACTTCTTAAGAAACAGTTTTCACTTGAAGGAAGCGTGTTTAAATGTTTCAGCAATCTTTGAGAAGAGCTACCCTCCCATATATGACAACTCTCTGAAGTTGAACCTGCTGTTATGGGGAACTCTCTGAAGAACAAAAGACCTGCTGAAGTTCATCTATTCTTCTGAAGTGTTAAAACAATCATTTAAAGAAGAATTGCTGATGACCTACAACGTAGCATTTGATTGAAGTCTAAAGGTTGCCTGCTCAAGACTTCAATGCATCATTTTCGTTTGAAGCGAGTTAGATTCATTTAAGGAATGTTTTCAGGATCCCTTTGTGATGTCAGAATCACTTAACCTTAAAAAGGGAACCTGTTGTATGTGTCAGAGCAGTGTCACAGACTGCAACCCTGCAAGTCTCAAAGTCAGAAGCTTTAAGGAGATTGTTTCACAATGTCTTAAATAACATTAAATGTTATCTCTCAATGGTGAATGAGCATTCCTCAATGGATTTATTTCAAAACTCTATATATTGCTTCATGGAAGACTTTGAAGGTGACAGAAAAAGGCTTAGAGAAGATTTTTATTGAGCCAAAACCCTGCAAAATTCAAGCTGCTATTCTCTGATAATCTTTGTACTTAGAAAACCTTCATTGTATCCTGAGTTTATACTAAGTTATCCTTTGTACAAGATATTTCTCAGTTTAAGTTTCTCAAGAACTTAAACATCCCTTTTCTGTAAACACTTTTAAGTGTCTGAGAGCCTTGAGAGGCTTGGTGGAACAAAGAATACTTGGGTTTGAGCCTGGAGAGGCTTGTCTGCAAAAGAATACTTGGGTTTGAGCCTGGAGAGGCTTGTCTGTAAAACAATACTTGGGATTTATCCTGAAGAGGCTGTGGATAAAACAATACTTGTAACTGAGATCAGTTAATGGAAATCCTTTGCTGGTTTGGCATTGGGACTGGACGTAGCTCACGGTGGAAGTGAGTGAACCAGGATAAATTTCTTGGCTAAGTTTTCTCAACCCTTATCTCTTTATAATTTTTATTTGAACTAATAGGAGGGTTCTGGACCTGCTGAAGCATTTCAGCAAGTCTCTGAAAACACCAGTTTCAGCAAGTTGCTCAAAGATTTTGTTAAACTTGGTTTGTGAAATGGTTTCCTATAAAATCTGTTTGAAATTATAAAATACTATTCAACCCCCCCTTCTAGTGTTTCATGTGGTTTCTACGGATTCTAGGTGACTGTCTTAGAAAATAATTACAGAATCAACTAATAACATATATGTATCACTAAATGAGAATGTACATTTATTGAAAGATATCATGCCTGTGATTTTCTCATTACCCCCTCAAAGATGTTGTATGGAGATTATGAATGCCTGACTTGCCCAACAAGGAGAGAAATTGAGGTTGCCCAAGTGCCATAGTGAAAATGTCAGCCAATTGTGTACTGGTAGGCACATATTCAGTGGCCTTTAAGTATCTCATCTTAAATAAAGTGACAATAGATTTAAAATGTTTGGTCCATTCGTGGAATATAATATTTTAGAGCGGCCCGACTATCACAACAAAATCGTATTAGTTATGACGGGACCTTTGAGCCATTTTATCTCATAAGTGGTGGTATCCATATAACAGTAGGGTGCGTCTAAGGTACAATGGCTAGATAGGCCATGTATGATACAAGGGGTAGGATTACCCACTAATACAAGTCTCTGACCGGTTAAGAATGTTTGAAAAAATTATTTTGAAGTCCTTATCACTCATGTCCCTCACCTGCCTCTACCGTCTCGATCTGTCCCACAACAGCTTCTCCGGCGAGATTCCGGTGACGATCAACCATTTAATATGAGCGATGACCACCAGCTGAGAACTATAGTCTGTAGTCCCAATCCAGGCACTTTCCACAGCCAAGCCATTTCCATACTCATGGGACACCACAGGATGGTGCAAATCAGTACCCTTAGGATGCTTGCGAGTGTACAAAAACACAATGGAAGGTGGGCAAAAGAACCACTTATGCAAATTGCTAGTGTAAAAATCAGCACCAATCTCTTTCATATCAACATCAGTACACCCAATTGAATAACAAGCATCAACAAAAACCTAGTCAACCCCTTCTTCCCTACAAATCTGAATCAATTCTTTCACAGGGATGACGACACAGGGCATGGAAGTAACGTGATCAATCACCGCAAGCCTAACCCTCTTGCCATCACTTTTCCCTCTCTCCAACGCTTTTCTAAATTCTTTAATGATGTCATCGTTAGAACTCACCGGAAAAGGGAGAGGAACCTCGATAACTTTGTCACCGACGCGTGTGATGTAGGCTTCCTTGGACTTCTTGACGGAACCATAGGCGTAATGGAGCATGAGGACGACATCCCCTTTTTAGAACCTTCCTTCATGGAAGGACTAAGCGGCGTGCTGGAGGACGATGGCGGCGGCGGCGGTGGCGTTATCAACGATGGAGATCTCATCGACGTGTTCGGCGTTGACGAGTTCCTTGATGATGGTTCTGGATTGAAGGATTCCGTTTTTGAGGTGGTTGAAGTAGAAGTTGTCAGGTTGGCGGAGATATTTGAGCTGCAAGTGTTGTTGGGTGGCAATGATGGCCCGAGGACGTTGCCGACGGCCATTAAGAAGGAGAAAAACGCGTTCGCGATCCGCGTTTTCCGATGGTCGCCGGCGGAGAGGTCGGCGAGGAGTGCATGGCAAGGTCCCTGGAGGATGTTGTTAGCAACGTCGAGGATCCAGAATCTAACGACGAAGATAGTGATGGTGGGAGGGCGGGTTTTCTTTTCGACGGAGTCGCCGAACATGTGTCCGAAATCGACGACGTGGCCGATGAGGAAGACGACGATGGCGACGGCAAGTGCGCTGGCGGCGATGAAAGAACGGCGGCGACCGAAGCGTGACGTGCAATGGTCACTGTGGTAGCCAACGATGGGCTGGACGAGCATGCCGAAGATTGGGCCACAGAGCTAAATATGAGAGTAAATCCTTACCGCCCATTTATTAACTGTAAATCTAACGGCCAACAATTAGCCTTGTACGATACATGGCTTTTCTTGCCCATGTACCTTAGACGTTGCCTATAACAGTACTCAACTTCAATGAAAGAGCGAGAAACAATATGTTGTTTCTTGGTTTTCTAAGCAATAGATGAGTGACCAAGATGAATAAACCACCCTGTGAGTGATCGACGAGTCAAAGGATGTTTGGCCCAATTTGAATTACATCATCTATAAGGCTACCAAGGGTTGTCTCGGTGCAACAAAATGCTTTTCCCATGATTTCCTTTCAAATAGCACACAACATGCACAACAGCCTCCCAATGTGCCTATTTTGTTTGCTGCATGAACTAAGATAGGGTGTGAACACAGTATTAAAACTCTGGTCCCATGAATCATAAGTAGATAAGATGACCAACTAATCGTCGATATCTCTCGAGATGATTGAGGACTTCTCCAGTAGCAAGAGCCAAGTGGTAGTTCTACTCAAGATGAGTAAGAGCGGGTTTAGAGCCAACAAGTCCAGTTTCAGTAATTATGTCCATAACATACTTTCTTTTGCAATGGAAACTTCCCATGGGTGATCTTGCGTCCTCTGCACCAAGAAAATATTTTAGAGTCCCTAAATCCTTCATATGAAAATAAGTGTGCAAATAGATTTTGAATACTGAAATAGCAGAAGATCACTCTCATAAATAATAAGATCGTCAACTTAAATTAGTACGACAAGAAAAGATCTTGTTGCTACAGCACAAACAAGGAACAATTAGACAAAGATTGTTTGAATTTATATGATTTGACTGCAGCAGACAGCTGGCAAGCCAACACTGTGGGGCTTGTTTGAGCCTGTATAGAGATTTATGGAGTCTACATACCATCTTAGGCTACATAGTATGAATATCAGGTGGTGGTTTCACAAAAACTTCCTCTTAAATGTCACGATGAAGAAAAGCAATATGTGCATCCATCTTAGTAACTCCCAATTCTTTGTTTCAGCCATTGCCAATACAGTTTTCGCAGTCACCATTTTAGTGAAAGGAGCAAATGTCTCAATATTGTAGTATATTCCTTCAACTTGGTGATTGCCAAGAATGACTAAGTGAGCTTTAAACCTACTTAGTGTCCGTTTGTTTTAGATTTTGAAACAGTCAGAATCAATTCTGCAGAATTGATTTTAAATCACTTCCGTTCAACGTACTTCGTAAAGCGTGCATCATTCATCTCAACCATTCATTTCTAGAATCAATTCTACTCAACCGTAAACCAAACGGACTATTAGTGTCTTTGTCAGAATTATGCTTAATTTTGTAAACCCATTTACATTCAAGTGGTTTCTTTCTTGGAGGTAAATTGATGGTATCGAGGCTATGGATACACCTACACTTAAGGTATTGGGGAATTTGAGTGGACCCATGACTAGGGGAAGGGCCAAGAGGATTAAAGAAGACCTCTCCAAACTAGTGTCCTATACTTTTAAGAACATAAACCTTAAGAAGGACACTAGTGACTTTATTGAGGATCATATGACTCTAAGCACCATTTTAGATTAGAACTAGTTGATGGGTCATGGCTTAAACTCCATAGTTTGATAGTTTTCCTTGTATTTTATTTTAATTGTAATTTTCTTCATTTTAGCTTAAATAGGGGCAACTATTTTAGGGTTTAGTGTGATGGGTTGTGGGTTCAACACCCATTTGGACTAGTTTTAATTTCTCTTTTCTTTTTCCCCATGACTGCCCCTTTACCTTTATAACAGGGGAGCTCCACCACTTATGACTTTAATACTATGTTTAATATATTAATAAGTAAAACAATTTTGATAAAATTAACCTCTAAAGCTAAGAATAAGAATGAAAAGTATTTATTAAAATAAAAAGTATTTATTGTTCATTTATACTTTTGATGTAATTATATTTTCTATTTTAATAAAAAAATTATTTTTAAAAGTTTTATCCTCAACCCTAAAGGCAGATTTATTAAAACCATAAATAAATAGACTTGGACAATAGTATTAAATACCATATTTAATATAATTTTTTTGATGACCATATATTTAATATAAGACTTAAATATGTTTTTAGTCCTTATAAATATACGCCATTTTGATTTTAGTCCCTGTAAAAAAAATTTGGTTTTTCATCCTTAAAAATTTTCTGTTACCCTTTTTGGTCCATGCTGTTAACTTTTAACTGATGTTGCAAATGGAGTGCCACATCAGCATGCCACATGTGTTATTTCTGCCCAACTTAAATTTGTTCTTAGTCCCTATAAATATGATCTTTTGGTTTTAGTCCTTATAATTATTTTTTTGGTTTTTTTTTACCTCAATTTCATCCCCATCCAACATCACAATGTCTTTTTGTTTCCACTGCATTGTTACACTTGAAATTTTAAAACTTTTCGTGGGTTTAAAAAAATATATTTTTTATGTATTCAATTATTTGAAATTTTATAACACTTCAATTCACTATATATATGGAAAAAACATGTAACGACATTTTTTTCTCTGCAATTCTTTTTTTTCTCCTGTTTATTGACTGACAAAATTTTCATTTGATTTACAACTACAAGCCTTTTTGTTAGTTAACACAAATCTCATTAAGTTACATGTTAATAGACATAAATCAAATGAAAATTTCTTTAGACAATAGACATGAGAAAAAGAATTAGTAGAGAAAAAAAAAGGTCGTTACAGGTTCCCTTTTATAGAATGAATCCAAATGCATTGAAATTTCAAATAAATGAATACATAAAGAATTTATTTTATTGAACCTAAGAGGAGTTCAATAATTTCAAGTGTAACAATGCAGTATAAGCAAAAGGACACTGATGTTGGATGGGGATGTGATAGAGGTGAAAATATAAAAAAAATTATAGAGATGGAAAAATAAATAAAAAATATTATAGGGACTAAAAACAAAAGGACCATATTTATAGGACTAAATACAAATTTAAGTTCGGCAGAAACAACACATGTGGCAAGCTGATGAGGCACTTTGTTAGCCACATCAGCCTAAAGTTAATGGAAGGGACCAAAAAGGCTAACAGAAAATTTTGTAGGGATGAAAAACCAAAAAATAATTTTACAGGGACTAAAAATAAAATGAATCATATTTATAGGGATTAAAAACATATTTAAACCTTAATATAATATACTAAGTAAAACAATCCATAACAATAGCACTAAATACCTCAACCCTAACGACAGATTTATTAAAACCATAAATAAAATAGACCTGGACAATAGTATTAAATACTATATTTAATATAATATGTTAAGGGTCCGTTCGGGATGGTTGCGAGTTTTCAGTTTTTTGTTTTTTAAAATTTTAAATCAAGTTTTTACAACTCAAAACCAACAATTGAAAACTTGTTTTTGTGATTTTCAAAACAGACATTTCGAAAACCACAACCCATAACCCTAAATCACAAAAAGTGGTTTTCAATTTTTTATTTTAAATTATAAAAACTTGATTTAAAATTCTTAAAAACTAAAAACTCGCAACCGTCCCAAACATACCCTGAGTAAAACAGTCCATAGCAATAACACTAAATACAATACTTAATATGATAATAAATAAAATAGATCTAGATAGTATTAAATACTATATTAAATATTAATATTTAATATAACAAATCCATCTATCTAAATAGTACTTGAATAGAATAACATTAAATATGTTAAATTAAATACTATATTTAATATTATGTAATAAATTTAAATATATATTTAATTAAAAAGTAAAATAGACTTAAATAGAATAACATTAAATACTATATTTAATATAATAATAAATAAAATAAAATTGAACGTTAAATAATATATTTAATATTTAATATTATGTAATAAACTTATATATATTTAATTAAAATAGACTTAAATAAAATAATATTAAATGTTATATTTAATATAATCTATATTATATATATATATATCTTTTATATATATATAATAGACATGAATAGAATAACATTAAATATGTTGCATTAAATACTATATTTAATATTTAATATTATGTAATAAACTTATATATATATAAAAATAAAGTAAAATGGACTTGAATAAAATAATATTAAATATTTTATTTAATATAATCTATATTTATTATATATAGATATATATCTTATCTTTTATATATATATATAAAAGTAAAATTGACTTGAATAGAATAACATTAAATATGTTGCGTTAAATAATATATTAATATATTTAATATAATAATAAGTAAAATATAATTAAACAACAACATTAAATACTATATTTAATATTTAATATTATGTAATAAACTTATATATATATAAGTAAAATATACTTGAATAAAATAATATTAAATATTATATCAAGATAATATATATTTATTATATATATATATATATATGTTTGTGTGTGTGTCAAATTGACTTAAACTTTGTATTTAATACATGCAATAATATCATATAACTACTTATAAAAAAATTAACCATTCTATTAATTATTCATTTTAAAAATTTTAATTGATTTCATCATTATAAGCTATATTTATTCACCATTTATATAATTATCAATTTTATTATTATCACCTCAACTTAATTAATTTCTTAACCTTTCATTGCATTATGTTACAAAAATTCAATATAATTGTAATTAATCAAAACAATATGTGTGTTGCCTCTTTTTCTTACAAAGTTATAAAAGTATTTAAACTTATTCATTTGCGATATTTAAACTTTATGAACTTATTTTTATTTTCTTACAAGCTTTATTTTACCATTTTTAATAAATGAATGACATATATAACTATTTTACTTTAAAAATAGAGCTAAATTTCGTTTATCACTTAAAAATAAAACTGAGAATGTTTCATATTCTATCGTGTCTCTTCACTTTAATTTATAAATTATAATTTTAAATTGTACATATATTTTATTTACATGTATAAACAAGACACACTCTCATTTTTCTATATGTCTATTTATTTAACTCCAAGGTGTTGGTCAAGTGGAGTAAGATAAGGTATCGTATAAACCTGATAGGTCGCAGGTTCTAACCCCCCACTTGTCTCCTCGGGGTGTGGTAAAATGTAAGTACCTCTAAAAGTGTTCTTTAAGTCCGAAAGCTTTCCTTGCCTTGAATTGGGGCATCATCCCCTCACCCTAAATTTTAATAATGGTAATATATTATATTTTACATATTTTAATACTAACATAATAAATAATCAATTTAGTGTTATTAGTAAATAAACTTTATTACATATAATTATTATTTTAAAACGTATGACTCTTAATTTTAAAGCATTTATCAAATAATATATAATATATAGTTTTTCATTTACAAATATTTTTTAAATGGACTATCATTTTTCTGTAAAATATTTTAATTAAAATTCAAGACCCAATATGCTATTATGTAGCATATAATAGTAATAATTATATTATAATAATAACAATCGGATGAAGGCGGAGGATCAATATAAATTAAAAGTTAATTAAAGAATGATAAATCACAATAAAATGCAATACATAACACATTACACAAATGTATGAATTTATATAATTTTTTTTCAAATCATCAAAATTTTGGTGACAATTATAATCATACCTCATGACATAATTAAAGTTATTCCATATGGCTAATTATCATGTGTGATGACCATTACTCTTAGTATGTCTTTTGTATGCATATAAAAGATTGGATAATAGAAAAAAATACTTATGAGAAATAATATTAGTATAAAATTACTTATTGCACCTGTTGTTTTGATAATAATTTAGTGAGTCATTCTAAGTGCCCTTTTATCTTGAAAATAAAAAGAAAAAATATCAATAAAAAAATGTTATGCAATGTTAATAAATAAAAGTGAGTTGCAATCACTTAAATTTATGTGAATATATTTGTCAAAACCTATATTCCTTCATTGTAAATTATATATCATATTGTAAAGAGTAACATCATCAAAAGATTTGAAAATTCTCATTATTGAGCAAAATGAGAAATATATAAAATACATTAAAAATTATATTATATAATGATGACATGTTTTTTTTAACAAAAATTCAGGAAATATCTTCAGGCTCAAAAAGCACTTACAGAGATACTTACATTTATCTCATCCCAAGGGGTGAGTGGAGGTTCAAACATACGACCTGTCAAATGCAAGACCTATCTTATTTCACTCGACCAACCCCTTGGAGTTAATGATGACATATTTAATAAACCTCTTCAATATAATTGTAGTTGTCATGATATATTCAAATTATAATTCTATACATATTTTCAATTTTTTCATAAAATATTATAATTATGAAATATAAATAAATCCATGCAACGAATAAGCTTTACTAGTTTATTGTAAAACAACATTTCATAAATAATAACTAATAATTTAATAATTAATTATAATAATTTAGAAATGACCCACCTTAAGCCAAGACAGATCAAATTAAGTTAAATCGAATGACAATCCTTTTTCTTTTCTCTTTTAATTTGATATCTTAACTTATATATTTTGTCAAATTATTCTATTCATGCTTACCCTCGGACATAAAACATTTTGACATACAACATATTACTTGGCTTATCTTATCTGTCTCTTGTCATTCGCATTTCAAGTTTTTGTTTTCTTTTGGTTCGAATCTTCCTTTGGGTTATGTTGTACCCGCCGAGGAAAATTCAAGTGTTGAAACCGAAACGTACGTAGGGTAAAGCAACTTTTCGGTTCGAAACAATCCATTTTGGTCAATGCATGTTGGGAATATCGCCTAACCGAAATAGAATTGAAATGTATTTTATTGACAAAATTATTGTACTCCGTATCAGGGTAAAATTAAATAAATAAATCATACTTTAAATTTATAATTATAATTTTGTCTCTTATGTTACTTTTATATGAACCAAAGTTAAATTTGAAGACAATAACTATTTTATAAAACTGACCCAAGACTATTAATTAAATTGCCGAGCCAAACTTATATGAGAAAATTAGAAACTTATCGGAAAAGAATATTCCCATATTTAAGATTTTAGATTTTTAGTATATATTTTATGTGGAAAAATAATAAAAAATGCAAGAATAAAAAAGGTGCGTGAACGGTGAACCCATATACCCCTTTAAAATTACTTTTTTTTTTCTATATTATACTATTCATTATTTTTTGAGTTTAATTAATATACTATAATATAGAAAAAATTTGCATTATCATCTAATGACGTGTTACCACAATACCACATATCATTTAACGAATATGACACCTCACATGTTATTAAACTCAATAAATGATGTGATAATATATATATATATATATATAATTAAATGATAGTGTAAAACTCAATATATATCTATTGAATTATTATTATTCTTAATTGAGGAGGGATCAACTTATACCAGTGTAATTTACATCAAATATTACACCGTTAAATAATTTTTTAATAAATAATTGTATTAAATAATCCACCGTTAGATTGAAAGTTACTATCATATAGATCATACATATAAAATTTTACATTAATCCGAAATGATTTGATATGTAATTGAGATGTCTCAAAAGTAACGTCATATATACATTTGAAATATATGAAAAAATCAATCATTTGATTATCAAGTTATTAGTGTCAAAATTTTATGAAATTTGACACAAATAATCATGATGATGAATAAACATAATTCAACGGTTGGATTACTAAAAATACATTCGTGTAAGTTAAACCCTCCTCTAATTAATTAATGGTTATTATTTTACGTACATTTTATTATAAAGTGTATCATATACTTTAAAATAGGCAAATAAAAAATTATAATATGTTATGTTAGGTTGGATTTTTTTATTAAATATTAAAAAAATTAAAGATTTTTTGTGATTATAATAAATATAATTCATTTTATTCTTGTAGGTTAAATGTTTTCATTTTTCAATATGTACTAATAAAATTAACATGATTTAAGAAAAATATAATATAAAAATGTGTAATAGAAAGTTTAATACTCTAATTTTTTAGTAAGTTTTTGTATTTTATTTATAAAATATTAATAAGTTAAATAATATTAGATAGTTTAATAGTATTTTGTATACAAATTTCAAATAACGGAAATGTTAAGTGTCCCACAGCACAGTGCATACACACATGTACAATATGCCTATTTAAGCTTTACCTAAAAAAAATAGAGTGAAAGTTGATGATTTGTGCTTATCGGACCCGTGGTAGAAACAGTGTTACACATTGTATTATGTACGCCTATCGGGTCAAATAATTAGTACCACAAAAACTATTACATATACTACACATCCAAGATCTCACACAAATAAAAACTACAATAATGATACGTGGACAACCCTAAGTTATCTACATCTCTACATCTAGTGAGAGAAAAAAATGAAGAGAAATAAGTGATAATTATGATGAGTGATATGATATAACTGAGAGAAAATAGAGAAAAGTTAAAGGGTGTAAAAACTATTATCATATAATCATATTAAATTTTAAGAGGAGGGGTTCAACTTACACTGATGTAAGTTATACTAAGTATTACACTGCTGAATAATTTTTTAATAGATCATTGTATTGAGTAATTCATTGGACTAAAAGTTACTATCATATAGATCACACATATAAAATTTTACATCAATCCAAATTATTTGATATGTCATTAAGATATCTCAATATTAACGTTATATACATGTTGAAATATATGAAAAACTCAACTATTTGATTATCAAGTTATTAGTGTTAAAATTTTATGAAATTTGACACAAATAATCATGATGATGAATAAACACAATTCAACGGCTGAATTACTAAAAAAACACATTCATTTTGTAATCATCAGCGGTGTAATACTTAGTGTAACTTACACGGGTGTAAGTTGAACCATCCTCAAACTTTAATACTTATTTATGAAATTTGACACAAATAATCATGATGGTGAGTAAACATAATTCAACAGTTGGATTACAAAAAAATACATTCATTTTGTAATTATTAGCGGTGTAATACTTAGTATAATTTACACGAGTGTAAATTGAAACCCTCCATACTTTTATAATTGAAATATATTATTTTTACATAAATATATAAAATATTATGTTACTATTAAATGATAGTCAACAAATTATTGTTTTCGGTCATTTAAACAAATAGATAATATCACCCCGGGTATTTATTTTTGGTTTAAATTTTACGTTTATGGAAGAACACGGTTGATTTGACTTTCTTTGTTTTGTAGAATTTTCTGAGTTAACATAACCTATTCTACCACTATTCTTCCTCCAAAAGGAAGTTAATGAAATCCCGAAGAAAAAGAGAGGTTTATCTTCCTTTTCATAACTGGTTTTATATATCCTTTTATCATTGATGTGATTTCTATGCTTGTGGGGTTCTTGCGCCAGCTATATTCATTTTGGCCTTCTCTTTTACTTAATTACAAAATTGTTCAAAAAGGAAAGAAAGAAATAGTAAATTCTCTAAGTGATCAGTTATAAATTTTATAATAAATTATGCTCAACTATTAACTAGTTTCATGAAACTGACCAAATAAGTCAAAAAGCATTTACTACTTTTTTATTTAGGTAATTAATATAGCAATAAAAATTTTCACCACTTCTTAATTGATATCAGTTAATGAGATCCTCATATTATTTGTTGTTGATATACATAATAAAATCAAGATCCTTATATTTAATTTCAAGCAATCTATTATTATATTTTGTCAAAATACAAGTTTTGCACAATTTGTAGAGTAAATAAAAAAGTGAATATATTCTGAATCCTCTACAATTTCATGTAGATTTATTTGGTCCTTTTCCAAGCCACACTAGGTTGAATTTTTCTTCTCACCAATCAATTTCATTCTGACAAAAAAAAAAATTCTAAAATATGGACTTTCACCATACACCCTCATTTCCTCCCACCTTACAAATCTAGTATAGGGATTAGGGATACATATATATTCATAATATATTTTGGTATTTAAGTGTATCAAACTGAAATGGAATGAGACGTAAACTTTCAATTTAACCCAATTTCCTTTGTTCTCTCTATGGAACCAATGAAATCATATAAGAAGAGAAGACACAACATATCCTTCACCTGATGGAGAATTCACATAACGGTACACAGAAAAACAGAATCCCATAGTTCTAAGCAACCAAAAGATTAGCTCAAACACAAGTCGCTGACATGTTCTTTTCTTCTCATATCTTTTTGCCCTTCTATTCCTCTCTGAATCTCGCCAATTAGGTAACACTTCAACCTCTGCTGAATCGGACACAGCATGTGAAAACCCTTTTGGGATAGAGGAGAGTTTGTACGTATATCTCTTTCTGTTCAGGTGCAGGGTCTCATTCCTTCTCATGAAAATTTTCAATGTACAAATCAGAGTTTGCATGACCCTGCTCTGTTTCTTCCCTTCCTCTGTTTTGCTTCAAAAGGAATGAACTTGCTCTTGGATTCATTCCCCAAGTGCCTTGATGAGATTTGCGTGAAATACCCACTTCCTTTTCGGTGAGAATGGGTTAACCGAAAGGTTTTTTTCACCAAAAGATGGATCTTTTTTCTGGGTATTTTTGTCTCTTTCTTTCTAAGCTTATACAAACTATTTTCTGGGTTTTCACCAAAGTTTTCATGAGGTATTGAATTTGAATTTTCCATTAAAATTTCATCTGCATGGTTCAACACCAATTAGTCATCAATTTAATCCCCTTCTATTTTTTTGTCTTTTTGTTTTCAGATTCTATAGGTCTGAAACAATGGACCCGAATTGCTCTTATGACAATCATTCTGAAAAAAGTAAGTCAAATCATTCTGAGCCAAAAACTGAGGCTGGAGAAGGATTTTCTGAATTTTCTGGAGATACCCAGTTGGAGTCTAAGAATTCTGGTGCACTTGCTGATACTCCCTCACATGAAAGTAATCAAATTGAGTCTAATGATTGCCAGCCAGAAGCAGAACCCATGAAAGACTTTAGTTCTGAAACTGTTGATGAGAGTAGGAATTTTGGCCTTGAAGAAGAGGAGACAACAAAGTTGGTTTTCAAATTCCAATACCAAAGCTGGAATTGTGACTACAATGAAGAATTCAAGGGAAGCAATGGGGAAAGTTGTGATTTTGAGAAGAGGGGTACTGTTTCTGCAAGCACCAACAAGTATGAGTTCATCTCAGGCAATAGCTTCAGCCATTTCTTGAATGAACCTGAGGCTGAAAATTTTACTGTCAGAGAATTTTTTGTTCATTCAAATGATGATTTTCCATTGGAAAATCAGGTCACAAATGATTCAACCGGTTTCTTTTCTGGGAAGAAATTCAAGCCAGACAATTGTGAAGGAGGTGTTAATGCAGAAATTCTTGACAATTTCACAGAAAGTTTACATGAAGAGGAGGTTCCAGAGAAGAAGCTCAAGGCTGTGCTATCTGAAGAAGAACAACCTTTTCAACCAGTTGCACATGATTTTCTTTCTGATGATGATTTCATTTGTTCAAGCACTGACTCACATTCTATCAGTTCTATGGATGATGATGGGTTTTTGTCAGACACAGACTTTGGAACCACTACTGAGCATGACACATTAGGAAACAATGAAGAAGAAAATGAAGTGCTGACAGAAGAGGATTTGGACTTTGGAGATGAGAAAAACTTGGATATTGGCTATGAGCCTGATGATTTTGCTGAAGAAGATGAGGATATAATGGGTGAAATTGGGGAAATAGAAGAAGAGTGGCTGCAGGAGAAGTCTTCAGGTATGAGTTTTCAAGATAGCATCAATTCTGAAAATGAACAATCTGTGACACCCAATTCACAGAGTTTATCAGCAATTGATCTTGAGGATTCCAACCGGTTTGACACACTGTGGGAACAACAAGATTTGATGGAACAGCTGAAGATGGAGCTGAAGAAGGTTAGAGCCACTGGTCTACCTACCATCCTTGAGGATTCTGAGTCTCCAAAGATAATGGAAGACTTGAGGCCATGGAAAATTGATGAAAAATTCCAACATGGTAGTGACACAAATGAGCTTCCAAAATTCTATAGGAGTTACAGGGAAAGGATGAGAAAATTTGATATCTTGAATTACCAAAAGATGTATGCTTTAGGTAAGTGTTTTTCTATCCATTACCTATTAATTTATTTTCCTTTCTTAAGCACTTATTCTTTTTTCAATTTTTCGTATTTACTTCCTTATTCAAAGTAAGTGTGCTTAATGGATGAACAATTTCATTTGACTCACATGATCATCAAGACCTACCTTATTTAAATCAATAAAAAAGTAGAGAGGTAAGGACCCACTAAATCTGGTTAGTTGGGCACTGGGAAAAGCATGAATTACCCCAAATACCCGGCACAAGAGTGAATTTTGAAACAATTGTACTTTTCTTTTTGTCTCCTTTTCTGGTTGATTTGTTTAGGAAAGGGGGATACTCGCATTCAAATATAGAGTTCATATATCCATGCAATTCATTCCTTTTTTTTTTTTTTTGTTTGTTATTACAAGAAAGAGAGGTTGGATTGGGGGTTGGGCATTAAGGAATGGAAATTGAGCAACCTTTTTATGCCACATGCATGCATTAATGCTAATCCAATATAGTAGAATTTCCACCGGCCATGGTTGCTAGCAAGTTTGCATTTTTCCCAAAGACAGCCAAATGAGTGTTAGGTGTATTTCCTTGTTTAATAACTTTAATAAGTATTTTAACAATCAAATTTAAATTCTCATAAAGCTATCCACACTTTCTTATTGTGGCTAAACCTTGCCTAGTTTCCAAAAGAAACCAGTACCTACAATGATCTAGCACTGATTGTAATGCTCCACCCAATTTTTCTATAACCTTTTATTTTTCCTCTGCCTATAAACAACACTTACTATGCAAGACAAGTTTGGAAAGCTATTTTCCATGAAAGTTATGTTACACTTTTATAATCAAAGTGGTCTTTGCATTATATTATATATGCTTAATAGTTAAGACTCCAATCATAGTCATAACATTATTTTTTTTTTTAAATTCCTTGGAAAATTGTAGGTTTTCTCCAGTCAAAGGACCCACTCAAGTCATTTTCAAGTCACAAGAACACTTCTCCAGCAATCACATGCATTCTTCCACGCGGCTTTCGCTTTTATAGACGCAAAAGTGTTGAAGCTGACCCAATGAAGAAGTTCATAAGAGAATTGTACTGTGATTTGGAAACGGTTTATGTGGGACAATTGTGCCTTTCCTGGGAATTCCTTCAGTGGGAATATCAGAAGGCCTTAAATTTATGGGAATCTGACCAAGATGGATTGAGAAGGTTCAATGAAGTAGCTGGGGAGTTTCAACAATTCCAAGTGCTTCTCCAAAGGTTTATAGAGAATGAACCTTTCCAAGGTCCAAGGGTTGAAAACTATGCCAGGAATCGTTGTGCAATGCGCAATCTTCTTCAAGTTCCAGTGATAAGAGGTGAGAAACTTTATGAACAATATTGTAAATTCGGTAAATGTGTGTTTGGTTTACTCCAAAACCACGTTTCAAACGTGGATCCGGGCAAACGCTACTAAGAGTAGCTTCTGGCCGGATCCACGTTTGAAACGTGAATCCAGTGTAAACCAAACTCACCATTAGTGTCTTTGTTCAAAATGGAATTTTGTGGTTTCTTTTGCTTTCCCAACTTTCTTTGAGTCATTTTAAGCTATGTGGGGGACCATATAGAGTTCCATATATGAGAAAAAACAGTTCCTCATGGCTATAGAACCTTAATTGGATGCAGAGGACAATGCTAAGGATAAAAGGAAGTTGAGAAAAAGAGAGGCTGATAAGGATGGCATCACAAGTGACATGCTGGTAGAAATTTTGCAAGAATCAATCAGAACAATGTGGCGTTTTATAAGAGCTGATAAAGATGCATCTAGCTTGACACTTAAAAGTCTAAGAAGAGAACATCAAGTAGAGCTCCAAGACGCTGCAGATTCACAGCTTCTAGTGGAGATTCAAACAGATCTACAAAAGGTAATTAAAGCTTCAAAAGTCACATATATACTTTTAGTGTCAAATGTAAATCAACTTTCTTGTTTTGCTTTTTGAGGCACTTTTTATTAATGAAATGTAGTAGAAAATATTTAGTATAAAAAGAAAAGAATTTAATATGTTAAAATCATAAAGATAATTGAATACTTTCCTTGTTAAAAGAATTTGATAATATGGATTAAATTATATGTTCCTTAATTAGTATTTGTAGAATACACATTACAAGAATTTTGAGAGAAGATAGCATTTTAGTTTGGATTTGTTGAGTATCTCTGTTAATGTAAATGAGTTTTACACTGGCATTCAATTACATATTATCAAATCATTTATTGAATTTAATATTATATGAGATGTCATATTTATTAAATGATACGGTAACACATAATTGGATGACAGTGTAAAACTTTCTTCTACACTAAACACTTTTTTTTCTCTCTAAAATGCTATTGTTTGGATTGCAGAAGGACAAGAGACTGAGAGACCTTTTGAGGAGTGGAAGCTGCATATTGAAGAAGTTCCAAAAGCATCATGAAGATGGAACGGATCAAGCTCTTTGCTTTTTCTCTCAAGTGGATATGAAATTGGTTTGGAGAGTGTTGAACATGTCAAGGATAACGAGGGATCAACTAACATGGTGTAGTAGTAAATTAAACAAGATCAATTTTGTAAACAGAAGGATACATGTAGAGCCATCATTCTTACCTTTTCCTAGCTAGGTAACTGTTAACTGCGAGCTTAGTAGCTAGATATGCTCCTTCACATTTAGAAGGTCATTATTGAAATAGTTAAGAATTTTTGTATACAAACTATCAAGTTGCTTAGTCTAATATATATACCACCTCCATGTGGTGCCTGAAAATATTTTTAGACAATTATATAAACTTCTTGAAAACAATTCTAAGTAAATTGAATTGTTATAATTATCATAATTAGCATATTTTGTTATAAAAATCTCATTTATTTTCTATTGAATTAAAACAAAAAAAAAATACTATTTTATTAGAATAGGAAGAGAATATAACCAATTTTCATTCATTATTAATTCTTGATGCATAATTTATTAATTTCGTTTCTTAAGATGAGTTTGTTTTAAAAATTGTCAAGTTATTTTTAAAAGCATAAACTTGAAAATATTCGATATAAGATTTTAAGAAATATTCTTGAGCGTTATTAATTTCCAACAAAGAGATATAAGTTTTGCTTGATTTTTGTTCCTATAAATGATGAGTATTCTCATAACATGAGAATGAAAATTATTTATAATCCAACAATTAATTTTTACTTCTTTTTGTGCCATATTCTTTCTTCCATCATTTATTTTTTTTATGAACCAATCAAATAATGCTTTAGAAATATCTGAAAATAATATTTCTGATCATAGTATTTTTTTTATATGTAATCTCTAGAAATGTAATAAAACATGAAACACACGTCTCATTGTTGGAAATTGATTTTACTAATTTAATCCATGACATCAACAATGCCATTCTCATCCTTTTCCTTATAACTCATTGAAAAATAATATTGAGATTAAAGGTGAAATGAGGTTGTTTCTGCCATAAATAAATTATCTCAAAAACTTAAAATACTAGGTGGAAGACACATTGATGATTTTATATAATATATTCCAAACAATTTTAGTTGAGTTATCATTTTTTGGCATTCTTATGATCATTTCTAATTTCTGTTATGGGTATTGTGGTAGAATAAGTGATTAGTTGTTAAATATTAAATGGAAAAAGTTTACTTTTTTTTTTTAAGATCACAAGTATCCTCCATAGGAGTCAATCCTATTTGAATCGGGTAGGACCTTTATGGGCGGCAAAGCTCTCCCTCCAAGTATTTAATACAACTGCATACCCAGAGCTCGAACTCGAAACCACTTGTTAGATCTAGTATAATACGCTGGAAAAACCTCTTATTTTGTTTGATAACTTTAATCAATATTTAATTTTTTTTAATTAATATCTACTATCTGTTACTACTAATAAAATTGAGTACTCCTAGGACACGTGTCAATTTTTAACTCAATTCTGCTCCCCTTTTAAATTTTTTTCCACACATTAATAATTCAAACTCAATTATCTAAAAATAATCTCCACAAAAAAAAATCTTTTTTTCACACATTAATACTTCAAACTCAATTATCTAAAAATAATCTCCACAAAAAAAATCTTAAAAAAATCATTTCAAATTTTTAAACACATTCTGCTTTTTAATTTCTTTTCCTTTTTTCATATTAATAAGTAAAACTCAACTATAACCGCTCATAATAAAAAATAAAAAAAACCGTGTAAAATAAAAAATAGTTAATTTGTCACAATTAAATGAAACGCTTAGAAAAATAATCTTCTATCTATCTATCTATTTATAATAGAAAAACTCAGTCTTTTTAGAAACACGTGTCACATTCTCACACCATTCTTCCTCTTTAAATAAATGTTTTCTTTTAAAAACTACACGTTACTTTTTAATTTTTCAATATGCTAACAATTTTTAAATATTCTTCTATTTAATATTTTAATATAAAAATCGCACTTTGCTTTACACATTGTTTTTCATTTTTCAATTTTTATCCTATCTTGTAACTGATTAGATTTGTTTTGCTACATTCTCACACATTTTAGCCCTTTAAATTTTTAAATATTTCACTGCACCACACTATAACTAATCACAAATGAAAATCGCACTCAGTTTTACACGTTGCTTTTCAATTTTTCAATTTTCATCATATCCTGTAACTGAATAGATTTGTTTTGCTACATTCTCACACATTTCTAGCCCTTTAAATTTTCAAATATTTTACTGCACCACACTATAACTGATCACAAATAAAAACCGCACTCGGCTTTACACTTTGCTTTTCAATTTTTCAATTTCCATCCTATCCTGTAACTGATTAGATTTGTTTTACTACATTCTCACACATTTCTAGCCCTTTAAATTTTAAAATATTTCACTGCACCACACTGTAACTGATCACAAATATTTTGCTAACAATTCTCAAATAACTACACATGAATATTGCTAAAGAATCTCCAATAACTGCACACTAATATGCTAAAACTAACTGCACATGAATATTGCTAAAAAAACTGCACACTAAGATGCGAAAACTAACTGCACATGAATATTGCTAAAAAAATCTTCAATAACTGCACACTAATATGCATAAACTTCTCCAATAATTGCACATTATCAGGATAAAAAGCTACACTCCACGTATAGGCTTTGTGAAGCAAAAACAACACCCAGACAGTTACTATATATAAAAGCATCTCTACTTTCTTTTGTTTAATCTTACTCCGAAAGTCACATTTTTTTCTTCAAAAAGTCACTCTTTTTCTCTTCTTTTTCTTAATCACCTGCTCAATCAACTTCAATGTTTAGGTATGGCACATAGGCTTAGCTTAATTGAAGAAATTAATAACACAAAGGAAAGCTGGAAAGTAGCAATTAGAATTACAAGTTTTCAGAAATCAAATTTTATTGAGATGATTTTCATGGATGAAAAAGGTAGTGCTCTTTATTAAATTCTACATAATTTCTTTTTAGATTTCTATTTAATAGTCATACTAATCTTTGCTATGATTGATTTTTTACTATTTGCTATAATGGGCTCACTGATTCTTTTTATTGTCATTATTCATAGCTTGGACAACACTCGAGATAATGATTCATATAGTAAAAGGATGACTCGGTTTTCTTCTTCATCTCTAATTACTTCTCAAAATAGTTTTGACAAAGATTCAAAAATTAAAAGTTTGATGGAAATCAAGCAATTAAAGCAGGTATTCAATTAATAATATGTTAACATGTTCAGGTAAATATAGTATAAATATTTGAAGTATCCCAGAATGAAGACAATGTAAAATTTATTTTATGGGACACACAATGTTATCAACTGCTCAACCAAAGTGCTCATGACCTTTAAAAACAATTGATAGAGGTATGTATACAACTTTAATTTTTATTCTCAGTGTGTGTAATTAAGTTGCTATTGAAAATTTCAAATCTATTTCTTTTTACATTGGTAGGAAGGAGAATTGGATCCTATGGCTATTCCTGAAGCTGTTGATTCAATTCTAGGAAAGATTTTAGCTTTCAAAATCAAGGTCCTTCCGAAATACAAACATTGTTCTGTCACGGAGATTTCTGAGCTTCCAAATATTATTGAATCTATATTTGAAAAAATTCTAAATTATGAGGTATATATATATATATATATATATATATATATATATATATATATATATATACATTACTAACCAATTTAAACACTTAAAATATTATCTATTTCAGTTTTGATTAACATTTATTCAATGTTTAGGATGCTATCACAAATTAGAAAGAGAAGTTTATATGCTCATCACTTAAGGAATCTGAACTACATGAGATCGTGTAAGTCAAAATATTTATGTATTAGATTTTTATTTGATTCATCAAAGTATTTGTTTATGTATTAGATTTTTATTTGATTCATCAAAGTATTTGTAAGTTACTGATATGTTTTATGTTTTTTTTTTCAGCAACCTTTATTTGTGACGGGTGATTTTGATCCTACCAAAATAGATTGTCTAACTCCATCTAAGAGATTAGCAGCTGATGAATTTGCAACTCAGGAAATCAACGAGGGTCAATTTTCTACCATTAAATTCATCAAGCACATCAAAACTGAATGAAAAAAAAATGTTACAATGATTTCTATGTTAGATATTCATTGAGATACACTTACATATTTCCTTATGTATTGTTGAACCTATCTTTATGATTTCATTTTACATTGCTGATTTAGTTATTGTGTACATACTTTTATTCATCTTAATATTTTATGTCGTCTTTCCACTTTTTCGTTTGATACTATCAATATTTGAAGGATTACAACGAGTTATAATTCTTTAGGATTTCGATGTATAATTCAAAACTAATAACTCTTTCTTCCGGAAGAACCTAATACTATCTCTATTTTTCACGTTTTCTTATTTGAGAAGAAAGTTAAACATATACATTTATACAATTTAAAATTAAATATTTACAAATTAACTTTATGAACTAAAAGAGGATAAATGAAGAAAAAAAATTAAATATAATATCTATAAAGATTCGTAATCAGAAAATTACTTGATATTAATCTATTTATCAAATTAAAGTGTATATCGATATAATTTTATGTATTTTTAAGAGAGACAATCCAATTTAATTTTAAATATTATTTGATGAAAATAAACATAAATTTTATAATTGAAATAGAATAACAATATTAAGTTATTTGAAACTTGAATTTTATTCTAAATTAACTTTATCATTATCTTTTAATTAATTTCAAATGACTAATTTCAACATAATCCTACTAAAACTGTTTTTAAAAACTTTTTTATAGAAAAACTCGGTTATTTGAATTATAAAATTTTATAATTGAAATAGAATAACAATATTAAGTGATTTGAAACTTGAATTTTATTCTAAACTAACTTTATTATTATTTTTTAATTAATTTCAAATGACTAATTTCAACATAATCCTACTAAAACTGTTTCTAAAAACATTTTTTATAGAAAATTAAAAATAAAAGTGACACTTAAAAAAATAAAATAAAATTGATATACTAATTAATTGGGAAAGTGTCGTTGTGCATATGTTCTATTATCACATGAGGTAGAAACAGAAAAGCACATCACGTTCAACTTTGAATCATATAAAAGATAAAAATTATTTTAAAAATAAATTAAAGATAAAAATTTAGTTTTCACGAGAGGCAATATTTAAGTTTGTTTTTTGCAAAAGAAAAGAGGAGTATCAGAAATCGAATCACGACTGGAAGAGCATTGAGGCTAAGAATATTGTTAAAATTTTTAAATATTTTTTATCATACTAGAGTTAACTAATAGAGAATAATTTGTATAACAAAACAGAAGCTATCTATTACAAGATAGATTGATATCTATCTTAAGAATGAAACATGAAAAACTATAAGTTGCTTATCTTACCCCAACAAAACAGAAGCTATGTTTTTTGTTTTACACTTTATCCTCTATTTTGAAGTCTAAATTAAATATAATGTCTATAAAGATTCGTAATCAGAAAACTACTTGATATTAATTGATTATCAAATTAAAATGTGTATCGATATAATTTTATATATTTTCAAGAGAGACAATCCAATTAATTAATTTTAAATATTATTTGATGAAAATAAATATAAATTTTATAATTAAAATATAATAACAATATTAAGTTATTTGAAACTTGAATTTTATTCTAAACTAACTTTATCATTATTTTGTAATTAATTTCAAATGACTAATTTCAACATAATCCTACTAAAACAGTTTCTAAAAACATTTTTTTATAAAAAAACTCAGTTATTTGAATTATAAAATTTTAAAATTGAAATAGAATAACAATATTAAGTTATTTGAAACTTGAATTTTATTTTAAACTAAATTTATCATTATTTTTTTAATTAATTTCAAATGACTAATTTCAACATAATCCTACTAAAATTGTTTCTAAAAACATTTTTTATAGAAAATTAAAAATAAAAGTGACACTTAAAAAAATAAAATAAAATTGATATACTAATTAATTGGAAAAGTGTCGTTGTGCATATGTTCTATTATAGCATGAGGTAGAAATAGAAAAACATATCACGTTCAACTTTGAATCATATAAAAGATAAAAATTAATTTAAAAATAAATTAAAGATAAAAATTTCATTTTTCACGAGAGGCAATATTTAAATTTGTTTTTTACAAAAGAAAATAGGAGTATCAGAAATCAAATCACGACTGGAAAAACATTGAGGCTAAGAATATTGTTAAAATTTTTAAATATCTTTTATCATACTAGAGTTGAACTAATAGAGAATAATTTGTATAACAAAACAGAAGCTATCTTTTACAAGACAGATTGATATCTATCTTAAGAATGAAACAGAAAAAACTACACGTTGCTTATCTTATCCCACTGATAAAGAAGGAAGATCCTTAAACACCACTACCAATGTTGTCTTCAAAGAGGTCTTCCAAAATCTATTATAGGTCAGTATCTTAAACCTTAAATATTATTACAATATGACTTATGCTTTGTTTTCTATTTTCATTGCTTTTTTAATTTAATACTAATATATAGATAAAGAGAAGTGTACCCTTTTGGAAACTCTACACATGATTGTACAAAGTATATAACATTAAAGAAATGGAAACATATCTGCTACGATTTGATGCTCATATTAATTTTATATATATGTATAATATTAAAATACTATTATTTATTTATTTATTTTCCATTCTTTTCCTTATACAGACACTTTACTTTGACATCGGTGAATTCTGTAAAAGCATATAATATTAAAAATATGCAAATAACTGGTAAGAATTTCACTCTTTTACTTATACAATTTTCATTATCATTTAAAAAGTTCATTTGCACCCATTTAAATTTATTACATGTGAGAAAAGACTTATAAATACATATATGAAATGGATATCTAAGAGATAAATTATTTCGATACATGCTTACTTAATTCATTCTAATATTGTTTTTTTTTATATGAATTGTTTTATTGTGTAGGATGAAGAGATGAAGACATAATAAAATTGTTGAAGATACAAGAAGGGACCTTATAAGTTATTATTGGAGTACAATTTTTTTCATTGATTTTAATTTCTTATAATTGATATATTGTCTCAAAGCATAATAATTTGTTATAAATTATTTTTATTTACTTAAATTTAAATTAATACCATATATATATATAGATATATCAGTCAACCTGTACATAACCCATGCATCGGCACGGGTCCACCGCTAGTAATACGTTAAATCTCAGTCCTCACTTTTTAATGAGTCACTCTTATATTAATGTAGTTTCCTTATTCTTTAACCAGCAAAGTTCTCATGTTAATTGACATGATATTTTTAAAATTATAAAAACATAAAATATTTCTTATCATTGCTTCTTGGATACGAGAACTCTATAACCTGTAAGTGGCTTGTTAGATTTCAGATGGGAAATACTCCTAAGGCATCTTAGGCTTTAAAATAGATGTCATCCTACATAGAAAAGGGATAAAATGTATAACAACCAAATAAATATGGTTAAGTAAAGTATGCTTGGACTAAAAACACCCATCTATGATGTCCAACTATGACACCCTGACATTTCTGACGTTCTTATGCCTTGATGTCATTAAACCCTATTTTGAGCATAATCATGAAACCTTATTGACCAAATTGCATTGTGCCTAATGCATTGACTTTGTCTTTAAGACTTTTTTACTTGAATACCAAGATGCACACTTGTTGTTTTGACCAACTGACCAACACACACCTCAAATGTCATCACAAGTCATCATCGGCCAATGTCTCTTTTATCTTATATCCCACTTGAATATTTGTATAAAGAGCCGTCTACATACCTTTTCAAGGAAAGAGAAAAAAAAAAAAGAGGAAAAAAAGTCACAAAGCACCAGCAAAATAATAAGAAAGGACGCACAAACAATTGAGCATACTGTAATAGCTGAGTGTATGCTAATATCACCCCATCCCCTATGATGAACCATGACTGAACTATTTGTTCATCACCAAGCCACATAAGTTAGAGGCATCGATCCTTCCACTTACACCTCATGAGTTTACAAAACCTCACTTCATTTTCTCATCTATTATATCAATATATTAAATCTAAAGCGCAAAACCTTGTATTGCCACATGAATCATTCATTTATGCCACATCAACATTTGGTTGAATTGTCATTTTGTAGTTCTTTCATATTCTAATATTGTGAGTATGTATGCATGTATGTCATATAACTTATTATAAATACAATTAAATATACCAATCACATTAAATATAATACTTTTTCTTTTTAATTATAAGACAAATGAAATACAAATATAATTCAATATTTTAATTCAACTTTTCTTTGAAATACAAATAAAATTTTGTCTAATTTATTATCTTATTTACTATTATATTTAATATAATTAATACATTTTTAATCTCTTAATAATATCATAATTTCATTTTTTCTGTTTGTGCAATAGACTGGTCTTAATCCAGTTAATTGGAGATGATAATGTTTATTTGTAGGATATTAAAATATAATATTATTTATGGTGAAAATTTTCAGAAGTTATTACCAAAACTTTAATTTTTTCGTAAGTTACTACGTAAACTTTAACTTTTCAAAAAATGAGTTAAAAAATTTTATTTTGATTCTAAAGTTTAATTTGAGACTAAAATATGAATCCTCTTAAGAGACTCTTTTAGAAATAGGTTTAATTCAACTTGTTGTATGTTTTCTAATTTTACCCAAAAAGTCTTGTATTCTCTACAATCATTCGAATTATAACTTTTCTCAGACAGAATATTCTCAAAAAAGTAAATGAACAAAAGAATTACTGATAATTATAAGAACTAAAGAAATCTAATGAACTAAAACTTCAAGAAAGAATTAGAATTCAGAAGAGTAAAAGAAAAGGAATTACAAATAACAAAACAAAAAATAAATCAAAGAACCAAAACCAAAGAAAGAATCAAAATGCAGAAAAAAAGAAAAAGAACTTCGATGAAAAAAAGAATAAATAAACTTTAAATAAATGACATGAATTGAAAGTTCGTGGATTACGTACTTTTCTCATAGAGTTACCAGTTAATTAGTCACAAAAAGATAGACGTATTTGGTGTTAAGAGAGTTTCGAAAATGAAAATCCAACCTCATTTTAACAATAATTCACCTATTTATAGGGTTGGAAAGTCTAACGGCTAAATTATTACATCTTGATACGTATGAAAAATAAACTAACTTTACAATAGTTAAAAACACGTGTACGTCTTGAATTATTCTAAAGAAATGTAACTTCTCGTAACTGCTCCAACTTCTGGTCTCCTTCTTTTTGAATTTGTCTTTGAAAATAAGCTCTTTATCCTTGTGAATTTTATTTTAAGTTACTTTGTCAGAACATTTCGATTCCATGCTTCTTTCAATGTTTTACGAAATGCCTTTAGTCTCCAGAAATCTTCAACTTCATATCTTACTTCAATAGTTCGAATCGAACTTCGTTTTCTTAACTTAGAAAATTTTCTAATTTTAACACCAACAAATATACTTCCTCCGTGGATCAAAATATAAGTGAATCTACTGCATGTTTCCAGAGCACCTCTCTCCAAGATGACTCTCAAGAAGCCCAGGTATAAAGCAGTAAGTAGGGATGGCAATTGAGCCCAAACCTTATGGGTACCCGTAAAAATTACCCGCAATGGGCAGGGTAAAAACCCGCAAAGCGGGTATGGGCGCGGGTACGAGCAAAAGCCCGCATTTTTTCATGGGGACGGACGCGGGTACGGGCACTTTGATACCCAGCCCGTCCCATACCCGCACTCATATATATAATTATTTAATAAAAATTATCATATATAATTATATATAGGGATATATTAATTTTATTAAAATATCTAATATATTTATACATATTTTTAAAATTAATATATATAATATATTACAAATTAAAAATATATTTTTATAACTATCTATTTGTGTTTTTTTTACTTTATAATATATGACTAATTAGTGTTAATAATCATTTATTACAGATCTTGAAGAATTCTAATACATGATATCCAAGTTTATAAAATAATGTGACGTGAAAGTATATTGTGTTTTAGAACATTAACATATTGTGTTTCCATACAATTAAATTGTTGTATCACTGATATTTAAAAATTATGTTTGAACGATCTTCGAGTAACTTTTTCAATTGAGATATAGTTTTTTTAAATTAATATTTTTTTAGTAAATTATTAATTTTTTACTTAATAAAAGTGTGGGTAACGGGCGCGGGTACGAGCATATAGGTGCCCAACGGGTATGGGGACGGGCACTAAAGTTACTGCCCACACGGGTACGGGCTTTTTTTAAAAACGCGGGTACGGAGACGGGCACTGTAGTACCCTGCCCAGAGGGTACCCATTGTCATCCCTAGCAGTGAGGAGCCTTTCTCTTAGTGTGAGTGCCTTTGCCACTAGTGGGGAGGAGGCTACGATTATCCTGGTACCACCAAACTTCATTCTTCCTTTCTCATTTCTAGCAATGTATGCTATAGATCCCATGTTTTGGTTTGTGAAGAAGGTTACATCTAAATACACAACAAAATAACACATATTAACATAAAAACTGGTTGGGCCTTTGGTAGCATCATTGGCCCAATACGCAACAAATACATTCACTTTCTTTTGGTCAAATAAAATACATTCACTTAAAGAAAAGTGAGTTTCCAAGTGTCTTTTCTTATTTTTTTGGTCAAGTCTCTTTTCTTCAAAGAATGTATTTTGTTGCGTATTGGGCCAATGATGCTATCTAAGCCCAACCCCTTTTTTATGTTAATATGTGTTATTTGTTTTGCTCCTTTTTTATTATCTATCTCTTTCTTATAAATTTCATATCCACCATCTTGTATTTCTTTTATGTTAATATTTATAATTATTATTTGACATTTGTGAATGTAAATATTTGTTTAATTTTCTGCCATTGTAAATAGTCAAGTATTTATAATTTTAATCATATGTTCATGTAAATATTAATTGATTTAATTTATCTTTTTCTCAATTTTATTATGTTAATAGAATAACTGTTGAGCCTCAAGACCTCAAAAGTCTAAGACTTCCCCAACACATAGTTTTGATGATTATAAACTTGATTAAACTCATAACTTTATGCTTAATCAATATTTTCAAAATTCTGTTATTTCAAAGACCGTTTGACGAAAGTCTGTCTTAAGTCTGCTAAGATCTGAAGTTGGTTAAAGTTCTGGAGACTCAAGTTCTGAAGATCAAGGAACTATCTGAAGTGTGAATGGTTCAGATGATGGTCCTCATTAGAAGACGAAGTCTGTCTGAAGTACAAGGGCATCTAACGTGGCAAGTCAAAGTCAGTACTAGAACCACGCAACCTCAAAACACCAAAAAAGCAAGACAAAAGGCAACTTTTTGGCTGAGATTCAAAATGGAAGCACAAAAGGAGAAATGTTGCGCTACAGCAGTCGTAGAATTCAGAACAGCGCTGAAACCCAGTATAGTGACAGTGGTTGTGTCCCAATGGGATGAAACACATTTAATGCTATCTCACAACGGACTTCTCAACGACGTTCTTCAAGTTGAATGAAGCCTATTGTTTGTTGTGAAAATTTTCAATTGAGTTCGAAAACTTTCTTGATTCTGAAAGTACAATCTGGGACTAGAATCTGAATCCTCTAAAGGTTCTTTTTTAGAACTAGGTTCACTCAGAAATTGCATTAAAAAAATGACAGAAATTTGAATAACTGATTTCTTCAAAAGAATAAATTCGAAAAGATCAATTTGTAGAATGAAACAAAATTTCAAAGAGAAAAGAAGAGTAAAAACAAAGATTTGAAACTTGGAAAAAAAATTGAAGTGAATGCAGTAAAGAACTGAAAATAAAGTGCAGAAATTTAAATGCATAATTTAAATAAAAGAAAAGAAAAAGTTGTAGAAATTTAAATGCAGGAAGTAAACAAAGGAAAGAAAAATTGCAGGAAGTTAAAGGCAAGAAGTAATTAAAGAAAAGAAAATTGCAGAATTGTAAATTGCATCAATGAAAAGTTGGTATGGATACACATACTGGACAATCTCCTTAGTAACCACTTAGTCGTTTCTGATTTTAGATGTTGGGTGTTTTCAGAGAGTTTCAGTAAAATGAAATCCAACCCTTATTACATCAGAATGCTGCCTATTTATAGATTCTATCCTAACGGCTAACTAACAGGATTTAGACACATTTACAAGCCTATCTGAAGTGTCAAATTTCTAAGTATAACACGTGTAAAAGGCGGGCAACAGTCTTCTATTTGAAAAATAACTGACATCTTGAGGTCTTGGCACTTGTCTCTGAATGATAACTTCCAATAACTCCTTCATTTGAAATCTGATGGTTCTTCGAATGGCTTTTCAGGCTTCTGACTTCATGAATTCTTCTAAGTTATTGGTCTTCTTTCAACTTCGAATGAGTCTTCGATTTCATCTGAATCTCGAACTACGTTGAGAAACTTAACTAAATTTTGACTGATTAATTCCCTGTATTTCCACGTGCTGAATTTTTGATTGGTCAAGATGTTGGTGGACTTGACCACCGACCACACGTGGGTTTAACCTCCAACTTGATTGGAAAACTCTGTATGCACATTAATGGCACCGTCCAAATTCTTTAGTATAAATACCCCTGGGTTTTTACGTTCTTCTTCATTCTCTTCTTTGTTCAATATGAAGAAGTTTCTTCCTTTGGCTATTGCGTTCAACCTGATCTTTCATGATTTCATTTTTTATAAGGTTGACGAAATAGCCAAAGCTATAAGCTTCTTCAATCCTTATTAGAGATTTTCTTAGGTTGAACGTACTAGCCAATTAATGGTTCATTTACACAGTAAATGAATCCTATTTACTCCTTCCCCACGCTTTCTTTAATTACACCCCAAGCACCAAGGGCTGCGTAATCAAGTTAGCATAATGCTTTTGCCTTGGCTCAATCAAAGCTTGTGGGAGGGGAGGAGGAAGAAAAGGGTCAAATGAAGGACAGGGAGACAGAAGTCAAGTTCCCTGAAGACCCACGAAGACGAGAGTCAAGTTCTCTGAAGATTTAGAATAGTTTTTATTTTCATGTACCTTTCTTTATTCTTTATGTATTTTCATTTGAACCTTCTTATGTAATTCGAATTCTATTTGTACATGAATAAAAGACTTATATTTCTTTATCTTTCTGTTCTTCAAATTCTATAAAGACTATAGAACTCCTTTTCCTTCTTCTCATGTTTCCAAAAGATATTTCAAATTCGAATTAGCACTTAATCAAATATTTGTATTCATTCTGAATACATATAGAACAATACCTTAAATTTCGAATTAAGTATCTAACAACTTCAAATTTCTCTAAGTTATACTGTATTTTGCTTGCTAATAGACTTTTCAAATCTTTCATTGTATACTTCGAATACAAAGATACTAATCTGTAATAACTTAGTAAAATTGGTAAATTTCACCCCAACACCTATAAATACCAGACGTCTCGAGAAGCGAAGTAGAGTTACGAATTTTATAAGTCCAAGCTTCGAAAAATGCTGTGAAAATCCTTCTATGATTTATTTGCTGTAAAAACTCTTGTACAATCAACTTTTATATCCAGAGTTAGATCTCTGTTATTTCTTGTACAACCAAAATGATGAACTTGTGTTCTAAGTTCAAATTTCTCTGTAAATAGAATACTTATTGTTAGAGCCAGGAGTGGCTTGGTAGGACAAAGAATATTTGTTGTTATAGCCAGGAGTGGGTTGGTAGGACAAATAATACTTGTTGTGTAGAGCCTGAAGAGGCTTGGTGAACAAAAGAATACTTGCAATCTGTTGAGATTAAGAGAAAATCTAGTAGCTTGTTGGCATTGGGACTGGAGGTAGCTAACGGGTGTAGTGAGTGAACCAGGATAATTGGCTGAGTGCTTTTCTATCCCTTATCTTATCTTATTTTATTTATTCTAACAAGAAGAGGGAACTTGAATTGAGTTTTTATAAGCAATCATGTGAAAAATAATCTTATGAAAAGCTTTCAAAAAACCTTTGTCTGAAATCTTCAGACAAAGATCAAAGCTTCATACAGCGTCTGAATCACTGTCTGAAAGCCTTCTGAACTTAGTTTGTGAAAAGGTTTCCATAAAAACGATTGGTTTATAAAAACATTATTCAACCCCCTTTCTAGTGTTTTCCTATGTGCCTCTACGATAACAATTTTATCTTTAACGTCATTGAAATCCTAAAAAAACCTATTGAATATAGTCATTTGCTAGCTCGATAGTCTGTACATTTGTAAATAAGAAAACATTTTTTAAATATAAATTTTTTTATTAACCAATTACATTAATAAAATAACACTTCTATCTCTAACGTATTTTAAATCCTAAAAGAATTATTGAGTATAGTCATTTGCTATCTCGATATCTTACGCATTTAAGAAAATATTTTCAAAATAAATTCACTCAGCAATCAATTACGTTAATAGAATAGTATTTCTATCTCTTAACGTCATTTGAATTGAAAATTATTGAGTATAGTTATTTGCTCACTCAATAACGTGTGCAATTGCAGTTGTTATCAAAATTAAAAGACAAATTTGCACAATAATTAACGATGTTCATTGAATAGCATTTTTATCATTAACATCATTTGAAATAATGGTTCACTGTGTAGCCATTTGCTAACCTAGATCCTGTCCAAGAGAAAATTCATTTCCAAAACAAAACCATTTTTCAAAACCAATCAATTTCTTTTCAAATTTAAATCTACACAAACAAATTTGCATTTCTCATTATTTTTAGAACTGTGTGGCATTGAATTCTTCATTGCACCCAAGGATACGTATGAGCGAGATTTCCTTGTCAAACCAAAATAAAGTTTTCAAAATTTTTGTCCCTTTGATTGCAAATTATTTTTTCTCATCATTCTTTAATTTAAAGAATGTAAATAATTTTATTTTTTTAAGGGGTTTGGTAAACATTTTTAAAGTTATTAAATTTTACACAATTAATTAGATGTGATCGTTTTAACAAATGTTGTAGGGTGCTAACACTTTCCTTACATATAATCGACTCCTAAATTAGGATCTCTCATTCAAAGACCAATTTTCAATTTTAAATCATTTTGGGTTTTCCAATTTCCCCAAACCAAATAAATTGGTGGCGACACGTAAATTTTTTCATTTACTTAGCTCATCAACCCGTGGTGGCCCAATTGTGACAATCGTATAGAAAATAACTCTTACAATTTTAATCAAAAGATAAACTATTAATGGACATATATAATGTAATATCCCAGAAATTAGGGCCTAGAGAGTATAGCGAAAGCCTTAGGCTATGGATCCGACCAAGAGAAGAAGGTTAGGGGTAGAAGGAGAAATTTGGGATTTGAATGTGAATTTAGATAAAAAAAAATAAGATAAATAAATGAAGAGGTTTGAGTTTTAAGAGATTATGGAAGAATAACCTAGTGTTAAGTCAAACAACTGTAGGTTGGACTTAGAAGGAATCACGCCCTGAGACAGAGAGAATCACAAAGGTATAAGGATGAGAGAAGAAGGTTAGATGAAGAAGAACTAAGTTGGAAGGGTATGATATTAGAAGGAGTTAGGGAGAAGTGAATCACCCTATGTTTTAGTCATTATGTGTGTTAAAATAGCAATGGAATAGGCTTTAGGAATAAAGGAGTTGATTTGGCAAAGATTCGAGTGAGAAGAGGTTTTAATGAGAAAAGCTAAGTTAGAAGGAGGTTTTAGGGAGAGGAATTAGGTTTGAGTGGAAGAGAATTGAGTTAGAATCAAAGAGGGGTAAAAATCAAGTTTTTGGGGGCTAATATGCTCGCTCAGTCTGCACTCAAGCATAGCCTGAGCAAGGATATCAGCAATCAGAGGAAAATTCCAATCTGATTTTCTAGCTCAGGCTGAGCTCGAGCGCAGCCCGAGCACAACCTGAGTGCATAAAACAGAGAGGAATTTGGGAAATTCAACTCACGTTGAGCTTGAGCGCAGGTCTGCATCTAGCATTTTATTTCCTCGCGCTCAAGCTGCGCTCGAGTGAGCTCTAAGCTCAGGAACGCTTTCAGCTCTTTTTAAACATGAGTTAGGGTTCCTCTTCCTCATTCTTCCCCGCTCCTTCTTCATTTTAGAGAAAGAGAGATTTATAGAGAGAGGAACTCCTTGGGAGCTTGGAGAAAGAGGATCAAGGCCAAGGACCTCCAACCCTAACCCTCCCCAACCTTCTTTCCCTTCTCTCTGAGCTTCCATAGAGGTGAGTAAAGCTCACACACTTTCACTCCATCTTGTGTATTCTCTTCCTCATGAACCCTACCTCTTACCTCCCCTTTCTAGAGCTTGTATGTGAATGTTTGCATGATTGGTTTGTTGGTAACTGATGTATGTAAACCATGTTAGGGTTTTGTTCAGGAAGTTGATTCTAGGGTTTGCTTTAGGGTTTTATCCTGAGATTCACATGCTTGGGGTGGTGTTGTTACTTTGGAAATGCCTAGATCTATTATTTGTTGTATGTTATCTGTACATGTAATGGTGTTATGTGTGTGCATTGCATTTTTGGCCTCTGGCCCCAGTTAATTGGAAAATGAATTTGAGCTTCGGCTCTCAGTTAAAATGAATTTGGCTTCGGCCCTAGGTTTTAGCTTCGGCCCCAATTTACCTAATAAAGAAAAGATGATTTCAGAAATTGAGTTAAGACTTGGGTGATTAGTACCCAGAGATTAAGGGTGATTAGTATCCAGGGTGATTAGTGCCCAATGGTGGTGATTAGTACGCAAAGAAGACGTTCCTTGTAGTCTGAGCTTAGGTCTAGCCACACAGATACAAGTGATAAGACCCCGTCAGTTGGGTAATGTCGACCCGTCGACTGGGTTATGCCGATCATGTGCATCATGTTTAAGTTTCTAATCATGACAAGTTATTGAGTGTTGAGTTACATTTATATGGTATTTCAATTGAGTTAAGACATAATGTGATGATGCAAAGTGGCTAGAGTAGTTATGTATGACTTATTGAATTGTGTTGGGTGTTGCATTTCATATGTCTGTTTCCCCCACACTGTTTGTTGCATGCTTTACTCACTGAGACTTTAATCTCACCACACGTTTTTTGGTTATCTTTTAGTTATATAGGTGTTCCCTCCGGCCAAGGCAGTGAGCGTGAAGATGCTCGAGATCTTTAGTATTTTGAGGATTATAGATCTCTGGTGTATTAGATGTTGTTGTTGATCATAAAAATTCATTGTACTATTACGCATTGTATTGATTGAATTTTCTAGGTTTCAGGTTGAGATGGAATTTTTGGAAATATCCAGTTTATAGGGGAGACTCGACCGGATTTTCGGTAGGAATGTTATAAATTATAACATCCCAAAGTATAATTTAGTTTCATAAATTTTGAATGAGGATTTGTCCTGATTGTAATGGTGTAAGAATTTTATGGAAGCTTAAGCAAACGTTGGATTGCCTAAGCAATTATGTGGGTTATGACGATATCGGTAATGGCGCGAAATAATTTCAGAAACTTAGAAAAGTGTCTCCAACGGACATTATTTCTAGGTTCATGGAATTAGGACGTTACATATAACAACTGAGAATAAACCCCATAGAACAAAAAAAAAAATCAAACAAATTGTAACATTAGATATTTAATATAAATATCATTTAAATTTGGTGTTGAACTAATTACAAATTCAGATAAATTAAATAATATTTTAAATTGTAAACAAAGTTTGAATTAATTAATGAATCTCTAAAAATTCTAAATATTGAAAAACAATAACAAAATTTGTATAGATTTAACTTTCTAAAATTAGCATAGGGTCAAATTTCTATGTATTTATTTGACTAAATATTCAATCCATAATTTTTTCAACATGCAATAAAATATGTCACAACTTAATATTTAAAACCTCCGGTTTTATTTATATATAGGACATTTTCACTCAAGCATGCCGATTAAGAAAAAATTATTTTAATATATTGATTTTTTTAAAAAAATGTTTTAACTCCTAAATTTACCGCTATTTAAAGTAAGACTCTTTTTAATGCTCCATATTAACCAAATCTTAAAAACTACAAAAGTTCATTAATTATAATGGGTAAGGTGAAAAAAATCTAATAAATATTTCAAAAATTTTATAAAGGATATTATAAAAAGGACAAAGCAAAAAGTTCTTATATAAAGGAGCATAGGTAGTATAATAAATAATTCTAAAACACCTTGAAGCAAAAATATTTAAAAAGGGCTTTAGACTAATATAAACCATCCTAAGCAATTTGAGCTAAAAAATAAATATAAAATCCTAAATTAAATTAAAATATTTAAAGAGTAAGGAAGGGCGCTGATTAAAAGTTAAATAATAATTTAAAAATAAATATAGACACTAGATGGTCGAATATTGAAAATAAATGTAATTTTTAAAATTGAATCAATTTGATTTGTAATTGAGGATAAAGTTATATAAACCAAGCCAACAATCGACTTTTTCAATATATGATTTTTTTTAAAATAACATGAATATAAAAATACATAATTCTATTGCCATCACACAATTATACATAATTAAAATGATATAATATTATTTAACTCGTCAATCTAAGTCCTGCCCAACAATCAACTATTTTTTAATATAAACAAATTTAAAAATTAATATGATTTGTCTAAATAAAATCCATATAACAAATCTTGAAAAATGTACAAAACTCAAATACCATGAGAACTTTAGTTTATTTGCCCAATCTTTAACCCAATAACTAACTATTTTATAATATACATAAATTAAAAATAATATGAATGTAAATATAAATTAACAATAGATGAAGTGAAGAAGTGACTCATATTTTCTCATATATATTACAAATTAAGAAATAAAGAAAATATTTTTCATAAATTCTACAAATAGAAAAAAAAATCAAAAAATAAAATGAATCATAATTTTTTCCTTACAAGAGTTTACAAATAGGAAAAATTGAGAGAAATAAAGAGACATGGTATTGTCTTTGTTGCTTATTATTTTAGTCCTCTTTAAAATGCAATGATGAAAAAGAAAACATTTTTTAAAGATCATAGAAACAAAATAATTAAAAAAAAGTTTACAAATACAAAGATATTTTTTTCCTCAGAGTTTACAAATAAAAAGAAAGAAAGAAAATAGACTCACTATCATTTTGAATTTTTCGTACTGCATGTTTGGCAAAGGTAAACCTGTGATGCTCATGTTTTACATCAAGCATTATAGAAAATATTACTAGCATCTTATTAAATATTAATGCATACCCCATGCGACTTGCTTTTTACTATCAATTTAGTGGGTCATGGTACTTTTTAATGGGACCCATTTTTATTTTGTTTACTAAAATTAATGATATTGTTTCAAAGTTATAGGAAAAAATATTCTAATTGTTACAGGATTAATCAATAAGTAGGGTGGAAAATGTGGATTTGAGTTGTTCACACTTTAGCTGCAAAAATAACAAATTAAGTTCTTTTCCTAAACAAATGAAGATATATGGACCCCTCATAGTGTCATCCATATGCAAACAAAGGAATCATTTTGAATTTGTCGCACTACAGGTTTGGCCAAGGTTACCTGTCATGCTCATGTTTTAGATCAAGCATTATAGAAAATCATTACTAGCATCATATCAATGCATACCCCATGAAACTTGCCTTTTACTATCAATTCAGTGGGCTATGGTGCATTTTAATGGGACATATTTTTTTAATTACTAAAATGTATGATATTGTTTCAAAGTTTAATCAGTAAGTGGTGTGAAAAATGTGAATTTGAGTTATTAACCCTTTAGCTGCAAAAATTCAAAATTAAGCTAGACCAAATTTTCTCATTATAAATACACATTGTATGATTGTAACATCCCAAATAAACATATTTTTATATATTTAATTGAATTAGGAACCAAATAGATAGATCCATTTCTTTTCAATCCTTAAATTTAATTTTTTAAGAGACACAAGGGGTAAGTAAATAAATAGCCACCCTCATGTTTTTTCGCAAACTCACGACATACAACCACTCTTTGTCTCTCTCCCTCTCTCTCACACAGACACACTCATTTTTGCAACTCTTTCTCTTTCACCCCCCATTTCTATCGGCCTCCTCTACCAACACATACTCCCTAAATTTCTTCAAACCCTAGCTTTCTCATACAATTCTTTTGCAAAATCCATGACAACCCAAGTCACACTCAGGCTTATTCATCTACCCATCTATCATCACCATTACCTAGTCTCTTGACCTTGTGTTAGCGTGATTTAAAATTAGAGCAAAGGCAGCAAGGCTTCTTAAGAAAAAGGAGTACAAGAGAGACCCAGAGACAAGAAGGGGAAGAAAGAGATTTTCTTTGGTTCAAACTTTTTGGAGGTTCGGGTTTGAAGCATGAGAGCTAAGGTAACCACCATTTTCCCACTTTAAGAATCCTCATGTGACTATTTCATGTTAGAAATTTGATAAAAATTATTTGACTTCAAGTTAGGGTTTAGGAAGTTTTGAGGTTAGATGGGTTGGGTGTTCTTCCTTTGAAAATTTTATTCAGTTTTTATTTGAATCCATACCCTGTATTGCTTGGAGAATTTCTCCTTCATGAAAAGGAATTTGGCTATGAAATTTTGTAGGTTGTGAGGGACATGAGTCACGAGTAGGCTCATAAAATTTCATGAACATTGACCTTGTGTTCAATGTTATGTGAATTTCTGAAGTTGTTGTGCCGGAATTTGTACTGTTTAAGAAAAATACCTTGAAAGGGTATTCAATGGCAGTCTAAAAATTATGGAAAAATATGTTTTAGTACCTTAAATGTGGCATGTGTAGACTGAAAAGTTCAGACACAAACCAAGTTAGTTTATATTTTCAAAAACATGTTTTACTCAGTCATTCAACCAAGACATATTTCTCAATTTTAGTTTTGATTCGTGTTTTTTGGGCATTTTTTAAAGCACTAAAACAATGGTTTTGTGAATGGGAAATTATCAATTAAGTCCATTTTTATTCCTAGTTTCTCCCTAAACAGAGTTCATCTCTTTTGGCCTTGTTTGCAATTTTATATGATTTTTTAAGTAGACATGCTTTGTTTTATGTTGCATACAATGAAGCAAATCACTTAAAGATTCACATAATGCTATCCAAATTTGATCTTGGTTTTCATAGAGAAATTATGTTACAGTTTCATATTTTTGTATGTATGCCATGTATTTCATTTTCTTTGTATCTGTTGCTTGTTACTTAAAGTGCCTAATGAAGGTAAAGACATATTTTCTGAACATAGTTCAGCTGAAATACATTATACTTTAAACATTTAGACCTTTTGGTTATCGGGATATAATTCAAAATATCTCACTGTTTCAGTGATTTTGGGTATTGAAGAGGAGAAAAGAGATAATTGATGAAGATAATGAGCCTTTTGTGTCTGGTGTTCTGTTTAAAAATATTTTGTGATGTACATGTGACATATGTAGATGGACTAAGTTCCCTCAAGTTTAAATTGTAACTTATATTTTAAGAACTTTTAAAGGGATGTAAACATTACAAAGTTGTACTAGCATGTAATGGACAGTTCTTGAAATGTTCAGATGCTAGTCTGGGATAGTCATGAGTAATTGATGTTATGACAAGGCTTTATCATGTTATACTCTGAATGGCAGTACTAGTATTGGCATATAGTTAGGATGTTACACACATTCTAAAGTTAGGGCATGTCATACGCATCATACAGTCTACAGTACTCCCTCTACCTCTCCCCCATACTCCTCTTTCTCTCTAGTGTTATTTTGATGACTCTCTAAGTCAGTTTGAGATTATGATTCTACAAGCTACTAACAAATTTGACATCATATTTACAAGGTTTAGAGTAGAGACGATGCTAACCATGAGGAAGAAAAGTTAGCGTATGTGATCATATGCATCCTACGATCTACTATACTCTCTCTCCTTTTCCTTACTCCTCTTTCTCTCCATAATTATTTTGATGTCTATCTAAGAGTTTGAGATTTCGTTTCTGTAAGCCACTAACAAACATTTGCTTCATATTTACAGGGTTTCAAGTAAAGAAGAAGATAACCATGAGGAAGTGAAGTGTGGTTTTGAGAAGAGAGGAACCTAGAGTTGTCAGGAATGTGAGATATAGGGCATTCCAAAAGAATCATTATGTGAACATTGGAAGACATGTTGTGGATGGGGAGTTCATGGCCAGTGGACCAAAAGGGTATGCTGCTTTGAAATTAATGATATTGTTTCAAAGTTATAGAAAAAAACATACTAATTACTACAAGCTAAATTAGTAAGTAGAGTGAAAAATGTAAATGTGAGTTGTTCACTATTTAGCTGCAAAAACATCAAATTAAGTTTTATCCTAACCAGGTAAAGATAAATGGACTCCTCATAGTCTCATCCATATTCAAACAAGGGAATCATTTTGAATTTTTCGTACTGCAGGTTTGCGAAGTTTACTTATCATATGCTCATGTTTTAGATATTAAAGCATTTTAGAAAATCATTACTAGCATTGTATCAGTACATACCCTATGAAACTTTCCTTTTACTATCAATTCAAGGGGTTATGTTACGTTTTAATGGGACCTATTTTTATTTTAATTACCAAAATTAATGATATTGTTTCAAAGTTTAATCAATTATAAAGTGAAAAACGTAAATATTAATTGTTCACACTTTAGTTGCAAAAATTCAAAATTGAGCCAGATTAGATTTGACCATTATAAATACACATTCCAAAGTTAGAGCAAGTCATATGAATCATACAGTTTATTGTACTCTCTCTTTGTCTCCCTCCTCACTCCTCTTTCTTTCTGTAGTTATTTTGATGTCACTCTAAGTAAGTTTGAGGTTTTGATTCTACATGTCACTAACAAATTTGCAATCATATTTACAAGGTTTTGAGTAAGTAAAAAGGTAACCATGAGTAAGCGAAGTGTGGTTGTGAAAAGAGGGGAACCTGCTGTAGTCACGAATTTGAGATAAGGAGCATGCCAAAAGAATCATAATGTGAACATTGGAGGACATGTTGTGGATGAGGGAGTTCACAGCCAGTGGACCACAAGGTGACGTTGCTCTAATTCATGTTGCGTGTGGTTGCCTCAAGAACCTCCATAAGCAAGAGGTAGAGACTAAAGCTATCAGTGAAATTTTTTCATATCCAACTACTTCTGGAAGATGAAGAGTTTTTCTATGAAGGGTTCTTCACTGACAGCTTCAGTTTCCACCTCTTGCTTATGGAAGTTCCTGTGGCAACCACACAATGAACAAGTCAGAGCATCATCCCCGCTTGGTCAACTAGTCATGAGCTCCCCATCCACAACTTGTCGTCCAATGTTCACATCATGATTTTTTTGACATGCCCCATATCTCACATTCCTGACAGTTGCAGGTTCCTCTCTTCTCAAAACCACACTTTGTTTCCTCATTGTTAGCCTCTTCTTTACTCAAAACCCTATAAATATGATGTCAAATTTGTTAGTGGCTTGTAGAATCAAAATCTCAAACTGACTTAGTGAGACAGCAAATTAAATGTGGAGAGAAAAAGGAGTAAGAGGGAAGTAAATTGTATGATGCGTATGACATGCCATAACTTTTTAATGTGTATTTATAATGGGTAAATCTTAACTGGCTCAATTTTGAATTTTTCCAGCTAAAGTGTGAACAACTCATATTCACGTTTTTCCCTTTACTTACTTATTAAACTTTAGAAGAATATCATTATTTTTAGTAATTAAAATAAAAATGTATCCAATTAACATGTACAATGGCCTTTTGAATTGATAGTAAAAGGCAAGTTTCACGGGGTATGCACTGATACGATGTGAGTAATGATTTTCTATAATGATTGGTCTAAAACACGAGGGTCACAGGTAACCTTTTCCAAACCTGCAGTACGATAAATTCAAAATGATAGTGGGTCTCTTTTTTTTCTTTTTTTTTTATTTATGAACTCCTTGAAAAAACAAGAAATATTTTTATATGTGGACAACAATGAAAATTAACATGGTTGTGCTTTTCATTCATATAAACTACTTGAAATCAACTTTAATTTTCTAGACCATAACCAAAATTATACTTAAATTCCAAACCATAACAACTAAAAACAAGAAAAATTAGCTCTACAAACATATATAGGTATATATTACGGAACAACATATGATTGTTCTGATCATAGAAGAACTCTTCATCTTCCAGAAGTGATTGGAAGTTAAAAAATTTCACTGGAACCTTTAGTCTCCACTTCTTGCTTATGGGAGTTCCTGTGGTAGCCACACAAAACACAAGTGAGAGCAACATCTCATTTTTGTTCATTAGCCATGAACTTCCCATCCGCAACATGTCCTCCAATGTTGACATCATGATTCTTTTGGTATGCCCCATATCTCACATTCTTAATAGTTGAAGGTTCCTCTCTTGTGATAACCACCATTCACTTATTCATGGTTGGCATTTTCTCTACTCGAAACCCTGTAAAGTGAAAAACATGAAATCTGAATTGTTCACACATTAGATGGAAAAATTAAAAATTAAGCCAAATTTGACTTACCCGTTATAAATACACATTTCAAATTTACGGCATGTCACTACACACAACAAAAAACATTGTACTCTTTCTCTCTCGCCCTCCTTACCCCCTATCTCTCCACAGTTATTTTGATGTCTCTCTAAGTGAGTTTGAGATTTTGATTCCACAAGCCACTAATAAATTAGCATCATATATACAGGGTTTTGAGTAAAGAAGAAGCTAACTATAAGGAAGCGAAATGTGGTTGGGAGAAGAGTGGAATCTGCAGTTGTTAGGAATGTGACATATGGGGCATGCCAAAAGAATCATGATATGAACATTGGAGGGCATGTTTTGGATGGGGAGTTCACGACTAGTGGACCAAAAAGGGATGTTGCTCTGACTTGTTCTGCGTGTTGTTGCCACATGAACTTCCAAAAGCAAGAGGTTGAGACTAAAGCTATCAGTGAAAATTCTTCATCTCCAACTACTTCTGGAAGATGAAGAGTTATTCTATGAAGGTGTCTTCATTGATTGCTTCACTCTCCACCTATTTCTTATGGAAGTTCCTATGGCAACCACACGCAGCACAAGTCAGAGTAGCGTCCCCTTTTGGTCCACTGGCCATGAACTCCCCAACCACAACATGTCATCCAATGTTCACATCATGATTCTTTGGGCATGCCACACATTTCACATTTCTGACAGATACAGGTTCCTCTCTTCTCATAACCACACTTCGCTTCCTTATTATTAGCCTCTTCTCTGCTCAAAACCCTGTAAATATGATGCTAGATTTGTTAGTGCCTTGTAGAATCAAAATCATAAACTGACTTAGAGAGACATAAAAATAAATATGGATAGAAAGAGGAGTAATTGGGGCAAGAGAAACACTTTAGTAGATTGTATGATGTGAATGACATGCCCTAACTTTGGAATGTGTATTTATAATTTGTAAATCTGATCTGGCTCAATTTTGATTTCTTGTAGCTAAAGTGTGAACAACTCAGATTCAAGTTTCTCTCTTTACTTATTATAAACTTTGAAACAATATCATTATTTTAGTATTTAAAATTCAAATTGTCAGTGAAAATTCAGGGGGCATGGTATGTTTTTGTTCACTAGCCATGAACTTCCCATCCGCAACATGTCCTCCAATGTTGACATCATGATTTTTTTGGTATGCCCCATATCTAACATTCTTAACAGTTGAAGGTTCCTCTCTTGTGATAACCACCATCCACTTATTCATGGTTGGCATTTTCTCAGCTCGAAACCCTGTAAAGTGAAAAACATGAAATCTGAGTTGTTCACACATTAGATTGAAAAAATAAAAATTAAGCCAAATTTGATTTACCCGTGATAAATACACATTCCAAAGTTATGGCATGTCATACACACCACACAAAATAATGTACTCTCTCTCACCCTCCTTACCCCTATCTCTCCACATTTATTTTGATGTGTCTCTAAGTGAGTTTGAGATTTTGATTCCACAAGCCACTAATAAAATTTGCATCATATATACAGGGTTTTGAGTAAAGAAGAAGCTAACTATAAGGAAGCGAAATGTGGTTATGAGAAGAGTGGAATCTGCAGCTGTTAGGAATGTGACATATGAGGCATTCCAAAAGAATCATGATATGAACATTGAAGGGCATGTTTTGGATGGGGAGTTCACGACTAGTGGACCAAAACGGGATGTTGCTCTGACTTGTTCTACGTGTTGTTGTCACATGAACTTCCAAAAGCAAGAGGTGTAGACTAAAGTTATCAGTGAAAATTCTTCATCTCCAACCACTTCTGGAAGATGAAGAGTTCTTCTATGAAGGGGTCTTCATTGATTTGCTTCACTCTCCACCTCTTTCTTATGGAAGTTCCTACGGCAACCACACGCAACACAAGTCAGAGCAGCATCCCCTTTTGGTCCACTGGCCATGAACTCCCCAACCACAACATGTCATCCAATGTTCACATCATGATTCTTTTGGCATGCCCTATATTTCACATTCCTGACAGTTGCAGGTTCCTCTCTTCTCATAACCACACTTCTCTTCCTTATTATTAACCTCTTCTCTGCTCGAAACCCTGTAAATATGATGCTAGATTTGTTAATGGTTTGTAGAATAAAAATCTCAAACTGACTTAGAGAGACATCGAAATAAATATGGAGAGAAAGAGAAGTAACTGGGGAGAGAGCAAGACTTTAGTAGATTGTATGAATGACATGCCCTGACTTTGGAATGTGTATTTATAACATGTAAATATGATCTGGCTCAATTTTGATTTCTTGTAGCTAAAGTGTGAACAATTCAGATTCATGTTTTTCTCTTCACTTACTTATCATAAACTTTGAAATAATATCATTATTTTTAGTATTTAAAATTCAAGTTGTCAGTGAAAATTCAGGGGGCATAGTATGTTTTTGTTCACTAGCCATGAACTTCCCGTCCGCAACATGTCCTCCAATGTTGACATCATGATTCTTTTGATATTCCACATATCTCGCATTCTTAACAGTTGAAGGTTCCTCTCTTGTGATAACCACCATTCACTTATTCATGGTTGGCATTTTCTCTACTCGAAACGTTGTAAAGTGAAAAACATGAAATCTTAATTGTTCATACATTAGATGGAAAAATTAAAAACTAAGCCAAATTTGATTTACCCGTTATAAATACACATTTCAAAGTTATGGTGTGTCACTACACATCACAAAAAATATTGTACTCTTTCTCTCTCGCCCTCCTTACCCCCTATCTTTCCACAGTTATTTTCATGTCTCTCTAAGTGAGTTTGAGATTTTGATTCCACAAGCCACTAATAAAATTTGCATCATATATACAGGGTTTTGAGTAAAGAAGAAGCTAACTATAACGAAGCGAAATGTGGTTGGGAGAAGAGTGGAATCTGTAGCTGTTAGGAATGTGACATATGGGGCATGCCAAAAGAATCATGATATGAACATTGAAGGGCATGTTTTGGATGGGGAGTTCACGGCTAGTGGACCAAAACGGGATGTTGCTCTGACTTGTTCTACGTGTTGTTGTCACATGAACTTCCAAAAGCAAGAGGTGTAGACTAAAGTTATCAGTGAAAATTCTTCATCTCCAACCACTTCTGGAAGATGAAGAGTTCTTCTATGAAGGGGTCTTCATTGATTTGCTTCACTCTCCACCTCTTTCTTATGGAAGTTCCTACGACAACCACACGCAACACAAGTCAGAGCAGCATCCCCTTTTGGTCCACTGGCCATGAACTCCCCAACCACAACATGTCATCCAATGTTCACATCATGATTCTTTTGGCATGCCCTATATTTCACATTCCTGACAGTTGCAGGTTCCTCTCTTCTCATAACCACACTTCTCTTCCTTATTATTAACCTCTTCTCTGCTCGAAACCCTGTAAATATGATGCTAGATTTGTTAATGGTTTGTAGAATAAAAATCTCAAACTGACTTAGAGAGACATCGAAATAAATATGGAGAGAAAGAGAAGTAACTGGGGAGAGAGCAAGACTTTAGTAGATTGTATGAATGACATGCCCTGACTTTGGAATGTGTATTTATAACATGTAAATCTGATCTGGCTCAATTTTGATTTCTTGTAGCTAAAGTGTGAACAATTCAGATTCATGTTTTTCTCTTCACTTACTTATCATAAACTTTGAAATAATATCATTATTTTTAGTATTTAAAATTCAAGTTGTCAGTGAAAATTCAGGGGGCATAGTATGTTTTTATTCACTAGCCATGAACTTCCCGTCCGCAACATGTCCTCCAATGTTGACATCATGATTCTTTTGATATTCCACATATCTCGCATTCTTAACAGTTGAAGGTTCCTCTCTTGTGATAACCACCATTCACTTATTCATGGTTGGCATTTTCTCTACTCGAAACGTTGTAAAGTGAAAAACATGAAATCTTAATTGTTCATACATTAGATGGAAAAATTAAAAACTAAGCCAAATTTGATTTACCCGTTATATATACACATTTCAAAGTTATGGCGTGTCACTACACATCACAAAAAACGTTGTACTCTTTCTCTCTCGCCCTCCTTACCCCCTATCTCTCCACAGTTATTTTGATGTCTCTCTAAGTGAGTTTGAGATTTTGATTCCACAAGCCACTAATAAAATTTGCATCATATATACAGGGTTTTGAGTAAAGAAGAAGCTAACTATAACGAAGCGAAATGTGGTTGGGAGAAGAGTGGAATCTGCAGTTGTTAGGAATGTGACATATGGGGCATGCCAAAAGAATCATGATATGAACATTGAAGGGCATGTTTTGGATGGGGAGTTCATGACTAGTGGACCAAAAAGGGATGTTTCTCTGACTTGTTCTGCGTGTTGTTGTCACATGAATTTCAAAAAGCAATAGGTTCAGACTAAAGCTATCAGTGAAAATTCTTCATCTCCAACCACTTCTGGAAGATGAAAAGTTATTCTATGAAGGGGTCTTCATTGATTTCTTCACTCTCCACCTCTTTCTTATGGAAGTTCCTATGGCAACCACACGCAGCACAAGTCAGAGCAGAATCCCCTTTTGGTCCACTGGCCATGAACTCCCCAACCACAACATGTCATCCAATGTTCACATCATGATTCTTTAGGCATGACCTATATTTCACATTCCTAACAGTTACAGGTTCCTCTCTTCTAATAACCACACTTCGCTTCCTTATTATTAGACTCTTCTCTGCTCGAAACCCTGTAAATATGATGCTAGATTTGTTAATGGCTTGTAGAATAAAAATCTCAAACTGACTTAGAGAGACATCGAAATAAATATGGAGAGAAAGAGAAGTAACTGGGGAGAGAGCAAGACTTTAGTAGATTGTATGAATGACATGCCCTAACTTTGGAATGTGTATTTATAACATGTAAATCTGATCTGGCTCAATTTTGATTTCTTTTACCTAAAGTGTGAACAATTCAGATTCATGTTTTTCTCTTCACTTACTTATTATAAACTTTGAAACAATATCATTATTTTTAGTATTTAAAATTCAAGTTGTCAGTGAAAATTCAGGGGGCATAGTATGTTTTTGTTCACTAGCCATGAACTTCCCGTCCGCAACATGTCCTCCAATGTTGACATCATGATTCTTTTGATATTCCACATATCTCGCATTCTTAACAGTTGAAGGTTCCTCTCTTGTGATAACCACCATTCACTTATTCATGGTTGGCATTTTCTCTACTCGAAACGTTGTAAAGTGAAAAACATGAAATCTTAATTGTTCATACATTAGATGGAAAAATTAAAAACTAAGCCAAATTTGATTTACCCGTTATAAATACACATTTCAAAGTTATGGCATGTCACTACACATCACAAAAAATGTTGTACTCTTTCTCTCTCGCCCTCCTTACCCCCTATCTCTCCACAGTTATTTTGATGTCTCTCTAAGTGAGTTTGAGATTTTGATTCCACAAGCCACTAATAAAATTTGCATCATATATACAGGGTTTTGAGTAAAGAAGAAGCTAACTATAAGGAAGCGAAATGTGGTTGGGAGAAGAGTGGAATCTGCAGCTGTTAGGAATGTGACATATGGGGCATGCCAAAAGAATCATGATATGAACATTGGAGGGCATGTTTTGGATGGGGAATTCACTCTTAGTGGACCAAAAAGGGATGTTGCTCTGACTTGTTCTGCGTGTTGTTGCCACATGAACTTCCAAAAGCAAGAGGTTGAGACTAAAGCTATCAGTGAAAATTCTTCATCTCCAACTACTTCTGGAAGATGAAGAGTTATTCTATGAAGGGGTCTTCATTGATTGCTTCACTCTCCACCTCTTTCTTATGGAAGTACCTATGGCAACCACACGCAGCACAAGTCAGAGTAGCATCCCCTTTTGGTCCACTGGCCATGAACTCCCCAACCACAACATGTCATCCAATGTTCGAATCATGATTCTTTAGGCATGCCACATATTTCACATTTGTGACAGTTACAGGTTCCTCTCTTCTCATAACCACACTTCGTTTCCTTATTATTAGCCTCTTCTCTGCTCGAAACCCTGTAAATATGATGCTAGATTTGTTAATGCCTTGTAGAATCAAAATCATAAACTGACTTAGAGAGACATAAAAATAAATATGGAGAGAAAGAGAAGTAACTGGGGAGAGAGCAAGACTTTAGTAGATTGTATGATGCAAATGACATGCCCTAACTTTGGAATGTGTATTTATAACATGTAAATCTAATCTGGCTCAATTTTGATTTTTTGTAGCTAAAGTGTGAACAACTCAAATTCACGTTTTTCTCTTTGCTTACTTATTATAAACTTTGAAACGATATCATTATTTTTAGTATTTAAAATTCAACTTGTCAGTGAAAATTCAGGGGGCATAGTATGTTTTTGTTCACTATCCATGAACTTCCCGTCCGCAACTTGTCCTCCAATGTTGACATCATGATTCTTTTGATATTCCACATATCTCACATTCTTAACAGTTGAAGGTTCCTCTCTTGTGATAACCACCATTCACTTATTCATGGTTGGCATTTTCTCTACTGGAAACCCTGTAAAGTGAAAAACATGAAATCTTAATTGTTCATACATTAGATGGAAAAATTAAAAATTAAGCCAAATTTGATTTACCCGTTATAAATACACATTTCAAAGTTATGGCATGTCACTACACATCACAAAAAATGTTGTACTCTTTCTCTCTCGCCCTCCTTACCCCCTATCTTTCCACAGTTATTTTGATGTCTCTCTAAGTGAGTTTGAGATTTTGATTCCACAAGCCACTAATAAAATTTGCATCATATATACGGGGTTTTGAGTAAAGAAGAAGCTAACTATAAGGAAGCGAAATGTGGTTTGGAGAAGAGTGGAATCTGCAGCTGTTAGGAATGTGACATATGGGGCATGCCAAAAGAATCATGATTAGAACATTGGAGGGCATGTTTTGGATGGGGAGTTCACGACTAGTGGACCAAAAAGGGATGTTTCTCTGACTTGTTCTGCCTGTTGTTGTCACATGAACTTCCAAAAGCAATAGGTTGAGACTAAAGCTATCAGTGAAAATTCTTCATCTCCAACCACTTCTGGAAGATGAAGAGTTCTTCTATGAAGGGGTCTTCATTGATTGCTTCACTCTCCACCTCTTTCTTATGGAAGTTCTTATGGCAACCACACGCAGCACAAGTCAGAGCAGCATCCCCTTTTGGTCCACTGGCCATGAACTCCCCAACCATAACGTGTCATCCAATGTTCACATCATGATTCTTTTGGCATGCCCTATATTTCACATTCCTAACAGTTGCAGGTTCCTCTCTTCTCATAACCACACTTCCCTTCCTTATTATTAACCTTTTCTCTGCTCGAAACCCTGTAAATATGATGCTAGATTTGTTAATGGCTTGTAGAATAACAATCTCAAACTGACTTAGAGAGACATCGAAATAAATATGGAGAGAAAGAGAAGTAACTGGGGAAAGAGCAAGACTTTAGTATATTGTATGATGCAAATGACATGCCCTAACTTTGGAATGTGTATTTATAACATGTAAATCTAATCTGGCTCAATTTTGATTTCTTGTAGCTAAAGTGTGAACAACTCAAATTCACGTTTTTCTCTTTGCTTACTTATTATAAACTTTGAAACGATATCATTATTTTTAGCATTTAAAATTAAAATGGTTCCCATTAAAACATACCATGCCCCCTGAATTGATAGTAAAAGGCAAGTTTCACAGGGTATGCATTGATAAGATGCTAGTAATGATTTTCTGTAATGCTTGTTCTAAAACATGAAGGTCACATGTGACCTTTTCCAAACCTACAATACGACAAAATTTGAAAAGATTCATTTGTTTGCATATGGATGAAACTATGAGGGGTCCATATATCTTTACCTGTTAAGTAAAAGAACTTGATTTGATATTTTTGCAGCTTAAGTGTGAACAACCTATATTCACATTTTTCACTCTACTTACTGATTAAGCTTTTAAAAATTAGTATGTCCTTTTCTATAACTTTCAAATAGGTACATATTAAGAGTAATATTGTACTGGACAGACCCACCTTAAGAACGTTGCATGGATTGTTACATAAGTGTCATGAACGTTTCTTAAATTGATAAATGTTATATGAAGTCCTTTGACCTGAAATCACTACGATTCCTACATAAGGAATTATATGTTTTAAATATCACCAAATGTTGTCTGTAACAAGGTGATCATAAAGTTCGTATTTGGACATATAATAAATTATGTGGTGGGATGTGAGTGACCTAGATGGAATTTGTCCCTCCTATGTAACAGGAGTTATATCTGTAGGCCTCTTGATAAAGTGAGACTGCAAAATGCATGGCCATGCTCAGGAGGATAAACATGAGATGTTTATTTTATGTACTGTCTACTTGGGGATCAAGAAAACATAAATTGAACTATACAAGGTTGACACATTCCATTCCCTTGTGTTTAATTAGATATTTGGACAAATGGACAGATCATATAAATTATCATAAAATAGGATTCGTCAAAGTTGTTGATAATCTCAATATTTGGGTAGTGATGTATTGTTAGATACCGCTCACTATTTATGATATTAAATATAAAAGGGTTTATTTTAATATCATAACCAAATATTAAAAGCCTATTGGGTCACACGCATACAACAAGCCACTAGGAAAGGATAATAATTCTAATTTGATCAGAATTTTATAGCATAATGGGTCAGGCCCATATATGTTAGGGTTAATAGAGTGAGGGGTTAAACCCTAGCCACCACTCTATAAATATAGCATAAGATGCATTACCCTGTACAGATGAGCAGTCGCTCTTACTCTCTAAACACTACTAGCAAAGTTGAGGAGGGTTTCCTAATTTGGCTGTTGGCGTGGACACCACTAGAGACGTGACTACTATTACCTCGTTCGCAATCCTTAAAAGGTATGACCTTTTGTTTCATGCCTTTTATGCCTTAATTCGTGTTTTCGCATTAATGATCATAACAAGGGAGGGAATCCATTTATTTCGCTGCACCTTGACCACATGCTTGATTCCCTTCAATAAGGTGTACGACGCACTATAGGATCAGAGAAAGTCACAGGCAACTAACCTAACCACAGTCAAATTGGATTGAACTGCTCTGATACCATAATGTAACGTCCTAATTCCTGAATTAAGAAATAATGTCTGTTGGGAGCACCATTTCCAAATTCTTAAAATTATTTCGCACATTATCGATATCCACAAACAATACATCACAACGCTTAGGTAATCCAACTGTTACTTAAGCCTAAATTAACCAATTACACTCAATGATTACAACCAAAGTGCCACTCAGTGGCTTAACTACAACACTACAAATTTACATCCTATCCACTATACCAGAATTCCAAAAATGGGACTACACAGATAAGTATTCAACAATCCATCCAAATGATCCCTCAACTCTCCAGTTTAGCCTCCGGACGACAACCTGCACATTTGAATATATTTCCCACAACGTGGGGTGAGACTTGCGTCCCAGTGAATGTGATCATGCATGCAGTGTAGGAATCTCAGGCAGATGGAAATGCAACATAGGTATACATAGATACATATTCTGCTATACATCACACTCTACCAGACAATCGGGAAATGCACATCACAATTTCTTTGGTGGAAACCACCCATGCATTCATGCAGTCAAACTCAAACTGAACCTCAAATATCAAATACACACCGAGGGTGTCTTTTCACTGTTAACCTCCTTTGAGCGCTCGGCCATGTGACCAAGGACCGTCTCTAGGGCCACCCTCTTTAAGTTTTATTAACAGACAAAGATGATATGCATGTGGTTCATTTTAATTGAGGGCCCCCATTTACCCCTTGGCCTAGGAGTAAATGTGATTACCTCGTTTCGCTTTTTCCTCTTTGGTCCGAAGACCCCTCTTTGGTCCGAAGACCCCTCTTTGGTCCGAAGACCCATGAAATTCCTCTTTATGCATGAGGTCCAAAGACTCAAAATCCTTTTCTTTTCACATGAATGACTTAGGGACATGAGAAATGACAATAATTTCATGAGCATGGACATTTACATGAATGTATAACTCCTCTAAAGTCTCATCATCAATACACAACAAATACACAAAATCCCAAAACCTCTAACCTAGGGTTTGAGTCATAAAGATATACAACCAAATCAATCCAACCAATAACCCTATATTCAACTCTAATCAACCACAACCAACGATATAAGCAAGGGAAGTGAGATTTGGGAGCATACATGGAGTTCAATCAAAATGAAAGTGAGTTTGTGAACCACACTCACCTCTAATTAAGGAAAAAGAGAAGAATGGAGGGATGAGAATGAAGATCCAAGCTCCAAGGGTGGTGGGGAAGCCTCCAATCTAGCTCCTTCTCTTTCTAAGCCCTTCTCCCTCTCTCTCTCTAGAACCAACAAATGAGAGTAAAATGTGAGGGGGTAGGTTTTTTTGCGCATTTTTAAAAACTGAAAACGCGTTCGCTCGCTCGAGCGAGCAAACTCTCTGCCAAAACCGCTGAATTCCATTTTCTTGCTCGCTTGAGCGAGCATACCCGAATGCAATTTTCTGGTTTGCTGCCTAAACTAGCCCCTCTAACACCCAAACACTACCAAATCAATTACTTTCCTCTCAAAACCTATTTCATTACTATTTTAACACATATAATGATTAAAACTTGAGATGTTAACCTCTCTCTAATCCTTTTGATAACCTACCCTCCTTTTCTCATTCTTATACCATTATAACTCCCTTTGTCTTAGGGTGTGATTTCTTTTAGATTTAACCCTAGTTATTCTCCAAAAATCTCTTAAAACTCGAGACTCTTGGTTTACTTACCTAATTCTAATCTAAATTCACATTGTAACCCCCAGTTTCTCTTCCTACCTCTAATCTTCCTCTCTTGGCTGGATTCACAGCCTAAGACTTTCACTATATTCTCTAGGACCCAAATTTCGAGATGTTACACACAGTCAAACATATTACCTTAGCCTTTAACATATAGAGAGAAGAAGTAGAAAGGGCTTACAACATTTGTTCCTTCCTTCAAACCCTAGCTACTTCAAATCCCTACATGTTCCTTCAATCATAGAATAGAAATAACTTCAAATACATACATTCCAAGTTTCCATCATCAATATACAAGCATTTCCCAAAATCCCCAAATCTCTTAACCTAGGGTTTTAGCCTCAAGGGCAAATCACCAACCAATCCAAACATTTAATCATTCCATAAATATATAGTCCATTCTAAGTAAAAACAAGCAATAGAGAAAGGGAATAGAGGGAAGGGATCATGCAAGAGGAAACACACAGTAGTGGAGAGAGTGGGTGAACCATACTCACCTCAAAGAACAAGAAGGAGATGTGGGAGGGGTGGAGGGTGGTGGTTCCAAGCTTTTCTCTTGGTTGAGAACCTTGAGCTAAGCTCCTTTTGCCTTCTTCCTCCTCAATCTACTTTGCTAGGGCACTCCGTCTCTCTCTAAAATCTCTCTAGAAGTGTAGAAATGGAATAAAGTGGGGAAAAATTAGCCCTAACGCGTTTTTAAGGAATGCTGTCAGCGCGCTCTCGCTCAGGCGCGCTCAAGTGAGACTAGGCGAAACTTCCATTCTAGAGAGCCCATTCTGACTTTATTTTCTCGCTCAGTCTCACTCAAGCGAGCTTGGGCGAGAAAATCAAAGCAGAATTCCCCTATTTTAGCTTATGTCCTCGCCCAGGCGCGCTTGCGTGCTCAAGCGCACATGGGCGAAATTTCCAGACAGAACACCCCTTTCTGCCTGATACTCTCGCTCAGGCGTGCTCAAGCGAGCCTGGGCAAAATTATCAGGAAGAATCACCCTGATTTTCACTTTTCTTTGCTTCTAACTTAGTTTCTCTTCCCCTTTCCTAATTTAACTTCCAACCCTCCTTTCCTAGTTCCTCTTTACATAAACACCCTTCTAACACAGTTCCTGTGAAGTCTATTAATCAGTTTGAGCATTCAAACTTGACTTAAAGACTTAATATCCTTTAGTTTTAATGATTAACAAATACGATTATATAAACAGATTCCACTGAGAAAGGTATTGGTTTGTTGATTGTGTTTCAGGATGAAATATTTATCAGAATCAGAAGATTAGGATCAGAAGAACAAATGCAGGATCAAATAAAAAGAAGCTGTATGAAGAATGCAACTCGTCTGAAGTGCGCAAACCGTCTGAAGACGTGAAGACCATATGAAGACAACATAAAGCAGTCTGAAGAAAAGAAGCTGTCTGAAGCAAGGAAGCTTTCTGAAGCAAAGAAGCTTTCTGAAGCAACGAAGCTGTCTGAAGAAGCAGAACTCGTCTGAAGAGTTGAAGCTGTCTGAAGTAGTTCAACCCGTCTGAAGTATCAGTGTTGTCTGAAGTCTCACTTATGACATGGCACCCTCTGCTGAAGTTTGTGAAGACTTTTCTGAACCTCTGCTGCACGTACCTTTTCAAACACGTTTATAGCAAGGAACACAGAGACCTTTCCTGGTGATTTTGAATTCCATACACCACTGAGGAAATCTCTGCAACGCAGAAATTGTAGCAACAACGATGGCAGCTTTATAGCAGCACCAACGTTGTACTCTGTCAGAATTGTGAAGACACCCAGAAGCGTGTCTCACGATGGATTGAATAGCATTCAATGCTTTCTCTAAATGGTGGTATCACAACGGAAATATCATCATCACCAATCCAAAAGAAAGCACAAGAAAAGCTCAGGAGACTAAGCAGAAGCAACAAAAAGAAATGTTTGAATGAAATATTTTAATTCAAACATATTTTATCATCTGCAAGAAACAGCCATTGAACAAGACACCTCACTCAAAGAAGAAAGAAGAAATGGTGTCAGGAAGCAAACAGAAAAGGAGCATATACAAAATAAGCAAGAGGACAAATCCAACGGATACCTCCTCATATACACTCCTAAGAAAAGAAGAGGAAATCAGAAGTCAGCTGAAGAAAAGTAAAAGGATATCAAGAGAGAGAACATGCAAAATAATATCAAGAAAATCTCTCTAAAAGAGCTCATCTACAGAAGTGTCAGAACAGGACTGTCTGAACACATATCTGCTAAAGAAGAAGCAACCCTTTGAGACACTATTAAGTAACGGCTATATGAGCCACATCATCAACATCTCAACGGTATTGTGAATCATCTTCAAACGGCTATATTCCAACAGAACATATAAATAACCTCAAGGAAGAATTTGAAGATGTTGAACTCATTCACTTGGTTCAATCAGTTGATCAAGATATATCAGAAAAATCTTATTGGTGTTGACCATGCTTACTTGAATCAACCATGTTGCTGATCTATTGGTCAATTAGCCAAAATTGTAGTTGTTCAGTTGAACAACCAACCAAGGTGTGCTTAATCTCATATGAACCAAGAATGGTTTGAAGCTGCAAGTATGCCTTGGTTTTTCCAATGATACGGGTGAGAATGTAACCCATGGAAACCAATGGCTGGAGAACAAGGCTGGAGCTTAAAGTCAGTATCTACCTAGCCAATTCTCAGAGGATGTTATTCCTCATATCAGAGACAGGGATTGTACTTAAACATATATGCTTGTATCACTGTCTTACCCTTGTACTTAGATTTATCCATTGTATCCTGAGTAGTACTCAGTTAACCTCTAGTACAGGAAAAGATTAAGTTTATGTTTCGTGGAAACTTAAACTTAGTTTAATCTGTAAACACTTTAAGTGTCTGAGAGCCTGGAGAGGCTTGGTGGAAGAAAGAATACTCTACACTTGGATAAGTGTCTGAGAGCCTGGAGAGGCTTGGTGGAAGAAAGAATACTCTACACTTGGATAAGTGTCTGAGAGCCTGGAGAGGCTTGGTGGAAGAAAGAATACTTGTTGTAGAGCCTGGAGAGGCTTGATAGAAAAGAATACTTGTTGTAGAGCCTGGAGAGGCTTGATAGAAAAGAATACATGTTGTAGAGCCTGGAGAGGCTTGATAGAAAAGAATACTTGTTGTAGAGCCTGGAGAGGCTTGATAGAAAAGAATACTTGTTATAGAGCCTGGAGAGGCTTGATAGAAAAGAATACTTGTTGTAGAGCCTGGAGAGGCTTGATAGAAAAGAATACTTGTTGTAGAGCCTGGAGAGGTTTGATAGAAAAGAATACTTGTTGAGCCTGGAGAGGCTTGTCTGTAAAAGAATACTGCAATGAGTTGCCTGGAGAGGCAGTTGAAAACAAAGTAATACTTGTGTAGGCCTGAAGAGGCTGTGAATAATACTTGTATCTATGGATTCAGATAGTGGAAAATCCAGTGGTGGTTTGCCTCTGGGACTGGATGTAGCTCACGGGTTTGTGGGTGAACCAGGATAAATTCCTTGTCTAAGTTTTCTTACCCTTATCTCTTATCAATTCTGTTAATACTAATCAAGGGGTCAGAATAATTAACCTGATATTTTATAAAGGGCACAAAACATCTTTTAAAATTAGTTTTTACCAGCCGTCTGAAAACTTCAGACAACCTCTTTAAAAGCCTATCTGAAATCTCTATGCCTAAGTTTTTCTTTAATCTCTTTACTTCCAGTTTTCATATTTAAGTTGGAACTTGAAAAGTATTTTCTATAATAAACTTAACACAACTATTTCAATAAAATAATCTTTCATATGAACAAAACATGAGATATCTCTTATATCATTTGAAGCTTTACAAAGAATGCTCCTTGAAGAATTTCTGAAATAAAATATCAGAAGTAAGTCTGAAAGAGATCAGTTCAAAAATCAGGAACAGACTTCAGACAACCTCTAAGTAGTCTGAAGTATTTCAGAAACTGTGCCGAAAATACTCTTTGTAATAATCTTCAGAAGATACTTTGAGAAGCCTCTGTTTAAAACAATCTTAAGCTTTAGAAGAAACATTGTTTTTCTTATCTTCCACATGTTTCAACTATCTCTGATCTTAAGACTCATTTTTAACGGTTCCCATATTCATGTTTTAACCAAAAGATTTCCAAAAACTATCAAAAAGTTTAAAACACTATTCAACCCCCCCCTTTTAGTGTTTCCTGTGGTTCTAACAGTTCCTTTAATTGAACCTTCTTCCTCTCAGTTTCGTCCACTATCTAAACCTAATTCCTTCCATTTCAAACCAATTCTCTCATCCACACCTCTACTTTCTTCCTCATCCTTATACTTTGCTAGCATCTCCTCCTCACGGCGTGACCCCTCCTAAGGTTGATCTACGATTATGTTGAGCTTAATACCTAACATCCCTTCACAAATCTCTTAAAACTCAGTTCTTAATACATTCCCTAATTCTTGTCTTAATTCTCATTCAAACCCCCATAATCCTCACCCTACTTCTAATCATCCTCTCTTGGTCGGATTCACAGCCTAAGGCTTCCACTATATTTTCTAAGCCTTAATTTTCAAGATGTTATAACTGCCATCCACATTCAGCTTAACCATGGAAGGGAGGGGGAGGCCAAGAGATTGGGGAGTAGGATAAATCTTCAGACAAAAGACATATGCATGTTGAAACAATCCAGAAGGATACTTCTAATAACAAACTCCACCGACCAAGCTTTACTATCCAACACCATATTGTTCCTCCAACGCCAGGACCACCACAGAGTCACTAGGTGCATATCCATATCCCTTCTCCTCAGCATACCAAACACCCAACTAGGGCCATTAATATAGAGAAAATACAGGGAGTTACAAAGACCAAGACGAAGCCAAAGTTCATGAGAGTGGGGGAAGTCCCTCAAACAGTGAAGGATAGATTCTTTATTGTTGGAGCACCTGGAACAAAAAGGAGATGGACAAATATTTCGACTAAACCGAAGAGCATTAACAGGAAAGGCGTCATGAGCGAGGGACCAAAGAAAAAATTGATTTTTTTCTGGAAGCTTGGCTTTCCAAATCAAACTCTAGCGCCTATCTACCTGTGAGGGAGAAATGTGTTGTTTCAACCAGGTATACATGTCTCTAGTCCTATAAATCCACTAGGATTAACTTGCCAAACAAAACCATCAACTGCATCTGCCAAAGTAGGAGAAGGGACTACAAGAATAACATTAACAATATAATCAGGCATGCAGAGGAGTTCTCAATAAATTGAGCTGTCAACCATCATTTGAGGCTACGTCCTTAACGTTAAGGAGAGTGTCTAAAATATGAACGAAGTCAACCAAATTGCATAACCTTCCTAATCCCAGTCAGTCAGAGTACCAAAAAGATGACTCCCCATTTTGAAGCTTCACAATAAATTCATCTCTCAATTCCCCCAATCCTTTCAAAATACTACGCCACCCGGGAGAAACATAAGTTGTCTTGAGAGGACTGAAAATAGAATCACCCTTCAAATATTTGCTAGAAAGAACCTGCACCCAAAGCTTGTCTCTTTCATGAAGCAAAGACCAAATTAATTTGCCCAACAGGGATGTATTCATGATTTGGAGGTCTTTCAGCCCAAGTCCTCCATGTGTTTTATCATTAGTGATACAATCCCAACCAATGAGAGCATGAAATCTGTCCCTACCTGGTCTAGCCCGAAAGAATTTACGCATAGATTTCTTAAAGTCTAGGCAAAGACTCCTAGACATCCAATTAAAATTTGAGCTAAAAAATAAATATAAAACCCTAAATTAAATTAAATTATTTAAAGAGCAAGGAAGAATGCTAATTAAAAGTTAAATAATAATTTAAAAATGAGTATAAACACTATATGGTTGAATATTGAAAATAAATGTAATTTTCAAAAATTGAAACAATTTGATTTATAATCGAGAATAAATTCACATAAACCAAGCCAACAATAAACTATTTCAATATATACAAAAACTTTAAAATAACATGGATATAAAAATACATAATTCAATTGACTTGTCCAAATTCTGAATGTAACAAATCACACAATTTTACATATTTAAAATGATATAATATTATTTAACTCATCTATCTAAGTACTAGCCCAACAATCAACTATTTTTTAATATGAAAAAAATTTAAAAATTAATATGATTTTTCTAAATAAAATCCATCTAACAAATCTTGAAAAATGTATAAAACTCAAATACCATGAGAACTTTAGTTTATTTGCACAATTTTTAACCCAACAACTAACAATTTTATAATAAACATAAATAAAAAATAATATGAATGTAAATTGAAATTAAAATGAGATAAGGAGAAGAAGCTGACTCGTATTTTCTCATATATGTGACAAAGAAACAAAGAAAACTTTTTTCATAGATCCTACAAATAGAGAGAAAAATAAAAAAGAAGTAAAATGAAGTACAAATAGGAAAAATTGAGAGAAATAAAGTGACATGGTATTGTCTTTGTTCCTTATTATTTCAATCCTCTTTAAAATGCAATGATAAAAAGGAAACATTTTTTAAAGATCATTGAAACAAAATGAATTAAAAAAAAGTGTACAAATACAAAGATATTTCTTGTTTTTCTTAAATAGTTTACAAATAAAAAAAAGAAAAAAAGAGACTTACTATCATTTTGAATTTTTCATACCGGAGATTTGACAAAGGTAAGCCTATGATGCTCATGTTTTAGATCAAGCATTATAGAAAATCATTAGTAGCATCTTATCAATGCATACCCCATGCAACTTGTTTTTTTACTTCAATTTAGTGGGCCAAGGTACTTTTTAATGGGACCCATTTTTATTTTGTTTACTAAAATTAATGATATTGTTTCAAAGTTATAGAAAAACATTTGCTGCGGATGAGGCGACTAAGTTTCCGGTGGTTTTGGATAAGATAGTGAGTGTTGTTGTGAAGAGGCCGAAGAAGGGGAGGAGTAAGGCGGAGAAGGAGGAAGAGGAGGAGGTATTGGTGATAAAAGGGATTGAGTTTGATAGGGAATTGGCTATGAAGTTTGATGTGTATATCAATGATGAAGATGATTTGGTGAGTGGGCCAACCAAGACTGAGTTTGCAGGAAGCTTTGTGAGTGTGCCACATAAGCACAAGCATAAGAAGAGCAACATGAAGACCAACTTGAAGGTTGGGATAACTGAGTTGTTGGAGGATTTGGGTTGTGAGGAGGATGAGCATGTCGTCGTCAGTTTGGTTCCTAAGTTTGGGAAAGGACACGTCAAAAATGTGGATCTGAGTTTTTCACACTTTAGCTGCAAAAATAACAAATTAAGTTCTTTTCCTAACCAAGTAAAGATATATGGACCCCTCATAGTTTCATCCATATGCAAACAAAGGAATCACTTTGAATTTGTCGCACAACAGGTTTGGCCAAGGTTACCTATCATGCTCACGTCTTAGATCAAGCATTTGAAAATCATTACTAGCATCGTATCAATGCATACCCCATGAAAATTGCCTTTTTACTACCAATTAAGTGGGCCATGGTGCATTTTAATGGAACCCATTTTTTTAATTACTAAAATTTATGATATTGTTTCAAAGTTTAATCAGTAAGTAGTGTGAAAAACATGAATCTGAGTTGTTAACACTTTATTTGCAAAATTTCAAAATTAAGCCATACCAACTTTTATTATCATAAATACACATTGTAACATTCCAAATAAACATATTTTTATATATTTAATTGAGTTGGGAACCAAATAGATAGATCCATTTGTTTTCAATCCTTAAATTTAATTTTTTTAAGGGACAGGGGGTAAGTAAATAGATAGCCACCCTCACCCTTTTTCACAAACTCACGACATACAACCACTCTCTCTCTCTCTCTCTCAGTGTTGCAACTCTTTCTCTTTCATTCCCCCAATTCTATCAGCCTTCTCTACCAACACACACTCCCTAAATTTCTTCAAACCCTACCTTTCTCATACAATTCTTTTGCAAAATCCATGATAACCTAAGTTACACTCAAGTTTATTCATCTACTCATCTATCATCACCATGACCTAGTCTCTTGACCTCGTGTTGACGTGCTTCAAAATTAGAGCAAGGGTAGCAAGGGCTTATCAAGAAAAAAGGAGTTGAAGATAGATCCAAAGACAAGAAGGGGGAGAAGGAGATTTGGCGGCTTAGGTTCAAGCTTTTTGTAGGTTAGGGTTTGAAGCATAAGAGCTAAGGTAACCACCATTTTTCCACCTCAAGACTATTTCATGTTAGAATTTTGATGAAAATTATTTGACTTCAAGTTAGGGAGTAGTAAATTTTAGTAAATTTTATCCAAATTCCTTTTCATTTGAGAATTTTATTCAGATTATATTTGAATCCATGCCTTGTATTGTATGGAGAATTTCTTTTTCATGAAAAAGGAACTTGGCTACGAAATCTTGTAGGGTGTGAGGGACATAAGTCACAAGTAGGCTCATAAAATTTCATGAACATTGACCTTGTGTTCAATGTTATGTGAATTTCTGAAGTTGTTGCGCTAGAATCTGTACTATTTAAGAAAAATACCTTGAAAGGGTATTCAATGACGGTCTAAAAATTGTGGAAAAATATGTTTTAGTACCTTAAATGTGGAATGTGTGGACTGAAATGTTTAGACACAAACCAAGCTAGTTTGGTGGGTTAGAAGGACCTAACCTACCACACCACTTTTGGGGGTTAAGCGGGCTGATCTATCAGGTCCAACTCATTCTGTCATCCCTAACTATAATAATTTATAATAATATAATAATTATATATAATAAAATTTTTATATTATATATAAAATTATATAGTATATATATAAATTTGACATTCACATTAACTGACAATTTAAATTGTGTTCCGGAAATTAGACTCCCGATTCTAATACTCAAATTTTGATAAAAAAATTATACATAAAAAATTTAATTTCTAAAACACATTTTGTACTATATTCTGGAAATTAAATTTAAAGAACACAAAATTTATATGAAAATGAACTTCCAATACATAAATTTTGTATATTGGAAATTCAAATTTTGATACATAATTTTGAAAAAATTAATTTTCGGTGACCTAAAGAGCATTGGAGGGGTGCATGGGAAGGGAAAAATAAAAGTTAGAAGGGAGGGAAAAATTAGGGAGAGAAAAGGGTAAGGTGGGAAAATAAAAAAATAAAAGGGATTAATGTGATGGTGTGAATAACAATACCGAGGCATGGCTTTTGGTGTGGGCTTTGTCCAAATAAATGAGCTTGTAAGATAAAAAATGGGTAAGGCCCAATGAAGATAAGGGGAATGTGGAGTGAGGAGAACCATCAGATGTAGGGTTTTGTGAGAGAACCCTCCATTTATACACTTCTTCGCATCACACCCTAAGGCCCCTCTTTCCGTATTTTCCACTTCTGAGGTTTCGCTTCCTTCACCATCAACATGGTTCAGAGGCTCACATATAGGAAGCGTCACAGTTATGCGACGAAGTCCAATCAACACCGGGTTGTTAAGACCCCTGGTATGCTTTTTGTTTTTGCCCAAGTTTTGTGTTTTTCTTTTCTGATCTCTATTATGCTCTTTCAGTTGTTCTAAAAATCTGATCTTGTTATTGCTGTTTGGTGTTTTATCTAACATCTGGAAATGGGTTTGTCTTAGGTGGGAAGTTGGTCTACCAGAGCACTAAGAAGAGAGCAAGTGGACCCAAGTGCCCTGTCACTGGGAAGAGGATCCAAGGGGTATGTCTATATAAGATTGTATCTTTATAATTATTATTATTTGGGCACATAGACAAGGTGGAGTTTGATTCATTGTGTTGTGTAGAATCTGATATATAAAAAGGTGTAGAAAGAGGGAGATCTTAGGCATTTATAAAAGAACTGGATGCCCCAAAGTATCATGCTTTGTATGTTGTGGATAAATTTGTGTAATACTCTGTTGTGTCCTGTGAAATTGGTGAAATTGAAAAATTTTCCTTGAAATTTAATTGGATGCTAAGTTGACTCTAATGTCGAATTTTTGTTAGGGGTATATGTCCATAGCTCTATGTATATATGAATTTGTTGTAGGTTATTGAGGATGGGTTATGGGGGTGAGAGTGAGCTGTTTGTTTGATGATTTACCTGACTGAAAATGAGTGTTGTGTATGGGCCTCTTGAGGAGGAGTTTGGTTGATGCTATAATTCTGGTATGCTTTTAGAGTTTGTTGAAAGTCTTGAATAACTAAATCAGCTAATGTGTATTGATTGGTTAAGATCCATGTGATGACTGTTTTACTGCTTACACTGTAGTAGCTTGACCCTCCTTTGCCTACTACTTTACTTCTTGCTTGTTATTATCCTTATAATTTTCATTCGAGACTTTCATTTATCTTCTTTCACTTGATATTCTTCTTTGGTCATAACCTAAAAACTTTTACCCATCATTGCATGTGTGAACATTAAATTTTCATGTCCTTTATGTCTGTGTCTTTTTTTCCTTTTGAGTGTTTGAAAGGGATTTCTAGGGCTTATTTAGGATTATCTTATGAGTTATGACATAAGCAATTAAGCACGTGTTTGCTTAAGCTTACAATACAACCTACCTATAAAGCTCTTTTGAGCTTATTTCAAGAAGCCTCTCGGAAAAGCTTATGTAAATCAGCTTATGCTTAAGCACTTGTGACATAAGCTCTCATTATGGGATAAACACTTATTGAATAAGAGTTGTTTACCAAAGTAGTGATGATGAACACTGTTTTCTTTCTCATGGCATGATTTTCTAATCTAGACTTGATCTGCAGATTCCACACTTGAGACCTGCAGAATACAAGAGGTCTAGATTGCCTAGGAACCGCCGGACAGTAAACCGGGCATATGGAGGTGTCTTATCTGGAGGAGCTGTTAGAGAAAGGTATTTTGCTAAAAAAAAAAACATCATATGATTGTTTTTAAAATTTTGATTGATTGAGCTAAATTTGATGCTATTTTATCTTGGTTCAGGATTATCCGAGCTTTCCTTGTTGAAGAGCAAAAAATTGTGAAGAAGGTATTGAAGATTCAGAAGGCAAAAGAAAAGCAAGCATCAAAGAGTTAAGCTGAGTGGATCATGGATGAGAAAAAAAAATCCTTTCATTAAAATTTGTGCTGAAGTTTTGACTTTGAATGGTGTTAATTATGACTGTGGAACATAATTTGAAATTGATTTTATGGATTTTTGTGCTTATTTGTAGTTTAGAGTTTATTGTGCATTATTGGATGCGGCTGTTCCAGAGTGCACATTCTTAAAAAAAAGGAGAATGCTAACGAGTGTCCTAAGGGCACTGGTTAAGGAACCAAGAGTGGAAAGTTTTTATTGGAATGGGTAACATTTAATGTTACAGATGCAATCATTGTCGTGATTTCCAATAAAAACCTTTTTATGGATCCTTAACCAGTGCCCTTAAGGCACTCGTTAGCATGACCCTAAAAAAAACCTCTAAAGTTGAATTGCCTCAACTTACTATTGAATTTTAGTGGTTTAAGATCACGATGCATTTTAAATTAAAATGAAGGACAGATATATTTATATACTTTCACATGTTGACTTCAGACGAGCTTTTCATTAATATGTGGTAGGGATTGCTTTATTATTATTTGATTAAAATTTAAAGTGGATTTAAACTATGTCCTTTTAGATTCACACATATTGAAATTAAATTGTTTCGATAAGGAATGATAGTTTTGTTTCGCAGCCAGCTTGGTCAAGTCCCTGCCTTACGAAATGAATTTGTAAGGATGATTTGTTATTGTTTTTGGTGTATAGAGAAGTTTTTTTCTTTATAATGAATTTTTTTCCTGAGAAGTATAGCTTGAACAATGTTCTAAAGGTGAAACTTTGGGTTAAGTAGGTAATAATGGATTTGTAAAATAGAAGGTTTTGAACTATTTTGATATACTGGTTATTTTGTTAAATGACTCTACAACTGGTAAAAATTATAGGTATAAAGTTGCAGGTGCATATTAGACAAATGTGATAATTTAACATAACTTTCATATTTGAGTACAGCTAACGCTGTTAAAAACTTATATATAATATTCTATTACCCCATATAAATATGGGATGATGTTCATGTGTTAGCATTACCCTGTGTAAAAAGTATTTCCTTGTCGACATAAAAACTATGATTCATAATCTCAAAGGGTTAGTTGAATGGAGCAAGAAATAGTCTCACAATTGATAGATCGCAGGTTAAAACGCTCATTTGTCTTTAAGGTGAGCTAAGGGATTTTTTATCCCAGAGGCTTTCCTCGGGGCCGTACACTCAACTATTTGTCTACTTAAAACACTCTGTACATTACCTCGTTTCTACAAAAAATCACTGAATGATCTCATGTATTTATCTATTTTTTTATCAAGCTCTTGTCTCTCATTCTCTCTATTCTCTATTCAAAACAAGTGTCGCACTTTTCAATTTTCATATTTTATTCTTAATAATTTGTGAATCTTTTATTCTTGATATACCCCACATCAACAGTTGCAAGTGAGAAGTGACAAACCAAGTGTCCAAGACCACACATGTTGTTGAGGTTTGGTCATTTGTTTTTTATAAAGCAATTGAACATTTCACAATTTATTTTTAATTGTTAGATTTCATTTTTTTTTGTATTGTTTATTGTTGTAGGTGCCAAAGTGATTGTCATTGTGGCGATTTGTTTGGACTTTGACGCACTACAGGCATGTAATTGTGTGTGGCAGTGCGGAGTGCGGTAGTCGATAGAATTTTCAACCATCGATACAATTTTGCACTTTTCAAATTTTATTGTTTCATTATTATCTTTCTTAATTTTTAAAAATTATTTTACTTGTTATTTATATTTTTGGTCGATTAAATATTATATAAAACAATAAAATATATCAAATAAAATTATTTTAATTTGTCGCTCAAAAATCCAAAAAGAAAAAAAAATTGTTAGTCTATATTAATATGACCCCTATCTTAATTTTCGCATAAGGCCCCAAAATCGCTAGATACATCCCTGACTTTCTTTAGACCGAGGCACCATCTCTTACCCTAAATTTTTAACAAAAAAAAAAAAACTAAGATTCCTCGTAATTCAAATTTTAAGCTTGAAGCAAAACCTTACGTCCTACTACCTAGCTTCTTCTAAATTTTTCAGTAACTTAGACATGCATGAGACATTCTCAAGTTTGTAGCAAAACCTTACCTAGCATCAGCATCCGACTATTTTGATTTAGCATCTATCATTCTCACTCACTTAAGTTTGTAGGCCATGGCCAGTAATATCACTACTCATACGGGTAATTCTTTTCATACCTGAAAAAGCTCATGAAAATTAAGGCTTTCATTGTAAAATGTTATTATTGACCCAAAAAAAAAAAAAATTGCATAATGTTATTAGCAATAAAATAATGTCAAGAATGGGATTCGAACCCATGCCCTTTCGGACCAGTACCTGAAACTGGCGCCTTAGACCAACTCGGCCATCTTGACTTCAATGTTATGGTTTCTAGTATAATCATACTATAATAATAACTCCGCAAGAGTCAAAACTCATAATATGAAAATCTGCTCCAATATTATTTACTTGTACTTCTACTTGGATAAACTGTGTCATATAATATGAGAAAATGAGTAGAAAAAAATCTTAATTGCCAATTAAAATGTTTATTTATGTCATATGAAAATAATTTGTAATAATATATTTATGTTATAATTCATAATCGTCTTTTCTCCAAAATTATTACTTTAGTTCTCATTGAAAACACTTAATATACAATATGGGCCTATTTGGTGTACATGATAAGAGACAGGATATGATAACTTTATCCTATCCTGTAACTTATCATGTGTTTGTTGCACCAATATGATATGATAACTTTATCTGTTGCTTATCCTATCATTTCTTTTTTGTGTAATTCTTATCCTGAGGGGGGAGCTGGGTTAGAGAGTGATAGGATAGGATAAGATAAAAAAATTTCTTCCTCATTTATCCTCTCTTTCTCTCCCCCCCTCTCTCCTATCTATTTCCTCTCTCCCCCTCTCTCTCTCTCCTCCCTCTCTCTCCTATCTCTTTCCTCTCTCTCTCCTCCCTCTCCCCCCTCTCTCCTCTCTCCTATCTCTTCGTTCTCTCTCCTCCCTCTCTCCTCTCTCCCCTCTTTCTCTCTCCTCTCCCTCTCCCTTCTATCTCTCCCCTCTCTCTTCCCCTCTCCCTTGCTCCTCTCTGTCTCCTCTCTCTCCCCCTCTTTCTCTCTCCTCCCTCCTCTCTTCCTCTCTCTCTTTCCCTTCTCTCTCCTCCCTCTCTCCCCTCTCTCTCTCTCCTCCTCTCTCTATATAGCGATTTTTTGTGGTAATTTTGATATTAATTTTAATATTTTTAACAATTTTATTTTTTGTAAAATAAATTTAAATATTTTTAATAAAAAAATTATTTATGTGTGCTTGCTAAAAAGCAAAAAAATAATTTAAATTTGTAATAAGGGTAATTTTGTCATTTTAATATTCTTTATATCCTATCCTACCATAATCTGTCAATCTCAAACGTAGAATATGATAAAATAATCATATCTGTCTTCTTATCCTGGTGTACATCAAACATAGGATAAGATAAGAGTTTATCCTGCTCTTATCATATCATGTCACTATCCAGCTCTCTTATCATATCCTATCATATCCTATCATGTGCACCAAACGGACCCTATCATTTTATCTATTTTGGATATTATGAGCAATGAAGTTTAGAATTAATTGATAGATAAAATATACATTTATGACATATGAAGAAATTATGTACTAATCTATTATTTTCAAATTTCAATATTCTCATAGAATTTGCATGAATACTTATCTAACTCAGTTTTTTAAATCTTAATATAATATGTTGATTTTGCATTAAAGTAATTGGTTACTTCTTTTTAGGTTGGCTATTCTTGAAAAGTTGAAGATAAAATAAAGTAGGTAGGAAACAACCTCCAAAATTATGGATTTAATTCATCTAAAGTAAAAAGATGTTCTTTAAAGGATAAAATGCATGAACAATTATTAATTTTTCAATCAATATTAAGGTTATTATATATATAAAACAAAATATGTAGTTATTATTTCAATCATTAATTTTTAATCAATAGTTATAATTCCATATTTTATTTATAAAATACGTCTCATACTTAGAGATGGCAATGGATAGGGTACTATAGTACCCATCCTCATACCCGCGTTTTAAAAAAATACACATACATGGATCCATACCCGTGTGGGTAGTGATTCTAATACTCGATCCCTTACCCACTGGGTACTCAAGTACCCGTACTCATACTCATTACCCGCACTTTTGTTAACTATAAAAATAATAAATTAATTACAAAATAAAAATTAATTAAAAAATAAACAAAAAATAATCCAAAGATCATCCAAGTTTAACCTATAAAACAACCATGGTATGTTAAAGTGGATGAGAGATTAAAACAATGTGAGGGAAAATGGAAATTAGTTCATGTTTTGCTATTTTGTTGTTTAGGAAAAAATTATAACATTTAAATTAATTAAATGAGTAATATATATTAATGTTTTTTTACTATAATATATATTAACATTAATTTTTTTCTTGGGAAAAATTGTAATTAATAATATAAACACACACACATTAAATTAGTCATATGTATATAAATTACATTAATTATATATTATATAAGTGCGGGTATGGGTAGGGTATGGTACCATAGTACCCGTACCCATTAAAAAATGCAGTAATTACCCATACCCGGACCCAGACCCACTTGGTGGATAATTACCCTATACATTGTGGGTAATTTTTACGGGTACCCACTGGATCTGGGTCCAATTGTCATTCCTACTCACACTTTAAATGAATCAAATCCCAAAATTGCTTTAATAATGGAAGCTTTTACACTTTAATAGAATTTTTTTGTTCCATCACTTTAATGCCCCACTTGGGTCACAAGCTGCTGCTACCCAGCTCGGCACACTTTAATAGAATTGAATATAAAAAAATAGTTAGATTTATTTATATATTAATCGTTGATTTATATATTAATTGTTGAGTTATAGGAGATTTTAAATATACCTTTATTAACTTCTCAATCAAATGATAAAATAAGCTCTACATTTTAGCACCACGGAGTATGTGAATCAGTTGATAAGGGGCTATTTCAACTTAATCAGTGGTCTCGAGTTCGAACAGGACTGCCTCCCATGGAGGATACATATGATCTTACACCAAAAAAGCTCTACATTTTAGCCTAAACAAATATTTTCATTAAATCAGATTTTCTCTTTTAATTTATTATGTTTTCTTTTCTAATTATTAGGTTTTTTTTTGTTACAATGGAAAGAAAAGGAAACAAAATGAGAAAAACAAAGACAATCACACTAAGTCTTCAGCCAGCAAAGGAAGAAGCTCATCCGACGGAGAATTTCAAAACGCAAAAGCTTGATCCATAGAATGACCTTTCTTTGCCAAACAGTCAGCAACCAAATTTGCTTCTCGAAGCACATGAGCAAAGTGCACCTCCCATCCTCTTGACAACAAACTCTTGATCTCTTGGATAGAGGACCTGTAGGTAGTCAACGGAGGGGAATATTGGAGTTGAATTAAATGTATTGCCTCCAGGCTATCAGACTCACACACCACCCTTTTCCAACCCATATCCCAAGCTAAGGAGAGACCTTTGATAATAGCATTTAACTCAGCTTGAAGAACAGAGCCACAACCTTCTTTGCTTGAGAAACCACCCAACCAAATGCCATTGGAATCCTGCAACACACCACCAGTAGCCATCATTTTGGAGTGCCTCAAAAAACTTTCGTCGACATTAAGCTTAATGAAGCCAGAATCTGGAGTAGTTCACCACAAGTGACGAGAAGCTTCACTCTCCGCGGAGTCGAAATCTAATTCTGTCTCCATAAGGAGGGCATTACGAATAACAAAGTTTGCGTCCCATTTGTCAGTACAGAACACAAAGTTGTTCCGCCAACGCCAAATCCACCAAACGCCGGACAGAAAAAGAGAGCCCTTGGTACCCCTACTGAGCTTCTGCAACCAAAGACTTACATTATCTGAGAAGAAAAATGGTAAATCTAACAAACCCAATCTGTGCCACACATTTAAAGAAGCTGGACAATCACGAAGGCAATGAAGGATGGTTTCTTCTTGAGTCCCACACCTAGGACAAAGGGGGGAGGAGGTAATATGTCTGTGAAATAAGATAGATTGAGTTGCCAAGGATCTATGCAGGACCGACCACATTAGCCATTTTATTTTCTCTGGAGCATTAACCATCCACAACCATCTCCAAGCACCAGCTCTAGGTACTGTCCCCTGCTATTCTTGCAGCCACCTATATCCCGCACTGGCAGAATAAGAACAGTCGCTACTGCAACACCAACTCCAACTATCCAGCTCGTCATTAGTACTAGCAGGACAAGTATAGCTTGAATAACATCAAGAATAGCTTCCGGAACTAAGGTATACAGACTAGAAAAATCCCAACAGCACATCATTTTTTACTTATCCGGGTTCACTTTTATACCCGTAGCAGTGCAAAACTCCGCCAGAGTATCCGTAACCACCTTAACTTGAGAGTTATTGGCTTTGCAAAAGAGAAGTACATCTTCAGCAAAGAATAAGTGAGAAATACCTGGGCCATTTTTGGATAGATGGATGGGATTCCACTGTCCATTAGTCACTTTCTGATGGATTGAAAGCGCAAGCCTTTCCATGCAAAGCACAGAAAGATAGGGGGACATAGGATCTCCCTGTCGGAGACCTCTAAAAGGGGAAAAACTATCCAATTTCTCACCATTCCAAAGAATAGAGAGCCTGGAGGATTTCACACACCACATAACTAAGTCCACAATTTATCGGGGGAAGCCAAACAAGACTAAGGTTTCCTCGAGGAACTCCCAGTTGAGGCGATCGTAAGCTTTTTCCAAATCGATTTTAAAAGCCACAATGCCAGTCTTAGCCTTAGAGCGATGCATGTGGTGGACAATCTCCTGAGCAAGAATATAATTGTCGGAAGTGCTTCTCCCTGGGATAAATCTGCTCTGGAGAGGGCCAATTAGAGCATCCAGAAACGACCTTAAGCGTTGCACCAAGACCTTAGTGATTAATTTGTAAACAACGTTGCAAAGGCTAATTGGGCGAAAATCCTTCAGAGCTAGAGGTTGATCAATCTTGGGAATGAGGACAATAAGAGTTTCCACAAGACTTTCATGCGATCTACCATTCTAAAAGGCTTGCTGAACAAGATTACAGACATCATCACCTACAATGTTCCAGTATTTCTTAAAGAAGATTGGCTGGAAACCGTCGAGCCCAGGTGCCTTGTAGGATCCCATACTCTTCAGCGCCTTATGCACCTCTTCCTTACTTACGACTGCTGTGAGAGCATTCAGACCAGCTGCACTAATCTGGGGCACTAAGGAAGTAGTAAAATGGTGATGGCCATGCAGAGTAGAGCCACCAAAAAGATTCTGGTAAAATCTCAAAGTAGCAGTTCGCATGCCTTCTTCCTCACAACACCAAGAGCCATCGTCTAATCTCAAACCATGAATTATGTTCCTCTTTCTCCTAATCACAGTTTGGGTATGAAAGAATTTAGTATTGCGGTCTCCGAATCGAACCCAATTCTCACGGGACTTTTGATACCAAAACAACTCCTCCCTTCTAAGACAAAGAGCATATTCTCTTTGAAGTTTTTTCTCCAGAGCAAGTAAATTAAGACAATCATTGTTCTCCCAACTTCTTTGAACACCACGGAGCCTTCCTTCCACCCGCCTCTTTTCTCGAAAAATATTTCCAAACTTAGACCTGTTGAAAATAATTGAATCATTCCGCACATGAGAGATAGAACAGGGAAATTCCCCCTGCCCTGGCACCAAGCTTCTTTAACCACCTCCAAGTACTCACTATGGGAACACCAAGCTTCCTGAAAACGGAACGGTCTCTCACCAATCTTAGGTTTCGGTTTGTTGAATCTAAGAAGTAAAGGAGAATGATCGGAATGGTGCCAACAAAGATGTTCAACATAAGCCTCAGGGAAGCGAAGGCGCCAATTTAAATTAGCAAGAGCCCTGTCCAAACGCTTAGCCAAAGGAGGGGAACCCAAAGCATTACAAAACCAAGAAAAAAAGCCCCACACACAACCTAAATCAATTAGAGAGCAGTCATCAATACACAAATTAAATTTCTCCGCTTTGTTAGCAAGAAACTGACCCCCTCTGACTTCTGCAGCTTTAGAGACCTCATTGAAGTCTCCCAAAAGAACCCAGGGGCTGTTAATGTTCACATGCACACTACGAATGTGATTCCACAGGATCTCCCACCCAGAGGGAACAAGACTGGCATAAACGACGCTGCCTATCCAGCTATTTATTCCTTTGTAACAACGGAAGGTCACCATTTGGGGGAACATATCCACAACTTCCAGACTGAAATCCACTTGCTGATCCTTAAGAACCCACACACCTCCTGAATGGTTTTGAGCTTCCATAAGGCCAGCTAACTCAAAGCCCAACTTGGTCCAAAAATTCGATGTTGAAAAATTTCACCAAATCCAATTTTGTTATTAATGAAAAATTCGAATGCGGTGAACCTTTTTTTTTTCAAGACTAATGAATGCCACTTATTGAAGTTATTAATTATTCACCATCTTTAACTGAAGCTCGATTATCTGTATCTGTTTGTTAGATTCTATTTTTTTTTGTTAAGTTCTACTAAGCTTTCCTTTTCTGTATGTAGTTAGTTAGACAGTTTATAGTTAGGTAATTGTTAGCTTCTCTATTCATACTGTGATTGTATATAATCTTTTCTCTATATCATTTTTCAATCAATCAGAAAATTCACATTCCAAATTTCTTCTTCTCTGCTCTCTCATTTTTCTGTTGCGTGTTACTTGGTTCAGATTCTCTGATTCTTCATTCCTCTTCTCTTTAATCTTTCTATTTTCTTTAAAATGGAAAATGATAGCGTTGATCCATTGATCCCTTATTACTTATATTCGAATGAAATCCAACATTTTCTTTGGTTTCAAATCTTTTGGCTGGTGACCATTATGAGAATGACACTTTTGACTCGAAGAATAAAGGTCAATTTGTTGATGGAAGCCTCCCGAGACATGCAAATGCAGATCCAATGAGCACTACATGGAAAGGTGTAATATAATGGAAATTTCTTGGATCATTCATTATGTGAATTCAGAAATAGGACAATATTCTTTGGACGGATTCAACTAAGGAGATTTGAAATGATTTACATGCATGATACTACCAAAATGATGCCTTTAGAATTATGAATTACAAGAGGAATTATATTCTTTTAAACAAGGAGATCTCAGTATCACTGCATATTATACTCAATTGAAAATTATGTGGCAAGAGCTTGAAAACTTCAGGCCTATACCTAACTGTACTTATGAAGTTAGATACAATTGTGAGTTGATTTCAACCATTAAATCATATTGTGAAAATGATTACGTTATCAGATTCTTAAAGGCTTTGAATGATGACTATTCAACAATTAGATCATAAATAATGTTAATGGAGCCACTTCCTAACATAGCTAAGGTGTTCTCTTTGCTAATTTAGCAAGAGAGATAAATTGGAACCAATTACAACTAAGAAGAGGCAAAGATTTTCATAAGCTAGCGAAATTGTGGGAAAATTTTCAGGGAGGGCTAAATTAAGAGGGGGTTGAGGTTATAGACCCTACCTTACAAGCACTAGGCCAAATTTTTCATTTGTGGTGAGTCAATTAAGGCAATTACTTTATTTTCCAAAATTGATCGAAACTATAGGGACAAAAACATATTTTTCCCATGATTGATTTATTTGTAGCAGGATCTTCGATTTCCTATTTCTAATCCTATTCTTCTCTATTGTGATAATCATTCAGCTATCGATATAGCTTTCTAACCCAGTGTTTCATGAGAGAACAAAAATATATTGAGTTAGATTGCCATGTTGTGAGAGAAAAAAGTGCATTTTGGTTTTCTTCATCTATCGCCAGTTTCTTCCACATCTCAGGTGGTTAATGTTCCCACCAAACATTTATCTCCTTGTCCAGTTCAACACATGGTTTTCGAAGCTTGAAATGCATGATATCCATATTCTAACTTGAGGGGGGAGGAGCTCAAGATATTAATTATTCATTAGCTCTAGTTGAAGCTTGATTATCTGTATCTGTTTGTTAGATTCTATTTTTTCGTTAAGTTGTGTTAATCTTTCCTTTTCCGTATTCAGTTTGTTAGACAATTATAATTAGGTAGTTTTTAGCTCCTCTATTCAGATTATGATTGTATATAATCTTTTCTCTATATCATTTTTAACCGATAAGAGAATTCATATTCCAAATTTCTTTCTTTTTTCCTCTCAATTTTTTTGTTTGCAAATGGTGATTGTTTTTCCCACACTAACTTTAGTTTTTTAAAGTTAGGATAAACCGTTAATTGCAGTAAATGATTCTAAATCCTTTGCAAATATTTTTTTTTTAATTTGATTTGAACATGAGTCATGCAATTGTCATGAGTGAAAATTTGGCAATGTGAGTTAATCTTCATTATTTATAACGACATATTGTTCTTTGGAATTGTGTAAAATTGACAACTAGGATTATAAAACAAAATTCAATTTATCTAGCTAGTACCAGTAAGCTCGTATTATGCAATGGTAGACTTGATTAGTACTCTTAATAATGAGTTTTAAACTTCATTACTGACCGTTAACAATGTACTAATTAAATATTTTATCTTATCATATAGCACTACTTGACATGATTATAACATAGGAATACATAAAGCCAAAAATAACCTTAGGAGATAACACAAATGAAAAATAACTCTATGCTAATAGAAGGGTAACAATGACTTTTGATGAAAAGTGTCCCCCACCTAGTCACCTGTCAGTCCCAAAGTATCTCTATCTAAATTCTAAACCTTAATCTGATCTGATGTTGCCTAACAAAGTGGGTCCCATGTTTGCAAGACAAGAGATGACAAGTACCAAGAGCAAAATGCTTCCTTTCCGTTTTCCCTTCATATAAATACCCTCACCACTTCCTTTTTCCTTCTTCTTACTCTCTACTCCTCAGCCGAATTCCCCTAAACCTTCTCTTCCCTTCTCTTCCTTCATAAAGTTTGAAAATGATGGCAGATAAGGCCAAAAAATCCAAAGTGAGTCAAGGGGATGATTCTGATCACATTGATGGCGAGCTAGTTCAGTCCATTGAGAAATTGCAGGAATTCCAGGATGAGCTTGAAAAGGTTCTACCTTTGACCTCTCTTCCATTGTTCCTTTTGCTTTTGGTGGCTGTGTTTGAATCTTTGATATGTGCATGCATTTATTTTTTTATGTAATTGTAAACCCCACTTTTTGCGCTTTGGTGACTATTGGGTGTCAATTTTGATGGTATATTGATAATGGGTTTGTTGACATGTACAATGTTCAATTTTGCTTAGTGAGATGAATGTGGCTTTTTATGATTATAGTTTTTGCTTGTCTTGGAATGAAAAGTTGTAGCTTTGAGTGATTCAGTTGACATTCATAGAGTTGGGAGCTCTCTGGTTTTTCTTCCCAATTGGATTACAATTATGATATGATTTGAGATCGATAGGGTAATTTTAAGGATTTAAGATGATGGCTCTGGTAGCTTTTGGAACTCTTGTTCTGTGGATACTTTACTTTTGTTGCTTTACCTATGAAATATGAATAGCTTCTAGGTTGTTTCTTTGGATTTTGTGATGAGTGTTGCTTTTGCTTTTGGTTCATTGTGTGTATGCAACTTAGTCACTTTGCTGTTATTTGATCCCGCTTCTATTTCATTATTTTGAAGATTTGCTTTGTGTATAATGCAAAACAAAGCAAAATATTTCATTTAGTGCTATTACATTGAAATCCCAGGGAAATCAGCCCCCTCCCTGATATCTATAATTATAGGGTAAAGGGGTAATGCTATACTCATGGGATTAGATATGTGTCACTGCCGCTTTTTGTTATTGTTAGTAATTACACGTTTACTGTTTTGTATTCATTAATTTGATACCATTCATGTAGTCTGCAAGATGCTTCTAAGAGCAAGCAGTAGTAGGTTAGTTAAGGACATTTAAGATTGTTTAATGTAGTATAAATATATGTTGCTTCATAGTTGTATTTTATTCTCAACAGGTTAATGAGGAGGCCAGTGATAAAGTTTTGGAAGTTGAACAGAAATATAATGAGATACGCAAGCCTGTCTATGATAGAAGGAACGAAATCATCAAAACTATTCCTGACTTCTGGTTAACTGCGGTTAGTGATTATCCACTTTCAACATGTTTTGGAACTAAAAATGGATTAAAAACCAAGTCTAATTTTGTCTAAGGACTATGAAATTTCTTGCTCATGTTTTAGTAACAAAACTACATGAAGTTTTTATTTCACTATGGCTTATTCTATGCTTAACTTTGCAGTTTTTGAGTCATCCAGCACTCTCTGATCTTTTGACTGAGGAAGACCAGAAGGTTTGTCAAATTACCTGAACACTATGTAAAATTTTAATTTCAAACCAAATGCATTGAAAATTTCCTATGTGTATATATATATTTTTTGCTCGCAAACCAAATGCTTGAACAACTTCTAATACATTTACTTTTATCTTCACACAGATCTTCAAGTATTTAGATTCACTTGATGTTGAAGATTTCAAAGATATGAAGTTGGGATACTCTATCACATTTGTGAGCTTCTTTTCTCACTCTTTCTGTAAATCTCTTGTTTTCTGTGATCAACATTATTAGTTTGATCACCAATAGGCCTTTATGTTTATTTTTTGGCTTGCTTTTAATATCTTTACATTCTAATATTCCAGAATTTTAAGGAGAATCCTTATTTTGAAGATTCCAAGTTGACAAAAACTTTCACATTTTTTGAAGAGGGAACAACTAAGATTACTGGAACTGCCATCAAGTGGAAGGAGGGCAAGGTAGTATGTTTAAACCTTTTTTATTTTCTCCTTTCAATCTTTCTATTTCTGTAATTTTTGTTATAATTTTTGCAAAATTGTGAAGGGTGTTGCTAATGGAGTTAATCATGAGACAAAAGGAAATAAACGTCCACTTGCTGAAGAGAGGTATTTCTCTAAACAAAGTATGATATTTTGTGAATGCACAATTGTCAAAATGACCTGCTAGGCATTATCACGTGATGTGATAAACTATATATAATGAAAACTTCTGTTGCAAATAAACTTACTTCTAATGTGATAAACTACATAGAAAATGCACCTTAACTCAAAACTTCATATATTTGGGTCAGGGCTTTCAACATCAAGCCCTAGGCTTGGATTTTTGGTGTACAGGGATTTAGAATTGAGCAGAGAATGCCCTATTTGATTTTTATGGGTTAATGCTAATCTGAATCATGAGCAGCATTCTTGCATTCTGTAGTCAGTCAAGGGGAAAAAATTAAGTAGTATTTGAAAGGGAAGTCAAAATTATTGTTTTTTCTGAACTTTTTGAATTACTTTCACTCCATGGATATATGAATACTTTCCTCTGTTTCTTCATCTATCTCTGATATCAATTTTATCTCCCTTCTTTTGTGAATGCAGCTTTTTCAGTTGGTTCAGTGAAACTGAGCAGAAGGATATAGCTGAGTTTATTGATGAGGTAAAATTTAAGCATATATTGTATATTAATGTGTATCTAAACTGTGATATTCTCGTATGGCTTATTTTTATTGTATGATATGATATAAAGTGAGAGATAAGCTGAATACTTGATGTATGATTAATTCATGGGGCTAAAAAAGGAAAAAAAATAATTTGTTCAAATGTATGCTATTATGTGAAAATTAAATAGACGTTATTGATTATGCTTCTTGTTTCCTTTATTTACTTGGAGTGCAAATTGCGTTGCAGGTTGCTGAAATAATTAAAGAGGACTTATGGCCGAACCCTCTCAAATACTTCAACAATGTAATTTTCTATATTATTTTAGTAATTTCTCAACTATATAGAGTAGCTTAGTTTTTTTAAGCAAAAATGCATGTAATGAAATATCTTGACAATAGCAGTATCATACTAGTTTTACTTTAAATTCAAAGAGCATTTTATGAATCTATTATGTTGTTGCAGGAGGCTGATGAAGAGGATTCAGATGGTGAAGAAGATATTGACGAGGTAGGCTTATGAGTTTCATTACCTGACTTGTATTAGCTTTCTAAGATGTACTATATCCTATACACTTGTACTATATATTTTCAAGTTATTGTTAGAGGTGCTAGCCTGTAGAAATTTCCAATGCTATTGGTGTTATTTGTTGCTGTGTCTCAAAGACTCTAGTCCGTCATCTGGTCCTTTCTTTCATCCCATAATATCCTCTTTTTCAATTGTGTGGTTCTATATGAAGTATTGGAAAAAGGAACTTTTGTGGTCGATGACCAAGCTGGATTGAACCTTATATTATTTCCTTGGTTCTTGGTGGTTACAAAAATTAAATATGTTTTTATTCAACAACTTGCATGCTTATCATCTGAATTTTGATAGCAAAGGAAAGGGGAAAACTAGAAATTTGTACTTTTTACTCAGATTCTTATGGATATGAACACTTGTAGTTAAAGTATATAAATGCATACATAGGACATTAGGAAAAAGGATTGTGCTCTCTTTCACATACCTGACCTCTCTCACTAGTCCTTATTCTTGACTAGGAGAGCTTGGCATTAGAGTATGATAAACCTTTCCATTTAATGTTGTCTCTAACGTATGATCACTAACTGGCTTTCTTCTTGGAAAGTCAATAACCTTGAACACATGCTGTTTCATGGTTTCATTGTATTTTTTTCCCCTTTGCTGTGCATATAAATTGGTTAATGGTTATAGTTGTTATTGTGCACTGAGCAAATAAAAATGGTGCCTTGAATTAGGCAAGGAATTTTACAAGAAAAGCTCTTGTATGCTCCAAGAGGAACTTCCTGAAGCATAACCACAATTGGATGTTTGCATGGGACCCACACAAGTCTAATGGCTTGTGTGCTTCTGAAGGAAGAAAAATTCTCCAGGAGCATACAAGAATGTCATTATATACTGCTCACAATTTATGCAATTTAAATGATTACCTGCATTCTGTGTGTGTGTTGTATATCAAGGTTGGTTAATGGCATACTGCACCTATGTTAGTTATTTTCAATCTGGTGAGAAATAAAATCATTTTGTATAACTAAGTGTGTGTTTCCAGGATCACGTATCAAACGTGGATCCAGTGTAAACCAAACACGCCATAAGTGTCCCTGATGCTTGGTAATTGCTCTTATTACTGTATTGTGACTTGTGTGTTTGCAGGAAAATGGAGATGATGAAGGCGATGAAAAGGAAGACAACTAAGCCCTCTTTCGGTCCAATATTTTTTTCCTTCATGTTCTCCAGTTAGTACAAATGAATTGGTTGGATAGAAAGACAATTTTTATTTTCCAAAAGAGTAGCTACACTGAAGCTAGTTTTAGTTTTTCGATCCTTAGGTTTGTTACTTTGTTTGCACATTTCCAACTTTTGTTTTAGATTCTCCATCAATATCATATCCTTACCTAACATAAAGCATATTAGGCATTCAAAACTTATCATATGGCCTTGTCTGTATAAGATATGGTTTAACTCTCATTTCATGTCCAATCTTTTGTAAGGGTGACCAAAAATGATTTGTTCACACTCCATTTTTCTTACTCTTACTATATCACTCTTGTAGTCTCGTATGGATTAGTATTAAGTGAAATGTTTTAAAGGGATAAAAGCACTTTTTTCTAATTTATGCAGTTGAGTACATTGCACCCTAGCTAATTTAATATTGTCTGCTGCAATCTTTCTCTATTGAAACTAGATATAGACCCGCGCAACAAGTGGGTGCTATAACCTATAAATTCACTATTTAATAAATTAAGCGGAAAAAATATGAGATGATGAGAATAAAATAGTTTCTAATTTCATACCATATATTTAGGGGTGATTTAAAGGTAGGTGATGGTTTGATTTTTTTTTCAATGGGTTGTACCAAAAAATAAATTCCATGCACGTTTCAGTAAAATTATTTTATTTTGCAGTTTATGATTATTATCCATAAGTCTCGTGAGGGAGAAAGTTGAGTACTTCGACAGTATCCATTCTCTCACACAATAGCTACTTCAATGTTGTAGTTTTTTTTTCCCTATTTTTTCATGTAATTTTTTTTTAAATTGTTAACTAGAAAAAGACTTAAATATGCTTTTAATTCCTATAATTTTTGTTTTGGTTTTTTATCCCTAAAATATTTTTCGTTAACTTCTTTGGTCCCTTTTATTAACTCCAAGCTAATGTGGCTAACAGAGTACCCTATCAGCTTGCTACACACGCGTTACTCCTGTTCAACTTAAATTTGCTTTTAGTCATTGTAAATATTGCACTTTTATTTTTAGTCCTTGTAATTTTTTTTACACCTCAATGTTATCCTCATTGTTGTAGCACCAATGCCTAGGCCACCATCAAGCACCACCCTCACTCCTTACTAGCGTCGTGCAGAGTTCAAAGCAACGAGAAATAACAAATAGGTGGTGATGGGGTGAGGATGTTGCCTGATGGTGGCCTAATTAAGCGGTGGCGTCACGACAATGAGGATGAGATTGGGGTGAAAAGTAAAAAAAAAAATATTTTTAGGGCTTGAAAACAAATTTATGTCGGACAGAAATAACACATGTGGCAGGCTGATGTAGTACTCTATTAGCCACATCAGCTTAGAATTAAAAGTAGGGACCAAAGAGGTTAATGGAAAATTTTTAAGGATGAAAAACTAATTTTTTTTTATAGGGACAAAAAACAAAATGACCCATATTTATATAGATTAAAAACATATTTAAGCCTTAAAAAAATAATATTGCAATATATACACTTATATGCAAGTAATTTTATGTGTGTTTGATTTTCAGTAAAACCACGTTACAAACGTGGATCCCGGCTAACACTAGTAAAAGTAATATTGGTTTGGATCCATATTTGTAACGTGATATTAATGATACCAAACACAAAGTTTGCTTATAGGAGTCAAATTAGACTTGTTAGTTGTTATCCTTTGATATTGATGAGATTTGACCAAAATAATTTATGTTTTTTACCTATAAAAATATTGTTTGTGGGATAAGAACATTGAATAATAAATATTTATTATCTGTTTGATTTACAGTTTGCAGGAATTAATTTGTGTAGAATTGATTTTGATAGAATTAATTTTAATACAATTAATTTTTGTTCGGATATATAGAGCCCGTTTGTTTAAAATTATTTCTTAAAAGAATCAATTTAATTGATGTTTTTTACCTATAAAAATATTGTTTGTGGGATAAGGACATTGAATAATAAATATTTATTGTCCGTTTGGTTTACAGTTTGCAGGAATTGATTTGTGTAGAATTGATTTTGGTAGAATTGATTTTGATAGAATTGATTTTTGTTCGGATATATAGAGCCCGTTTGTTTAAAATTATTTCTTAAAAGAATCACTTTATTTTTTTTAAAAAATTACTTAAGAATTTTTAAGATTTTGCCTAAACTTTTTTCAAGAAGAAGATTAAAAAAATAATCAGTTTTCTGCTCTTTTTAATAAGCAACTTACAGTTACTTCTTGAAAAAAACAGCTGCAATAGAAAAGAGAGAAAACTTTTTAACAATGTGGACGCATTTATTGTGCAAACAAAGTGTTTTTTATGATTGTAGTCAAATAAAAATTTATTTCTGATTATACAAGAATATCTAAAATAAAATCAATTTTTTAAAACAATTTTAAAAAGTATTTTTTTAAGCACAAACAAACTGACCCATAATTCTAAAAGCGGGTTGACATAAATTGATTTTATTTAGATGAGATAAAGTGAAATTACTTTTATTAAAAATGGATTAATGGTGTTTTTCTCACTCTTTGTTACAATAAATGCTTTTAAATGAGGTTTGCAGAATTTATCTAATACCCAATTATTGAGAACCACGTTTGAGGCAGCCAAAGTCCGATCACTATATCTCAAGATTTTATGGTTCAACGTTAAAACGTGATAAACTCACATTTTCAATGTTAAAAATAGTTGTGTTGGTAAATCTAAACTTGAGTTTGGCAGATTTCAACACGAAATCAAACACATTTAAAAAATTTGGCAGCCGCGTTTTGACAAGTCAAACCATGTTTTTGCTAACATTAATCCAAACAGTCTCTTATGGTGTGTTTGATTTACATTGGATCCCTGCAGGGGCGGAGGATTTAAGGGGCAAAGAGGGGCCATGGCCCCCTCCCTTTTTGTTATATATATATATATATATATATATATATATATATATATATTATAAACTAATAGATATAATCTACCAAAAAAATTAATATATATATATATAATAATTTTTTTATCAAATTCTATTAAATCACTTATCATATTTCTCATCTTTTTTTCTTTATTCTCTCATTATTGTAGAGATTATTATTGTATAATTTGATTGTACAAATACATTTTCTCATATATTTGAATAAAAGTGGAAGCCTAGTTAGAGAAAGATATATTGCCTAACTAAAATTAACTAGAGAGATGTCTCATTGTTTTTATTGAAAGAGAAATTGTAAAAAAATTTAGTATAGTGTAATATGAAGAAACGTAAAACTCTTATATAATTTTATTAGAGCAAAACTTTATCATAATATCGTTTAATTACTTTCAATTTATCAAATTTTTTCTTTGGATATATTTTATCTTGTTTTTTATAACAATTTTCTATAGAGTTTAATATATATATATATATTTTGTCTGTATAAAGAAATATTACACAGACATCCAATGATGTGCTGCCACATCATTTATTGAATTTAATAATACATGAGATGTCACATTCATTATATGATATGGCGGCACATCATTGGACGTCTGTGTAAAATTTCTTTACACTGATAGTGTATATTAATTAAATCATTTTTTTATAAAAATAAATTTTATATACAAAAAAAATTGTATTCATATTTGACCCCCCTTAACCTTGTGTCATGGCTTCGCCCCTGGATCCTCGTTTCAAACTTGGATCCAGACATAAGCTACTCTTAGCATTTGTCCGGATCCACGTTAGAAACGTAATTTCGAGGTAACCAAACACACACTTAGACTTTTATTTCATGCTTCGTCCTTTATTTTATTTTATAACACTATTTTATAAATTAATTAAATATAAAATAATTAAGTATTTTTTTAATCTTATCCAACACTTCATTTTTTTAGTAAATTAAATGCATCCTCGTACATGCCAACTAAAGTTTGAAATGTCATAAAGCAGTTGTAGGGTGAGAAACCATCATTGGTAGCCAAGATATGCATTAATTTGGCTTGAAGAAAGTTGATGCACGAGTAAAGACAAAATTTAAGTAATTGTAGGATATCCAAAAGCACTTCGTAATCCCACAGTCTGCTCTTTTCTTAAAGAAGAAAAAGGACTTATAATTAGGACGGTAATTGATCAAAACTGCTTAAGCGTGACATTCATTAATTACAATTTCTAATGGGTTTGGACTTTGAATGGAGAGTTCCTTCTAATTAAAGTAACTAAATTACGGAACTATACGCATGCATTACTTTGAGGAGTTAAGGGAAAGCTTATAAAAGTAATTTAAAAATTTCCCATACAGATCTCTTTCGAGCTTTTGATTGCTTATCATGGGTTTGAATAGGATTCTAACTTCCATCATCTTCTTTGAGTTTTTATCTTCTTTGAGTTTAGAGTGTGTTTGATAAAACTGCTTATCATGGGTTTCAATAGGATTCTAACTTCCAACATCTTCTTGGGCTTAGAGTGTGTTTCGTAAAACTAGCTTAAAAGCTAGAATTCTAAATGAAAACCGAAGAGCTATTTGAAAGTTGAAAAACTAGTTGATTTGATTGAAAGTGTTTGGTAAAACTAGATGAAATTGGTAAAATGACATACAAGGAATCATTAATTATTAAATAATGATGAGTGGAGGTGGTTGAAGGATAAACTCTTGTAATAAATTTTCAGCTAGTAGCTGAAAATGAGATTTTTTTTTTAAAAAAACTATCTCAAGTAGCTTTTCAAGAAAAACTAGTAGCTAATTAAAAAACTACCTTACCAAATACTAATGAAATGATTTTAACTATTAATTTCAACTTTCATTTAGTTGAAATACCTTACTAAACACACTAATAAATAGGTTGCTGAGTGATGTCAGATAGTTTAAGCCTTTTAACCGTAAGGGGGAAAATTAAACGATAGGATTAATTACTTCTAGGGGTGGAAATAGGTCAGACCGTTCGTCGGATCCCTACGGCCCGGCCTACTTGAGGCCTAGTTTGGCTTGGCCCATTTAATAAAAAGGCCAAGTATAAGTTTTTGAAAAGACCTTTTTAATTAAATTGGTCATACTTAGGCTTTTTAAAAAGCATATTAGGCTTGGCGGGCTACCCTATTTATAAATAATATTATTTCTAATAAAAATAATATTAGAAATAGACTTATTTTAAATAATGTAATGATATATCTTTTAAATTCTGTTTATACATAATAAATAATGTAATGATATATCTTTTAAATGTCTCATGTTGACCTATTTTAGATATAGACTTTTTGGCCTATTTAAAGACATATATCAGTGACATATTTACATTATTAAAAAGTAAGTCTTTTAGTTTATAAACATACTAGCCTATTTAAATGTCAAAGTATGAAATAGGCTTTTAAACGGGCTAATAGGCTAAACCAGGCTTTCAAACAAGCCAGGTCAAGTCTAAAAACATGGCTTGTGACATACTAGCTTGAATCGACCTACTTCCCCCTAATTAGTTGAACACTTTATAGAAGGAGAATATGCTTCTTATATACAAATAGCTTTTTTTCCTTTTAAATGTCTTTTTAGACATTAGTATTTAGAAGTTATCTTGGATTTGACCAATTTGAGTTGAGTCACATTGAACCAGTTTAAACTTTTGAAATTTTACTTGAGGGAAATAAAGCTTTTTAATTATTACATTGAATCAATAGATATTGATGCTTATAATAAGGTTATGAAAGCAAACTAAGAGATTTATTAAAGGATTCATTTTTCTACATAAGATGCAGGAAGTTGGGGGGAGGAGGAGGGCTGGGTGAAGTGATGATGGCAATGAATGAAGTTAAAATTAGTAGGCATAATGAAAGTGGAAAGGGGTGTCTGGTGAAAATGGTGGAGGCTGTTAGGAGGTGGTGATAGCGATGACAGTGGTGACAACAATAGAATGTATTAGGAGATGGTGTTGAATGGTGTATCAGGTGGCAATGATAATGTTGGTGTTGGAAGATGTTTAGTGGCGGTGATAAGCTAGTCAATAAGATAAACTTATTCTATCTTATTTGTTCAATAGAAATTTTATTAAAATAGGATAAAATAAACTCTAGATATGGTGGTGGTGATGTCGTAGTGGTGGTAGAAGAAGGTCCAACAAGTGATGCATCTCAAAGACACTCAACCTAGAAGTCAATATAACATAGTTTAAATTAGTAAATTAATGAAGAAGAGTGTGTGTGTTTGGGTTTTGCACAAGGGTCTTCTTATTGGGGATGATGGAGTGCATGGGTACTCATCATATGGTTGGTGTTGAAGGTCCCATCATCTTGCATGTGGTGAGGCTAGTGGCCATGAGGCCACCTATGAATGGAAATGATTTTATGAATTTTGTATTTTGGTCCTTATGATGACACATAATTGGGTAGGTTGGGGCACATGGCTCGAGGTCGTGATATGTTATGTATGACCAGGTACATATGAGTGTATTTGTATTGCTAGTTACATGGTTAGTCGGTGGGTGATTCGGGTATCCAGCTAGAGTAACGGATTCAGGTAGGGCCCTAGAATAAGAACACACATATCAACTAGTTTTTAAAGTAATTATGTATATTTTAAGATTTTTTTAATATTAATTAAGTGTTTATATGAAATTAAATAATCAAGGTTTTTTTCCTCTCATCTCACCTCTCCTAAGAGTATGGATCCTCTCTTGCACCTCCCTCTGCAGCATTCATCTAGGTCCTTTATTATATCCAACGATAGTTGTTTGATTGTCCATTTTAACTGTCATGTTTCCCGTTCTGGTTGTCCATTTTGATTGTCCAATATTTATTTCTTATCCATTTTGATTGCTCAATATTTATTCCCTATCCATTCTCATTGTCCATTTTAATTGCCCATTTTGTTTGCCCATTTTTTATTTATTTTAAATTTTAGTTTTAACGTTTTTAACATATTAATGTAACAAATGGTTGAGATGAAAGATGGTTATAGTGAATGGCTTGGATGTTTGCTATAAATAGACTGTATATAGTAGTTGCGGGAGACCATATGTATCCCTCTCTTAATTATTTCCAAATTAAATTAAACATGTTTAGTTTTATAGTTGGATATATGAATTCAGAATTAAATTAAATATGTTTTCTTTCTCTTAATTTTGAATGGGTTAATCAACCTATATTATATTTAAACTCAATGTAATTAAAATTATATATGTATAATGGGGTTGGATACCCTTATACCCTTTTAATATATATTGTTTTGTTTGATGATTAAACAAATGAATATGTGATGGTGCCATTTCGTTTGGAGTTTGGAATTTGAGGGTGGTGAATAGAGGATAATTGAATTTTGTATAAGTGGATATGTTAAAGAAAGAGTGAAAGTAAGTAAACCAATTGCCGGTTGTTAGCAAAAATGTTAAATTTGTGTACAATAGATGAAGCAGCAGAGCCAGGAAATCAAAGAGATGGAAGAGAGGCCCCAGCAAGGTCCTTGAGGGGTCATCCAATTTGTATAGCTGCATGTGATGATGTTTGATAAAAACATGGAATTCCCAACCTATGTTTTCCTTCATTGTATAACTACTGGGGTTCAAGACATGCCACGTGGCATGTTGCTTGCATAAGGGAAATGGCATGTGAGGAACTCATAGGCTCACACAAAGTTTAGGCCTTTGTCTTCCCTCACGTAGTTGTGTCCCTAATAAGGATGAAAATTAGAAACAATTAAATAGGGTAGAGAGACTGCCAACGGATTCACTGAGAATTTGCTTGCTCTCTCATCCGTCAAATCAAACACTTCAATGCTACTTGTATTCTATATGATAATACAATTGCACCTCAACTTGTTCTCCTTTTTGTATTTTCTCAATTTGATATGGATAAAGATATATAGTTTTTGATAAAATGATTTTACCAATTAAGGACGTTAAAGTCATAATCATTAATTTGTGTCCAAGTTAGTGTCAGTTTGGTTTACAGTTGAGTAGAATTGATTCTAGAAATGAATAATTGAGATGAGTGATGCACGTTTTATCAAGCACGTTGGATGGAAATGATTTAAAATCAATTTTGTAAAATCATGGTTTTGCATTGTAGCAATGGTAAAACAAACAAACTATAGGATAGACGAGTTAGATAGCAACAAATATGATAGGATAGGATAGATAAGTTGGATAGCAATAGGATAGGATAAGAGACGAATAACACTATTTTATCTTATCATACGTTTGAAATGGACAGATGATGATAGGATAAGATATAAAAAATATTGATATGACAAAATTACCCTTATTATAAAATTAAATTAAATTTAAATTTAATTTTTTAATAAGCATACATGAATAAAAAAATTATTTATTTATAAATAAATTAAATTTAATAAAAAAGATATAAAATTATTAAAAATAATATCAAAATATTATAAAAGAGGAGAGAGGGGGAGAGAGAATGAGTGGAGAGAGGACAGAGAGAGGAGAGTGGAGTGGAGAGAGGGGAGGGACAAGAGAGGAGGAGAGGAGAGAGAGAGGAGGTACGGGAAGGGAGAGGGGGATAGAGGAGCATATAGAAAAGGAAGAGAGGGGAGGGGGATTGAGAGAGATGGAAGTGGAGAGAGAAAGAGGAGAGAGAGGGGAACAAGAGAGAGGAAGGAGAGAGAGGGAGAACAGCGATGAGTGGAGAGAGAGGGGAACGGAGAGAGAGGAAGAAGAGAGAGGAGAGACGAGGAGAGAGGGAAGAGAGAGAGGATGATTTAGAAATAGAGGAACAAATGAGGAAGAAATTTTTTTTATCATATCCCCCATCACTTCCTAACCCAGCTCCCCCTTAGTTTATCATAATTTTGTCTTTTCCAATCTTGTGCACCAAACGGACCATATAAGCTTTATATGTAATTTGGGTGGTTGACCAATGTCAAGTCAGCACGTAATGTAGTGTTGACTCCCAAAGGAGTGACCAGTGGTATTTTTTAATTCACAAAAAAATTCCTAAACGTTCTTAATTAGAGCAAAACAAATTTCTAAGAAAAAAAAATAAAAGTGGTAAAAAACTTCTTAATTACTTTAATGTTATAGTGCATATTATTAATACTGAGAACGCTTAAAAAATTTTCTTTAACGTTCATAAAATACCTTGACAAAACTTCAAAATATTCATGGGTTTAATTTGGAGTGGACCATATTAACTAACAACCACATAGGGTAAAGTAGAACATTAAATTTTCATTTGTGCCAAAGAAAAATGACACCAACTTATTTAATATGCACTTTTATTTTATTTAAAGCTCACGATTTGGGTTATCCGGCCCGCCTCAACCCGATACGAGTAAAAAGATGGATTAAAAAATTTGGGAGTAATTTGAGTTTATAAAATAAAGATTCGAGTATTACATTGTTGTGGTCTTTTTGAGAGTAACCCGGTAGCTTTATTGGGTTGAGTTGAAAAACTCGAGAATTATTCATGTTTTTTAGAATAAAGGCTCGAGCCCTACGTTTTTATGAGCTTGTACAAGCCGATTTGGTCGGACTAGTCCTTTTTGCTTTTATTTATATTTTTATGAGGAAAATAAATAAGAATTAAATTAATCATTTAGGATACTATTAATTGTATGCTAAAAATGGAAACCCCTCTCTCAGTCCCATATACATGAATTCAAATATCACATCAAAAACTACATATTTAAATAATCTCAATTTATAGACACTCCAACAGTGTCATTACCTATTTGATGCCTATTATTTTTCTTTATTTGCCTCTTTCTATTACATTATTAATCACATTTATCACTTTCCTTTCTCTTTCTTCATTATCTCTCTAGGTGTCTACCACTACCAAACATTATTTTACTTAAAAGATACTCCCCCATTCTTATATATAAGACACACTTTAAAAGTTTTTTTGTATTTATTTTTATAAGTCACTTTACGATTTTAACAAAGCATTTATTATTATTTTTCATATTTACCCTTATTAACTTTAATATCTTTTCAACCATAAAAAATGATAGTGGAGTTACTTATTAATATTAAATAAGGGTAAAACTAGAATATTAAACTATTTTTTTAAAATCCCAATAAAATTAACTAGGTTTAATCACTTTTATTGGTCTATATGATTTAGTTATATGTGCCTTACAAATAGGAATAGAGAGAGTATGATATTTACTTGAACTAACACAATGTTGGTTCTATACATTTGGATGTGTATATCCCAAACTCAAGTTTCTTTCACCTTAAAAATGTTTACTTCATAAAAACATGTATAAATGCGTGCACAATTTGATATTAAAATGCATCAGAATCTAGTTTGATACAAGAAACTCATTTGGTAAAAACCAGTCCATTACATTATTGTTTATACATTTATTTGTGTATGTGAGCACAAATGTGTATCTAAAATAGGGTTTGTTTACGGTGGACCATGGTTCACATGGTCCAAAATGTAAAAATATAATAATTTAAATTCCTAATCACCAAATTCAATGTCCATTTTATTAATGATTGATATTAAAATAGTTTCAAGTTACTTTTATGAAATATTACTTGAAAATAATAAAAATCCAAATCAATATTACCGTGTAATGTAAAATTTTGCCCTTCAACTTTAAATTCATATATCCTTAACGAAATTAGTATAGATTGTATTGTAAATTCATATTTTCCCTTAAATTAAACTCAAATAGTCATATAAAGATTATTTAATAAAAAATAAAATTATTCATTCACCTTTTATAAGCAAAAAAATAAAAGCTGGACTAGGTGGACCAAATTTTATTTGATCCACCCTAGAATCGTTCTCTAAAATAATCCTCATAATTTCATAAATATTAAATCATAATTAATTTTTTAATTGAAGCTACAGTTGTAGGTGATTTTACTCGAGTCGAGAACATCCATATCATGGTAAAATTAGTTTTTTTAATGGATTTTTCTAAGACCTTTTTAAAAGGAGAATCAAGTATATATGTAAAATAACCAAATTCTGATAGGTGAGTGAAGCCTCCTTAAAGGGGGCGACAATATTAATTAAGAGCCTCACATTGAGTGGAATAAAATATTCATTGTGGTAATCAAGCCATGAGATTTTCCCACTTAATGGACTGGCCTTTTAGGTGGCTTAAGTCATAACATCTTAAGTCTACTCTCACACTAATGAAGTATCGATACTACCACAGTGATGATAGATCAGAATTGAAGAAGGGGAAGAAGAAAACAAAGGCTGAAAAATATATCAGAACTTCATTGAAAAGATGATAAAAGATTACATAGCTATGCCTTAAATACATGAGGCAAAAGAAACTAATTAACAACCTATAACAACCTAACAGCTAACCAAAAACCAAAAAAAAAGAAACTAACTAAAATTACATATTTACAACTGTAGAATGGTATAATGCAATATCCCCCCTCAAGATGGCAGGAAAATGTTGTCTATAGCCATCTTGAAAATGATGCTAAGAGAAGCATTCTTAGGTAAGGCTTTAGTGAAAACACCCACCAGTTGATGATATTTTCTAACATGAATCAGTTTGATAAAACCTTTCGTGACCTTATCTCTGATGAAATGGAGGTCAATTTCAAGATGTTTTGTTCTCTCATGAAAAGTAGGATTGGAGGCAATGTGGATGACAACTTTATTATCACAATATACAGATGCAAAGGGTGTGTTGATATTGAAGTCAGTGAGAAGGTTCCTCATTCAAGTTATTTCACTGGATACAGAAGATATAGCTCTGTATTTTGCCTCTACAGATTATTTACTCACTGATTTCTATCTTTTAGATTTCCAAGAGATTAAGGAATTCCCTAGGAAAACACAGAAGCCAGTAGTGGATTTTCTACTGTCATAAAAAAACCCCAATCCGCATCAACATATGCATGCAATCTGGTATCTGAATTGGCTTTGAATAAGATACCTTGTCCAGAAATATGCTTGAGGTACCTAAGTAACATATTTGTTGCATTCATATGGTCAATATATGGATTAGAAACAAATTGACTTAGCTTGTGTACTGTGAAGCATATGTCAGGCCTGGAGATAGTCAAGTATAATAGTCTACCAATTAGACTTCGGTATTTTCCAGGGTTTAACAGCTTTACTTTGTGTCAGATTCAGCTTTGATTTTCAAATTGGATTCCATTGGAATAGATGAAGGTTTGCATCCCAACATTCCACAGTCTTCCAAAATTGACATAGTATAGTGCCTTTGACACATAAGTATTCCTTCTTTGGACTTGGACAATTCCAATCCAAGAAAGAATTTGAGATCTCCAAGATCCTTTAACCTGAAATGATTTTGTAAAAGAGTTTTTGTGTGTGAAATGGCATCTTTGCTTGGACTAACAATGACAATGTCATCCACATATACTAAAAGAGCAATGAAGTTTGAATTAGTTCCTTTAGTGAATAAGGAATAATCAAACTTTGATTGTTTGAAACCATGAGATAGTAAGGTAGTACTGAATTTGGTAAACCAACTCCTTAAAGCCTGTTTGAGGCCATATATAGACTTTTTAAGTTTACAAACAAGAGGAGTCGGTGTGGTACTTATGATACCATGATTATAGCCTTGACGAATTTGCATAAAAATTTCTTCCTCAAGGTTACCATTTAAAAAAGCATTATTGATATCAAGTTGAGCTAAATGCCAATGTAGAGAAGCTGCTAAGTATAAGAGTAACCTAAGTGTGGTGATTTTAGCCACAGGAGAAAAAGTTTCCTTGAAGTCAAGGCCATACTGCTGAGTAAATCCCCTTGCAACAAGTCTTGCTTTATGTTTAGCCATAGTGCCATCAGAGTTTAATTTTAGTTTGAAGAGCCACTTGCAGCTGATGGGCTTTTTGTCTAGAGGAAGAGGCACCACATACCAAGTATTATTGACTTCCATAGCAACCAATTCATCAAAGATAGCCTTCTGCCAGGATGTGTGTTTTATAGCCTGAGCATAAGTTTGTGGTTCAAAATGTTCCGAAATTTGACAAATGTAGTGTCTATACGAATTGGATAGGTTGGAATAATCTAGGTAACTTTGGATGGGATAAGGAGCGATGGAAGAATTTGTGGCATTGTAACAATGATAGTCACTTAGGTAGCCTGGAGGATTGATAGTTTTGTTGGATCTTCGAAGAGGAGGGTGATCCTCAATGGAAGGTTGATTGTCAGTGGTGGTGATGTGGGGAATAGTTGTAGAATGGGGAGTGGTAGAAGTGTGATCATCAGTATCATCCAAGGTAGGTGAATGAGTGATATTAGGAGTAATATAAGAATATGTGTTTTAAGCATCATCAATGGTTTGATGAGCAGTTTTGAATGGGAAAATGTGTTAAAAAAATTTACATCTCTTGAAATGAAGATTTGTTCGGTGGAAAGGTCAAGGAGTCTATAACCTTTGTATCCTTGCGGATAACCAAGGAAAACAGCAGCAATGGCCCTATGAGTGAACTTGTGCTTGCTAGATAAAAGGGTAGATGCATAGCATAAGGAGCCAAAAACCTTGAAATCAACATTTATCTTATCACACAAAATTTCAAAAGGTGACTTAGAATTCAGAACAAGACTTAAAGTTCTATTCATAAGGAACACAACAGTTTTGACACATTCACCCCAGAATTTTAAAGGAACATTAGATTGGAATATTAAGGCACGAGAAATGTTAAGGATGTGTAAATGTTTCCTTTCAACAACACTATTTTGATGAGGTCTTTCTACACAAGAGAATTGATGAAGGATACCTTTCTTAGAGAATAAATTAGTGAAAGAAAGTTCCTTGGCATTGTCAGACCTGAATGTTTTAAAAGTCTTATTGAATTGAGTTTCAGTGTAAGATATGAATTGTGGCATGACAACAATGCAATCAGATTTATTTTTCAATATGAAGATCCAAGTAAACCTGCTTTTGTCCTCAACAAGAGTTAAAAAATATTTAAAATCATCTTGTGTATGTTCCCTAAAGGGTCTCCAAATGTCAGCATGAAGTAAATCAAAGAAGTTAGGTCTAAAATGATTAGGGTTAGGGAAAGATAGTCTATTCTTCTTAGCTAGTGGACAAGTGCTACAATGAAAATTAGAATCAATAGAGGATAGAACAGTTTTATTTGCAATCAAATTGTACACATTAATAGGAACATGACCTAATATATCTTTGATGCCAAGTGTCATATGAAACAAGGTTACAGGAATCAATGGTTTTGAAAGTAAATTTTGACTTAGGAAAATAAGAAAAAAACAATAACTCTTGATCTTATTTAGCGGTGTGTTTGTGGTGAAAATTTTCAATCAAATTCAAAAACTTTCTTGATTCTGAAAGAATAATCTGGGACTAGAATCTGAATCCTCTAAAGGTTCTTTTTAAAATTAGATTTTACTCAGAAAGTGTATTCAAAGAGTATCAGAATTTTGAATCATTTAATTCTTCAAGAAAAAAGGTTAACTTCGAAAATCGGTTTTGAAAGATAAACAGAATTTCAAAGAGATGAAAATTTAAGGACAAAGTGCAAGAATTGAAAGTGCAGAATTTAAATGAAAGAAGAAAAGGATTGCAGAAATTAAAGTGCAGAAAGTAAACAAATCAAAGAAAAATGCAGAAATGTAAAGAACAGAAAGTAATCAAAGAACATAAAATTGTAGAATTGTAAATTGCATTGATTTAGAGTTGGTATGGATACACATATTGGGAACTCTCCTTATTAACCTCTTAGTCGCTTACAAGGATGGACATTGGGTGTTTTCAGAGACGTTTTCAGTAAAATGAAATCCAACCCTTGTTACATCAGAATTCTGCCTATTTATAGACTTCTATTCTAATGGACACTTAACCAGATTTTGACACGTTTACAAGCCTAAATGACGTGTCAAATTTCTAAGCAAGACACGTATTCAAAACAGCAACGGTCTTCTATTTGAAAATAACTGATAGCCTAAGGTCTTGACACTTGTCTCTGAGCGCTAACTTCCAATAACTGCTTTATTTGAAATTTGAATGGTCTTCGAATGACTTCTTGCTTTATTTGAAATTTGAATGGTGTTCGAATGACTTCTCAAACTTCTGACTTTGTAAATTCTTCTAAGTTATTGGACTCCTTTCAAACTCAAACAAATCTTCGATTCTGATCAGATTTCGAACCACATTGGGAAACTTAACCAAATATTGATTGATTAATTCCCTTAAGTTTCACGTGCTGTAAATCCTGATTGGTCAATTCATTAGTGAACTTGACCACCGACCACACGTGGGTTTGACCTTGAAACTGATTGGACCATTCTGCAGGCCCATTGATGGCACCGTCCAATCCTATCAGTACAAATACCCTATGGCTTTGACGTTCTTCTTCATTCCTTTCTTTGTTCAAAATGAAGAAGTTTCTTTCTTTGGCTATTGCGTCCAACCTGATCTATCTTGATTTCATCTTTGATGAGGTTGACGGAATAGCCAAAGCTATAAGCTTCTTCAATCCTTATTAAGGATTTTCTTAGGTTGAACGTAATAACCAATTTATATTTCAATTCGTCTTCACCCCATCTTTCTCACTTTTAATTTGAATCGTAGGGCCACTCAATCACAGCTGCATGATGCCCTTGGCCTGGTGGTTCAATCAAAGCTTGTGGGAGAAGAGGGGGAAGAAATAGGTCAAATGAAGGACAAGTAGGCAGAGTCAAGTTCTCTGAAGACCCAGGAAGACAGGAGTCAAGTTCTCTGAAGATTTAGAATAGCTTTTATTTTCATGTACTCTTTATATTTTCTATGTATTTTCATTCTAACCAATCATATAATTCGAATCTCATTTGTACATAAATAAAAGACTTATATCTTTGTCTTTCTTCAGATTCCTTAAATTATAGAACTCCTTTTCCTCTCCTTCTATTTGTATTCAAAATACATTTCGAATTCGAATAGGCATTTAATCAAAGATCTGCATTCCTTTTGAATACACAAATTGTAACGCCTTATTGTTTTGAATTCAAAATGCAAACTTCAATAATTCACCAAGTTATATATATTTCAATTCAAAAATATGCTTCTTGAATATGTCATTGTATACTTCGCATTCGAAGATACCAAAACTTTCTTAACTTAGTGAAAATTGTAAATTTCACCCCAACACGATGCCAATCCTCCTCATGGTCATGAGGTCCTGAAGAACAAAATGGTTAGATTGCATAGTAAACTGAAACTGGTTTTCATTAATCAATTTAAGGAGAGAAAGCAGATTAAACCGAAATGATGGTATGAATAACACATTGTGCAGATGAATGTCATCATTCAGGTGAATACTTCCTGTTCCTTCTATTTTTACTTTAGTTGAGTTAGGCAGCATAACATAAGAATCAGATGAAGAAGTGAATGAATGATACATGTTCTTATCACAACGGATATGAGATGTGGCCCCTGAATCAACAACCTATCTATAGTTAGTATTATGCATAAGTAAGCTAGTATTCATGCAAATACCTGTCACATTTGTAGGGATAGCTTCAACAGGATTGTCAAGCTTCATCTGATCGGTTAGGAAATGGATTAATTGCTGGCATTGAGCAGGTGTTAAATTGTCAGATTTGTTCTGATTAAAAAATTCGGGGTTGTCAAGAACCTGATTAGCAACATGAGTTTGCCTGTTCCTAAAGCTGTAGTTAAGAGGATATCCTAAGCTTATAACATTTGTCCTTTGTGTGGCCTAATATACCACAATATGCACATTTTGGCCTTTCCTTTCTATTGATTTTATTATGATCAGCAACAAAAGATTTAGTAGAGGAATTAACAAGAAAAACCATACTATCAGAGTTTATAGAGGGAGTGTGAGTTATAGCAGTATCAATCTCTCTTTGGGCTTCTTCTTGAAGAATAAAAAAAAAACACATTACCAATTGGAGGTAATGGATCAGATAAAAGAATCTAGCCATGGACTTGGGAGAAAGAATCGTTCAATCCCATCAAGAAAGACATTACATATTCAGATTCATTGTAGTTTTGAAGATGTTGCAAGCCACCACAAGTGCATGGAAAAAAGGGTTTGTATCCTGATAACTCCTCCCAAATAGACTTCAGTTTAGTGTAATAGATGCTCACATCATCAGTAGCTTGTTGAAGAGACATAAGTTGCTTCCTAAGTTGAAATAAGCGAGGGCCATTTTTCCTAGAAAATCTTGTTTTCAAATCGTCCCAAATTTCTTTGGCCGTATTTGAAAACAATATACTGGTTATAATATCTTTGGAAACAGAATTATAAAGCCAAGAGATAACTACATTGTTCCCACGAATCCACGCAGCGTAAGTAGGGTCAGTAGCAGCAGGTTTTGGAAGGGAGCCATCAACAAACGAGATCTTGTTCTTCACGGAGAGAGCCACCAACATAGCACGACTCTAGGTTGTGTAGTTTTTGTTATCAAGAGGCTAAGATGTGAGAACGAGGCCAGGGCCATCAGAATGATGAAGAAAAAGGGGATTGGTGGGATCTAAAGTGGGATCTTTAGGAATTTCAGCCATCGAAGTAAGATTACAAACGCAAGAGGATCAAGAAGTGTAAGTATATCCCTCTGATACCATATTGATACTATCACAGTGATGATAGATCAGAATTGAAGAAGAGGAAGAAGAAAACAATTGCTGAAAAATACATAAGAACTTCATTGAAAGGATGATAAAAGATTACATAGCTATGCCTTAAATACATGAGGCAAAAGAAACTAATTAACAACCTATAACAACCTAACAGCTAACCAAAAACCAAAAAAACAGAAACTAACTAAAATTACATATTTACAGTTGTAGAATGGTATAATCCAATATGAAGCTCTCACGACCGAGGGTTGGTTCAAGTGGTACACACTTGTTTTCCCTTAAGCAATGTCTCGGGTTGGAGTCCCACCATGATATAGATGTTCCCGGCTCGAACAAGATTGCTTCTTGTGGAGGATACATGTGTTTAAACAAAACAAAGCTCTCACACAACCTATGTGGTTTTTTATTTTCAAAATTATAGAAAGTTTTTTCTTATTATAAAAAAATTGGATTTCTTCTTATCTAATGCTATCTGTATGGCATGAATCTTTTCTTATCCCTTAGAGATTTTTTGTTTGAAATTTGAAACATATTAATAATTTTTATATGATAATCCTCTTGTCTTTTGGATATGTTTTTAATTAAATTTTAAAAAGTATTATTTTTTATACTTGCTATATTTTTATTATATTAAAATTATATTAATAAAATAAAAAATTTATCTCATGTATTGAATGAGTGATTAAAATATTAGCAATTATGATGAGAAATACGTCATGTTAAATTGACCATAATATGTGTGGAGGTAATTAATTAAAATAAAATAAAATGGTAAAAAGATAAATGGGCAATGAGCATAAGGGAAAATGTGTGGAGTATGGATGACAACTGCACCCAAGCTTAATCCGTAAAAATTACCCACTAAATGAGTCTAGATAATTACTCATATTTTTAATGGACATGGGTGCAGGTACGAGTACTATGCATGGTATCCAATTCTACTCATAGCTACACTTATATATTATTTATATATGATTAATTTAATTTATATATATGTAATTTAATTTATATATGTTTATACGATTAATTAATATATTAATCTAAACTTTTTAAAACAAATTTAATAAATATTAACATATATTATAGTAAAAAAATTCATATATATTACTAATTTAATTAATTTAAATTTTATAATTTTGTAACCCTAAACATTAAAATAGTAAAACTTGAACCGATTTATATTTTCTCTCTCACTGTTTTCGTCTTTGTTTTATCCATTTTTACATATCAAAGTTATTTTATGGTTAAATTTAGATAATTTATGGATTATTTTTCATTTGTGTTGAGTTATTTTTTGATTAATTTTTATTTTTTAATTAATTTATTATTCTTATAGTGTGTGAAAATGTTAAATATAAAACCATAACCCGACCCAAATCTGAATGTTACCCATTTGTGTTAACATTTTTATTTTAAATTAAAGGGTCAAATTTATAAAGTACATAAAGAGTCGTGGCAATAAAATTTTTCTTAGTGTTAACCATATATAGCTTAGTCACAATTAAGACTCCCCACCTCTCTCTAGGAGTGTGTTTTAATGAGAATAATTTTTTTCACAATCTCAACCTCCGTTACCAATTGAGTCACAACTCTTTGGTGTGGCTATACGATTAATAAATGTTAAACAATTTATTAAGACTTCAATGTTTTTGTTCCAAAACGTTTTTATTAATAAGAGCCATAACAATAATGATTAAAAATTATTAAGAAATAAAAGTTGGATAAATTTTTTTTTGATAAGCCAAATATCATTGAATTGAGCACTAGGGGTGCTCAAATCCAATACAAAGAGTAACGAATAAATAAACTACAATACCTAAATCATCAAAACCAATCAAGTGCGAGTAAAAGCCTAGACAACGTATAAGAAAAGCCAATACATCACTAGAAAAAATACAAGATGAAATAACACGTAACCAAAACTGGGACCAACTCTAAACAATGAAAAATATATAAGCAGAGGCAACCTCTAAGAGAAGGAACCTCAGATAGCATCAAAGACATAGTAGGCAACTCAGTAAGGCAAAAGTATCCTCAGAAGTCAGCAAAAACATATGAAGCATCCCAAGATTATTACTCATCACAGACTAGATCTAAACAAACTGCAGGTTGAGACAACCAAGAGTGAAATGGGTAGCAGAAATTACTATTTTTTTGCAGAAAGCCATTGCCAAGATCGGATTTGAATCAATTCCACCAGATTCGCAGGAGAGACCACGTTGTTTGTGAAAACTGCACTATTCCTAGCCAGCCACAAGCTCCAAATAGTAGTTAACCAAATTAAAGCTCAACTCTGACACAACTTTGAAATGCAATTTGGAAGACCCAAAAATTGCGCAAAATGATCACAACAATTATGGTGTTGCACAGAGGAATAACCAAACCAGTCCAAACACAACATCCAAGTCTGATACACAAAGAAACACTCAAAAAAGATATGAGCAGTAGTTTCCATACATTGACCACACCAAACACATAGCACATCCGAATGTGAAATGATGTTCCTCTTTTCCAAATTATGCTTTGATGGAATTCTGTCCAGGACAACCCTCCAAGCAAAGCAGGACACCTTTGAAGGAGCAAATTTACACCAGATAAAATTATGAAGTGGAAACTTTGCAAAGATAACATCATTAACTATAACATGATGAGTTGATTTAACTGAATATTGACCACCAGAATCAGGAATCCACCGCCAAGAATCAGCACCTCTGATAGACATTGGAAACACATTTAAATCTGTTAATAGCGAAGACAACAAGTCTAACTCCCACTAGAATAAATTCCTTCTCCACCCCCAATTCCAATGAAGAACTCCATCTGTTTGCACAACCATATCAGCAATAGTAGCTTCCTGATTTAGAGCAATGGAGAATAATCTATTATAACGTTCACATAGAGGAGTTTTACCAGACCAGCAATCTCTCCAAAAAGAGGTATCCCTCCCATCCCCCACAACTCTACCACAGCTACTAGAAAACCAATCTGAAGCAATATTATCACAATTCTCAATGGACCACAAGTCGAACCACCATCTAGACCCTTTCCCCCTCACATACCCCTTACTCACACAAGACTCACCATAAATGGATGATGTTACTCTATGCCATAGGCTACCCCTTTCAGATAATAGTCTCCACCTCCATTTCCCAAGAAGAGCTAAATTAAAAGCCCTCAAATCTCTAATACCTAAGCCACCATGCTTCTTATCCCTACAAACAACATCCCAAGCCACCCACGGAATTTTCCTTTGACCCTCACACCCAGTGTTATAAAACACGGACCGGCCCGACCGGTTCAATCGGTTGGACCGGAAACCGGACCCATGGCCGGTCCGGTCAAGTTTTTGGATCAGTTTTGCTATTAAACTGGATCCTGGTGATTAAACCGGTGATAAATCGATCAACTCGGCCGGTCAACTCGGTTTTGCAAGCGGCTGACTCGTCTGCATGCGGGCTGACTCGCGCGAGTGAAAGTGCTAGTTGTGGGAGTCGAACTTGCGCGCTTCACAAGGGCAAGGGAGTGTTTAAACCACTTAACCAAAGCTGCCTATCTGATAATAATATGCAAGATTTAATATATGTAGTTTATTAGAAACAACACCAACTTATTATTATTATTATTATTATTATTATTATTTTAATAACAAACCTGTCATCATTTTTTTTAACAAATGACACTAAATTATTATTATTTTAATTTAAGTATCTCACATATATAATATATTATTGTTACCGGTTCAACCAGTGACTCACTGGTTCAACCAATGACCCATTTACTCAAAACCTCGACCGAGTCCCTCACCGGTCCAAGTTTTATAACATTGCTCACACCCATCCCACAAAAAATTAAGAAACAAAGATTCGAGTTGAGAAAGGATACCTTTTGGAGCCTTGAAAAAAGAAAGAAAATAGACCGGGATTGAGTGAAGAACGGATTTCAAGAGGACAAGTCTTCCACCAAAAGATAAAGTCTTCCTCTTCCAATTTGACAATCTTTCCTTCACCTTTTGAATAACTGGATTCCAAGTCTTCAAACTCCTTGGATTAGCCCCAATAGGTAATCTCAAATAACAACATAGGAAACTGCCAACTTTACAACTTAAGAACTGGGCCATAAGATCTAACCAAGCCACATTAACATTAATCCCCATAACTTTACTTTTATGGAAATTGACTTTTAGGCCAGCCACCATTTCAAACAACTGGATGATTGCTTTTATTGCCCAAACATTAGAAATTGAAGCATCTCCCAAAATTATAGTATCATCTGCATACTAAAGGTGCGAAAGTTGAAACCTCTCCATCCCAACAGAATAACCATTGAAAACATGTAATTGCACTGCTTTACTCATCAAAGAATTTAACCCCTCAGCAGCAATTAAGAAAAGAAAAGGAGCCAAGGGATCTCCTTGTCTTAATCCTCTCCCAACCCCAAATTCACCGGTTGGACTACCATTAACAAGGACTTCAAAAAAAAAAATGTAACATTGATTATAAAAGAAAAACATTAAATAAAAATGAAATATTCAATATATTGAGTACTCAAAATGTATTTATTATTTTACAATACTCATGAGTAAAATCTTTAAGTGATTAAGAAACATCTATATTGTTAATAAAGAATAGTAAAAATTTGTTAAGCACGCAAGGGTAACAGCAACTTATTGAAAAGGAGAATAGAAATAACTCGTGAATGTTTTGGCCGGTAGTGTTTTCAAGTACAATCACATGGAATTCTGTGATTTGAGGAGAAAAAATTTACATGTAGTCCCTGAATAGAGGAGCGTCAGTTATTTACAATCACATGGTCGTGCATATAGAGACATGTACATCAAGGCCCACTTTGTTAGCTTAAAAACAAACACACACTTATAATCGCACTTGAGATCCAACCCTGATATGGGAACACGCACGGAAGAAAATACCTACTTCTCTCTATATTCAGAAAATTTTAGGTAAGTACTCAAATCAACAGAGATTTATAAATTTCAAGATTTTATAAGCTAAGGTAAAAATATATTTTTTAAAATAAATAGAAAATGCTAGAGCTCTCTCGATCATACAACAGCTCGTAGTTTGATGTATATAGATTGGAATATCTTATACTTATTTTCAAAGAAAAACAGCCCTTATACTCATTTAGTAATTTACTTTACAGTCTAAAAAATATCAAGCTTGTAATTCTTTTTCTTTTTTTGTTATAATATTGACAATAAAATTTATAAATATACAACTTTATGCAAATTACTAACCAAATTCACAATCTTCAATTTATTATTACAACTAACAACCAAGTGGATACTAAATCCTATTAACTTCAATCATTTGAATATTTTAATATTTTTATAGAAACTACTGCAAGTTTTGTTTCTGATAAAAATTACAAATGCATACACGTATCTACTATTACACTTGAGCTTTATGGAGAGAAAAAAAGAGATGAACAATTATTAAGTTGAGTATAATATTTATTTACAATTCTAGCATGCACCAAATATTTATTTAGCTATATTTTATTAATTACTAAAGGTGAATGAAGAATTTTGTTATTTATTAAATTGTCCTTATATGACTATGTGAGTTTGATTTAAGGTAAAACGAGTTTTTACAATACTACTTATGTTAGTTTCATTGAGGATGTATCAATTTAAAGTTTAAAGGGGGAACTTTTACATTGGTTTGGGTTTTTATTTTTTTAACCAATATTTCATGAAAGTAACTGAAAATCAGTTTAATATGAGCCATTAAATAATAAACGTTGAATTTGATAGTTAGGAATTTTAATTTTTATATTTTTACATTATGGACTACATGGATCATGGTCCACACTAGATGGACTCCTATTTATACATTATTTTTATATGGCCGGAGCCATGATTATCTTTTACATGAGGCAATCATATTTAAATTGGGTATGGCTATTATAAGTGACAAAACTCTTCCTCTAAATATTTAATATGACTGCATATCCAAGACTTGAACTTGAGATCAACGGTTAATTTAGATAAATAGTGTGTTTGATAAAACATTTCAACATGATGAAAGCTGAAATTGATAGCTGAAATTATTTCATCAACGTTTGATATGATGGTTTTTTTAAGTAGATACTAGCTTTTTAGAAGCTACTTGAGGTAGTTTTTTAATATAAAAGCTCATTTTTTTCAACTCCTAGCTAAAATTTTATTTTACAATTTTATCACTCAACAACTCTCACTCACCATTACATGTCATTTTAATGATGTCTATTTTACAATTTTTAGCTAATTTTATCAAACATTTTCGATGAAATCAACTAACTTATCAACTTTCTTCTAATTTACAGTTAATTTTAGGGGTGAGCAGCGGTCGGATTCGGGCGGGTTCGGGCCCAAAAATCCAGAACCGCTGCAACTCAACAACGTTTATATTAGAACCAATTTCGACCGCACAAACATTCGGGTGATTCGGTTGGCAGGTCAACGGGTCGACAGGTGGATCGGGTGTGTGCAACCGGATATGAGGTTTTACAACCAAATAAATAAATAGAAGACTGCCAGAGAGAAGCCATGAAAGCTTTTGAAAACAAACAACAACAGGAAAGTGAAGGTAGAGAAGAAGAGGCCTTTCCTCTGCGCTATTGGGCAGATTTCACTGTGGAATGATTGTTAGGAATATGCACTAGAGACTTATATATTTATGAACATCCATCACTTGTATCATGTTATTTTATAAAGGCAAACTTATTCTTTTAGAATATAATTATTGTCCTTAGAATGGTAAACTTAAACTTCATAAGAAATCAAGTAGATGACTTGACCGTGAGATCTTATGAAGAACTATTCTTAAATAGTCCCTAATCAAGTATCATATTAGGACAAAGATGCATTTAGACTAGTATGTGAGTTCATCGATGATCACATCTCACAGATCATGTGGTTATGAGATATCATGTTCTCACATAGGTGCACATTAAGAGTAATGATGTACTGGACATACCCACCTTAAGAACGTTGCATGGATTGTTACATAAGTGTTATGAACGTTTCTTATATTGATAGATGTTATATGAAGTCCTTCGACCTGAAATCACTACGATTCCTACATAAGGCATTATATGTTTTAATTATCATCAAACGTTACCTGTAACAGGGTAATCATAAAGTTGGTTTTTGGACATATAATAAATTGTGTGGTGGAATGTGAGTGCCCTAAATGGGATTTGTCCCTCCTATGTAACGGGAGTTATATCTATAGGCCTCTTGATAAAGTGAGACTTCAAAATGCATGGTCATGCTCAGGAGGATAAATATGAGATATTTATTTTCTGTACAGTCTACTTGGGGATCAAGAAAATATAAATTGAACTATACAAGGTTGACACAATCCATGCCCTTGTGTTCAATTAGATATTTGGACAAAGGGACAAATAATATAAATTATTATCATAAAATAGGATTTATCAAAGTTATTGATAATCTCAATATTTAGATAGTGATGTGTTGCTAGATACCGCTCACTATTTATGATATTAAATATAAAAGGGTTTTATTTTAATATTATAACCAAATATTAAAAGCTTATTGGGTCACACGCATACAACAAGCCACTAGGAAAAGGATAATAATTCTAATTTAATTTAATTAGAATTATTATATAATGGGCCAGACCCATAAGTGTGAGGGTTAAGTGAGTGAAGGGGTAAAACCCTAGCCACCACTCTATAAATAGAGCATGAGATGCACTACCCCAGACACATGAGCAATTGCTTCTTACTTTCTAAGGCTACTAGCAGGGACGCGGATACCAATAGAGACGCGGCTACTCTTGCCTCGTTTGTAATCCTAATAAGGTACGACCTTTCGTTTCAATACATTTTATGCCTTGATTCGTGTTTTCGCAAAACGATTATAACAAGGGAGGGAATCCATTTATTTCCGCTGCACCCTGACCACATGCTTGATTCCCTTTAATGGTCACTGCCTCCGTTGAGATCCAAGCACGACCACTGCCTCTGTTGCAGCCGGGAGCCAAGTGCGGTCACCGCCTTTGTCGCGGGGCCACCGCCTCTGCCGCACTGCCACCATATTGCTGCATGTCTGTCTTCGCCATCTCGCCCTCGTCGCACAGAAGTGATGGCCATGGAATCGCATCCAAGCACTCCAACCTCGCCAGATCTAAGGAAAAAGCGACATCCTTTGGCAAACGGTAAAGGGACATCCTCCGTCGAGATCGAAAACAGAGGAGAAAAGGGACATTTTTCAGTTGGAGATGAAGCACGATATGAAGAGAATGGAAGGAGGAAAGGGAGCTCGAATGGGACGAGATATGTTCTTGAGAGGCTTAGAGAGTCGGATTGAGAAGCTGGGGTGAGTGGGTGCGGCGCAGAGAGCAACACAATTTTGAAAATACAATAATATAATCAGTTTTTATTTTTTATTACATATGCATGGTCGGGTTGGATTTTGACGGGCTTAGTTTCTTCCACCTGAGCCCGACTGTACTTATCCGAGATTAACCATTTTTTTACCCAATTAAACCCGTGACCCGCTTTCACCTGCTCGTTTTCAAGTATTTGTCTTCGGATTACTCGATTGGCGGGCAGTTACTGTCTTCTTGCACACCCCTAGTTAATTTTATCAAACACACTCAAACTCCTCTTAGTTGATCTATGGGCTAGCGGTGGTATTTGAACATAAATTAGTTAAAAACTCAAGATATATAAAATAATGACAAACATGTGAAAATATTTAAATATTATTTTTATAATTAAATATGTGTAATAGACAGTGTATTTACATAAAAAATTATTAAAAAAAAGTATATGTTTCCGATATGTCAGTTGATTAGAGTGTTTAGTTAATAATTCCACCTCTCTGAAATTCAAACAAGAAGGGTAGTCCACTGCTTTTACAATGCAATTGGCCAAATGTTTTCTTCACATCCAACAGCGCTGTCTACGTTATTGTACTCTGTCTATTGTGGTCCTTCAATTCCTCTCTCTCTCTCTCTCTCATCACTTTCTCCTTCACTTCCCTTCTTCTTCTTCCTCTATATATACCTTGCATTTCTCCTTTTCCTTCTTTATCCTAATTACATCTATCTTAATTGCCTTGTGTTTCCAAATAACTGGGGAACCAAACTAGCTAGCCTCACACTTTGAAATTCATACACAAATATTACACCAACCTCTCTTTCTCTCTCTCTCTCTCAATGTCTAGCAGAAGGTCCAGGCAGCAATCAGGCTCTACAAGAATCTCCGATGACCAAATCATCGATCTTGTTTGCAAGTTGCGTCAACTTGTTCCTGAGATTCGAAATAGGCGCTCTGATAAGGTACAATTCATACTCTCCCATACTATCCCTCTTAAATTCTATCAGTAGCATTCACCTGTATCCATATAAACACGTTTATATAACCAAACACACACTTTAAAACTATTCATATAAACAGTTTTAACAATTTTGTTTTTCCATAAAATCAATCTTGAAGTACCTAGTTCCCTAACATGTTATGTGTCAAACTCTGGCTGAAGAATTACAAATTAAGCATATATATCTCAAGTTATTACAAACACAGAAGCAGGAAACAGTAGTACAGTACTAGTATACATGTTTGTTTTGTGGTTGTGATTGTGAAGGGATGGATAGATAGAGTAAGACTAAGTTAATGAGCATAATTATGGCATGGCTCGTGCAGTGCATGTTATAATAAATTAACGAAGAGTGCAGAGACATATAGTCAGAAATTGACCCGTATATTGAGGATGAAGTTCCAAAATCTATGCAGATCTCTATAAACTTTAATAGAAGGTGATATCTATCTCATTGACTGATATATATATTATATTAATTATATGAAAGATATATAACTGAGAAGTACAAAACTCCATAATAGAAAACAGAAAACAGACCTTATTAAAATAATTGAAGATAATATATCTATATCTGCACCATGTATAACAGTCAAAGTGGTTAATTTTGACCAATGAGACTTCTATCTGGACTCCAAATAGCATTGTATAATATAAATGTGAGAGTATAGTGTACCAATCATAACATTTTCGTCAGTTATCATGTGTTGGATCCTAATAATATGCTTTCTAGTTTCCTCTTCATTCAACTATATCTATTCATGCAAAGTACAGCAGTTGCAGAAGATATTGATAACTCTGAGGTAATGAATTAATTAACCAGATACTGAATTTTTCTTTTTTCTTTTTCTTTTTTTTTTCCGTGCAGGTACCAGCATCTAAGGTCCTACAAGAAACTTGCAACTACATCATAAACTTACAAAGAGAAGTGGATGGTTTAAGCCAGCGATTGTCTCAATTGTTGGCCACAATTGATGCTGATAGTGCTGAGGCTGCCATCATTAGGAGCCTACTTAACCAATGAATTAATGAGTAATTTCTTATAAATTTCTAATTCAAGGAGTTATTATATATATAAGAGTGTACTTCATTTTAGGTTATGAGATGGGAGAGTGAGTGCAGTTTGAGGCTTACCTTCCATATGGCAGGTACCTATCTAGCTAGGGCACTTGTTAATTTGAATAGGGTTTTTTTCAATAAAAATTAGTATGTACTTAATTAAACTAGCTACATATGTATGTGCCTCTTTTTGAAGGCCAAAATGTAGCTAGCACTTGTTAAATTTATATATTAATTAAGGTTCTTAGTTCTGTACTTAATGGCTTCAGTTAGGTAGAGAGGTTTGATGATCAGAATTGTAAGAGACGCATATTTGATGAAGAATTAATGCATATATAATGTTTGTTTATTCTGTATCAATTAAGAGGTTATATATCTCGTGCTAAGTACTACTCATTGTAACGAAAAGTTTGTTAATTTGTGGATTCACAATATGTTAGTTAATATTTAGAGGCTTTAATATAAAATATTATTTTGCAGACCAGTTTAATGACATGGACATTGTGTCGGTAAAGTTGGTGATCATGCATGTTTCTACAAAAAGGCCCAAACCGAAAGTATCTTGACCAATTGGAACGAATCCTTACAGTTGAAATATTAACTAAATTTCGGGTATTGTTGTCATCAAAAGGTCCTTATTTCAATTTTGACTTTTTAAAAAGATTTTATTTTGCTAAATTATTTCAATAGTTAAATCCTCTTCATCAAAATGAAATTAAATCTTTGATTGGATGGGGAAAGAAAATGGAAAGATGGAAAATGAGTAAAAAGAAAAAAAAAATGAAAATTTATATATTATTTACATGAAGTGAAAACACATTTTCTATTTGATGACAAAGAAAACATATTACCTTTCATCATTTTCTATTTCATTTAAGAAAAAAATGTTATTTTAGGTATTTCCATTCTCAATTTTAGAAAATAAAGTCAATATTTTTGGAAATTTAAAAAATAACAAATATGTTTTTTGAGTTTTTTGAAAATGAAGTGATGATAATTTTAAATTTTTGGTAACTTTAATTTCAAATCATAATCACGTTCTTTATCAATATTGAAAGGCTCAAGGAAGGTGTACGTAACAACCACCACTATATAGACATAAAGTGTGTTTAGTAAATCTAGTTGAAAAGTTAGCTGAAAGTTGAAAAATTAGATAAAAGTTGAACAACTAGTTGATTTTATTAAAAGTGTTTGATAAAACTAACTTATAATGGTAAAATGACACATAATGATATCATTAATTATTAAATAATGATGAGTGAAATTGTTGAGGTATAAAATTGTAATAAAATTTCAATTGGTAGCTGAAAATAAGGTCTTTTTGTTTAAAAAAAAGCTACCTCAAGTAGCTTCTATAAAGAAAACTACTAAAAAGCTAGCTAGTAGCTACCTAAAAAGCCACCTTATCAAATACCGCTGAAATACTTTATCAAACACACTCATAGTTGTACCCCTAACTCAGAAGGATCTTGTAGCCAACGATGATGACATAGGAGTTATCTACAACATTGACATCCATTCACACTTGTAAATCGATTTTCCATAAACATTGAGAGGGGCAGGAAGAGTAGGTTGTCTCCTCCTTCATTCTCATCTATAGAGCTCTGAGCTCCATTGCAAGTGTGACATCCCCTTATTATCTATATTTCTCTCCTTCAATAAGTGATACAACCAATCTGTTGGTTAATTTATCTCCCTCTACCAATTGCCTATATGAATAGAGACTCCAACTAGCTTTTCCCTTTTATCTGCTTCACTCCATGACCTACTTGTCCCTTATCCCCTTCTTTTCATTATGATTTATTTAAAAATGATTGTCACCAGTTTTTGTCTCAAAAGTAGCTTTTAAGTTTAAAAAGCATCTCAAAGTTCCAAATTTTCAAATTAATATTAACTTACATTTAAAAGCTTTCATTTATAGCTTTCACATTTAAAGTATCTTTTTAATCCAAAGAAGTTGAGTCAGATGTTACCTTAGCATATATGATACATCTATTAGTGAGATTAGAACAACGTCCACGATTTGTGTGTGTTTGATTTAGCGTTGAAACTGGTCAAACTCAAGTTTGGATTTTCCAACACAACATATTTCTAGTGTTGGAAACGTGAGTTTATCACGTTTCAACGCTAAACCAAACATGCTAGAACTCTACAATGAGGAGTGTTAGGAAAACGTGTATTCATTATGTATTGAACGCGAAACTACCATATGAAATATTTGGAGGAGTCTCATCATAGTACTTTTCTTTTCTCCTACTACTATGTTTTGTTTGCTATATATGTTAGGGAGAAAAAAGTCCATGCCAATAATGATGAAAACATAGTTTTCTCCTCTATTTCTTTTCTTTTATTTTCCTTTTCTCCAAAATCCCTACTTCTCTATATATATGTTGTAAGCTTCAAGGAAAAAACATGATTTTATGTAAAAGTAATAATATTTGGCTTCTTTAAGGGTATGTTTATGAATTGAAAATGATGAGAAAGGGAGGGAAGATGAAGGTTTTAAAGAAGTCATTCCATTCCCCGTATTTGTAAGTGTAGCTATTTCCTTTTCTAATTAATAAAGTCTTCTCCATCCTTCATTCCCCCTTTTCTTCCTCCCAATCCTTCCCTTTCCCTTCCCTCGAAATCACAAACATACCCTAAGTGACCTTCACTCTCTCAAAAATATGTTTAATAAAAGTGAAAAGTACATAGCTTTTATATATAATAAATAATTTTATATTAAATTTTGTTACAAGCTTATTTTTTAAAATTATATTACTATAAATTCATTTTTAGCTAAAATTAAAATTACAAAATCAAGAATCTAAAACGTTGACCTAAAACATACACTTGATTAAATCTACACTTAATTTTCATGTTTTGACGGTTAGTTAAATGATATAGATTGGACAGAATTAATTAAGTTTGGACGGTTGGTTAAATAATATAGACTAGACAGGACTCCATTCATTAAAAAAATAGGTGTACACCATCACTTATTGATTGAAGTGGTGAGAAATTTAGGGTCGGTTTAAAACAATTTTTTTTATTTTTAAAAACATTTTTTATAATTTTATTTTATATTATGTTTTATTTATTCTAAAAATTATTTTTAAATTAAAAACTAAAAATGAAAATTAAAAATATCAATAAATTATTTTCATTTTCTAATTTTTAAAATCGATATTTAAAATAACTTCTAAGAAAACTAATCACCCAAACACGTTTTTTCATTTATCCCTTTTAATTAAAAATTAAAATCAGATTTTAAAAATATAAATCAAACAAGTAAACAATTTTCTATTTTCTCCTTAGTAAATCTCTGGTTCAAATTGTGCATGTAAACGTAAAAGATAGATGTTTAAACAAGTAAACAATATGATTTTTAAACCTTAAATTCAATTACCTTGCGTTTGGATGGAGAATTTTAGAATTCTCAAAATTATAATAGATAAGGTTGAGTGAATTGTTAAAATGAGAAGAATTGACAATGATAATCTAAAAAATTTGAATATAAAAGAGAAATGTTGAAATTCTCTCTCAATATTTATCATTTGAAATTCCCCTATTTGTTATAAAAAATCCTCCTATTTATCATTTGGAATTCTTTCTTCTACTATTTTAACACATGAATTCTAGTAATTTTAAATTTTTCTATTCAAACACAAGGATAAGGATTAAAAAAATTAGAAGAAATTAAAGATAGGTCCACTAGTTGTGCTAGCTATTTAATTTTCTTCAATTGCACCGATGGAATCCATTCCCTTTTAGACTTATTCACTAGAGAGATACCTAATCGAGACACGTACGAACAGAAAGTGTCTTTGTAATTGAGACATTTACCCACTGAAACTGTCTCCGTTTATCAGTGAAAAGTGAAAGAGAATTTGGAATGTTGCGGTTATTCAAGGAAGCGTGCTCGGCCTTCTTTTGCCTAGTTTTGTTGTAAGCATTTGCTTAGTCTCTTCTATTTCCTTTTCCTGTTTTTGTTGTCAGTGTAAAGTAGTAGCTAGCGTAATTATTGGAACTTAAACAGTAAAATCTAAATTTAGGGATTGAAAACAGGGTTACTCTAGGGTGGATAATGTCCAAATGCCCGTGTGGTTATTGAGAATCAATTCTTTTGGAATTGATTTTGAATTATTTGAGAAATTCTAAGGTAGTCTATAGTGAGTGAGAGAGAGTTTTCGTATATTCCTTATCCATTCAATGAATTTCTTTAACTTTTTAAAATGGTTTTAGTATTTTTATTGTTATGAGATAATGTTTTAATTATTAGAATTTATATTTTTAATTTTTGTAAAAAAAAAACTCCTATAACTATTATCTTGTATTTTTTATTGTGTTCCGTAATTTTTTATATTCTCATTTACAATAAATGTGTGTCTCATTTAAAATATAATTTATATCTTCGAAATGATTTAATATAGAGTACATGACTTGTTCCTATATAACTTTGGCTTTTATAACTCCCTTCAATCCAAAAAAATAAGAGGGTACCAAAACCCCCTCTCTCATCGGAGGGTACCAAAACTCTCTCTCTCACTTTGACTTTTATATCTTTCATCTAATGTAAATCGTGTATCATTAATTATTTTCTGTAATTAATTTTATAAATTTATTAAAATAATTTCTAAAAAACTGTAAATCAAACTGACACCAATTAAGTTGTCCATGATATAAAAATATAGTAATTAAATTACCGATCATTATAATCAACATTAATTTTATTAATAGTGAATAGATCTTTATTTTTATATGTTTTCTTCTTTTTTTCTCATTAATGAAAATATAACATATTAAAAAAAATTAATTAACAATTACGAGAGATAATATTAATCTTATTAGGAAGAAGAAAAAAGTGAAAGAAAAGGAAATAGCTAGGAATTCCACACTAAAAATATGGGATATGTGGAATATAGGTAAAAGGATAGAAATAATGGAAATAAAGAAATAGAAAGTGAAAGATATAAGATTAATTATTGATGTGATGAAAAAGAAAGAGAAGAAAAAAAATGCGAAATGAAATGTAAAACTTTTTAGTGTGGGAAAATCATAACTCAACCCTAAAGCCTGTTAACTTACCAAGGCAATTAAAATCGAATTATGTGTATCACCTGAACTATAAGAAAATTGAGGAAAATTGAATAAAATAGGGTAATAAGAATAAGAATTTATTTCTGTTTTGGATTATGTCATACCGTGATCACAATTACCACATTACTATTTTGGCATTTGGCAACTTATCTTTATTTACAATATATATCTCACCATCACCATTGACATTGCTAGACCACCATTCCCTTTCAGTCATCTTCATCCAATATATGCTTCACCACCTGTCAACACCATGGTCATCTCAACTACAACATCATCAATTCATTATTAACTCCTCATTTTTTAAATGTTACATATCCAAATTAATTACCCTGCCGACTTAGTTACAATTTGATAATATTTAATTCCAATTTGAAAATAACTAACTTGGCATATATGACCACACATGCAAGAAACGTGCTCATGTATTAGAGCACAACATATTGGGTCTAGCACTTTAGCGATTGACACGTTTGTTTATTTACTAGTAGTACGTACTAGAGATACATACACTTTTTATTTATTTATTTAATTAGCTGAAACAAGATCATGTATGTTTACAAAATCTGGCTTTATTTTGCAAGTTGGAGCTAGCAAGACGCTAAGAACAGGAGCCTGCAAGGTCGACAATAGAAGAAAGGGACTAAACGTTTCTATAGGATCTGGTTGAGCCATACATATGTTTGATCCTCTGCAGTTGGAAAATGATACGTGAGGAGAAGAGCCTTTATTGGGTGCCCAAATTGATGAACACTGTCAGTCAAGAAATTGATGTGTTTTCATTGCATTACCACTCGTTTCTAAACCTTTCAGCAAACGAGTTCAGTGTCCAATAACTGAAAATTTGAACTTGCATAGCATGCGCCTAGTTAGCTAGATAGATATTTAGATTTGCATTGTATATGCATTTTAGCCGTAATTTTGGCTCTATATATATGTTCGTGTATATTTATATCGATTACTATAATAGCTAGGGGGAAAACTGTTATTTCTAAAGGGGTTAATAAATTATAATGGTGGTACTATATATATATATATGTATAAAATAATTATTTATACCAGCTAGCTAGATAATATATTTCTTTCAGTTACAAGAAAAGGTTTTTAATTAACAAGTGTAAAGAAAAGATAAATTAAGTGTTGAAATTGAGCCAATAATTATCCTTTTTATATATAAGGGCGCTAATTCAACCACATATATAATAAGTCAAAATTATATATATATTAAAACTAATAACAAAAATATTTCATGCAAGCGCCAATCCGACAACAAATAATTTTTATTTAATTTAGCAATTTAAGATGGTTAATTAGCTTAGCTTGCATATGTGAAGCTCTCTTAGGATTGTTCTAATTTAAGAGCAACTGTAAACATGCGAACGATAACCAGTATGGAGAGGGACACAGCTCCGCCCTTTTCCAACAAAAGGGCCTCAGCTACATACTTTTATTTATTTATATATATATATATATATATGCTAATAAATATATAATTATAAGGTAATATTATAAAAAAAATTTATAATAATAATAACATTATTTTTAATAACAATATAAAAAATATTAATATTTTATTTATATTTAATAAAAATAGGTCAATTTAATAGATTTAAAAGCTTTTTTTATGGCATGAAGCATGATCTGTTTAGCTATATAGGATTTTGAAAAAACTTTGTTTTAATCTATTAATTAATAAATTGACCTATCCTGATGTAGGTTAGGCCGTAGGCCTCTAATGAGCGATTTGGCTTGTTTAATTTACTTATACACCTATGCTCCTAATTATAAGAACATTTTAACTACTTCACAAGGAATTAAGTTGGTTAATTTAGTTGATCATAATAAATTTATCATAAATATGTATCATCTTTCTAGAATATTTGTCTTTAATTTTACTGAGACCCATTATGTTTCTCTTTTCAACTAAATAAACACTATTGTTTTATTCTCTCTCTACTAATTAATTACTCATATATAATGAGGGTATTATTGTCAAAAAAATAATTAACGTTCTTATCAAAATGACCAAGTCTACTCTTCAAAATGTTCTTATAATTAGGATCGAAGACAACATTTAATTAGATATATCAAATAGAGGGGAATGAAATAAAATAAAATATTGGAGAATATAGAGAAGAATATATAAACTTACTCTTCCATTAATTATGTAGATATAATGATTAAATAGAGAAAAAGAATTACTTTATCCTATTCTATTCAAAATCGATCGAGAAAAAAAAAATGAAGTTATTTAATAGAATCGGATGGAACTCAGTGTGTTCTACTTAATTAATTCATCTATAATATTTTAAATAATAAAATCTTACCTGAGCAATTTGAGTGATGAAAGACCCCATAATGTTACTTTTAGTTAATTATATATACAGTAAATTACTCTAACCTCCCTCTATTTCATAAATCCTACACAAAATCCTTTATATTTTTAAAACATACACAAAACTCCTCCAACTTTAAGCCTTCGTTTGGTGTTAGGGAAGTGGGAAGGGAGGTAGGGGGAAAGAGGGAAATAGGGGAGAAGTCCACCCTCTCATATGTTTGGTGGAGGGAAGAAAAGGAGAGAAATGCGTGGATCCCACAGCTTTTTTATTTCTCTATTAAAGTGAATAGAAAATGAGAGAAATGCGCCCCACACCGTAAATAATCAATTTTCAGTAGGGGTATAAGCGGGTCCAACCTAACACGTGATCCCGATGGATCCAACCCAATCCGAAGGATATTTAACGGCTTGGTTCGGGTTTCAGTTCGGTTCAGACATTTTCTTATTGACCCGATCTGGTTCGGTTCGGGTCTCGAGTTTTCCTATCTTGAACCCGATAGACCCAACCCGAACCAAAGCAGAAAAATGAAGCCTTGATCTTATTTCGTTTTCCTACCCAGAGAGAATAAAAATAGGCGCAACGGCAGCACAAGCAGTGGTGGTTCCCCAAACCCTATTTCATATGCACCTCTCATTTTATATTTCCCTATTTCTTTTCTTTTTTTCATTTTATATTTTAATTTCATTTCATCTTCCACATTTTTTTTAAAAAAAGGAAAAATACTCATGACCCGATGACCCAATCCAACCCAACCCGAACACATTCGGGTTGGTTCGGGTCGGGTTACTCACCCAAAAAAACAAAACCCGAACCAACCTAACCCACCATCATTCTATCGGTTCGGACTTGATGTCACCCCAAAACCGACCCAACCCAACCCGATTTCACCCCTAATTTTCAGTATGTAAAAATCAATTTCTGGCCACATAATTGGTATAGATAATCGCTTTTCAATATGTAAAAATCGATTTCTTGCCACATAATTGGTACAGATAATCAATTTTTTATATCAGCAATCGGTTTTTTTTACCATTTCTCTTCCATTTCTCCACTCAAACCAAACAACCCACCTTCACATCTCACTTTTATTTCTCATCTATTTCACCCACAAAAACAACCAAAAATCATCTCTATCTCTTCTCTATTTCTCTTCTCTCTATTTCCCTAATCACACCAAACAAAGCTACATTACACTTAAACCCAATTTTCAATGATAACTGTTAGTCAATAGTCAACAGTTATCTTTTATATTAAATTGACCAAAATGTCCTTACTAATTATGGGTTTTTTTACTACATAAAAATCCTTGATAATGCTTCACGTTTTTTAACCAGAAATCTGTTCCAGCAACAACACCAAATATACCTTCCTTTCCCTTATAATGCTTCACGTTCATTCTGTATATATAAAACACCAAGTGGTCTTTGAAGTTTGTTCACCAAATATTAAGAAAATCAACACCAGTAACAACGCCAAATACCAATAGTAAAGGTACATGTAAACCATGGTACCCGAAAACGTATAAAATCAAAGAACATAAGAATCCATACCAAACAACAATTGCAAACAGTGACAAGGACCTCTATTTCATCAGTAACAACAGAAAACTAACATCACTAAAAAAAACCAAACTGAGTGAAGGGAACAACCACAAAGCAATAATATTTTCTTGAGCCTCCTTGTTCAGGAACGTGATTGATTTGCCTCTTGTGAGTTTTTTTTGTTCTTTATTGAGAACCTTGTTGATTTTGTTGCATTCCATTCTTCTATAATAAAAAGAATAGTACAAAAGTCAAAATTGAGAAATACTATCATGCATAATTACATGGACAATAACTTTTGTTAATAAATATATACTATCTTGCTTTTCTTCTCCATCATCTTAAGCTTGAGCTTTTGTTGGGCAGACATATTTGTATGTGACATTCTTTGCGATGATGTTGTAGCTGAACCCTATAAATATAACAGTAAGAGTTATTGGAAATTATATAAACAAGAATAGTAAATAATAAGACAACAAGTCTACCTGTGCTCTAGTAGTTGGAGTTCTTTGCGCTTTTTTAGGAGTCCGTTGGCAACTCCTTGAGTTATGACCAAGCTCTTGACAATTTTTGCATCTCACTGTAGGTAATCTTTTTCTAATTGTAGAAGGGGCAGGTTCATCCATAGCTCCCTTCCTATTCTTTTTTGGTCTTCCATGCAATCTTGTCAATGGAGGTGCCAAGATATCACTTTCTAATATATTTTCAACACTTGGCAAAGGATGAATTATTGTAGCATAATATCGGACAAAAGCAATGGGATTGTAATAAACATCCACATAATCCTCAATTTTAGCTCTTTTATAATGAATTGTTGCTACTGTATGTATACATGGCAATCTGCTAATTTGCCATTGAGTGCATCCACATGTTTTTCCTAATTGCAAGTCTACCATATGCCTATTATTTCCATCATTAAGCTCATATTGGTCTCTACCAGCACCATAAACAATACATCCTCTACTCTCTATGTTAATCACAGATAATTCCTTAGCAATTTTTGGAAGAACTTTCTCTATGCAAGCATAACCTATTTCATACCTTTTTTTGCCACCTAACCATCAATTAACTCTCATCTCATCTAGTAATGGATAAGTGCATAGAATTAGTAGTTTTTAGGTATAATTTTAGCACTTTGGGATGATAATTGTTCTTAATTTGGCCCCTAATTGTCCTTTTATTGCTTGATTTTAGTTGTATTTAATTTTTAGTTTAATTTGGAGATTTGATGCTCTTTTGATGAGAAATGTATATATTTTGTTGTAGGTATAAGACTTGGAAGGAAAGCTAAGAAACAAAGGGAGTTAAAAGAGGAAAAAAGGGAGCTTGAGCAGCAAGTTTGTGCGGTTGAGCGCCCAAAAGCGCGCGCAAGCGCGCTGCCCCCTTTTTTTGGCCACACAATGGGGCGCTCAAGCACCCACTTGGTGCACTTGAGCGCGCACGTTTCCGCTAGCTTGCTGAACGCGCTCAAAAGAATAGAGAGGGAGCTATTTTAGACATTCTGATATTCCTCTTCTAAAAGTCTTCTCTTCTCAGTTGAAGCTCTGCTAGGGCAAGGATTTCCTTCCTCCATTTCTTCCATTTATCATCTTCTGGGTTGCCCTCCTCCATGAGTGGCTAACGTCCTCATCCGGGATTGAACGAAGTCTTCGAACTCCGATGTATTCAGTTTATGTTTCTGTATTTTACTTTCATGTGAAAGCTTCTGATGCCCTTCACATTTGTTGGTGGTGGTAGCTTTTCAATGATCTCCAATTTAGCCTTATCTACTTCAATGCCTCTAGCAGAAATCTTGTGGCCCAGCACCACACCCTCAGTTACCATAAAATGGCACTTCTCCCAGTTCAGTACCAAATTGGTATCAACACACCGCTCCAGTACAGTGTTCAAGTTCTCCAGGCATCCATCAAATGATGCACCAAATACAGAGAAATCATCCATGAAGACTTCTATGCAGTTTTCTACCAGGTCCGAGAAGATTGCAAGCATATACCGTTGGAAGGTTGCTGGTGCATTGCATAATCCAAACGACATTCTCCTGTAAGCAAAAACACCAAAAGGACAAGTAAAAGCAGTTTTTTCTTGGTCTTCTGGATTCACTACTATTTGATCATACCCTGAGTAACCATCCAGAAAACAATAAAAAGCTTGCCCAGCTAACCTCTCTAGCATTTGATCCATGAATGGTAAAGGAAAATGGTCTTTCCTAGTGGCTTGATTTAATTTCCTATAATCTATAAACATTCTCCAACCTATGACTGTCCTAGTATGAATTAATTCATTTTTATCATTACTAACTACAGTCATACCTCCCTTTTTAGGAACTACCTGGACTGGGCTGACCTAGGCACTGTCAGAGATAGGATAGATCATACCAGCATCAAGCAATTTTAGCACCTCTTTCTTCACCACTTCCTTCATGGTTGGATTCAACCGCCTTTGAGGTTGTGCCACAGGTTTGTAATCCTCTTCCATGTGAATCTTCTGCATGCATTAGGATGGACCAATACCCTTAAGGTAAGATAAGGTCCACCCTATTGCACCCTTATTGGCCTTCAGAACTGAGATCAATTTTTCTTCCTCAGATGGGGTTATGGTATTGCTAATCACCACTGGCTTATTTCCTCCATCTACAAGAAAAACATATTTAAGGTGAGAAGGTAATACCTTTAACTCCAGCTTCTGACTCTCAGTTTTATTCTCCTGCTGTAATTTCTCAGATTTTTCTTCATTTGATGAGATCTCTTTGGCTAGATCTAGATGCTTCAAATATTCATTAACTTCATTCTCATCTTCTTCCTCAAACTCATTACAAGCGCCTATCAATGCTTTCTCTAGTGGGCTTGCTTTTGTCAATTGCTTCCGAGCTTCTAGGAAGATTTCATCCACGGTATCCATTCTGAGACATTGATGCTTGTCCTTGGGGTGTTGCATTGCTTCAAAAACGTTAAAGTTGACCTCATCATCATGTACCCTCACCTTCAGTTTCCCATCATCAACATCAATGATGACCTTAGCAGTCTTCATGAAGGGTCTTCCCAGTATAAGAGGAACTTCAGCATGTTCCTCTATATCCATCACAACAAAATCAACCGGGAACATAAACTTGTCCACTTTAACCAAAACATCCTCTGCCACCCCATATGGATACTTCATAGATCTTTCAACTAGCTGCAATGTCATCCTTGTAGGTTTTACCTCCAAATCTCCTATCCTCTTCAGCATGGACAAAGGCATCAGATTAATGCTGGCACCCAAATCAAGTAGTGTCTTACCCACCGGTAGCGTCCCAATTGTGACTGGGATAGTGAAGCTTCCAGGATCTTTAGATTTCTGAGGCAGTGATTTGTGAATTATTGCACTGCATCCTGCCTCTAGCTCCACTGTCTCATCAGTAAATCTTCTTTTCTTGGTTAGGAGCTCTTTCATGAATTTTGCATATTTCGGCATCTGCTCCATAGCTTCCACAAAAGGAATATTAATCTTCAGCCACTTGAAAATATCCATGAATCTTGCAAACTGCCTTTCTCTATCTTTCTTTGAGGGATTCTGAGGGTATGGTAGACTCTTCAGCTGAGGTACTTGTGTCTCACCCTTCCCCCTCTTTTTCTCATTCCTTCTACCCTCTCCTTCTTTTTCTTTACTTTTTTCAGTATTCACAGCCTTATTATTGTTTTGTTCTTCCTCCCTCTCACACTCATTTCTCTCTTCATTGCTCTTTTTTTCTTTGTCGTCCAAGACTTCCTCCTCCACAACAAAATTGCCACCAACCCCTCTTCCTACCACTTTACCACTTCTAGTAGAAATTGAATTGCAGTGTTCCTTGGGATTAGTCTGAGTGTTGGCTGAAAATTGACTTGCTTGTTGTTCAGAAAGCTGCTTGGATAATTGCCCCACTTGAGTCTCCAAGTTTCTGATTGAAGCTTCTGTACTTTTATGATTTGAAATGGAAGTTTGCATAAATTTCTCCAGTATATCTTCCAATTTTGATGTTTTGTCAAGTACTGAAGGATAATGTTGTTGTTGCTGTTGATAAGGAGGCCGCCTGTTGGAAGGCCCAGTGTCTTACTTCCACCCAAAGTTCTAATTCTGATTATTCCTCCAACCGTGTGAGAAATTATTTGAGAAGTTATTGCTGTTGGAGAAATTTCCTGGTCTTCCTTGATTGGTCATGTAATTAATCTGCTCTTCTTGCTGACTGCCTTGATAAGAACAGTGACCATTTGGATGGTCACCCCCACACAAATCACATGCTAACTGTTGTGACTGACCAGAATTGGACTACACTGCACGCAGCTGTTGAGGAAGTTTAGACATTTGCTTCGTGAATGCTTCTATCTATTGAGTGAGAATCTTGTTCTGAGCCAAGATGGCATATGAGGTGTTCAGTTCTAGCACTCCCTTCCTCTGCACTATATGTCTTCCATGTTAAGCTTGTTGATCTGTAGATGCCAATGCCTTAATTATCTTGGTTGCTTGCTCTGCATCTACAGACATCAGAGTACCACCTGCTGCAACATCCAATATCACCTTGGTATCCGGCCGTAGACCATTGCAGAATATGTTTAACTGAGTTATATTTTCAAACCTATGGTTCGGACACCTCCTCAACAAAGACTTGAATCTTTCCCATGCTTCACAAAAATGCTCATCTGGTCCCTACTTGAATGTAGAAATATCTGACTTGGCCTTGATGTAGCGAGATGGTGGGAAGAAACTGTTCAAGAGTTTCTCTTCAACAACATCCCGGTTAGTCAGACTCTGGTTTGGATGTGACTTTAGCCATTCCTTAGCTTTACCTGCCAATGAGAAGGAAAACAAATATAAGTAAACAGCTTCTAAATCCCTTTCCTCAAAACCCATAGTTCCAATCAATTCATAAAAAGTGGAAAAATGAGTATATGGATCCTCATGATCCATTCCCGTGAATTGATGGGCACTGATCAGAGTAAGGAATCCAGGCTTCATCTCCAATGACTTTGTGGTGGCTGGTATTGCTATGCTTGAGAAGTGTCTTGGGCCTTGTTGCATAGCATAATCCCCAAGTGTTCTCCTTGGTGGGTTTTGCCTTTCACCAGCCATATCTTCAGCTTTTGGATCAATTTGAGTTGGTTAGATGAGAGTAGTGGAAGATTCCCCTGTAACTTGTCCTTGCTTTTTTTTCTTGGTTTTGATTCTATTTCTTCGGGCTGTCTTTTCAATCTCGAGGTCGAATTCCAGTTGATTTGTAGGTACCTGACCTCGCAAGATCATAAATCATAGAAAACTATAGCAAGGATCAGCACAGAAGAAAGAAATATGAGTGAGGTTAATCACAAAAAGAAAGAAAACTAATTACAACTTAACAAGCTGAACTAAGATTTTGAATTAAAACATCGTTCCCCGGAAACGACGCCAAAAATACTTGTTGAGATCTTGGCAAGCGTACCAATATCGCAATAGTATAATAGTTAGAAAGTAGGGGTTGTCGTACCCACGAGGAATGGATTACGAAATGGATTACAATCAAATTCTTAGCAATTAAACTCACTAAGTGAATATGCACAAAAAGATGTTGAATTTGTGTTGGTGAAAAAGTGAATTGTAAATGGCATAAAAAGTTAAGAAAACGGTAGGTAGAAAGTAGTAAGAGAATTCAGTTGGAAAATTGGGATTGAATTTCATCTATCGCACCCTTCTGTATTTTGGGAAACCATTAACATATAGGGATTCGAATTAAACAATATTGAAGCACAAGCACAATTCATTCACATTGATTCCTCAAGTATGAAATCCTTAGAACAATCTCTTAAAGCGACGGATAAGAAAAGTTGTTTTAAAGCGACGGATATATCGAAACCTATTCCTAGTATTTCAATCTATCGAGTATTCTTATCCAAATCAGATTTAAGAATTGCTTTCCAGCCAAATCAAGAAATTAAAATCAAAATCCTATTGGGTTAATAAAATTAAGCATTAAGAACAGAATAAGAACACCAATATTGAGAATAGGGGTGGAAACAGGCCAGACCAGGCCAGGCTTTGGCAGGCCTGAGCCTGGCCTGGCACCTAATCTGTATGCCTGAGCCTGGGCCTGTTACCTGTTACAGGCTTTTTTTAAAGGCTCAGTTTGGCCTGTATAAAAGCCTGGCCTGGCCTGAAAGCCTGTTTACAAGCCTGTTTTTATAACAAGGCCTACAAACAGCCCAACTGACCAACAAGCCTGTTTAGAAGCCTATTTAGAAGCCTGATTAAAGCCTGCTTTACATATAAAACACTATACATACTTAACCTGTTTTCACACACACTAACATGCTGCCTGCATGTTTTTTCTACCATTACCAAGCAAAATACAAACACACTTAACATAAAAGTTGCTGCCTGCATTTTTTTCTACTACCAGTACCAAGCAAAATACAATTACACTAACATAAAAGTTGCTGCTTGCATGTTTTTTCTACTACCAAGACCACTGTACCAAGCAAAAAATAAACATTCCTACACCAGTACCTTGCTGTTTTTACAGAAACAGCAGCAGTTACAGCACCACACCAACAAGCCACCAACAAAAAAAATAATAATAGAATGAGATAAACACCCAGAGATTCTGAATTAAATTTGTCCAACACAAATGCCAAATTGAAACATAATTCAGACCACAACACAGTATTTAAGTAGCTTAATTCAAAATACATCCAATGGCCATCAAGCCACAAATTACCATAAAATACTAATGTCTAATGCAAAAACAAACAGCAATTAAAATTCAAAAACAATCCTCAAAAGTCAACAGCAATCCAGAATCCTCATTCAAATCTTCAAGTTTATTTCTTGAAGTTGTTCATCCACCTAAAAAAGCAAGAAAAATTGTTAATAGAATAGAAAAAACTTAATTAAAACAATAATGTTAGCAATTATAATAAAAAGAACAATTTAAAGATTAAAACACTAAACCTTTTGCTTTTTCTTCAACCCATATTTATTACGAAGCCAATCCCCTCCACAAATGAGTGCTTCAATCGACGCCTCATTCAATTTAGAACGATATTCATCAGTAACTCGGCCACCAGCACTAAATGTAGCCTCTGATGCAACTGTTGAAACTGGAATAGCTAGTATATCAGCCGCCATCCTTGACAAGACCTTATATTTCAAATTGTTGTTCTTCCACCACTCCAACGCACTAAAAGAAGAGCCATCACCATCCGGAACATAAATACTCTCTTCAAGATAAACATCTATTTCTGATTTCATTGGGGGGATTGCTTCCTTAGCACGCACAAGGCTCATTATTTGGTCAAATCCAGTGACAACAGAAGATTTAGGCACATGGGCTGTAGAAGAGATGCTACCACTCATATTCCCTTCATTAGATGATTGCTCAACACCTGAAGCTGCATACTCTTCATACAATACTCCCAATGCAGTTCGTACCTTGTTCACATTCTCCATAGCAACTTCTTCTGACTTGTATAGCAAAGGAAAGCAAATGTCGATAATGTGAAACTTACACCTTGGATCCAAAACACTAGCAATGGCCATCAATAGATTGCATTCCCCCCAATATTTATCGAACTTCATCTTCATGGGAGCTACCATGTCTCTTAAGAAGAGATCTCCTTCCACTACAGCATCATCAATGACTTTTTTCACCCTCCAAACTTCTGCAAGGTATAAATTGGCAGTGGAATACTCACTGCCTGAGATAACATGTGTAGCTAAACTAAATACCTCCAAAAGTTTACAAACTTTCTCTACTTTCTCCTAATCATCAAGTGAAGGTGCATAATTATAATGAGGCTCTCTTTCTTTGTAGGCTGAGAATACAATCTTGAATTTTAATGCAGTTGAGAGCATTTCAAATGTAGAATTCCACCTTGTTGGACATAATGATAATAATAGGCATATAAGAATTGGCATAATGATAATAATAGGCAGAATCCAAATAGGAAAATGATAATAATAGGCAAATTATGATTGGCATAATGTTATAAAAGACAAAATCAGAATTGGCATAATGTTATAATAAGCAGAATCCAAATAGGAAAATGATTATAAAAGGCAAATTATAATTGGCATAATGTTATAATAGGAAAATCAGAATTGGCATAATGTTATAATAGGCAGAATCCAAATAGGAAAATTATAATAATAGGCAAATTATAATTGGCATAATAATTAGAACGGGCAATTAAGTAAAAGAATCTCACCTTGTTGGACAGTCAATAATAAGTCTTCTTTCTTTTAGATGTTTTAGTTCAACAACGTCACAGAAGGCCTTCAACCTTGAATCATTGTGGTTAATATACTTCACACTTTCACGAACATTGTGAATGACATCTTTAATCTTGTTAAGGCCATCTTGCACTAACAAATTTAATATGTGTGCGCAACATCTAACATGAAATAACTCACCATTAAGTACCAGCTTCGTGCTCAATGCTAAATTATCCTTTAGATTCCTCAAGCATGAGTCATTATAGGCAGCATTATCAACAGAAACAGAAAACACTTTGTCCTCTATCCCCCATGCCTTCAAGCACTTGAAAATTGCATCAGCTACATCAATCCCACGCCTTGGAGCAGGCACCTTTACAAAACTCAAAACCCTCTTCTGAAGTCTCCATCCCGCATCAACAAAATGGCCAGTGATAACCATATACTCAACAACCTGGTGACTTGATCTCCACATATCCGTTGTCAAACTAATCTTCCCTACACTCCTCAACAAAGCCTTTAATTTTTTCTTCTCCGCCTCATATATTGCTAAGCAATCACTTCTTATTGTTTTACGACTTACTTTCTGAAAGTCAGAATTGGCATATTGGAATGCCCACATCCAAACTTCATCCTCCACGATGTTGAAAGGATGCTCATGAATCATAATAGCTGTAGCAATTATTTCCCTCATCTTCTCATTTGAGTACTTAACACTAGGATTCAGAAATGGGTTAGCTGATGCAGGAGGAAATGGAATAGCCGATTGCTTCTTTTCAGTACTCATCTTTAACCTCCTTTGCAGGCAATGATCTGCATGCCTCTTTAGATGACTTGTGCTAGCCCCCCTCCCACTAAAGGATAGTTTGTCTTTGCAATACTTGCACACAGCTTTCTTTACTTGTCCGGCAACTTCTAGCTCATCAAAGTCAATCCAAACTTTTGACGTTTTTTGCCTCTTCTTCTTAATGGCAACAGGATCCTCTTCTCCTTTGTTATTAGGTTGGCTTGGATCAGTTGGTAAGGAGGAATCATTCGTCGCATTAATAAGCATAAGAGTAGGAGATGAGATCACTTCATTGCTCTCAACTGGAGTAGACATAATGCTAGAAGCCTAGAACCAAAGACATTATGATGAGAATAGGCACAATTAACCAAACAGAATAAATGGCAGTTAACTAGTTAAGCAACATAATAAATGGAAATTTAAACAGTGAAACAGAAAATTTGGCAGTTGAGCAAAAATAGAAAAAAACCATATACTAAATAAATAATAGTTAAAGCTCTACTTATTAAATAAATAAACCAAAGCTCTACTTATTAAATAAATAAGCCAAAGCTCTACTTAATAAATAACAATGACACACGCAATGACCTGCAGTGCTGTGTTTGCTTTCTTCTCAGTGCAATGTTCATTTTATATTCAAAAGCATTACTGAGCTAAAAGACAGAATGAGGTATACATTTTATTTTACTTTTATTTTGATAAAAGTGAACAAAGTAGGGCCAATATGTTGCAACTTGCAAACTACTTTACAGCTCTTAATTTGTTAGTATTTTATACGCACATCTGGGACAATTTGATTAGAAAATGCATTGGGGTTTGACATTTGAGTGCTGTAGTTCAGAGAATCTTATATTTATCTACCTCTCTCCCTTCCTATAGACATACACATGGACATGGCTACTATTTTTTTTTCACCTGACACATCCACTCTTGTATACAAAGGCAGAGACATACACTTATATGAATGTATTTTATATATGATATAAAAGACAGAATCACAGAACAGAATGAACGAACTCAGCCTTCTTGAATAAGAACAACAGACAAAAACTAAATCAAGGGCTAGATTCCGGATAGCAAAACTCACCTAGCGTGATGACATAGAAAGGATGTGTCGGAGGTGACGAAGGGAGGAACCAATCTGCAACTGCACGCCGGCAAAAGGGATGAACCGATCTCAATCTGCAACTGCACGCCGGAGGGGACGCGTTACGAACAGGAAGAAGAACGATTTTCACACTCGAAAGGGAGAACAGAAGAGACTCACCTGTGAGCTGCGACTGCAAGGCGCGATGAAGCTGTTCAGAGGCGGTTGCTGCGAGCTTCAGAGGCGGTGGCTGCGAGCTGCGACTGCTAGGGGCGATGAAGCTGTTCAGAGGCTGTGGTTGCGAGCTTCAGAGGCTGTGGCTGCGAGCTTCAGAGGCGATGGCGATGAAGCTCCAGAGACGGTGGCTGCGGCTTGCGAGCTTCAGAGGCGATGGCGATGAAGCTCCAGAGACGGTGGCTGCGGCCTGCGAGCTTCAGAGGCGGTGGCGATTAAGCTCCAGAGGCAAAGACGATGAAGGTTCAGACTTCAGAGTAAAAGTGAAACGTTTCTAATTCTACGGCACAGTGAAAAGGGGCTAGGGTTTTTACTGATTCAATCTTTCACCTTTTTATTGATTGTGTCTCTTTGTGTTCTTTTTATTTTCAATTTTGTTATTTTAATCAGAAAATTATTATTTCTAATTGCTTTTATTTGATTTAAAAATTTTATTATGTTATTTAATAATTATATTTATAATTAATTTAGTAAATTATATAATATATATTAAACAGGCCGGCCTGTCAGGCCTAACAGGCTTTTTAAAAAGCCTTAGCCTGGCCTTTTTAGCTAAATAGGCTTTTTGAAAAGCCTTAGCCTGACCTTTTTACTAAACGAGCCAGGCCAGGCCAGGCCTTAAACAGGCCAGGCCTCAGGCCCCTGACAGGCCGGCTGGCCTATTCCCACCCCTAATTGAGAAGAACGAAATTCCTATGTATTAAAGAAACCAAAATACAATCAGGTTTGATTTGACTACATTCAATCCCACAAAGATGTTTAACTACTCATGGTAGCACTTACAAACCAAATGAAAGAGAAGAAAAATCACATCCAAAGCTTCCCAGCTCTGTAGTTCTTTTTTTGTCCCGCTCCAGAATGATCTGTTTTCTCTCTGAAACTCTTCTCTCCTTGAAAATCTGTCTGACGGCTCATTAAAACGCTAGGTTAATGAACCTGCGATCAGCTTGCGCTTGGAGCGCAGCTTGAGCGCAGGAAACAGGGGCTGGATTCAGATTTTTATAAAACCTGCGCTCAGCTTGCACTTGGAGCGCAGGAAACAACAACTTCCTCTTATTGACGAACCTGCGCTCAGCTTGCGCTCTGGGCCCAGCTGGAGCGTAGAAAACAACATCTATCTCTTTTATTCTTGCTCCTTTGCTCTTGGTTTTATTCACTTAATGCCTCCAGTTATATGTTGATTTCTCATCTGTAAAAATTAACAAATTTTCTATCAAAATAACATCAAATTCCAATTTGAATCTAACAACTACAAGCAGCTAAGAATTAATCAGAAAAGGGTAATTCCGGAGCATAATTGCATGCATTTGTTATCATCACGTGCTTAATTTATAACACAAATTTACTGAATTTAAGCACCTATCAACCTACAACTTCGTCTCTGCTTAGTTCTTGCATTAAAAGCTGAGGTGAGTTTTGGAGATATGAAAACATATCTATCCGTGCGGCAAGATGGAAGTGATAGCTCCTTGTACAAGTAACTATGCAATAAAAATTGGATATTGTTAACTAATTTTACAATGCTTATCATAGAATGAGAATGACATACTATGATTTATTTTGAATTCAAATTACCTGCAGTAGATGTCTATGACAGCGCCATCTAACCAATCACGATACAACACTAAATGAAGACAATTTGCATCGATCCATGTATTTACTTCATCTGGAGTAACAATACCCGCAGCTATATTGCAACTAATGGTAGAACCACTTTCTTGCATCTTTACCAAGTAGTACATATCTAGTAGTTGCAATTTCGTGGTGGAAGGATTGGCGGGCCTTGAGGTGACAACTCGTGAAGTGGTTTCTCTAATTGGAGACTTATGTATTGGTGATTCATTTAAAAACTGAGTCTCCACAAGTGGTGCCGCTGTGGAAGTTTGGGGAGTCTAAAAATTCAACAAATTGAAGAATTAGTATTTGTAATTAAACTTATATAAATGAACTTTTTACACACATAAAACTATAAACGGATCATTGAAATAAGCAAAAATACTATTTCTGTGAAAAATACCATTGATAGGTATTTCAATCAAGATACCAGAAGAGGACATTAGTTTGTTGTTTCGCTCTTCAATCGATTTGAATGTACCAATGCATCCAATCCAATATAAGTACATGGCCAAGCCACGAAACACCGTAATGCATCTCCAACAGTACTCAATTCCCCAAAATGATCTGGGCACGGAAGCGCAACATGTGGTTCAATAGAAATTTGAACCATGACCTTCAGTTGGTTGGAGGGAAGTGGACAATTGTGTAACATCTGGTCTGGGTAATTGTGTGCTTGCCCCTTACCAACCACTCGTAAGACAGAGTCTCCCAAATATATTATACATTGAAATAAACCCTAAACCATTGAGATAAGTAAATATGTTTATGGATAAATAGTGTGTAAAAAATAAAACTCTTAAAATGTATATTATGAATAAAGAAACAAACAATTACCACAAGCAAGACAGGTCTGGGAGAACTATTAGAATCTCTCAACTATAATCTCTGGTAACTTGTTCAAGCTTTCTTGTAGTATCATCAAGTCTTTCTTTCATCTCTTTCCAACCAATTTTCATTTCTCTCATTTCCTCTAAAATATTGTCATATTGCTCTTGAGATACTACATTTTCTTTGGGTTTAGGAGGTTTGAAATATTCTCCAGGATATACACCGAAACCCATAGCTCGAACACGACCTCTATATACATCTTTCTTAAGAACTGTGTCAAGGACATGCCTCTCATTAGAGTTACCAGGTTCAGCTAGAGATAACATTTCCTCCTAATAACACAAGTGCAAAATGGGAGTAAATGTAATACTCAATGATACAGATATATACTAAATTTAACACACAATAACATTAAATATATACTTACACATTGTGTGAAATCCTCTTCAACTCTTTCATTGTTGGCATTCTTCTTCTTGTTAATCCGAGCAGTTTTCCACAACACATGCCTCGAAACTTCAGTGGCCCCATCACCTGCCTCTTCTAACTGTAAGATATAATTTACATACTATTACTACTAACAAAAGTACTATATGGGTATTTTATGTTAACGACAATAATCACCAGTTGTTCAAGCCGAGCATAACCCAAACGTGAGCCTCTATATGGGTATTCGGGATTTGAAGCCCTAGCCTTATTTTTCTCACTAATTTCCTGCAACAACACATGGTAAACATATTCAAGTAGTTATTCGTTAACAAAAACATTAAAAATATTGAGCATATGGATGAATATAATACCTTGAAATATTCTTGGCTTCGTTGGGCAACAAAAAAACCCCATTGCTCTTGTGATATTACATCCGCATATCTCTTAGGAGGATGCGAGATTACTTCACCATTCTCATAAAAAATATGTTGGGTGGATAATGTTGACCTAAAAGCTTATGTCGCTTACCAGCCAACATAAGTACATATCTCTTGTGGCAATCATGAATTTCAAAGGCTGACTACATAGAAAACAAAACATAATGCATTAATTTCAGATTAGGTGTCCTTAACTTAAAATAGAAAGGGGGGGGGACATAGTAAGTACCTTTATTTCCTCCCAAATCATGTTCCTATACTCCTTTATTTCTTCGTTTTTCCATTGTCGGATAGTAATTGGTACCCTTTGACGAACAATGGCACCAATATAACTACTCAGTGTAGGGCCGCTAGGTTTAATAGGTTGGACCCTTGCATTCCATGCAACCTAGATAAAATGACAAGCTATATAGTGACACAATTTAACTTAATAAACATAATTTGATGTAAACATACACTTGGTTACCTCAATTTTATTTCCCTTGTTCCTCTCTTTAATGACATGGGTCATAGTTGTTGCCCCACGTTTGTGTTGTTCATCCATGTTTTGCCCATTATCATTGTCGGACCCTGACATTTTAGCTGCATGAGAAACATAAGAGATGAATTAATATATTCTTTGATAAGTATACAAGACAAAAGAAATAACTATTTAAATAAGTAAAAACATACATACGTTGACTACCTCATTTTTTTTCTTTTTCTAGTTGTTTTGAAACTTGTGGGTCCATTTTTAAGACGAATTGATGGGTTGATCCAAATACCCTCGTTATGGCCCGCTCTCATGTACAACCCATCATCTGTTGCGGAGTCACCCGGTAATAATTGTGATGTCGTAACAAAAGGATCATCTTCAACATCCTCCTCCTCCTCATCCAAATTTGGGTCATCATTGAATTTGTTACTTAACATTACTATGGAGCAGTTCACGTCTGCAGGATCAGTAACATAGAAAACTTGTTGAGCTTGGAATGATAGGATAAATGGCTCATCTTTGTACCCTTCCTTGCTAAAATTAACTTGCATGAAGCTAAGGTTGTCAACCCGAACACCAATATTGTTGTCAACCCACTTACAACCAAACACAGGGAACCGAAAGTGAGTATAATCCAATTCCCATATGCGATCAATCACCCCAAAATATGACATATTTGCATAAACCAGTTTTCTATCTTTTGCACTTGACATGTGAAATGATTGGGCAATTAAAGTCACACTACTGTTTTGAACTGTTGTTCTATCATCATGGTCCTTTGTGTAGAACGTGTAGCCATTAATCATGTAAGCCTTGTAAGATATTACATTCAAACTTGGGCCATATACTAAAAATCTTAGTCTAGTAGAGACTAAAGTAGGATTTTGGTTCATGTCATAAAAAATCTTAGACTTAAACCATGTGATAAAGCTTCAATTGTGTTCCCTTGTAATCCAATTGTCTCCTCGGTTAGGACTCGAGTGCCGAAGTATTTCCTTGTGAATTTCAACATACGGCTCTACCTCATCATCATCATGATTTTGAAACTTACCCCAATCCCTCCTGATTCCAATCTTTTGTTGTGTTTAGAGGTCGTAAGCCCAATGGAGTTGACACCACTAAGGTATTCAGTGCAAAACTCAACAGCTTCTTCAACAATGTACCTTTTAGCCATACAACCCTTAGGCCGACTACGATTCTTAACATACCCTTTTAATATCTTCATGTATCGCTCAACAAGGTACATCCATCTCATGTAAGCTAGTCCACACAATTGAGTCTCCCGAACCAGGTGAACTGTGAGATGAATCATTATGTCAAAAAAATAAGGGGGAATACATTTCAAGCTCGCACAATGTGACAACTATCTATCTTTGCAAAATGGGCAACTTCCCAGGGTCAATCACTTTACTACAAATAGCTCTGAAGAAATGACACAATTTAGTTATTGTAACGCGCACTTTATTTGGAAGAATGGAGCATATTGCAACCGGAAGCAAATAACCCATAAGAACATGAAAATCATGAGACTTAGCACCTTTCAATCTTTGTTCTTTCACTGATACTAGATTTCTAATGTTAGAGGAAAAGCCCTCAGGAACTTTGACTCCCTGCAGGAACTTACAAAAAATAACTTTTTCTTTTTTGCTAAGAGTATATGCCGCCGGGGGAAGATATGTACGTGAACCCCTTTTTTCTGGGACCAATTCTTTTCTTATACCCGTTGCCAACAAGTCCAATCTCACATTTATCCCATCCTTGCTCTTGCCTTTGACATTCAGTAATGTGCCGATAACACTCTCGCACACATATTTTTCTATATGCATCACATCAAGGAAATGTCTAACAAGCAATGACTTCCAATATGACAACTCAAAAAAAGACTTCTTTTTCCACCCGCTAGTAACAAGTTGGCCGACAAAAGGTTTGCTGAATTTGTTGGTCAAGTTACCCACCTTTTTCCCACAACTCATCACCCGTCAATGGAAAATGAGGCCTCCCCTCCTCGGTGTTGCCATTGAATGCTTTCTTCCATCACTATAACAATGGGATAAAGGCAAAAACTTATGATGACCTTGGAATACATTTTTCTTACAATGTGCCAAGCGCATCCACGAAGTATTTTCATCACAAACAGGACATGCACACTGACCCTTTACACTATAGCCAGACAAATTACCATAGGCCGGGAAATCATTAATCGTTCCAAACAACAACGCCCTCAACTGAAAAGAGTCTTCTTTGTAGCCATCATAGACCTCTACTCCAGTATCCCACAACAGCTTCAAGTCTTCAATCAATGGTGCCAAGTACACATCTATATCATTACCCAATTTTCTGGGCCCCGATATCAACATAGACAACATCATGTATTTGCGCTTCATACAAAGTCATGGAGGTAGATTATATATCATCAATACCACCGGCCATGTGCTATGGCTACTAGATTGGACACCATGCTGATTCATTCCATCTATTGATAATGCAAGTCGAAGATTTCTTGCTTCCTCCCCAAAATAGGGGTACTCATCATCTATTTTCCTCCACTGTGGAGAATTAGTGGGATGCCTCAAGGTGCCATCCTTGAATCATTCATTTGCATGCCATGTTAAGAGCTTTGCATCAATGACACTATGATACATCCTTCGAAACCTTGGAATTATGGGAAAATACCAAACCACCTTTGTTGGTGTAGTCTTTTTCTTATAATGAGACACATTGCATTTAGGAAACACACTTAATGATGCATGCTCATTTCTGAACAAAATGCAATCATTGGGACAAGCATGTATCTTCTCATAGGTCATCCCAATAGAACGTAACATCTTCTTTGCCTCATAAGTTCAGTTAGGTAGCACATTGTCCTCCGGCAACATCTCCTTCAACAATGTGAGTAGCTCTGTGAAACTCTTGTCAGACCATCCATTTATTTCTTTTAAATTACACAACTTCAACACAACGGACAACCTCGTGTACTTGGAGCAACCGTTGTATAGTGGTTTTTCAGCATCACTAGCTAGGGTATCAAACATTTGGGGACAATCTCTAAGATCCTCTTCAACCACATTTCCTCCCATGCGGTCTCAAATTCATCATCACAAGGTTGTACGTTGACATTATTCTCTCCTATACCACTATGTTCACTTCTAGTCTCACCATGAAATGTCCAACATGTGTAACTCTGATCAATTCTAAAACAGAAAAGATGGTTCCTCAACTCTTCTTCACTTACTTGCTTAGAACAAAAACATTTCATACAAGGACACACAATTCTACTAGGATTTGTTGCATGGTCAACATCAAACTTTATGAACATTTCCACTCCTTCCTCATATTCATTTGTCAAACGGTTTGCAAACATCTAAAAACGATCCATATTTTACCAATATAACATCAAATCATTTATAATTGGCTCAAAAAGGAACACATAATTTAGACATAATGACAAATTTACTACATACTTAATAAAAAATAAGGGTGCAGAAAAAATGGTGCAACTAGTAGAAACAGTGGTGCAACTAGCAGAAAAAGTGGTACAGTTAACAAAAATAGTGGTGCAGCTAGCAGAAACAATCGTGCAATTAGCAGAAACATACATTAGAAACATGGTGGCACATAGCAGAATAAATGGTGCAAGTAGTAACTTCATTTCAGGAAAAAAAGAGGTGCAAATAGTGAAAAGGGGTGCAATAAGTAATTCATTGGTAGAAAAAAAACCTAAGTTTTTGGTACAACTAGCAGAAAAAGGGGGTGCACATAAAAAAAGAGTTGCAGAAAACCTAGAGGTGTTAAAATGGGCTACCTGGCCCGGCCCGCATCGGGTAGCGGGCTTGTGCGTGTAGGGCTAAAATACGGTCCTGTGAACTTAGTGCCCTAGCCCGGCCCTTGCGGGTAGCGGGCTTGTGCGGGCCGGCCTGGTTAAAAAAAATTAACTTATTCAAAAATGTTGCTCATTAAAAATTGTAAACAATTATACTTTTACAAAACTAAAAAAATTACAATTTAGTTATAAAAATCATTTAAAAGGGGAAAAGCAAAATGAATTTGCATTCGATGAATCGAAATTGTTCCAAGATTTTTCCATTTTATAATACTACTCAATTGATATGTAATTAAATTAAATTAAATAAACCTATACTGCACCTGTTCCAAAAATTGTTCTTCAAAATTGATTCTAAATTGTTCCAAGATTTTTCCATTTTATAATAGTACTCAATTGATATGTAATTAAATTAAATTAAATAAACCTATACTGCACCTGTTCCAAAAATTGTTCTTCAAAATAGGATTATAAAATACATATTTGACAAACTTGGATTTGAGGAAGTATATATATGCACTAATATAATAATATACTCGATCATAATTGCTTTAATTAATTAGTTATCTATCAAAAGAAAATCATAATTGCTCACCATATCCATTGACTTCACAGTAGAAATTTCGATTTTCAGAACTTCAAACATTTTTAGATGGAAGAAAAATAAAAAATGGGCCATGCCAGCTAACTTAAGCATAACTCAAAAGCAAGGCAATTTTTTTTTAAAAAAAAGGGCCGCCCGTTAGCCCGATCGGGTAGCCCGGCCCGAACCCGCTTAAGATCGGGCTTTTTCATTTCCGGGCTAAAAAGCCCGGCAAAAATTCGGGCCTCTAATTTAAGTGCCCAAGCCCTCCCATATTGCGGGTTCGGGCGGGCCAGCCATTTTGACACCTCTGAAAACCTACATCTTTGCTCATGTTGCTGCGGACGGCGGACGGTTGCTGCACAGATAGTTGCTGCTCGAAGGCACGGTTGTTACTCGGACATGGTGGAGGAAGCTTGTGGACGACACTACAATGCAGTGAAGCTCACGTTTGGCTTTCTCCTGCGGCAGATCTTGAGGTTGACAGCGGTGGATGGCGGCGGAACGCGGCGGCTACTGCTTGTGAGACGCGGAGGGAGAGATATGGAGAACGTTTTCAGAGAGAGAGCGGAGCAAAGGTTTTTAGAGAGAGACGGGTAATGTGTGTGAGACGTAGGATAAAAATAAAGCTGAAACACATATTTATTAACTGTGGAAGGAGCTCCAGTGAGCGTCCTGAAAAATGAAGGAAGAGGGCGCTCCTAGGAAGCGCCCTAATTTAAAAAATAAATAAATAAAAGGAGGGAGCTCAGTAAGCGCCCTAAAAAAACGAAAAGGAGGGCACTCTAATTCTGAAAAAAATTACAAGGGCGCTCCTGAAGCGCCCTAAAAGGAAGGCGCTCAGGAAGCACCCTCACAGTATAAAATTTTATAAAAATTGTCTTTTTTAAAAGGGCATTCATACGAGCGCTCTGATCAGTTAAATAGATAATAAAATATAGCGCGCTCATGTGAGCGCCCTAAACGGAAATACTAAGGGCGCATTTGCCCAAATTACAAGCGCCCTTAAGTTAAAACACTCAATCTGGTCGCTAATCCACACAAAAGCGCCCTAAACTAGGTGCTCTTATATACTAATTTTGGCCTAGTAAAGGTGTGCATGCTAAAACTACAGGAGGGATTGGAGTTAAAAATATTATAAAGTTTAATTATGCTTTGCTAGGTAAGTGGAGTTGGAATTGTTGTGGTACAAGAAAAATTTTTGGTGTATGGTGTTAGAGTCTAAAAATGGGGTGGTCAGTGGGATTGGAGGGAAAGAAATCTTAAGTGGCGTCATTGTGGTTGAAAGATATTTGGGAAATTAGTAAGGAAAGAAATGGTTGGTTGGAAGAAAATGTAATAAGAAAAGTAGTAAATGGTACTCAAATTAGATTTTATAATAACAAACTTGGGGGAAGAAAGGTAACAAGAAAACTGTTTTTGATTTGTAGCTGGAGCATTGTGAAGACACTGCAAAAGGAAAATTTTCACTTTCTTGAGGAGCTTTGGCCTCCAAATTAACCTATGTCCAAATTGCACTAGCCAAGCATAAGTTGATGTCACTATATATATATATATATATAAGATCCATTGCGTTATTGGGCCAAACCCAACTACTTGGGATCAACAAGTTTATTGGGCTAGAAGAATTCAAAATAATGTCCTAAACCTCGCTTAATAAAGGAGTATGCAAGACATTCAGCAACCGATTGCTATCATCCAAAATATGTGAAACTTTTATGTCCATGTCGAAAACCTGAATAAATGGTAATTTATCACAAAACTCGATATGCTTCGACCAACCAAAATGCCAAAGAGAATAATCTCCAGATGCCAAGTGATAATCAAACACCTAATGAAGTTAAACCAAAGCCTTTTAAAAACCATTCCAGGTACAGAAAGCATTCAAACTAACATGACACTCCAACACTGACCCACTATTTAAATATTTAGAAGACAACACTTGCGCCCAAGGTTTGTTACTAACCATAAGAAGATGCTAGATCAATTTACTATGGGGTAAAATATTAACCACTCGTTTCTACCTAATAGCCATACCACTACACGCTAGTAGTTGCAACTGTATTCCAAGGAACCATATACCGCTCCCTTTTCTCAACAAATATAGACCAAAACAAGCGATGAGAGTAACAATCAATAGCATCACAAACACTAATAGAGATCCACATAATTTGCTTACAGTATATAGGAATGAAGGGCATTATTGACATAAATAAGCACATCTTCCTCGCTTTATTTAACAAATTCAATTTTCGGGAGGCTAGTTTGCTTTGTAACTTAACCATGTGAAAGGGTCTCCCTCACCTTACTAGCCACAAGAGTAAAACCTAAATACTTCCCCCAAGTCATTTGATGCCTTAAAGCGATTTTAAAGGGGTCCTCTTCACCCTACCAACCACAAGAGTGATGTGGTTAATTTAAAGCCAGTTAGTGATGTGATTTTATCCTTCCTTTGTCTAGGCATTTAGAAGAGTAAACTGTAAGGTCCAAGAATCCTCCTAAGTGATTTTAATGATGATAACTCACCAAAATTCACTTGTCATAATTCTGATTTAGAAAGAAACTAATCATTTCATTTGAGTATTTGTTAAGAAAATACAGGAGAGAATCTACAAGGAGATGAAAACAAAATCCAGAAGAAGGAGGATGACTTTAACACATTAGAAATCACATTCTGTTAAAAAAAAGCAAGAAAGCTGTTGAGAATAAACAAAGAAGATTATATACATGTTAGAAGAAAGATTCACTTTCTTGAAGAAAGAAGAAGAATCACTCAATTTCCCTAGTATGCTTACTGTACAAACAGTTGCAGAATCTACAAGGTTCCCATTCTGCAGAAGATCTAAGCTGTCAGAAATACTCCAGAAGATCCAGAATAATGTAAAATCTATTTTTGTACTTTCTGGGGTTACAACTGAGGCAAGTATAATTGAAATGTTTTATATCAATCATTTCAATGCTCCCAGAATGTCTACAGAAGAAATGGTCACAAAATCCACAAGATTTTCATTCTGTAGAAGCAGATATGCTGTCAGTTTTGCTGCAGAAGAAGCAGAATTGATTTAATTCAGTTTTTATCATTTTCTTAAGTACAGATGGGTCAAATACAGTTTAAATAAATTATGTTGAGTATATCATGGCCCTTGGAGTACTTCCAGAAGAAATAGCTGCAAAATTCACAAGATAATCTTCCTGTAGAAGATATGTCTTCAAAAGGGATAGTTGGTCAAAGATGACAGCTGTACTTGTAAGTGACAGTTGCAGCATGAAAAGGACAGCTCCAGGGTTACAGATGTGAGTCTCCAATGACTATTTTCTTCCAGCCTCTATAAAAAGAGACATTCCCTTCATTTTGAAGACACACATCTCCAGAAGAAGCATCAGTTCTTCATATTTACAACTTACATCTTCTGGAAAATTTCTCTCTCTTCTTTTTCTCAGTATATGCTTTAGAGAGTTTATTGAGAGAGATTTGGCTCATTACTTTTATAGCTACGCCTATATTGTATACATTTTGAGCCTTGTAATTTTCCTTTTCACTACTTATTTCTTTGTAAACTCTCAAGGAGGCTTAAGATTGAGTGTGCCTCTTGAGAAAATGTGTTAAGCTTGTATTGACATATCTACAGAGTTGTAGTGAAGGAGAAAGTCTACAGTAGGTGTGCTGCAGTGTTTTCAGTGGCTGTGTCTTCTGCAAAAGAAACTGCAGTAAGCCTACAGCCTTGAAAAGGTGAAACTGATTCTGGTTTAGGAGCCTGAAGAGGCTGCAGAAGAATACTAGTGGTAAGGTGTACCCAAGGTGATTGTAAAGAGAAAAGTTGAGTAAGAAAATCCTACTTGGTGTAGGGACTGGACGTAGCCTCAGGTTGGAAGAGGTGAACCAGTATAAAATATGTGTGTGCAATTTTCTCTTCCCTACTCTATTTATTTCATAACTTACTGCATGTGCATAAAACTGTTTTGAAAACTATCTAATACCTAAGTAAGTGTTGCTCATTAAAAGTTCCTACGTAGGAATTGTATCTTCTGCATACTGCACAATATTTTAATCTCTATCTTTTGGTGTGAATACTTTTAATACTAAGCCAAGTTCATCTTGAGTAGATTAAGTATTAAAAGAAAATTGTAGAAAATTTTAAGCAATCACAATTCAACCCCCATTCTTGTGATTGGAATCTCAACTTCATAAACAAATATCGACTTATCCACGTTAACATTTAGGCCTGAAGCCAAGCAAAATTCCTGCAACAAAGTTCAGTAAATGAATTTGTTGTTGAATGGATTTACAAAAAACAAGGATATCATATGCAAAAAAAAGATGGAATATTTATAGACCTCCATGAGAGAGCTTCTATCCCAATTTGTTTGATGTTTAGGGTTATAACATGAGGACTAAAAAATGTTATTAATGTTCTAAGTTTCATAAAAATTATTACCTTTGTTTCTATTTATCTATCTACTTGAGGAGAATAATAATTATCCTTATTTATCTATCCACTTACAAGTCCAAGGTAATATTAATTGCATTTTTATCAATTATATCAATATGTTAATTCTCAAGTAGTAATAAATTAACATTCCAATATTAATGAGAGATAATTGATAACAATAGCAAGTGCACGATTTTTTCAAGTAATATAAAAGTTATCGTCTCATAGGAACTATATTGTTGACTATCAATTATCTACAATTTTATTATCTAAATGCATTCAATTAGATTTGAAATAAAGAAAGATAAATAAAGGATTTAGATAAAGAATAAAATAAAATCGAATAAAATAAAATGTAAAGGAAATTTAATTATTAAATGAGATGAAATCAAATCTAAAAGTTTTTAGGAATTAGGATTCACCACAATAAGTACCAACAAATATGCAAAGATTACCCTTTTATTAAGTTATTTTATTCTGAAGGTGAATTATCCTAAGGTAATTATTGGTTCCTTTTAGAATCTCAACAACTTATTTGATTATACTAACTACTACTTTCGTGGTAATTGAATCACCTCAAAACCATTAAGTCCTATAATAATTCAGTAAGAACCCAAAGGATCAAACCTACTTTCTTGATTTAGAGTCTCAGACTCAATTTTAGAGTTTCTAATATTAAAGTTCACCTTTCAGTTCTTCCCCTAATATCTAAAATCATGTAAATAAGAGGTCTAACAAATTCACAAGCATTAAGATAATCTAAAAATCAAGCAAAACAAGAATAACATTAATAAAAGGGAAGAAATCAAAACATAAATGTCAATCTTACATTCGGCTACTCCAAATTTCTAGAACAAGAAATCTACTCAACCATATTTAAATCAAAGCCAATAACTATGAGTTCAAACATGGTGATTCAACAAAACAAAAAAGAATATAGTAGAAAATAGAAGAATTCCAAATCTGCTCTCTGAAGCACGTTGTCTTGTTGAATTTGGTAGAAATCCAATGCCTTCCTCCCAAAAGATTTTGAACTTTCATTCTTGATCCTCAACGAATAAGACCACTCTTCATTTAATTTCTGAACTCCCTAAAATTGTGTCCTCAGTTGGCTTTTATAATTGGGGAATAAAAATTGGGTTTGACCCATAAACAATTAGTAGTAATTAAAAGTCAAATCAAGCCCAATATCCTTCATCTACAAAATAAAAGATCAATACTAATTATCTGAAATAAAATGAATAAAAATGCATGCTATAAATAATTAATTTGCATGATTATGTACAATTAAAATGTCAAATTACCTAGAAATAATATGTAATAAATGCACACATCAATAATGTAAAATAAATATAGGGTACAATAGAAACTTTAAAATTATTTTTTTATGAAAATAAGAATATTGATTGTATTTCTTAATTTGTGTATTTTTTCTCTTAATAAATAAATATATAGGAATATATGTAGTATTAACTAATTTCCTATTATATCCCTAAAAGAAAAATACATTGTTCAAGAAAAACACACTAATTAATTAGTAAGGGTGAAAATGAAAAAATATTCAATAATTCATCACTATTGTAAAATGACAATCAAAATGATACTAAAAAACTAAAATGTCAAATAAAATGGGACAAAAGAAATACTGATAAGTATTGATTTTTTAATATAAAAGAAAAAAAATAAAAATAAGTATACAAAGGAAACAACAACAATATTTTTAGAAATTAAATACACTCTTAATAATCTTTTTATAGTTACCTAGCAAAAGAGTTTCATCTCTTTAAGGAAAAACAATCATATATATCTTAGCTTAAAGTGTTTGTTGAAAAGCATAGAAGTTGCACAACAATTCTATCTTCGAAAAGTTAACTCATGTGGTGGTAAATAGGGATGTTAAATAATAGAGTATTATAGTATGTATTTTTATATTTTTATATTTTTTAAAAAAATATATTTAAATTCATATTTATATGGATAGTAATTTTAATGTCTAAACCTTTTATGTGTTCCTTTAAAATCTTATCCAAACTCATTATTCCATATGTTAGTTAATTAAAATATAGTCCTTAATAATATTATTTTATAAGCAAGTGAAATATGAATGCTATTATAAAGTTAACATAAATGTTGAAAAATTAAGGTTAAATTAATGTGTTAGTCCTTATAGTTTTATCCAATTTTTAATTAAGTCCCTACAGTTCTAAAACCTTTACTTAAATCCTTTTACTTTTATTTTTCTTAATTAAATCCCCACAGGTTAACGCTGTTAACCCTCTGTTAGGTATTGCTGACATGGCATTTGTGGCTTGGCACTTGGCGGTCTTTATTTTTCCTATCTCTATTTTTACCAGATTTATATTTATTTTCAAATCCCTAACCTTGTGTTTAGATAGAGAAATCTAAAATTACTAGAATTCATGTGTTAAAATAGTAGAAGAAAGAATTTCAAATGGCAAATAGGAGGATTTTTTATGATAAATAGGAGAATTTCAAATGACAAATATTGAGAGAGAATTTCAACATTTCTCTTTTATGTTTAAACTTTTTAGATTGTCATTGTCAATTCCTCTCATTTTAACAATTCACTCAACATTGTTTATTATAATTTTGAGAATTCTAAAATTCTCCATCCAAATGACTAAATCCTTATTTGTGGTTTCACGGTGCAAGTGTGCTGGAGACTTTCTTATGTTGTTCTTTTTTCAGATTATAGATCATGGTGTGACGGTGCAAAGGTTGGGAGCAAAAGTTGTTGTTGTGGTGTTCAATTGCTTAAGCGAGTTCATGGCGCAGCTGGCTTGGTAACAATTATGAGAGTGCATTATTTTGATAGGGGCGACGCTTGACTAATTTGGATGGTGGAGGAGGTGAGTGCGGGTCTCAATTAATGGATTGGTTATGACTAGTTTTTAGATGAGTTTTTGGGGTCTTGGGTCTGGGTCCATAGTTACAAAAGTTGTCACTATGAGGGAAGATTTGTCTGTTTTACTGGCTTATGTGATAAAATGGTTAGAGCACGATGGAATAAAAATTGGTTTACTGGATTTTTTTGTTGTTAGGGTAATTGTTACGAGAAGCATGATAGCAATATTTGGTTTATGTGGCCGTGTAGGCATTCGTTGCAGAGAAATTTGTAGTTTCACAGCGGTGTTAAAGTGATTATGGATCTTTGTCGACACTCAATCAGCCATTGATTTGTAAAGTTTAATGAAATTCATTTTGATAGTCTCTAAAGAGCAAATACTGGAGAAAGATATAGTTATCAGGTCAATTAAAAATGATTTAACAGAAAAATAACAGTATGAAGTCTCTAAGGATTTAATTAAAAAAAATTAAAATTATAAGGATGTTTTTACATCATTTTTAAATATAGGGACTTAATTAAAAGTTTGATAAAACTATGGGGACCTACAAAGTAATTTAACCAAAAATTAATAAAAAAACATTGACTAAAAATATAACATATAATTCAATTGATTTTTTTAAGGTTTAAATATGTTTTTAATCCCTCAAAAATTAACGAATTTTGTGTTTATTCCCTGTAAAATTTTCACCTAAATTTAGTCCCTCATTAATTTTTCGTTTCTAAGTTTAATTCTTGCCGTTAATTTGCACGGTTAAGTAATGACTTGACACTGTTACATTACGCTGACGTGTCTATTTAGGCTGACGTGACTGCCACGGTGAATTTTTCTGAAATTATTTTCCCCCAATTTTTTAATTCTCAATTTTAATATTAATTACTTTACTATTTAAATGGTTTTAAAATTAAAAGTTGTAGGATATATACAAATAACTCTAATATGAGAAGTTGAGAGGGAATCATCGTTCCGTCGAATACAACAAGGGAGAATAAGAGCTAAGAGTGGAAAGACATGTTTTCAAATTAAAATTAAAAACCATACATATAGAGTTAGTTAATAGTAACTAATACTGGAATTAAGAATTTAAAAAAATTGGGGGAAACTAATTTCAGAAAAATTCACCGTGACAGCCACGTCAACCTAGATAGACACGTCAATATACTTTAACAATAACAAGGCATCACTTAACAGTGTAAATTAACGACAATGATTAAACTTAGAAATGAAAAATTAATGAGGGACTAAACTTAGGTGAAAAATTTTATAGGAATAAACACAAAATTCGCTAATTTTCTGGGGACTAAAAACATATTTAAGCATTTTTTTAATCATGATTCAAATTCTAATTATAAAACGTTATAAATAGAATGATTGAACATAATTTTTTTAAAAAATTAATTATAAGCAATTTCAACAAAAAAAAAAAACCTATATAAGCAAAAATAATTGTGATAATTTCCCTAACAATGTCCGAACTTTGGGCTTTGACCCATTTCATGATTGTCACTCACTCACTCATCCCTGTTCTGTGCTGTCAAAATGAAACGCAGCAGAAGGGCACCGTTTTACTACCTGACTTTCTTTGCTACGGATAAAATCTTTGCCACCAACCAGATTCCATCGAATTTCAATCCATCAAGAATCAACGGCGTAATAGATTTCAGTCACTATTGACGCTCTTTAGACAACAAATAGCATCACGCGCCAGAGTCATAAGTAAGATAAAACTAAAAGTCATAAAACATTACATCATCATCATTAGATAACAGTATTACACTCACGCTCCTTTCTTTTCTTTTCTTAATTCTTACTTTATTACGTACTTAATGAATTTTTATGTACACATTAGCAGCAAAACCTGAGAAGAAACTATATTATTTAGTACTAATTTTCATACCTAAATCATGGAACAAATATTAAAAAGAAGATTAAGGCCACGGTATATTTCAAAATAGTAGTTAGTTAATAGTCAACAACTCAACATGTGTCTGCAAGCAGAATGCTGAACAAGACAAATGGCAGGCGCGTGGGATTCTAGAATCAATTTTCCACCTCACCAAACACGAAAAAATCCAATTCTAGTTTGGATTGGTTAGGCGCTCTCTATCGTCACACACTCTTCTCTTCTCTTCTCTGAGGCTCCTCTGCTTTACTTCACCAAAAAGCACTGGTCTTTTTCACCACTTTCGATCTTTCAACGCTCTTTAGGGGTACTCTGCTTTCAATTACTCTGTTTTTTCTTCAACTCCTTTTGTTTTCCCATGTTGATCTTGTCATTTTTAACTTGTTTTGTTTGATTTTCTTGTTTTGTGCCTCACTTGTGGATCAAAGAAATCCTTTTCACGTTTTTAATGGGTGTGATTTTTATTGATCAATTTTGCATGTTGGGGGTTTTGAATTTGCTAGAATTGGATTTGTTTTTCCATTGGTTATTGAAGTATGGAAAAAATCCCTGTGTTCTGTGGATGCCTTGATGGGCACTCTTAATTCTCATTTATGATAAAATTTGATGTTCCTTTGCATGTCAGGAACTGATATGTTTGCTCAAATAAAAAAAATTGAAATGCTTAAGTAACGTGATTTGAGAATGAGAAATCGTTTTGTGTGGCTGATTTGTGTTGGGGACCACTAAATGTTTTGGAATTCAATATCGGTGATAGATGAAGTAAATGCTTCTGAATGATAGATAATGTTTTCTATCCTTCACTGTACTGCTTCTGCTTATCTTCATTGTTTGTTCTACAATGCATGGTCTTTTAATGGAGCAATCAGAGGGAATGGCAAACCTGTGCCTTTTTATTATCATTCTGATCAGTAACACCAGTTGTCAAAATTTTGACTTGCATTGTTTTCTGCAGGGTTTGTAAATCTGGTTCTTTTGTCTTTCCAATTTGAGTCACTTGACTATTATGAATCCTGGTGGTTACACTGCTGAAGTTACAAGCTTATCCCCAAGAGCTACAGAGGACGATGTGCACAATTTTTTTTCATACTGTGGTATAATTGAGCGTGTTGATGTGATAAGGTGATGTTACTTAACCTTAATAATTGATGAAATTCTTTAAAATGGAACATTTTGATAGGATTCACAAATTGAACTGTTATTAGGTTTGAGTTTATTGTCCATGGTACTGTTATAATTATTTGCACTCTTGACTTCTTCAAGATATAGATTTGGCGCGCGCGTGTGTGTCTGCAAGGGAGCCTATCAAGTGAAAAACATGAGAGGAATTAGCGTGGTGGACTATGAACATAATGATATACCAAAAGATAGATAGATCACAGTTAATCAACCTTATATGACCAGTACTACTATTTGTCATGAGGCCCTCACTCAGATTAGCATGGTGAACTATGAACATAATGATATACCAAAAGAATTAGAATCTTAATTTTCCTTTCAGTGATTGTGCTTCACCAGTACTACTATGATACTATTTGCTCCAGGTAGACAGCAGTTGAAATATTTGTCTGACAAAACAATGTGACAAATGTAGATAGACAAGGAATTGGATATCTTAAAGATGTCTGAATAAATATTGGTAGATTACTATCCTTCACATTGTCTCTGCCTCCTTAAATTTAGGTGCTTGAAGAGAAATAGTTGTATTCTGGATTCAAACTGCTGTTTGGATTGTTTATTGTGTCCAGTACTTTATATTTGACAGATTCCAGTTTACATTACTAATTGAACTTTTTGCAATGTATCTTTTCTACTATTCAAATAAAGGTTTTTCACTATTAGTCAATTATGGATTGGATAAATTTGTCAATAGCTTTACATTACTAATTGTTTTAAAGACCATTTATGGAAGCTGTAAATTTCTCTTCTTAAATGTCATCACCGTAACATTTATTTGTGTAATCAATAACAATTATCATGCTGATCCATTTCAAGAAGATTCTACAAAATTTAATAACAATTAGGATGCTTATATAGAATACTTCAAAAATGTTGATAATTGTTTCCTTTGAAGGCCTAAATGATAGAAATGTTAGTTGACTTCATAGTTATAATCTGTGAAGAATTCTTGGAATAATAGGAAGAATTGCTCTTTTGTCAAGATACAGATCCGATGAATATGCTTCTACTGCATATGTGACTTTTAGGGATGCTTATGCCCTGGAAACTGCATTATTGCTGAATGTAAGATTCTTATCCTCTTGCTTTCTTGCTCTTTTACTGTTGGTTTGATATTATGGACTGACTTGATATATAATGGATTTCCTTGTTCTTTTCACCTAATTACACGCTAGATAAATATTTGTAGAATAAAAAGCATGAACATACCATTTTTGTGTTGTGTTTCCATATCAGACCTGTGTTTGACACAATTCTTGTCCAATGCCCACAATGGTTAAGTCTGTTTTAAATTTTTATTCAGTTTTTAATAATAAGAAAAGAAAATTAGGTGGGGGTGATTTTGTCTTATACCAATTTCATTTCTCCCAACCTTTTCATTTCATTTTCCCTCCACCTAAATCATGGTTGGAGAGTGTACTCTTCACCAATGAAGGCAAGAACAACAATGATATAGAGAAAAATGTAGTTAATCTTTAGATACTCACTCTAGTCTGTTTTTTGGGTTGTACATGTGCTCGTAATGGCTAGTTATTCCACTAGGAGAATTTTGTTTAGGAATTTGTTTTCGAAAATGTCTGTAGAGATGATGCTTCATGTCCAGGAGAGGCTTACAAAATAGCAAGTATTGCCACAGATGACATATGTCAAGATATTGTAATACTTGAAGTTATATGTCTGATATTATAAACATAAATGTCTTTCCTTAAAATTTCAATTTTATATATGCCATTTCCATGTCTTAACAGTTTTTAAAATTCAGTGTGTCATGTCACATGCCTGTGACAATGTCTATGCTTCATAATTTGTATTGTAACAGAGTATGGTAATTTGCTTTTTTACCGAAATTCAAGATGGATCTGAAATCTTGTTATATTTTTGTTTTACCTTCTTATTGGCAAAGGATCTTATTTTGTTTTTAGTTTGTTTAAGTTCAGCATCTAAATAGATACCTTTATTGGATCCTATCCTTTTTAAATATAGTTCTAGAAAGGGTAGTAAACAATTATTATATATAGAATTTCAATTCCATTCCTTCAGAGAAAATAGTTTACTTAATATTGTGATATTCTACAATTGAATTCATCTTGTTTTGTTGCAGAACATTAGCTATTCAGTAACCTGAGGTTATCCTACTTGAATGTTGTTTGCTAACCTGCATATTTTGGTCCAATGCTACTTCAGGGATCCATGATTCTGGACCAATGCATATCCATTTCACGCTGGGGAGATTATATGGATGACTGGAATAATTGGAACAGTCATGCATCAAAGCCTGAATACAGTATTGTAACATCAGAAGTATGCCTGAAATCTTTCCTTAGAAAGCTCTCATGCTTTTAGCTTGACCACAATGAGAAAATAAGTTCATTTTTCTATGCATATTAAAAAATATTCATAGAACATGTTATAAATTAGAGACTATCATTTTGATCCTCTGAGCTACACATGAGAAGCTATATAAGTATGTATTATCATGAAAAAATTAGAAATTATTTGAAACATGGGGATTAATCTATGCTTTTGTGCAACATGATTCAATTTTCAAATGTGGGGAATTTATGTTTTGGAAAATTGGATACTCTCATAAGTTATCAGTTTTTCTTGTCTCCTAGAGGCTTTTCACACCTGTGATTCTCTGCTTCTAAAAGAAAGAGCGGTATAAAATAGCAGAAAGAAATAAATGTTACTCAAATCCATGAGGATGTCTCAGTACTACTAAATTTTGATATTGCTGGCATGTGTTATATAATTTGATTAAGATATATGTCAACCATTGTTTTCTTTTCAATTATTTTCTTCCCTTCCCCAAGAGTAACTTAGTCAATGAGTTGGTAATCTATTTTGGTTGATTGACTATAGAATATGGTGACACCATGAGTTTAGTGAGACTTGTTCAATGCATTTGTAGTTGGCTTATGGATTCTATCTTGATTCATCACTTCTTGTTGTTAGTAGTTTTTCACTTCTGTTTATTACCTCGTTCCAAACATTTCTAAAAAATAGTTAAAATGCACTCTATTACCAACTCATCCTAAAATTTGCATAACAATCTTGTGTTAAACTGTGAGTAATGGTTTACTAAGTTAGTGTTGGAGTTAAAATTGTTTTCTTTGACAGGATATTCACATGGATAAGTTTGCTTCTTCCCCTGGAGAAGCAATCACAATGGCCCAAGAGGTTGTCAAAACAATGGTAGCTAAGGGATATGTGTTAGGCAAAGATGCATTTGTCATGGCAAAAGCTTTTGATGAATCTCTTAGTGTATCATCTACAGCAGCAGCCAAGATTGTTGAACTCAGCAACAAAATTGGGTTGACTGATACCATTAATTCAGGCATAGAAACTTTCAAATCTGTGGATGAGAAGTATCATGTCACAGACATAACCAAATCAGCTGCAACAGTGACAGGGACAACAGCTATAGTTGTGGCAACAGTTACAGGGAGAGCAGCTATGGCAACTGGAAGTGCCATTGTCAACAGCAGCTACTTTGCAAAAGGAGCTCTCTGGGTTTCAGATATGTTGAATCGAGCAGCGAAAGCAGCCGCTGATTTGGGTCAGCATGAAAAGAAATGAAACTCCAAACATAAACTGATGTCTAATATGTTCAAATGTTGTACACAAAGTCACAAACAAATAGCAGTAATTGTTTGTTGAAACTGTCTTAAAATGTGGCTACTCATCTGGTGCAAATGTTCATATCCTTAGTTTTGGAGAATCCATGGTAAGCAGCCACTTGTTTGTGTATCCTTTTAGAAATCACAGCACCTTGTAGAGTTTCTAATAATAAGTACTAAGTTTCTTGTTGTCTTCATATTCATTAGTTCTGTAGCTCCTTAACATTTTTACTTACACAGCCTTCCCTTTGAGCCTAAAATTAAACTAATGCTTGAATTTTGGAGCATGTCACAAACAAATAGCAGTAATTGTTTATTGAAACTGTCTTAAAATGTGGGCTACTCATCTGGTGTAAATGTTCATATCATTAGTATTGGAGAATCCATGGTAAGCAGCCACTTGTTTATGTATCCTTTAAGAAATCACAGCACCTTCTAGTAATAAGTATTAAGTTTCTTGCTGTCTACCTTAACATTTTTACATACACAGTCTTCCCTATGTGCCTAAAATTAAACTAATGTTTGGATTTTGGAGCATGTTAAGTTATATATAATGATGACACTTGCAATTAGATCCTGGATTGCTCATAACACAATCAACTTATGTAAGTAGCTAGATTTGTTGCATCAACACTCTTTTCACACTGCCAACACACGGTTGTTACTTTCAAAACATAATTAGACAACATTTTACATAATAACATGTGAACTACTTTCTAATATTTTAATGCTGCAACTGATTCCCTGCCAACCGGATTGTTATGCTTTTATAGGCATCCCAATTGCAAACTATTTATCATTCTCTTTACAAGCCAACCACTTGTTTGCCGTGGCCGACCTACTTTTGTTCAATAATAACAAGTTACATGGATTGATCCCAATTATTTGAATGTTTCTAATTTTTTCCATTGGCCTTGCTTGAATCATGCCAATAGGAAGATATAAACCATATTTATCTATGAAAAGTCATGTTGATTACAAGCATTAGTGGGCTTGGTTTTGTAGGCTTGGTCTGTTTGAATGGGTGGTGTGGACCCCTTTTTATCCATAAAACAAAATGCTACTTGCAAATTTGTAATCCTTTGTTTTTCTTTTTATTTATTTAATTTCAAAGCGGTGTAGTGGTTGGGTTGTTTCTCATAGATGGACATTATTTCTTTAGTTATGAGAGTAATGACATTAGTATGGACTTTATTACTACAATATAAAGATTGAATGATACCTTAATTCCACGGTAAATTTTTTAAAATGGTCTTAAACGGGTTCACCTTAAACTCTAGGAAAAGTATAAGAAGATAAAATATGTGCTTTGTTTAGTTAAGTTTACTTCTTACCACCATAATTGCAAAAGGTATAACGACTTTTTTTCCGGAGCAACATGCCAATAATACCAAAATGAAAACCTTTCTTTGTTTTTTTAATGTAAATCTACTAACTAATTAGTATCAAGGATTAGTCAAGTGTAATAAGATAAAGAGCTTCATCCCCTCATTCTAAACTTTTATGAGATAAAAATGTAATTTTTCTTTAAGTGTTTTTTAAGTTCGGAAGTTTTCCCTGCCCTAAACTGAGACATCGTCTCCTCTCGATCTGACCGTCCCAGCTACCTGACCCAATCCGATGTAGGTAGAGAGTTTTATTGGGCCAGGCTAAAAAGCCCAAGAGTCATTTGGACTTCTAAAATAGGTGTCTGAGCCCTACTTTTACAGGCTTTTGAGGGTAGCCTGGTTTTTTACGGGTTTTTGCAGGTTACTCGACTTTTTTTCTAGATTTTTGCGGGTTTTTATCAGGCTAGACTAAAAAACTCAGGAGTTATTCGAACTTTTAAAATAAATGTCTGAGCCATATATTTTTACGGGTTTTTACAAGATTACCTGCTCGAGTTAGTCCATTTTCCCGATTTTAGTCTCCTTGTACTAAAATTTTATAAAAAAAAATCTACTAATTTTTCACGCCAATTTCTACACCCTTTGGACTGATCCACTCCTAATTAAAACTGTTTATATCTATCTATCAGGGTCACTGACAATGTTAGGTGATATTTTAAAAAAAAATCTTTGGAAAATTAATTTATAGCATTTTGGGTATTCTACATCTAACATTATCCTCCACATAAATAAGCAATTGGCACTTCAACCATTTCTGCACTGTAGTTGTCATCTACCGCCAACCACCTAAATGGATTATGATTTTGATTGGACGGCAAGGGACATGTAGCTTATAGGGATTTTTTTTCTTGCCTCTAGGCCCTTTCTTTCATTACATGAACGCATGAAGATGATTATAAAAGGACATGAGTAGGTAAAGGAAAAAAAAAGTTTGCTTCCTTGGCACAAATCATTTGTACCATTCAGGTGTTCCTTAGTTGTGCATGCTTTTGTAAATGGCACGACATGGGTTTCTAATCCTAAATTCTATGAATTATTTCAATTATTTCACATAATTTGGTGACTCAAATGTGGCACCGCCTTGTAATGATCAATGAGAAAAGAAAAAAAATGTAACATGCCCTTTTCAGATTTCAAAAGCTTCTTTGGAATAGTATGTACTACATTGATACCTGAAGTCAAATTTGGTGATTCTTCGTGTCTGTGAGTTTTGGACCATATGGCCTAAGTGTCATTTTCTTGCTTAGATGATCATAAATTCAAAGCAATGGATTCAAATTCTTCTAATTTAAAGTTTGATCTCGCTATTAGAAGAAAGTTATAATTGGGACAAGGCTATGTTTTTTTTTTTAATTAACCTCTTAATAAAAAAATCCTCTAATTTAAACGTATATGGTTGAGATGAATAAAAAAAGAAACAGAGACTGAAACTTTATGAGATTAATAAAGTATAGCTGCGTCTTTTTGAAACCTTTTGAACTTCAAATTTATGTGCTTTTGAACGGTTGAATAGGTTATAGAAGAAAACGTCTATTAGGTTGAAATCGTAAAAGCTTTCTTTATAACAAAAAATTAATATTATCATTATTTTAGAAAGGGTAGTGGAGATACATTCACATATAGTGCTTTTCCATCCAAAGAAACATGATTTGACTCAATCACAAGTCCCTCGCCGAAGTTGACCCAAGACAATGTGTGCACCTAATATGCTATTTTATGCCCCACTTAACCTGAGTTCAAAATATGGAATGGTGCTTTAGGAAATGATTAGTCCAAAGCAAATATAAAATAAGCTGATAAAGCAGATAAGCAATAAAATAAAATAGCTAACAATTTCATTTAGAAATTTTTAAAAACTTTACACGATTCCGTGTCTATTTGGTTTATTTAAAAATCACGTTTCAAACATAAATCTCGGTAAAAGTTACTAAGAATAGCTTCTGTCCGGAACCACGTTTACGAGTGTAAACCAAACACGTCATCATTGTTCATTGTTCAGTGAGCAGGTAATTCTAATCCAACTTTAAATCATGTAGTGGCCAACATATGGTAGAATAAAGATGGACAAGCATGGTGATTGCATTGAGCTCATAAACCCCACAAGTGTGCATTAAGGCAGCAGGTTCAACTCTAGGCCTAGAAAGCATTCAATTCAACTCCCCAATGTAATGACTTTCACTCAAAAGATTAGAGCTTTGAAATTGCAAAAAGGAGAACACATCATGAAGAAGTGAAAGAATGCAAAAGCTACTACTACAAACTAACTTTGTAATTCTCTTTTCATTTCTTCTTAATTTTGCAAGAAGGGAAATTGTATACAATAATAATACAAGCTTTCTCTCTTTTCTGAAAAAGGAAAATGAAAAGTATACAGTGTGCAGAGGAAGTGATTAGAACATGTTATTCACTCTTGATCAGTATCCAGCATAGCAAAAACTTCACTGTACAACAAAATCTGACAAAATTACAAATGCCCTGAAGAATAAAACTCAAAAATTGGTTTTAACTTTTAAGCACCTCTTGGTAAGTGTTACCTGGAAGTGGGAAATTAACAGCACATTGGGCAACGAATTAGTCCATTTTCATTACAATCAGGGCAACGCTGGAATCCACACTCACCCACCTCACAATTATCACATTCTTCTTCTTCTTCATCTTCCTCTTCACCTTCATAGTAAATTTTACAGCTTCCAGAACAGGTTTCACAAGGAACAAACCTTACATCTCCACAAGCCTCACATACTTTCCCACAATCACCTCCACTATTGTCCTCAATCTTCTCACAACCCTCCAACATTTTCTCAAGTTTCCCATCTTCATGGAGCCTCTGAATTTCCTCAGCTCCACCAATGTAATTACTTCCAACAAAAACCTTTGGCAATCCACCCCCTCTACCATACCCTTCACCTAGCAACTCTTTAAGCTCTTCCTTAAACCCTGAATGCATTGAAACATCTCTCTCATCCACCCTCACTCCCATTGCCTTCAGAATCAGCCTCACTTGGCAACAATCCTCATAAGTCTTTCTCACCCCACGTAAGCTTGTGAAATAAAACACCACCTTCTCATTCTCACATGGGGCAACCTTAACATCCATAAAAACATCACCTTTTGTTTTCTTTTCCTCAGATGAGATCCCTTTTCTAGACCCTTGTTTCTCTTCATCAGTTGGTGCTGGCCTAAGGTGAAAGGGACTACCTGGAGAGAGCTGTTGAAGTGATTTCCTGAATGAGGAAATCACTTCAGGATCAAATTCTGAGATTGCAGGGTTGAGCTTTGATTCTTCCTCTGTGATCTGAAGCCAAATGGGTTTTGGAGAAGAAGTGACACTCAATTTAGGTGGATCAAGATCAACATTACCATCAACATCACCACTGATATCAAAAGAGAAACTTCTGAAGTGATTTGGTGATCTGAAAGGACTGGTATCTTCAAGTCCTTCCATCAATTCCCATGTGTTGATTGTCTCTGGCTCACCAGGTGGTGTTCTTGTTGGGGTCTTAGGAACAACTTTTGTTAACTTTTGCTCAATCATATTAGACCATGTTTTGGCCTCAATCAACCCCATTGAAAACTCTTTAATCTTCTCATTCTCCAATGCTTCATTCTTCTCTTTTTCCTTCTCCTCCTTATCTTTTTCCTTGAACCTTTGGATTAAGCTACCATTATCAAACCTGAAACTCTCAGCATCTTCTACCTTAGTACCATTGGGAAACTTGAAATCATGGACACCATTGGGGACAATATCTTGAGGTAGCTGGTGATTTGAAGCAGGGGAATTGAGCTTGATGTTGCCTAATGTGGTGGAGGTGAGTGCCACAACATGGTAGGTGTCACCTTGGGTTTGAGGTGGATGATGAACATGCATTGAGTAGCTTCTTGGAACAGGAGAATAAGGAGCGTTGCAATGCCGACATCTCTTGTGTTGCTTGGAATAGCACAACCCATGATCGATCACTGGAAAATAAATCAGAATTGATAAAAAAAAAAGTACCAAACTTTGAGGTTTCTAATTTGGTGAGTCATAAACCGTTAAAGCTGAAAGGAAGAACCTTAACAAAATTCACAAACTGGGATTGCTTCCATGATGACAATTCTGAAGGGTTTAAAATTGCATCACCAATCCCATCGACATAGCTCAATTCTTCACCATTCTCACAAATTCAACTTTTTGTGTTTTCTCTTTTTTGCGCTCATAATTAAGCATGTTGGATGACACAGTTAGGACAAGACAAAGAAGAAAAAAAGATATTTTTTTAACAATTGTACCAATGAGAACCACAACCACCCGTGTGAAAACGAGAAGAAGAAGAAGAAGAATCCCAGAAAGAGAAATGAAAGGGAAAATGGGAAAATGAATTGGAAAGTCAAAAAAGGACGAGACTCAGAGATCAATCAAAAAACCATTCATGAAGCAAACTATTGCACCACTCTGATCCCACCCCCCTCTCTCTCTAGAATTTTAGAGAGAGAAAAAAGACAAGTCAGGAACCAACCAGAGTTGCAAGATTTTAAGGATGCCACTTCAGTTTATACATAGATTTATACGATGTAATACAGAGCATTTTTATTTTATTTTAGGAACCAAAAAAAGAAATAAAAAACTGCTAGACAGTTTAATTATTAATATTTTTGGAATTTAGATGGGAGAAGAAAAATTAAATTTTGAGGACAAAACCGCTGAGAGCGAGGATCATTGCTTGAATCACTCTCTCACTTTCTCTCTCCAGTGCCCACAAAACCATATTCAAACCTCTCTCGCACGTTGTTAAATGTTGAGAAACAAAAACTTATTTTTTGTTATTGTTAAATGCTGTATTTATTTTTTGGCTACAGTTACCGCAAGGTGACAGAGCGATGTCACTGCCACTCGCACTTTGCAGAGCGTGGCGTGATTAGCAGTGCTTGTTCTCCTCCTGTTTGCTACGCGCGTGAAACATCTACGTGTGTAGGCGCGTTGAAGAAACTCGCAACTGAGTGTTTATCATCATCATCTATGATACTGAATGTTACATTCTAACCTTCAACTTAAACCTTAAGTAATTTTTCTTTGGTGCTTTTATGTATTTTTTGTATGAAATTTATTTTAATACTAGTAAGATACCTCTCATTTTACACGCGTAAACTAATGGTACAATTTATGTTATTAATGTGAAATAAGTCATAAAATATTAGTTATGATAAATATTTATAATTTAAAATAAATTAATAAAAATCTTTATAGAATTTATCTCTCTTCATAAATCAGTTAATTTATTTATTGAAATATGAAAATTTCAACCCTAAATAAGGCATGTTGGAGGTAATTAAACAGAATGTTTAAACAAAAGAAGATACTATATACTTTTGTCTGTTGGGAACATATACAAACATTGTCAGAGGAATATTTGATGTCAATTATTATGCATTGGTTAATCTGTTTTGAGATTTCAACTTACAATTCCCTTTTCTTTTGTGGTTTGTTGAAATTTTCTTATATTATATGGATGAAAAACTAATCATTATTTGACATTGCTTGTCACCATAACTTGGAATTTAATTGAGAAATAAGCTAATGGGATAGAATGTTATGATTCACATTTGTTTTCTTCCAAAAATGGGTAGGTGAAATGTTTGTGCCGTGTTATAAAGTTTAAAATAAAACTAACAAAATATGCATATTATGATAAACAGAGTGATCAAACGAATAATTATAATTTATTGTTAAGAATTGTAGAGTAATGTACTAATCATTATGAAGAACTAACGAATAATTATAATTTATTGCATATATATATATATATATATATATATATATATATATATAACCTTTATGGTGCGACTTGGGAATTATTCAATCAAATAATTGATATTTGGAATGATGAAGAACTAGTTCAGCAAAGACGACCAAGATTGCGATTAGAAAAATATGCATGCATGACATGAACTTCAATTGACAAAAAGTTCAGAACAGAAAAGTAAATTATATTTAATGGGAAACATTTGTTATATAGATGCCTCAATTTAATAACTAATTGGATCATTGCTTACCAAATAAATTAATGATCGTATTAGGTATATATTTTACACAAGTTATAGAAGAAGCATGTATAATGGAACGAGCAAGTTTAACGCAATTGTCACACAAGACAAATTCAAATGTGTGTGTGTATATATATATATATATATATATATATATATATATATATACACGTCATAACTTAAATGTATACTTAGATAATAGTGTAAAATTTTTTTACAATAATAATATATAGGATGATTCTAGGGTGGACCAAATAAAATTTGGCCCACCTAGTCCAACTTACATTTTTTGCTTCCAAAAAGTGAATAGATAATTTTATTTTTTATTAAATAGTCTTTATATGACTATTTGAGTTTAATTTAAGAAAAAATATGGATTTACAATACAACTTATGCTAATTTCTTTGAAGATATATCAATTTACAGTTAAAAGGCAAAATTTTACATTATATGGTAATATTGATTTGAATTTTTATTATTTTCAAGTAATATTTCATAAAAACAACTGGGAACTATTTTAATATCAATCATTAATAAAATGAGCGTTAAATTTGGTAGTTAAGAATTTAAATTACTATATTTTCACATTTTGGACCACGTGAACCATGGTCCACCGTAGATAAACCCCAATATATATCCACGTTATTTTTAAAGTAGCGTTTTTTTGAAACAAAACTTGGAGCAGCGTTTCAAGATTTCAGCTACTAGCTAAATCACTTTTTACAATTTTATTCTTAAAAATTTTCATAATTACAAAATTTTAAATTCTAATCCAGGAATTAACTATGACTTTATATATATTTTACTGTTATCGGCTAATTATATCAAACAATTTCAATTTTATTAGTTAGTTTATTAGCATTCAACTTTCACTTTTAGCTTTTAGGTTTATCTTCTAGTTTAACCAAACAACTATTAGAAAATATTTTTATTAATAATTATAAAAATGCGTAATTAACCTTATTTCTACTTTATATTTTATTTTTAATAATTTGTATTGAAAATAAAAGTATGTCAAAGTTATTTGTACTATTTCGATTCTTATATGAATCCTTAATAAATAAATAAATAAATGTGACACTCTAAAAAACAAATGCTATCGAATTTCCTATAAACTTTAGTTAGAGAATCTAGAAAAAAAATTGTTTTTGAAATTATTTATTAATTTATTAAATTTTACAAAGGAAATACAAATGAAAATAAAAATAAAAATAATTGAATACTATATTAGGACAATTTTTTTACAAAGGAAATAATTAATACTACTTATAAATTTAGTACGTCGTTTTCAAGCCTTCAAATATGTATGTATGTATGTATGTATGTATGTATGTATTAGTTTCAAGAGGGTTTAAAGGTGACTAGTGAGACTTTGCACAAGATTAAGCAAAGTATAAAATATGTGAGAGCTTTAAAGGCAAGAAAGATAACATTTAAGGAGTGTGTTTGTTCAAGTGAGGGTAATTGATACTAAGGTAGGCTTAAGGATGGATGTACCCACTAGAATGAATTCCACTTTTGTCATGCTTGAAAATGCACTCAAGTATCGTCGTGCTTTTGGCCAATTCACAATTCGTGATAGAAACTACAAATTTTGTCCATCAAATGATCATGATGTGGAAAGGGCTAAAACAAATGTGTGAATATCTTAAGGCCATTTGCTCACATAACTAAGTTGTTTTCGGGTACAACTTATCCTACTTCTAATCAATACTTCTTGCAAGTATGGAAATTTAAATGTTTGTTGTAGGAAAAATGCCCAATGTTATGATTCGATAATTAGAGACATGGCGAAAAGGATGATGAGTAAGTTTAGTAAGTATTTGAATGACTATAGTGACATTCTTTCAATTGCAATGGTGCTTGATCCAAGGATGAAAGTTAATGCACTTTGATTTTACTATTCAAAACTTGATCCCTCTACTTGTGATGAGAAGATTAATCTCATAAAGGCCAAGACGTACATGCTTTTTGAGGAATATGTGAACATAAGGTCAAAAGAGTCGGGTGCATCAAGTACTCAAATTGTTGGTCCAACACAAGCACACCAACAAGTTCCCAATCTAATGGAAGGGCAACTGATGGATCCAATGGATGTAAGTTACTAGGTGATGCATTCTTGATTCTTTCAATCTTTTTACAATTATTTTTTTATTACTATCTAATATAATCTTTCCTTTTGGTTAATTTATTTTTTCTTATATTTTCTTAGGAATATATTAATTACATTAGTGAAAATGTTGATGATGTTGGAAGATATGAGTTGGATCTTTATCTAGATGAGGCAACATTTGAACCTAAGTACCAAAGGAATTTAGCTGTGCTTTTGTATTGGAATGATCACCAAGAATGTTATTCAAACCTTAGTAGGATGACATGTGATGTGTTAAGGATTCCAATAACTATTGTTGCTAGTGAATGATCTGCATATTTAGCATTGGTGCATGTGTGCTTAACAAATATCGTTCAAGTATGCTTCCTGACAATGTTCAAGCAATGATTTTTACTCGTAATTGGCTAAGTGGTTTTGAATTTGATAAACCATGTACTTATATAATAACTTTATAAATACTTTATTACTATATTCCTTTTTTTTCATAACCATTTATTATTAACATATTTTTTTCATCATTGTAGATGAAGATAATGAAGATGTTGAGAAGGAGGAGGTTGTTATTGATTTAACAGTCATGACTCTAATACTCCTGAACATGACAACTAATTCAAGTCATTGATTAAGGAGCACTTTTTTAATTGGAGCTCTAATATTTGTAATTTGTGTAACTCTTTTAATTGTTTTATGTTTGATATTTCAAGACTTAGTGTTGTGATGTTTCAAGTAAAATGTTGTTATTTGAAGGTTGAATGGTGGTGCTACAGTGTTGTGGATTTATTAATAGTTAACTTGAAGTTGAAATTACTTGAATGTTGTAGATTTATTATTATTACTTTTATTAAAATTGTGATTGTTGTGACATTTTTGACAATGTTATTAGATTTGTGAATGGCAAAATCTGATATTTTTGGGGCAGTCCTTTTCAATTGTTTTTTAATTTTTTTTTACTTTTATAGCATGTTTCCTGATTTTTTAGATTTTTTTATATTTTTTAGAAATTAAGTGAGTCAACCTGCTCAACCCACCAACCCGCGATGGGTCAGCCGGGTTGGTATTTTTCCAGCTCACCAGAAAAAGTGAGTGAGTCCGGGTCAGCTCACTTTTCGTCCAACCCGTGATGAGTCAATCCATATGAGCTGGGCCGGCTCACTCTAACAGCTCTAACATTGACATAGTCATGAACTATAGGTCTATAACTCATGCTCTTTGCAATTTTAGGGCCTGTTTGGTTTGCATTTTCATTTCCTGTTTCCATTTCTGTTTCCTGTTTTCTGAAATTTTACAAAGGAAAAACTGGAAATGCTGGAAACAAAAATTTGCTGTTTTCAGCATTTCCAGTTTTTCCTTTGTAAAATTTCAGAAAACAGGAAACAGAATGAAAACAGAAAATGAAAACAGAAAACGTTTCCTCAAACCAAACAGGCCCTTAGGGTCTGTTTGGTTTACATTTCCATTTCCTGTTTTCATTCTGTTCCTATTTTCTGAAATTTTACAAAGGAAAAACTAGAAATGCTGGAAACAGAATTTTTTTGGGCTGTTTAGTTTATGAAAACGTTTTCTATTTTCATTTTCAAATTTTCTTGAACGAAAATATGTTTGTTTCATTTATTTTCAATCTGCTATTCTCATTTTCCATTTCACTTTGCCTCGGTACATGAGATATCCCCCACTTGTGCTGCTTCTTATTAGTCTCATTGGTGCTTGGTCTCATGAGTTCCCTGCACTCAATCAAGTTCAGAAAGTTTAAAATCAAACTGAAAAAATTCACATAATAGAAACAAAAAGGCAGAGAGAGAAAGAGGGAGGGAGGGAGAGAAGAGGGTGTGAGAGGAGGAGGCTAGCGCCTTGCCGTCGTCGTCGAGCGACTGCTGTAGCCAAGTGACGCACACCGCCGCGCGGGACACCATGAAATTAAACGCGACAATTGCTCTAGGACCGTCGATGGTTCTCATTGCGCTGATACTGGCGCGCGGTTGCCGCTACTTGCGGCCATGCACGACCTCCCCTTCCCTCTCTTGGGTCTTTTTGCCCTACCTTCATGACAAGGAGACAAGATGAAGATGGACATCAGCTTCCACTTTGTATGTTAATTGAAATATAAAAAATGTCATTGCTCATTTTCTGAAAACGCTGGAAACGTCTTTTTGTTGTTTCCAGAATTTTCAAAAATTTTGAAATTGTTTTCTAAAATCGAAAATGAAAACATTTAAACAAACACATTTCCTTTACCATTTCCTGTTTCTATCGAAAATGAAAGTGAGAAACGGTGAAACAAAATAGACCCATTTGTTTTCAGTATTTCCATTTTTTCCTTTATAAAATTTCAGAAAACAGGAAACAGGAAATGAAAATGAACCAAATAGACCCTTATAAATTCTTTTGTTGTCTATGCGAATTTCCTTTCAAAGTACATATATATTTTTTTTGTATAACTCGTAAGTGTTAATAAAACCTCCAAAGGTACGTTTGAGACATTTTCTATTCATTAAACAATACTATCAAAATTTAAAAACAAATGCACCCTTAGCCTTCATGATTTTCTTGTTCTTAAAGCATGACTAATAATGAATGAGAAGTGCTACTAACATGTTATAACATATTCTTTATGATTGATTGGAAATTCACATAGGCCCTATTATATTAGAAGTGTACGTACCTCATTATATATGCTAGAAGTGAGACTTTACATGATTTGGTATGATATATATATATATATATATATATATATATGAACCAACATGGAGAACATGATAAAAAGACATTGTTAGAAAGTGTACTATTAGCAACTCTCTCACTCTCTCATAATGAACAATCTAGCATATATTTATACATATGTATGTATGTATAATTTACTAATATATAGTGTGTTTAGCTAGCCAGCAGTTGAGAGTTTTTAGTTTATTTGACTAAAATAAATATATTTTGTAAATAAAATTATTTTACTAACTTATAGTTTATTTTAATAAGAGGAAAAGAGTATAAAATCATCCTTAACTTTTATTCTTTTGTAAATAGGTACCGTAAACTTTCAATTTATCATAATTAATCCTTAAACTTTTATCATTATTGCAATAGGTTATTTCATTAATGTGAATTAAATAATTAACACAACTAATCTAATCTTTCCAGATTTTGTATTTCAAATATTAAAATCACATAAAGAGTAAAAATTACATTTTTTTCTTGAATTACGTCAAATTTAAAGCATATTTGAAATTCTAAATGTAAAATATGATGGTGTGTTTTTTTAATTTAGGGTTTTTTTTTAAATTTTATTTTATATGATTTTAATATTTTAAAAACAAAATCTTGAAGAGTTGAGATTGGTTTTGTTAATTATTTAATTAACTCCATGTTAACGAAAGACTTATTACAATCATGATAAAAGTTTAAGTATTAATTAGTACAAAATAAAAGTTCATAGTACCCACTAGAGTCGGCTTAGTGGTTGGGGGTTTGGGTAGTTTAGCTTGAGGTTCTAGATTCAAACCTCATTGTCTTTCTTGTATATATAAAAAAAAGATCATAGTGGCTATTTATAGGGGTGGAAGTTATGATGATTATATACTCTTTTCCCTTTTAATAAATTACTAAACTTCGTTCCTTTATATATAGATATATAGATTTCACGTAGCTTATTGCATATTATTTTTTATTTTATTAATTATTAAATATTGTATTAAGATATATCAAAATCAAGGTGATATTATTTTTAAAATATGTGAAAATAAAAATTATTTGATTATATTTTTATTATTATTTTGTAAAAAATTGACACAAATATAATAATAATAATAATAACAACTGAATTAATATAAAAACTCATTTTATATAAAATTAATAAATGATAACAAAATTTTAAATATTAAAGTTAAATATACAGGTCTTGTCTAGGGTGGACCATAGTCCACATGGTCCAAAATGTAAAAATATGGTAATTTAAATTTTTATCATAAAATTCAATGCTCGTTTTTATTAATGACAGATGTTTAACTGATTTTTAGTTACTTTTATGAAATATTAGTGAAAAAGAATAAAAATCTAAATTAATAATACAATATTGTAATGTAAAAATTTCCCCTTAAACTTTAAATTGACATATTTTCAATGAAACTAACATAGATTGTAATTTAAATCCATATTTTTCCTTAAATTAAACTCAAGTAGTCATATAAAGACCATTTAATAAAAATAAAATTATCCATTCACCTCTAATATCAATATATAATATGTAAGCTGGACTAAGTGGACCAAATTTTGTTTGGTCCAATCGTCCAAATATACATACATTATTTCCTTCTCCGTTACATACACATGCTTTACGACTATTATTATCAACTTTTGATACAATGGATAAGTCACGAATAGAACTTTGAAGTATTAACATTATTAGCACTTAGCAGCAATGAACAATTTAGGCTTTGTTTATTTATGCCATATTGGTGCACGTTTCAAAATATAAATACGTATATAAAAGCAATAATTTATATTACAGTAGAGAAATTGAACATTAATTTAAGTGATTATAAATGTAAAAACAAACACACGTATAGAGTTTATATATGTATCAAAATAATTGTTGAAGTAATAGTAAGGAAAGTGACAGCCAGTTGGCAATTTACATGAACGATGTCATATATATGACATTCATCAATAACAACCTTATCCAAATGAAAATACTATATAGCACTGAAGTTCGGTTTTCATAAATATACTATTTCCCCTTTCTTCACCCTTCTTCGATTGTCCTTTAATTTCCCCTACGAGACCCCGCCAAGAGGAAGAGGGTCCTTTCTAAGCACTAAAACAAAGGAGATTAATTGGGGCAGCTCAAGATTCATTATTACATATATAACCAGTGGTACGTTTCATTAATCTTTTAGAGGTACACGTGAGGGCACGTGGACGTGAGGTCTTTACGGTTATTGGATCTTGCTGCCTTTAATTACCTCACTACTGCTTTCTCCAATTATGGCTGCAACTGTCTTGGGAGGCAGCTTCAATTTCCCTAATCAACGCCTATTTTGCATTCCACTTGTCTTTTTTTTTCATCATTCTTCATCCTAGCTACTACTATTATTATTCATCTCTTTCTCTTTACAATTCAACTGCATTTGTTTCTTTCCATTGTATTTTTGTTTGGTAACATAAAATTAATTTAGTGTTAGAGATGATGTCTCAATTTAAGGCGGGGAAAAGCCTCCGGGTTTAAAGAGCACTTATTGGGCTACTTACATTTTCATCACCCCAAGAAAATGAGTGGGAATACGAGACTCTGTCTTGCTCCACTCCACAAACCCTTTGGGTTATTTCTTTCTTTTCTTTCTTTCTTTCTTTCCATTTATGGTTTTTCTCCTTTTTTTATCTATTTATTTTAATGAGTAATATATAAATTAAGAAATATAATCAATTATTTTTTATTTATCTTTAAATTATTTTTAAGTTTCCTTTATTGATCTCTCAAAATTTATTTCTCTATAGTAGTTTGTTTTTTAAAATGACTAGTAAGATATAAGGATATAATTGATAAAATAATAATAAATTAAATATTGTCTTGAACTTAAAATGGATATATAAGAAAGAACATTCTTTTTCTCTAAAGTAGACAAATAAAAAACGGAGGAGTATTTTTTTTATTTAGCCATTTTTTTCCAGGTTTATTTTTCAACTTTTTTTATTGTATCCCTGATTAAGGTATATAAGGCAAGTATGCATTGGTGTTACATATTGCAGGGTCATTAAGATTTTTTTCAAGAAGAGTTCTATCAAACTCAAGAAAGAGGAAGATTCGTGCCATCATAGTAGGAAGAGGGTATAGGTTAAGGATTCAGTTGACAATGAGATGGCTGAAGATTGGGCTTCGAAAAACGTTACAACGGAGAACATTGCAGTGGAGAGTGCTCCTTCCAACTCGTAACATCCTAGATTTCAGTATTTTAATAAATCAAATTAATAAGAGAAAAAGCTTTTATAAAAGGAATTAGGGAAAATAGGTTTAAGAGGGGAAAAACCAAAAATTTGGATTCTGGTGTTTTCGCTCAAGCGAGAAGGTCTCGCTTGAGCGAGTATGCCAGTAAAAACCAGAGATTTTGGCTACTGGTATGGTCGCTTGAGCGAGAGCCTCTCCCCAAGCGCAATTCAATTCAAAAATTGAGTTTGCTCTCGACTTGCTCTCGCTTCTCGCTTGAGCGAGACAAAGTCAGAGAGGTCGGGGTATTTTGTTGAGTGAATTTCGCCCAAGCGAGGAAGCTCTCGCTTGATCAAGAATGTGATTCTTCTTTCTCTCGCTCAAGCGAGAAGACTATCGTTTGAGCGAGAACCCGCGAACAGCTTTCAATGTTGTTTATTGCTAGGGCATTAATTATTTTGCCCCTTTTAAAGAGAAAAAGAGAACATAAGAGAGAAAGGGAGAGAATGAGCAAGAGAGCTTGGTTGGAGGTCTCCCACACCATTGAAGGAGCTTGGCATCATCACCCCCATCCCTCCATTCTTCTTATTTTCCTTGATTGAGGTGAGTGTGATTCACCCACTCACTCCATTCTTGTGTATGTACTCTTTCTATGCTTCCTCTTCTATCTCCCTCTTCTTTATTGCTTGTATTTGCATTAAATGATATGTGTATTGATTGAATGGTTGAATAAAAGGAACATTTAGGGATTTGAGGTAGATAAGGGTTGAGGGAAAGAATAGATGTTGTAAACTCTTTTCTCTATTTCCTTTCCCTATATGTTAAGGGCTTGAGGAATATATTTGATTGTGATTACTCCTATTTTATAAACTAGATATGTGTAAATGTATGACTGTATAAGAGGAAACCAAATGGGACTTCGATCCAAAGAGGAAAATGGGTCTTGGACCCAAGAGGATTAAAAATGTTTAAATGTGAATGTGAATGCTAATTTAAAACATAAGGTTAAAATGACACAAGGGAGACGTTCCTTAAATGGTATTGAGCTCAGTCCAGATCAGAGGATTAAGTGCTAAGACCCCACCGGTGTTGGGTAATACACCAAGAGGTTGAATGTAATGTTTGATGATTAAATTGTTATGAGTTGAATTTATGGACTTCCGTTGTGCATATATTGCTTGTACACGTACACTGCTTGCATGATCACACTCACTGGGACTTTAGTCTCACCACACGTTTTGTGGATTCTTTAGATGTGCAGGGTTCTCAGCCCGGGACTTGATTGGGGTACGACAGGACTGCTGATGGGTCGTGTTGACCCCTTTTGCTATTGTATTTAGATTTTCCTTTTGTATAGGAATTTTTGTGTATTCTTTTGATCGGGATATCATAGCACATGTGATGCCCTTGGGGATGTTTTAGCTATCCCAGGACGCATGTACAAGGGTATCCCCTCATGTTTATAGAAACTGACTAGTTGTATTGGGCCATTATTGACATACTTGGTGATTGGATTAATATATTGTTATGAAGCTTAAGTATTGGTTGGACTACCTAAGCTATGTTGTATGGTTAATCGATATTCATAATGCACGAAATAATTTCTGAAATTCGGGAATGTGCTTCCAACAGGAATTATTCTTGGAAAATAGGAAATAGGATGTTATATTATGGTATCAGAGCAGTTCAATCCAATTGGACTGTGGATTAGTTAGTCCCTGATGTTAGTTGTTATCCTCTATTGCATTATTATGAAATTAAGAGACTAATCATCTCGATGTTTGCTTAATGATGTATAAAGGATTATGGCTGGCGGCAGTAGAGGTCATCCCCGTACCAATCCACCTTCTCCACCACGGGATCAACCTCAAGATCTTGTGGCGCCTGTAACGTCCTAATTTCTTAATTCAAAAATAATGTCTGTTGAGAGCACTATTTCCAAATTCATGAAATTATTTCGCTCATTATTAATATCGACAAACAACACGACTCGAGGCTTAGGTAATCCAATAGTTACTTAAGCATGATTTTCAAATACATCCAAGAGACAATATCATAGTTGCCATCAATGGCTCAATATACAATATTCAATCAATAGGCATAATGGGATATAACTATACATATGTCCTGGAATATAAAATAAACCCCAAAGGCCCCACATGTACAGTTCTATCCCATCAAAATAAATCATCTTATGCCAATACAAAATAATCCAATATCTTCCAAAAGAGTTGAGCCACCCCAAGGCCCAACAACAGCTCCTACCATCCATCAATTCTCTAAACAGGGACCCTGCACACCTGAAGATATTTCCCACGGAGTGGGGTGAGACTAACGTCCCAGTGAGCGTGATAAAACATGCAGTGTAGGAGAATCAAGCAGATGATATTCAACAATTGCATCATAACTCAACTAGGTCATAAAACATACATAATGGCAATAATGCAATGTTAGTCATGAGTGTTTTACCCAACACCATAGGGGCCTTTCGACTTTACATGAGGCTAGATTGAACTCAGACTAACAGGAATTGTCGTTCCTGAAGGCCATAAAGACCTCACTCTTAAACATGATAGATTCACACATGAATTTCCGCTTTTAAACATGAAGTCCAAGGACCCAAATCTTATTATTTAACATGAGGTCTAAAGACCCAAATAATCTTATACATGAGGCCTCAGGGACCCTTAATTTCGTCATTCACATGAGGTCCTAAGACCCAATATTCCTCTTAACATGATTAGGGTTAAGGACATGAACAATCAATAATAACCATATGAGTATGAGTGTTAATATGAACATACAATTCATCTAGAGAAAATCAACATATATCATGAGAATCCTTCCTTAAACCCTAGCATACCATCTAGGGCAAAGCACAACAAACATTTCATGGCATATCTCAACCTAACCATCATAGATTTACTTCTATTCAACCACAAACAACATAAATCAAGGGTAATAAGAAAAGGGGACATTCATAGGAACACATTCAAGAATGAGAGTGAGAGGGTGGTCACACTCACCTTAAAGAGCAATAATAGGGAGGTTGGAAGGGTGGAGGGGGATGTTCCAAAGCTCTTATCTTGGTTGGAGACCTCAAACAAGCTTCCTCCTCTTCGTTCTCTTCTTACTCCTCTGCTAGGGCAAGAAATGGTTGAGAGAAATGTGTTTGGAATGGGTCAAATGACCATGGATTCTGTTTTTTAAAAATCGGTCTCGCGTATTCTCGCTCAAGCGAAATAATTTCGCTTGAGTGAAATTAAAACAGTGGCATTCTGCCAGATTTTCGCTTGAGCGAGAATCCTCTCGCTTAAGCGAAAATGACAGCATTTCAAAACCCCTGTTTCTACTAATATTTTCGCTTGGGCGAGGGATTTCTCGCTTTAACAAGAATGAGTTTGTTTGAAGGTGAAAATGAGTTTGGAATGCTATCGTGTAGTATATCAAACTGAAGCCCTGGATCTTAGTTTCCTAATGCAAGTAGAATCACTTCAATTGGACATTTACAACTCTAGATATCTTCGAATTAGTGCACAAAGGTCATTAGGCTTAAAACCCAAAATTAAGCAACAACCTTGGTTGAAGCTCAACGGGGCACACCTCACGTGAACCATGATGTAAATCATCAATTCACTTCAATAAGGCTAAAGTTAAAGGGTTCTAAGGATCCATTAGAATATGCTCCTCTAATTCCTTAATCTTTCCTATAAATCACTTTTCTACACCGGTTCCTTGAATTTACGCCTCTCCTCTTCCTTCCGCCAATTCTTTTAAGTTTAGTTCCTTCCGTCTCATTCTAATTCCCTAGTTTCAATGTGTCTACTTCCTTCCTCACCTCCTCACCATGTTATCCTTTCCACCATCGAGTGTGACTCCTCATAAGTTAACTCTATGGTCATGTGGGACTTGATACTTGGTTTTTCCTTTCTTAATTCTCTTAAAACTCGCAACTATTAACCAATCCCCTAACCCTTGTCTTATTTTCCCCTCAAACCCTTAAGTCCTCATTTTATTTCCAACTTCCTTCTTGCAGTGGGATTTACAACTTAAGACTTCCGTTGCATTCTCTAGGTCCTGATATTTGGGATGTTACAGCGACAGCTCTTCGAATACTCACTCAGATGATGAGGGAGCATGTGGCATCCAGGCGGAGGCGGAGCGTGAGCAGGTTGCTGCTAATGTTGCCGTCTTGCAGGAGCTGGTCTGAAGGCCAGTAGGGACACCACCTCCTTCTATGGTGGACCCGTTCATCCAAGGACTAGCTGAGTTCCGGAAACATAACCTTCCTCAATTCAACGCGGCTTATGATCCGGACATGGTGTGTAATTGGCTCCGTGACCTCAACCGCATCTTTGAAGTGATGCGATGCTCAGAGGAGTCCAAGGTGGGCTATATGCTATGAGGAGAGGTAGAAGACTGGTGGAAGGGGGCCAATGTTGGGATTACTACTTCAGGAACCCCTCTAACTTGGGGGAAATTTTCAGAATACCTTCTTGGACAAGTATTTCTGGCATCGGTCTGAATGCAAAAGGAGGCGGACTTCCTTCAACTGAAGTAAGGGAGTTTGACTGTAGGGCAGTATGTGACACCCTTCTACCCCCAAACTCTTATACGTTTAATAAATTGAAGTGTAAAAAAAGGTAACGTCCCATAATGGGTAAAAGGTTCACATAACTCCTTAATTAAAAACCTCATTGTTTCAAAAACAACTTAATTAAATAAAATATAACTCAAGATACTTAAGCAGCGGAATCTCCAAAATATAAAAGTAACTAAAAATCCTACTTGTTGTGCAAGACATCCAAAACAGTTTACAAAAACCTTCCTAACTAGAAACATAAAGAAAGAACCCCAAAATTATGCCTTGATGTCACATATACCAGAGGACACTCCCTTTAATCAAAACTCGACACCAGTCGTGACATCGTCAATACCTGTAAAACTATCCACAGTATAACGGTGAGGAAAAGAATACTACTCATACATACACATAGGAGGCTACCCTATCCTCACCCACATATAAATAGCATCATCTATCACCACATCACATACCCCAAACATCACATAATTCATCAGATAATAATCATATATAAATCAGCATATAACCATTCATTTATTTCATCACATAATTCTCATACCATCATTCACCAAAGGAATCACATACTCTATTTTCACACATAATGCTCAATCATCATTAATACTCACAACATCATTATTTACTCAGTTTCATCATCAAATATATCTCATATATACATCATGTATGCACCAAAACTCATCATCATCATATTATAACTCAGTTCATCATTAAGTATACTCATCATCACATGCACCAAAACTCATCACCTCACCTACCCAAAGATCATGACTTGGAACTCCGCACAATGGGTGCACCTCGTCAATCACTCTAGTTAGTACCAAGATAGTCTACCGGTGTCACCACACACCATCCGATAGGTTGTACCCCCCTCTATGGGCCCGCACAACGACATTCAACCCTAGGTTGCAACCCCCTCTATGGTCCAGTACAAATCATCCATAGGTTGCACCCCCTCTATGGGCCCGTGCATCGAACGCCACCATCATGGTCCCCTGAGTTGTACCCCCTCTATGGGCCCCACACAACTCAGTTCACACCTCCTGAATTGTACCCCCTCTATGGGCCCGCACAATTCAGGTCTCATCACATATGCTCAAGGCATCTCTCCTAAGTTGTACCCCCTCTATGGGCCCGCACACGTAGGTAACATCATCATCAAAAGGTGATATACACCATCATCATTATCATCATCATCATGCATTATTATGCTTATCATTAAGCACCATCATCATAAATCACATTGCATATTATGCACACCAAAACATCATCAATCACATGACATATTCACCAATCATTATGCACACCCAATCATCATCAATCACATTGCATATTCACCGATCATTATGCACACCAAATCATCATCAACATCATTAATCATCAACACCATAATCATAATAAAGCATTATCAAACAACATCAATCATCATCAAGCACTTAGGATATCAAAATCCACTTTGGTGATCGATTACCAACCTCCAGTAATCGATTACCTGCAAACAAGGTCTCTGGTAATCGATTACAACCACCTTGTAATCGATTACCTGCAACCCAAACACTCTGGTAATCGATTACAGCATTCATGTAATCGATTACCTGCAAGCAATCTCTCTGGTAATCGATTACCACAATCCTGTAATCGATTACCAGCGAACAAACAACACTTCTGGGCTACCCAGAACACACTGGTAATCGTTACACACCCTGGTAATCGATTACCCGCGACGCAGATCGCAGTTCTCACGATTTTTATCATCTCTAAACCTCTCTTTTCAATCCCTAATCAATCATCTTTGTTAAATAATCATTCTTATGCGTTTATAACATCAAAACTCAGTAAAACAACAATCTTTTCACATATCATACAACCAATCCATCAAAATCCCAAATCCTCAAATCCCTAATTTCCCTTTTTCATTATTCTCAATATCCTCTTTAATTTCACCCAATAAATCATCAATATTCATCCAATCAATCATAAATCAACAGTTTTAATCATTCATTCTCAGTTATAACATATACCAATACGAATTTCTAGTCTTAAATTACTACCCAAGCACCCCTACTTGCATATACAAGCAGCACCCCTCCCCCACCGTACCTGAGATGACAATCCCAAAAGTGAATGGTGGCTCCCTCTTACTGATCTACTCTGCATCACCTTCTCCTTATGGAGTCGTTTCTCCCTCAAGGTTTCACCTCTATGACATTTTGCAAAATAAGATTAGGGTGAATTGGTAACCCCTCCTACTTTAATTACTTAACTTGGTTGGACTCACTCTCACCCACTCATTCTTATTTTATTAAATAATATTATTCATAAAAATATTAATATTACTAATACTATTATTATTCCCCTTATTTAATCAATTAATTTATTAAAAATAATAATACTATTATTTCTTCCTTTCTTTTATTTTATTTATTCATTTAGTTAGGAATTATTAGGGATATTATGGAGTCCTTAACCATCTACATTTGAATTTAAATTCAAATCTTATAATTACAATCTTATCCTAAATTTTGTATTGATTCTTACCCTTAATCCTCGTGATCTCATTATTCCTATTTTAAAATCTTATCCTACTTTTAAAATACTAACCATATCTCCCTTATCAGATTATCATTATTAATCCTGATATTATTTTATTAATGTAATAATTACTATATTTATAACAATTAATATTAATTGCAATCTCATGATTTATCTCTTAATAATATTATTATTATATTATTATCTCATAAATACAGGTATGTGTAATATTTACTATTATTAATATGTAACTTCTATTTTTACAGCTAACCGTCTTTGAAATATAATTATACTTATTTAAATTATATTTCTAAATTTCGGGATGTTACACAGTATGTGGCCAAGTTCGAGGAATTGGCCAAATACTCCCGATATCTCCAGACGATTCCGGATGAAGAATGGAAGTGCACCCAATTCGAAGGGTGTTTGAGGCCAGAGATCATGGACAAGCTTGGAACACTTGAGAACTGGGACTTTCCTGGCCCTGGTGAACAAGTGTTATATTGCTGAGAAGAACTTAGGGAAGACTGCAAGCCTCGCCACCAGTAGACCACAAGAGGAAGTGGGGGAGAGGTATCAGTGGCGAAAAACCCCAAGGCTTTGGGCATGGCTAGGGATGTCAAAAAACCCGCACCCGTAGATATCTGTGGATATCCGCAATGGGTACCCGCATATTTATTAAATGGGTGGGGGACGGATATTACACTACCCCCCCCGTGGGTACCCGTATATTAACTAAAATATATTTTCTATTAAATATATGAAGTATTAATAATGTTTTATTATTTTATTGATGATATAAACATTATTTTTATTACTTTATAATGATTTTTAATATATTAACACGTAATGATATTATATATTGTTAATTTATATTATAAAATATTGATATTGTATGATATATGATATAATTACATGGCATTTTCTCTCTTTTTCTTCTATAGATCTTAATTTTTTAAATATTAATGGGTACCCCGTAGATATCCATGGATACCCGATACCCACACGGGTACCCGTTAATTTTAACGGGTATAGATGCGGGTTGTGTACTACCCGCCCCCGCTCCGCCCCGTTGACATCCCTAGGCATGGCGGAAAAGCTAAGCAAATTGCTATCCCCTCCACTCAAACGGCTCCGGTATGCACATCTTGTGGGAAGACCCACAAGGGTGTGTGTCTGAAGGGGCAAGGCAAATATTTCTTCTATCACCAGCCGGGTCACATGGCGATTTCTTGCCCAAAGAGGACAGTTGAGGCTCCCAAACCCCAAGCCACTGGGAGGGTCTTCACCCTCAGTGGGAGACGACATCTCAAGCCGGTGATCTTTTTGCGAGGTACGTGTTTTATGGATAGTAAAAGGGTCTGTTTATTTATAGTTTTTAAAAAATATTTTCTGTTTTTAAAAACATAAAATTGAAAAATCTATTTCACATACAATTTTTAAAAACACAAAAGTGTAATTTTTTAGTTTAAAAATAAATTCTCAAACTATTTTAAGATGTTTTGAGAAACTATTTCTTTTTTTATTGTTATATTGAAAATGTTATAAATAAATCATTTCAATTATAAAATCAATTTTGATAAATAATTTTATAAAATAAATTTTAAAAATTAAAAAATAAAATTGAATCAAAACACATCCTATATTTTTGGTCTCCTCAAACTTTTTTTTAATATATATATAATTATTTATATTCTTAATTATATGTATAATAGAACTTTTATAATATCCTCAAATATTCTTTAAAATTATTCTAGAAAATTTATTCAATTGAGCATAATTTTATTTATGCAAATACTTTTTATGTTCAATTTTATATTAAAATTACACTTTAAATTTTAAACATAAAATAAAATATTGGTAAAAATAATTTAAACATTAAAATCTTATTCTACTCCTTCAAAAATTTTCCCCAATCTCCGCCACTATTATAAGAAAAGACTTCTATTCTAAGGTCAAGTAACAATCTCTCCTAATTCCTAACTCGCAAGGGGAAGTGGAGTCTGTGGAACTTGTGCATGTAGCATTTAGCAAGAGGCAGACAAACATACCATCCAAGAATTATTAAAACCCACTAAAATGCAAGAACGAATTACAATTTGTGATATAATATTACGTATCTTAATCCCTGTTTTCTTGACACTGAATCATATATTAATCAGAACTCATAAGGTATGAGGAGACGGGATATGTTATATTAGTTTCAGTGAATTTAATAATTTAATTTAATTAATTTTGGAGAGACGGCGCCGAAATTGATGCTGACATGCCTATCACTAGCTACTGCAATAGATCAACGTGAATAGCACTCTTGTTGACCTCTCTATCAATTCATAGAGAGGACTTTGGTCTCTCTTCAAAGAAAACCCAAAACCATAACTAATCCTAATTAATTTAACCAAATGTGCTGATTAATATATGATTCAGTGCCAAGAAAACAGGGAACGGTACAGATATAATATGTCACAAAATAAACGTATAGAATTAATTCATGTATATATATATATGCTTGGAGAAAAAGGTGGAGTTAGTTTAGTGGCATTTTATTCTTGGATGGTATGTTTGTCTACCTCTTGCTACATGCACAAGTTCATAAACTCCACTTCCTAAGTTGCAATGATGTGTAGGTTACATTAACATATTGATTCAAATAGAGAGTGGTTTGTTTGGAAGTTTGTTTAATGGTAGAAATGTGGGACACACATTCACTATTTGACATCCAATGGTCCATGATCTCTAGCTAATCTGAATTTTGGGATGGCAATCATGCATGCTAGCTGTGTCTGTCTTCAGCTTGTCCACACACGGCCTTAAATTGCGCCCACAATTGATGCATTGCATCATTCTCTTCTATAGAATTCTATTATGAAAACACATGAACTTTTCAAACACGCCTTTTAATTATTTCATGTATAAAGTGTTGCTAATTAAGTTTAGAGTAGGTTTATACACTAAGATTTTAATTAGTGATGTTTTGATTACTAACGTTATTTTGATAACCATAAAAAGGAGAAAACTATTACTATCATAATTAATAATAGGTAGCTCTAGTTGTTAAATCATGATAGTAAGGTGAAATAGTCGAATTGGATCCTACACCTTATAGATAAGATGTCTTTATTTATTAACTAGACTTTGTACCGGCTTTAGATGCCGTCACTAAAATATATATAATTAATGTTATTATTGTATTGCTAATAAAGTATATCAACAATAATATTAAATAAATTGATATCATCTTAAATATTATTATATCTTTCAATAAAAAAACTAATTTTTTTTATCTAATCAAGAAAAGACTAATTAAATACTTATTTTATATCTTAAAAATTTACTTGACATCAAGACCCAACCCAACATAATTTTTTATAATTTAAAACTATATATGTAAAGGAAATCAAAGTTGTGAATTAATTTGAAGGATACTTAGACACATTTGGTTTGAAAAATAATTTTTTATTATAAAAATAACACCTTATTTTAATTCTATTTTTTGTTTAAGATTCTCGGTATCCAAAAGTTACATTAAACTCAATTAGCCTAGGTCAAATTGAGTTAACATATTTATGGAGATAAAACTCCTCCACCACCTATTTTTTCCCCTATTTACAAGAATTTTAATCGAGACTTTATATAAGGAATCAAGCGCATTTTCACTTAGACAACGTTGGTTTATGTTTTCTAAAATCTATATTAAAAAAATCAAAAACAACTAATACATTCATTAAAAAAAATAGACACAATCTCAGCTGAAAGGAAACCATCTCGAGCAAGGGTATGCTTGGAAAGGTTTGGGCCATTTAACAGCACAGGGCATAAGCTGTCGACCAAAATAAAAACGGGGCATAAGCATTTTTTCTTTTTGGGATCAACAACAGGGCATAATCTTTTAGCAAAAAAAAAAAAAAAAAAAAAAAAAACAGGACATAATTTGAGCTCTGAGCCCTCATTACACCACAAGCCCCTCAATCAGAGAGCGAGACATGTCAAAGTGGCCCAAAACTCATGGGTTTGCATCTGTTACTGTGTATGAGGTGGGCTGGAGGTCCATGCAAAAGTATGGGTTTTTTAATCCTCCCTCACTTCATCCAAAAAAAAAATCCTAGTTCACTAGCCCATACTTGAATCACGAAATAATGGTTGACCAAAAAAGAAAATCACGAAAATGGTAAGTCATGTTATAAAATTCTGACTAGTCATGGACTAAGTTAGGGTATTAATTTAATATTACCTCCGGTCCTATATAAGAAATAAAAAAAAAATTGGTTATATATATAAGAAATATAGTACTATTTTTAATTGCATTAATTGCTAAATATCTTATATGCCCTTAATTTATTGTGAGTAGTTAAAGATGTGTCTACTCATTTAGTTATTTAATACTAAGGGTATTTTTGAGAAAAAAATTAGATTTATGACACTATTAAATATCACTAACAGATTCTAATACACTTCCTTAATTGGTTTTGATGATTTTAGTCCAATGTTTCTTATATATAGAACCGGAGGTAGTAGATCATTTGTCGAACTAGTAAATCATTGATTTGATTGGTTTAATCAGTGATAATTAAATATTATAACAAAATATTTATCGCTAATCGAGCCAATGATTATTGGTTCGATTCCTTATTGTGAAACTTTTAACAAAGTTCAATATATTAACATCATAAATGTTCAATTAATTACCATGTTGAGGTTGTAGCTAATTTGATTAAGAGCATGTTTGGTTTGGCGTTGAAATGTGGTAAACTCACGTTTTCAACGCTAGAAATAGTTTTGTTGGGAGATTCAAACTTAAGTTTGGTCAGTTTCAACGCTAAATCAAACACATACTAAAACTAGATCTCAAAATCTGTTTTTGGATTTTAAATTACTATCTAATATATCATATCTATAGAATTGTATACATAAAATTATTTAATATATCATTAAGATGATTTAATATTAACATCATATACATTTGGATTTAATGATTATACACTGTTGTTTGTCCTAGAAATTTACACAAACAAATGTATCTCTGATCAGTCTAGGACGAGATACGAATCCTTTTTTTATTTAGTGTGGGTTCTACCTTAGTATGAAACCTTAGAAACGGTTCGAACATACAAAGCGTAACGTTACCATGAAACAGAGCACCGATGGTGCAACAATGGCCCCTGACAGGGCCTTAACTTGCATTAAAAGGAAAAAGGTAACTTACAAACACAAGCAACTGAAGGAATCAATTACAGTGCCATGGATTCCTAGTTTATAAAAAGTGTAAAGCATACAAGAACAACAAGAAAACATGAAAAATAACAGGTAAAAGAAATAAGGGGGTTGGTCTGCAAGGTCCCTACTTCCTCTAAGCTTGCAGGTTTTGCCTTGATCGCTACGGTGGATGCTGCGACTTTTTTCAGGGTGCTTTTGAGTATTTAGGTTGCGGACCATTGTTCTTTCAAACTCTCCCCTATTTATAGCCTTCATCCTGGTAACCGTTCCCTCTTCCAGATGGCTTCTCCTAACTGCCTTTAGAACTGCCATGAGCCCACGTTATCTGTATGAACGTTGGTGGACTCCATTGGTAACTGCTGAAGGTGATGTGGCCGCGAGCAATTATTAATTAAAGCTGATGAGGAATAACTGATCCTTCGAATCTGGCTTGCAGAACAATCCCCTTATTTGATCCAAGAGAGGCTTCGAATTCTTTTGGCCATTGTTCCCTTCGAGCTGAGGTTGGCTTCGAACTCTTTAGGCTATCAGCCTCTTTGAGCTAAAATCCTCTTTAGCTTTGAACCCTTTAGGCTATCAGCCTCTTTGAGCTAAGGTTTTCTTCGAACCATTTTGGCAATGGGTATAAGACTTCCTTGATATTCACGATTCCTTTCGAGCTTGATCCCTTTTCCAAAGTACCTTATTTGCCGACCACTTTGATTTGTTTGACTACCGTCTAACTTGGTCAATGTGCGTGGGACTGCTTCCTATTGGCTCTTGGAGGTGGCCTTCTTAAAATCTTCAAATTTCTTCTCCTTTATAAGGAACGCCATCATGGAGAATGTACCATCATCTTCTCCTATTCCATGAAGAGGCCCTTGGTATTGGCTGCTCTGTATGACCTGAGGATTCCATTTCCTTTGGATTTCAGGTCGTCAGAGTGTTCAACATTAATGGTCACTTCAATGAAGACCAAGACTTCAGGTCGAACAACACGACCAAATTGCCAGGCCTTAGTCCCATGCAAGGTCTGGTATTGCTTCCACCTCCTTGGTTCCAGCTTCAATTATGGGGCAGGAAATCACATGCTTGCTCTGCACCCGGTCTTCTGATCCTGGAGGATGGAGGAAGGAAGGGAAGAGGAAGGTGCAGAGGAAGAAAAGGTCAAAGAAGAGGATGATGAAGATGAGAGATCGAAGACCTGGGTTATTTGGAAGATCCCAAGCTTCGAGCCTCTCATTCTCATCATTTGACCTTTTGGGGCTTCTCCCTTCCGAAGGCATGACACTAACACCGGGCTCGAAATGGACTCTTCCCCTTAGTTCGAGGCAAATACTTGCCAAAATAGATTAGGGCATAGATATGAAGTTTGAATAGTGAAACTCCACTTAGGAATAGACTTATATTACTTAAGATTTGAATCAATAAAGTTATCCTTTCTTTGGCTTTTCCTGTTTTCCTTTTCGAACTTCATCATTTTAAATTTAACGTATAACAAATGCCCCCCAAAAATGCATAGCTTCGAGCCGTTTTTAGAAGCTGTGCATTTTTTACACGTGGCAACCATCTGCTTCCTTGGGGTCTTTTAATGTTTTCTCTCCTTCTCTCCCATGATCTCATGATTCAAGAACTTTTGGGCTTCCACTTATAGTCAGTTGGGCCTTGTAACCGCCAATGACATTTCGTTTTCCTTCCTTTACTTTGTAACAGGGATTTAAGAAACCATTCACCTTCTTCCTCAACTCCTTACCTTTCTCTTCACGTCTCTCAGCTTCCAACTCTGTCACACTGAGCAAATACTTCACATTTCTTGCCCCACTCTCCATTTTCTTTCCACTTTCTCCTACCTTTTTCAATGGCGTCTTCTAATTTGGTATTTAAGAGTGATAAATACCATGTTGTTTGCCCTACCCCCCTTGGCAGCTAAAAATGGAAAGACCATTGTCAGAGATGACAATGTTTTCGTCCCTGAACCTGAAGCTACGGATGAGAATCTTCAAGTATGGGCTAATAGTGTCATCATTCCTGCCAACATTGATGGGTTACGTATGGGTTTCCTTGGCCCTTATGAGTTCCCTCCTAGAACAGCTCACTTTAAAGATTTTCAAGCACTGTACCCTTCTGTGAAGCCCCTCGCCTTTGACAATCCAGTTCGGGCTGATTTCCACCCGACTGAGAAGAACATCTTCAGGGCCACCCCAATGACGCAAAAGAAGACTTACCTCAATTGGCTTAACAAGGTTGAATCTCAGAAAGGGAAATTTTGGAAGCGAGTGGGCATCTATGATTTGATTCAGCTATCAAGGGAGCATGTCCATTACAACAATGACCTCATCCTTGCTGCTATGAACTTCTGGGATCAAGGTACATGCACTTTCTTCCTTCCCTGTGGGATGATCACCCCAACTTTGCTAGATGTTAGTGTGATTACCGGTCTTGACCTCTGTGGTGAAACTTATCTTCCCACCACCAAACCTTCCCTCAAGGACTTTACCCCTTGGCTGTGTGCCTCCATGAAGGCAGAAAAATCAACCTAGCTAAACTCCTTCTTGGTCACCTTTACATGAGCATGTCTGATGCTTGGAATAACTACAAAATATCTCAGCCTATAGGTGGCTTATGTGGCCCTTTTTGGCTTCTCGATCTTTGGCTTCGAGCCACATTTCCTAGGGATGCCAAAATAACAAAAGAGGTGGCCAATGCCTTCGAGCCCACTGCTGAAAGCCTTAATTATACTATGATCTGTGCCCCATATATGAAGGATGTTGTTGCTGGGAATGTTCAAAGTTTCATGTCTTATTTCTTCGACCAGCACAAATATGATGAAAGTCTCGCCCCTTATTCAAAAAGAAACTATAGTCCCAAATGGATTCACCAACCCATAATAAGCCTAATTCCCAATGAGCAAACCATTCAGAACCAGAGGTGGAGTGAGATCCTTCAGAACCAGCTTATCTTTCCACACTATGATCAAACAATTCCATGCCTCATGCATTATCAGCCAACATTAGTGGCTAGGCAATTTGGACTTTGGCAGGATATACCAATCCCGTTTTTCAAAGGCCAAGACATTGCCCCTTGTACTTCTATGGATGAGGTGATTCAAAGAATAAAGGAGTTCGATTCCAATAAGCCTGTCTTCGTACCTACTGATTACACTCCTTCGAACTTCTGCACCGCTGCTTTCGATTAGTGGTGGCGTAGCTTTTACAAAGAGCTAGCATGTTCGAAAGAAGTTTGCTTTTTTCGCATTATCATCACTATGGAATACAAAGAGGCTAAAGGTAGAAAAAGAAAAGGTACTTCAAAGCAACCCTACTCTTCTTTTATTTTCTTTACCTTCAAATCTTTCGATAACTCTTCATGTCTTTACAACTTCTAAAGATGTTGGTGATTCATCAAAACCATCAAAATAGAAGACACAAAGAAAGAAGAAAGAAACTCCCACTACTGAGGATGGGGAAGGTTCCCAACCAAAAGAAACTGCAAAGAAGCGTAGAGTAAGAATAACACTTACAAACTCAAGGTTTTCTTTGATTTATACCATCCTTGATCCTTGTGTTACCTCGAATTTTCAGAAGGCTCTGGTCACAAAGAAAACAACGTCGAAGCCGCCTGCTTCGAAGGCTACTACTACCTTTAGGAAGAGGAAATCTCCCACAACTACTCCAAAGGAAAAAGAGACTCAAAGCACCCAGTCTCAAAATGTTTCGAATGAGGCTCAAAGTGAAGAGCCTTCGGGCTCCAAGGAGACAAGTGATCAAGTCACTGTTTCTAATCCTGAGGATAATCCTTGTGTTGCGGAGAAATCTGTTAATGAAGAAGCTAATGAGCCTACTATTCAAACCACTGAGGTTTGCACTTTCTTGGATTTTCTTTCTTCATTTGTTTTGAACTTGTCACTCATAATTGATTTTCAAGGCTCGAGTCTGAAGAAGAAGAGGATCAAACATGTGGCCTCAGGCATTAGACATTCCTGGAAGGCCAACAAAGTGGTAAGATAACACTTTGACTTGTTATTCCTCTTTGTTTTCACCAGCTTGCTCTTGACTTCGAACCTCTTTTCTTCTCAGGTGATTTCAGACTCCACGAATCAGGAGAGCACCACAAGTTCGAGTTCTTCAAGTTTAGATTCTTTCTTAAATTATCTTCCTCTTACCATTCAATATCCTGGTTCGGACAGAATTATAAGGTTTCAAGATGCAGGGGATCACACCAGGAATGAAGAACCTGAAGTCAATTCCCCTGTTCGTTCTGAAGGCCAACAACAAGAAGAAGAAGAAGAATCAAATAAAGATAAGTCTGAGCAGGCCCTTAGTGATGCCAGTCCCAAGAATCAACATGTTAAAGAAACTGTTATCATCGTAACCTCTTCTGAGCATGAGGCTGCTCCTGAAAAGGGCATTATGCAATCTAAAAAGGCTGATCCTACCATTGTTGATTCTAACAAGGCTCAAGGCATTCAAACTGATGAACCTCCAAATGCGCAAAACTATCAGGAGGATCGAGTTACTGCCACTTTGCCTCAAGGTCATGCCTCTGAACTCGAAACCACTCAAGCCTCTCAGGGTGGTCTTCCTTCAACTCCTTCTTTTACAGCACCAGGGGGTGATCACGAGGGTAATGATCAAACACCACCATATGACACCCTTGTGCAATTATCTTCGAAGGAGACTCAGATTCCACCAACTGCTACCCTCTCAACCCCAGTTTAGCAAGAAACTCGAGCTCCAACACCACCAACTTCTCCTTCAGTCGACTTAGAGAGTTTGAGCAAATAGCTCGAAGATGACCCTTTCTTTATCATCAACAAATTACTTTCAGGGTCTCTTCCAACAGTTGTTGTAAGCCGAAGTGCTAAAACTTCAGAATCAAGTACTCATCAACGTATCCAAGGGTTGGTGAGTAGACTCCAACACTTAGTCTTTTCTCAAGACTTAATTGAAGTTCTAAGTGACGACCTTGACAAGGAGATAAGGGGAGTGTTGACTGAAATCGAGAAATCTCCTGCTGATATTCCTGCTGAGTTAGATGAGTCCCTTGGAGTCTTCTGTGCATGGTATGATTCTTTAACTACTTTAAACAGAATCCATGCTAATGAGACCCAGCAGGATGAGCTTTTGGATCAAGAAGGAAAACTGAGAAACAGGCTTATCGATCACAAGGCTCAGTTCGAAGCATACTCTAATACTATGGAGCAAGGAACTACTCAGTTGGATGCATTGAATAAGGAGATCGAAGAACTTCAAAAACAATTGGATTTGAAGATCAAGGAAAAAGATGTTCTTGCTGCAACTGTTATTCAAGGTACGAAGCGTCAAGATGAATTGAAGCTAGTTGTTAAGAGTGACTCTTCGACCCTTCTGAGCTGCTTTGGGAACATGAAGAAAGTGAAGAATGAACATGCCACTTTGGAAGCTACCTTGGCTAAGATCAAAGAAGAGTACCAGGAATTTAAGGCCAAGAAGCTATTTTAAATTTTGTTTCTTTTAAGCCTTTTGATACTTTCTTTGGTTTGTGATAGCCATTTTTGGCTTAAAACTTATTTATTTATTCGGGATGAATCTTTACCTCATGCATGATTGGTTTATAGTTTTTCAAGTGTTTGCCATTTATGGTTCGAATCACGCAACTAGAAGTAACATCTCGAATAGTATAGGCATTATTTGACAACACCTTCTCAACTTCGAATGGTCCCTCCCAAACAAGGGTCCACTTACCAAACCTTGGTGACTTCTTTCCTAAAGGTAATTGCACTTTCCAAACTAAGTCACCCTCTTTGAAGTTTTTACTACTAACTCTTCGATTATAGAAACAAGCCACTCTTTCTTTTTGCTTGATTATATTTTCTAATGCAACTAATCTTTCCTCGTCAAGCCCATTTAACTGGTCGAACATTAGGCTCAGATAATCTTGAGTAGGCAATTCATGTTGCCTCTGAATTCGAAGGGATTCAAGGTTGATTTCTAGAGGCAAGACAACCTCGTGCCCATATACTAATTTGTATGGGGAAGCAAAAGTGGCATCTCTTGGGGAATTTCTATACGCCCATAACACTTGGCTGAGTGTTTCATGCCAGTTTCTAAGCTTATGTCCTATGTGCTTCTTAATCAACCCTATCAGTATCTTATTAATGGTCTCAACTTGGCCATTTGCTTGGGCATAATAAGGTGTGGAAGTAAGGAGTTTGATCCTTCTGGACTCTGTGTATTGAGTCACTTTCCTCCCTGTGAACATGGTCCCTTGATCTGTGGCTATGGTTTCAGGAATACCAAACCTATGGACTATGTGTTCTTCTATGAAGTCTATTACTTCTTTTTGCCCAACATCTTTTAGAGGGATGGCCTCGACCCATTTGGTGAAATAATCTACACCTACTAAGATAAACTTATGTCCTTTCGAAGAAGGAGGATGAATCATACCTATTAGGTCGAGGGCCCAGCCTCGAAATGGACAAGGCTTGATTACAGAATGAAGCTCTGCCGCAGGAGCATGATGCACGTTGCCATGCTTTTGGCATTTTTCACATCCCTTAGCAAAATCATGACAATCCTTCAGTATGGTTGGCCAAAAGTAGCAATAGCTCAGCAATGTCCACTTCATCTTCTCCCCTGCCGGGTGAGCTTCACATATGCCCTCATGAACCTCAGCCAGTGCCAGATATGCTTCTGCTTCTCCCAAACATCTGAGCAGGTGCCCCCCATTTGATTTCTTATACAATTCATCTCCCAGGATAATGTAGTTCAAAGCTCTGAGTTTGACTTTCCTCTCAACGGGTTATGATGGATCCTTTAAGTAATCCACTATAGGCTTCCTCCAATCTGAAGATGTTAGCATATCTAAGTTCCAAACCACTCTTTCCTTTATTGTTAATGGAGGTTTGGTTTCGATCAGGTTCTCGAAGATTTCTGATCTGACTTTATAACCAGAAGCTACCTGGGCTAATTCGTTAGCCACTTCATTCTGGACTCAAGGCACATGCTCCAGAATGACTTCTTCGAAATGGCCTAATAAACTCTTGGCCCTGGCAAAATACATTTCCAATTTCGAGCTACAACATTTGTAGACCCCTTTCAATTGATTTATAACCAATTGAGAGTCTCCCTTCACATGAATATGGGAGACTTTGAAACTTAACAACAGTTCGAGCCCGGCGATCAATGCCTCATACTCGACCTCGTTGTTCGAACATTCCCCTTTTATTATAAACATTACTTTAGTTATCACCTCATTAGGTGATATAATTAGCATGCCAATGCCGCTCCCTTTAGTATGTTTAGAACCATCAAAAAACAATTTCCAATGTTTAATTCCTAAGAAATTAACCTCTTCGATCTTAACCGTAGGAAGTTCGGCTAAGAAATCAGCAAGGGCTTGCCCTTTTATTGCTTTTAAAGGTAAATACTTTAAAGAAAATTCTGTTAAGGCCAATGCCCATTTCCCAACTCTGCCATGAAGTATTACTTGATTAACATGTACTTAATTACATCGAAATGTGAACTTACAAAAACCTCTGAGGGTTTCAAATAATATTTAAGCTTTGTACATGAGAAATAAAGGCATAAACATAATTTCTCTAAAGGCGAATACCTTTTCTCTACATCACTAAGGCTTCTACTTAAATAATACACTACTCTTTCGAAGCCACTATCATCTTCTTGGGCTAACATACTACCCAGAGTTTCATCAGATGCAGAAATATACAGTCAAAGTGGTCTTCCTCGAACTGGAGGAGTCATCACTGGAGGATTGGCTAAGTATTTCTTTGTTGAATCAAAGGCCACTTGGTGCTCCTCTTTCCATTCGAACTCTTCCCCTTTCTTCAACTTGACTAAGGGAGAAAATATTCTCGTCTTCCCAGATAAGTTGAACCTCCTTAGATAGTTTATCTTCCCTAACAAGCTCTACAACTGTTTTTTATTTTCTGGGGGTCTTGTGTTGATGATTGCTTGGGTTTTGTTTGTATCAACCTCGATCCCTTGTTGTTGTACCAAGAATCCTAAGAAATTTCCTGCAGACACCCCAAAGGCACATTTCAAAGGGTTCATCTTTAAACCATGCAGCCTCATCCTTTCGAACGAACATCTTAAGTGTTCCAAATGTTGGGCTTTGGTCTTTGACTTGACCACTACATCATCTATATATACCTGCATAAATTCACCAATAAAATCATGGAATATCAGGTTCATGGCCCTTTGATACGTGGCCCCAACATTTTTTAAACCAAAAGGCATCATCACCCATTCGAAGGTACCCAATCCCCCAGGGCAACGAAATGCAGTTTTAGAAATATCTTCTTCTGCAATGAAAATCTGGTTGTAACCAGAATAGCCATCAAGAAGGCTTAGCATTTCGTTCCCTGCCTCTAAATCGATCAGCATGTCAGCTATAAGCATTGGATACTCGTCCTTGGGGGTTGCCTCATTAAGATTTCTAAAATCTATACAAACTCTCAATTTGCCATTTTTCTTAATGACTGGCACAATATTAGAGAGCCAATTTACATACCTGGTTGTTCTTATAAATTTGGCTTTAAGGAGTCTTTCGATCTCCTCTTTAATCTTCGAAACCACTTCTGGTGCAAACCTTTGAGGGGGCTGCTTTACTGGTTTCTTCCCAGGTATTGTTGGTAATCTATGCTCGACCAACGCACGATCCAGTCCTGACATCTCATCGTAGTCCCAAGCAAAGCAATCTTTATATTGCTTTAGTATTTCGATCAGATGTTGTTTGATCTCTGAGTCTACTTTAGCACTGATGAAGGTTGGTCTTTGGTTTTCGGCCGTTCCTAGATTCATTTCTTCGAGTTGATCTTGTGCTTCGAATCTTGGTATTTTCTCATGGCCGTATTTTACATCTAAAGCTTCTTCATCATAAATGAGATCCAAACGGACTGGATCTCCTTCTCGGGCTTGCAGTTGTTTGTGATGATCCTCACTGCCCTTTGTTGTTTCTTCAATTAAATTCGAAGATGCTTCACACTTGGATTCGGCCACATAGGCCGCTACTCTCTTGATGAATGATTCTATGCTTTCCATGAATCACCCAATATTTCTAAGGCCGTATCTAGGTCGATCTCTCTCTTTAATATAAATCCTTTGATAGGATCCAACCTCACTGAATGAGGCACCTTGGCTGAATGAATAGCTGATTTAGAGTCAAGCTCATAAGGACTGATATGAGCCAAATTCTTGTCGAAGTCCATTTCCACCAATCCCTATTCCACAGTATAGACCCCTTGGTCAGCTTCGACCACAATGGGATTGCCTTTTTGATCCCAAAAAAAAAGTTTCTGGTGAACAGTTGATGGTACAACCCCTATGCCATGTATCCATTCCCTTCCTAACAGCATATTGAAACTGGCCTTTGTTTGAATTACCACGAAAATAATGGTCCTCATCTGGCCACCTATCATGAAGTCCAGTGCTACAATTCCTTCTGAGCCTGATGACTTACCTGCAAAATCAGTAATCACAATGTTGTGAGGAAGAAGATCTTTGTTAGTCTTACCCAGTTTATCGAAGGTTGTCTTTGGCAGAAGATTGATGGCTGCTCCTCCATCAATAATCACCCTATTGGTAGGGTTCCCTTCGACCATTGCTTTAATATATAGTGGCTTCATATGAGCCATGTCTCCTGGAGCAGGTTTTGCTATGCTGACCACTTCCTTTTTGGTCTCTTCATCTGTTTGATTTAGCATAACAACACTCTGAAGGCTGTCATCTTCAAAATCATCCTCATTTTCCAATTTTCGCACCTGCTGAGCAAATTCAACTGGTAAGATCGAAATGATACCACATATTTCCTGGATCGAATCAGGGAATCCTGATTCAAATTCTTCAGCCAGAAGGTCATCTCCCTCCATGTCCTTTACCTTTGTAGCATTGATTTTCTCACGCAAATCGCGCTGGGCCTTTGATGATAAGGCCTCAAATCTTCTTTTAAGCCTCTGAGGGGTTTTGGAACATTCGGCTTCTATCTGCTCCATTCTGGCCCTATATAACCTCTGGGCCCTACGCCATTGAGTCCTTGTCATCGAACCCTTGGCCTTAGAGTACTGGTTGAAATGATACCAGCTCTCATGAGGTGGTCGAACCTCCTTAGATGGCTTGACCATTATTTCCTTTCCTTTTGAGGCACTGGAAGCCCCTGCTTGTTGTGCCACTGGTTGCCATTTTGCCTAAACCTTTGGCTTAGCTGGGACTTGTCTTTCCTATTGGTTCGAAAGTGCTTTAGGTGGAGGAACGAAGGTGTTCTCCTGAATAGGCATGCCCCTGCCTACTCCTTTCATTGCCCTATACATCTTCTGCCCCTCTTCATATTTCTGAGGTCCCAATCTTTGCTTCAATTGATGCTTCCTGTTCGAAGTTTCCTAAAAAATCTTGGCAGAATCTGAGTTGAACACTGCACTGCACCTGGGGCAAAGCATCACGTTCCTATCTTCATTCTGCTTTCTGGTTAGGTACTCAAGTATGCTTTCGTCTGCTGAAGGGTAAATGTCCTTCACCTCTTTCTTGAACTCATCAATGGCCATATCAGCGGCCCTTGCATTCACTCGTTCAACCTCGACCATGTTGATTTCCAATGGTTCCACATAGTGAACGTTGCTGTCGAATGGGTCTGCATCGACTTTCATTGTGCCCTTCATTTTCTCTTCGAACTTCAATCTTCCTTCAGATATTGCCTTCTGGATCAAATCCCTGAAACGAACACAATGGTTAGTCAAATGACCATATACATTATGATACTTGCAATATTTTCTTCCCTTTCTCTGTTCGAGAGTAGGGATTTTATGATCATCACTTAAGATGATTTGTTTATCTTTCAGCAAAATATCAAATATTTGGTCAGCTTTTGATACATCGAAACCATATGATGGTTTCTTAGACTTATCATTTACAGAAGAACCAGACACATCTTTTGCTGGTCTTAGTGAAGAGCAAACATAAGATGACCCAGGTTTTAATTCAGCCACATTAACTTCATTCTCCTCATTATCACTGTTCCAATCACTCTCATTATTATAAGCCTCTATATAGGCTATCTTATCCATTTTTCCTATTCTTTCGAACTTCTTATACTTGGCCTTCTTAGCTTTTATCTGTTCTATTTTTCTGACTCTATCTACCTATTGGGCCATATCTCGAACTGGGAGGTTAACTAGCTTCTTCCTAATGAAGAATTCGAGCCCTCCAGTAGCTATCTGAACTAATTCATGTTTAGGAATTGGTGTGAAGCACCTAGCCTTAGACTGTCTGAATCTATTCAGATAGTCTTCTATGGTTTCATTGGGTGATCTCTTAATACCCATCGGATCCAATAGGCTAACCTTACTCTCGCCTCTAAAGAATTACTCATGAAAGTCTCTTTCCAACTGGATCCAATTCTGGATCGAATTTGGAGTAAGGGTGGTAAACCAAGTAAATGCATTCTTGGTCAATGAACTGGGAAAATATTTCATTTTCAACAGTTCATCATTAGCTAAGTCCCCACACTCTATCTGGTACCTTGCCACATGTTCTACTGTGGACTCCCCTATTTCTCCTGCAAATTTGGAGAATTTTGGGACTTTGAGACCTCTGGGCAATTCTGCCCTTAAGACGTCATGGGGGAATGTTGAAACAAAATATGGTTGATTTGCATAGCCCACATTAAAGCCATGCCTATTCAGCACTTGTTTGACCATGTTGGCAATATTATTTTGCCCCCCAACATTCATTTGTCTTACTCTCTCGACCACTAAGTCAGGGTCTTGGTTTCGAGCCACGATCACTGGTCGTGCTCTACCTGGCTCATTCAAGTCAAGTTCGACTTGAGGCTCTCTTCTAATGGCTTCCTATCTCTCGAAGCCATCTGTCTCTCATCCATTCCCAAAGACATCTGCTATCCTACCCATTTTCCTAGCCAATAACTGATAGTTCTGGTTAGTGGTTGCAACCAGAGGTGTTATCATTGTTGCCATTTGATGAGTCAGCATGTTAACCATATCATGGTTAATCTCATCCATTTGCTGTCTCATGGACTACAAAGCAACATTGGTGAAAGGTACTGACCCAGGTTGGTTCGACCACATTTCTGGTGAACCCCTATTGTTCCTAGGGACAACATGCGTTGCCAAAGGGTTAGTGTACACACTTTGAGGCATTCCCAAGGTTGCCATCATATTCTGGACCTGAAAACCAAGAGGTGGTCCTTCAGCCCTGAGGGGTTCATACGGTCTCACTTGGCTAACTATGGGTTCTTCAGCTTGTGGGAGAGTACTAGTGGGTACTTAATCATCCCTGTATCTCCCAATACCCCTTTGTGGAGTTTGACCACCATTGTGGCCATCATGGGGTGGTTCGTTGGCTGAGGAACTTCCTGAGGAGTGTCCAGAACCACTTTTGTTCTTATTTGTCATGGTTCTCTTACCACTTATAAGATTCATGCAACACTATTGAAGTAAAAAGGGTCCCACCGGGCGTGCCAATTTGATTGTCCTAGAAATTTACACAAACAAATGTATCTCTGATCAGTCTAGGACGAGATACGAATCCTTTGTTATTTAGTGTGTTCTACCTTAGTGTGAAACCTTAGAAACGGTTCAAACATACAAAGCGTAACTTTACCATGGAACAGAGCACTGATGGTGCAACAATGGCCCCTGAAAGGGCCTTAACTTGCATTAAAAGGAAAAGGTAACTTACAAACACAAGCAACTGAAGGAATCAGTTACAGTGCCATGGATTCCTAGTTTATAAAAAGTGTAAAGCATACAAGAACAACAAGAAAACATGAAAAATAACAGGTAAAAGAAATAAGGGGGTTGGTCTGCAAGGTCCCTACTTCCTCTAAGCTTGCTGGTTTTTCCTTGATCACTACGGTGGATGTTGCGGCTTTTTTCAGGGTGCTTTTGAGTATTCAGGTTGCGCACCCTTGTTCTTTCAAACTCTCCCCTATTTTTAGTCTTCATCCTGGTAACCGTCCCCTCTTCTAGATGGCTTCTCCTAACTGTCTTTAGAACTGCCATAAGCCCATGTTCTCTACATGAACGTTGGTGGACTCCATTGGTAACTGCTGAAGGTGACGTTGTTGTGAGCAATTGTTAATTAAAGCTAATGAGGAATAACTGATCCTTCAAATCTGGCTTGCAGAACAATCCCCTTATTTGATCCAAGAGAGGCTTCAAATTCTTTTGGCTATTGTTCCCTTCGAGCCGAGGTTGGCTTCGAACTCTTTAGGCTATCAGCCTCTTTGAGCTAAAATCCTCTTTAGCTTCGAACCCTTTAGGCTATCAGCCTCTTTGAGCTAAGGTTTTCTTCGAACCATTTTGGCAATGGGTATAAGACTTCCTTAATATTCACTATTCTTTTCGAGCTTGATCCCTTTTCCAAAGTACTTTATCTGCCGACCACTTTGATTTGTTTGACTACAGTCCAACTTGGTCAATGTGCGTGGGACTGCTTCCTATTGGCTCTTGGAGGTGGCCTTCTTAAAATCTTTAAATTTCTTCTCCTTTATAAGGAACGACATCATGGAGAATGTTCCATCATCTTCTCCTATTCCATGAAGAGGCCCTTGGTATTGGCTGCTCTGTACGACCTGAGGATTCCATTTCCTTTGGATTTCAGGTCGTCAGAGTGTTCAACATTAATGGTCACTTCAATGAAGACCAAGACTTCAGGTTGAACAGCACAGCCAAATTGCCAGGCCTTAGTCCCATGAAGGTCTGGTATTGCTTCCAACTCCTTGGTTCCAGCTTCAGTTATGGGGCAGGAAATCACATGCTTGCTCTGCACCCGGTCTTTTGATCCTGGAGGATGGAGGAAGGAATGGAAGAGGAAGATGCAGAGGAAGAAAAGGTCAAAGAAGAGGATGATGAAGATGAGAGATCGAAGACCCTGGGTTATTTGGAAGATCCCAAGCTTCGAGCCTCTCCTTCTCATCATTCGACCTTTTGGGGCTTCTCCCTTCCGAAGGCATGACACTAACACCGGGCTCGAAATGGACTCTTCCCCTTAGTTCGAGGCAAATACCTGCCAAAATAGATTAGGGCATAGACATGAAGTTCGAATAGTGAAACTCCACTTAGGAATAGACTTATTGTACTTAAGATTTGAATCAATAAAGTTATCATTTCTTTGGTTTTTCCTGTTTTTCTTTTCGAACTTCATCATTTTAAATTTAACGTATAACAACTGTCAACATAAATTTTTTTACATTGTCATCCAATCATATGTTGACATATCATTTATTCAATTTAATAATACAGTATCATATTCATCAAATGATGACAAGACACCATTTGATGACAATGTAATTTTCTTAAACTGAGAATATATACTAATTAAACCTATATATTTTTGTATAATATGAAAATAAAAATTGATTGATTATAAACTTATTATTGTTTAAGTTTAATAAAATTTATAATTATCGATGCTATTAAAATGCTTAAGTTTTACATATTGATATAGCTTGATGTCTCCCCCTATCTAAGTCAGTGATGTTATAAGAGTGATAAAATTAATTTTTTATTTGGATTGAAGTAGCAGGGCTGAGAACAATCGGTCTCTCGATGTATTATTTTATGAATCTGAATTTACTATTCAAATCATCACATTGAATGAATTATTTGCAGTGTGCTGAAATGGAACATAACGGCTAACAATGATTTACTGGTCACATAAATCTAATCGATCAGTTTCCTTTTTTCCCCTTCATATTAGGCACAAAACCAAATATTTTTAGTTTTGAAGACGTCACTTCATATCATAATGTAAAGTTGCTTCTAATTATGATCTCCACAATCCACATATATATAGTGAAAATTGGGAATAGCTCCCTACTATGATTTTCATTAAACACACACTTTTAAAGAGGGGTGAGGAGTAGTAACTCCTAATAGAATTGTTCTTGGTAACATACAGGGGATATCTTTAATGAGTTGATCGATCATGACCGTTTAGTATATATACCTACTTAATTATATCATAAAACATTAGAGAATCTAGATAATATTCCGACAGATGATTTTTTTTGTCAATGTGAGAGATTTTTTTGGTTTAATCACATGTATCCTTCACGAGATAATTCTATTCAAGTCAAGAACATTCACATCATCATGATGAAACTAGCTCTCCCAACGGAAATTTTTTCTATCTACAATACTCGAATTCGAGACTTTACTTAAAGAAAAATAAGCATGTACCACTTAAATTAACCCCGTTAATAACGTAGGAGATTATAATTATGTAACAATTTTTCCTTCTGACAAAAACTCAATTCTAAGCTTTTACCTTTACTAATTATAAAACTTTCATTAGGAAGAAGAGTCTGTATTTATTTATTTTTTCAAAATTGACTAGAAAACAGAGAGAAGATGGAGATGGAAGCAGAGGCACATGGGAACAGGGGAGCATGTGGAGAAGATTCAGAATGAAATAAAATTTTGGGAGAGAAATTAAAGCAACAAGGAATAACATGGTGTGGCAACTTGCTTCAAAGCGCTTGTCCCAAAACTTCTAATACGAGCTTTGTTGTAGGGACATGTTAAAGCAGTACACATGATGGGGTCCATGCCCAATGATCTATCATCTCATCATCACCACCTGATCACAGAAATCAATTAATGTGATTGCTTGCAGATGATGGTGTGGTGTCATGCATGTGGGTCTCTTTCTTCTCAGTTCAATTCCCATAGATACGCTTAGCATTGGAAAAGTGAAAGCACCCAATGATTTCTCCATCAATGGATAAACGACACATCCTTTTGCTCTCGTCCTTGTAAACTGATCCAGGGGGACTGCTACTACTACTAGCTAGCAGCAGCTGCCAGCAGCATATATCACAAAAAAGATGCTCTTGGTTTTACTTGATCCTCAGATTATATATCCCATGTTTATTTTCACCATCTTAAGAGAGTGATAATATATGCAGTTAACGTATTCAAAGCCGAAATAAAAGTACAAACTAATCATCAAAGAGTTTGTCACTGAGTTAACAATTTATGCATACTGAAATTATAGAAAGAGTCTCGAATTCGATTCTCATTAATTCGATTCCCACTAAACACACATTTTTAGTGGAAATCGAGGTAAGAAATCCTAGATGTAACTAAATTCTAAACAAAACACTGCTCATAAGAATAGGGGATTCATGTTAAAAAAAAGTAATAACTAAACACTGATAAATAACAAATTAAATATGAATTTAGAAACGTTTCTGTCAACCACATGCTTAAGTATGTACCATGCATATATATTTGAGGATGAGGTTAGAATTTTAATTCTTCATCTCGACTTACAGAACTGACTATGAAAATATAATAAATAAGTGACCAATAGAATGCCACAGTAGTGAATATATTCCAAAATCCCATTACTAAACGAGTATCTTTAAAATACAAAATAGCCAAATATATCCAGCTGATGCCAGACTCGCATAAATTAAATTAATTCCCAAATGCAAATGATGAATATATACTTATAATAAAATGGCTGCTAGAGATTTGCATGTCAATGTTTTCTATTATACTTTTCTCCTTGGATTCTGGATTTTCATGTCGCCGGATGCCAGGTTGCCCATGGCCTATCAAGTTACTTTTAGATAGAATAGATATTGCGGTATATATTGTTTGGTTTATAGTTTATAGCAAGTAATATATGTTTCGTTTCCCTTATATATTTAAGATTTCTCTGATTCAAATATTATGAATAAAAAAAAATCTTTCTAGAAGAAGCCACTATGATATAGATATTTCTTACTCAAACAGATCAATACCATATATATTCCAACTTAATAAAAACTTGTCAAATATATATGTAGACTCGCATTTTTAATCAAACAGAATACACGAGTAATATAAAAAATATTTATATATATGCTATAGTGATTAAATAGAGTGTCTATTATATATATAAGCCGGACCTACTTGAGAACTTCTCCCATTATAGATACCTAGCACACAAGCAAGCAACATCCAGAGATTTCTCCACAAAACCCAAACATTGTTATTTTTGTTGAAAATAATTTCTTTTCTTTAGGTGTAAGTAGGGGTTTAACTGAAATAAGAGGTGTTCACGATTTGGTTTGGATTGGTTTTAAGGCGAAAAAAATAATTCAATCCGATCATTACAGTTTTATCATTTCATCATCTGATTGGTTTTGATACTTTTTCAAAATTTGATTGGATTGGATCGGTTTTCGGTTTTTAAAGCAACAATAAATATTTGATAAAATTAATAAAATAATGAAGTAATAGTAAATATTTTTTTATTAGATCTTATATTTATCAAAATTAATATAAAATTATATAAAAAGATCATGAAACATGAAAATTAATTTAAAACAAATTTTATGTTAATATATTTATAGAAATATTAACATGATATTAGATAATAAAATTATAAAAAATATATTAGTATAAGTAATTTTATATATATATATATATATATATATATATACACACGAGTATAAATATATGATTATTTTATAAGTAATAATATATGTATATATATAAAAGTTCGGTTTAGATTGGATTGGATCAGTTTTCAACATAGGATCCGAAAATTAATCCAATCCAATAAAAAAAATTTAGATTTTTGTGGCTTACGATATTTTAAATTTCAGTTTGATTCGTTTTTGATTTATTGGTTTAATATTTTTGGTTTGCATTGAATTGAATTGGATATATGAACACCCTAAGTGAATCTGCATCCAATCCTCTTAATTCCATGTTATGATGAGCAATATAAAAGGTCAAAATATCTCATATTGATTCTAATATAATAAATTTAATATATATGTTTAATTTACCTATTGTAGTGATGGTGTTTGAGTAGTTTAGATTCAAACATCATTAGCCTTCCTGTACACCAAAACAATAAAAATAAATTTCGTATGCATCCTTTTTGTTAAACAGTCACATGTCTTAATTTTATTACACGTATTTTTTAATGAAATTTCATATTAAATTAAAATAATAATGTTTTAATTAATACTTAAATTTCTTCACTTGATGACACTAGCCACAAGCACAACAAGATTTTGCAAAATATTTTTAAAATATATTTTTTCAATAACACTAATTTTCTTCCAAATATATTTGTAATTTATATATTTATATATTTTATCTACATTTATAAATACCTGTACAATTCGCGGAATGGTAATGCATAGAGATATTTTTGGCCTCAAACTTAATTGTTTAATAATTGAATTTAAGCTTATCTACATTGTTATTCATGTATCACTATCAGTTTGAACTTATCTGTAATGCTATGTATATACGTATTAATAATATATCCGAAGGAATTATTTAATATATATTTTATATTAAAATATTATACAATGATTGATTCCATTTCATACCCTAGAAATTATGATGTTTAATGTGACACCCTTCAACCCCAAATACTAATAGAATCATTAAATTGAATTATAAGGAAAATAATAGTCAACACGGAGGTAAAAATGTTCACAAACTCTCATTTAAACAATTACTTAATCCAAATCCAATGTATTTTCATAAAAGAGTAAAATCAATGTTTTCAAAAGCCAAATTATCAACGGAATGAAAACATAACTTGGCCATGTAAGACCCTTTTAAAATGATCTCTCTAAATCTCTACATATCAAAATGAAGTAATAAAGCTCCTAGACACTAATCCCCGATGTCACACATATCAGAGCGAGACCCTATCCCTTCAAACCTCAGCACTCTGAGTGCCCTCTTCATCACCTAAGAAAACCACAGAAAGAGTACAGTGAGGAATGGAATACAAACATATACATGCAATACAGAAGGCTACCCTTATTCCCCACCCATCACCATACATATCATCATTCACCTCAACTCATACTATTCATTTCACACATTGTTGTCAGGATCGCGAGTAAAATCGTAAGATTGTACGATCTTACGATCTTGCTGTGCCTTTCCGTTCTGGATTGCAGGTAAGATCATAAATCAGTAGGATCGTGTGGGGTCGCTGAGTAAGATCGTAAAAATCGTGAGATCGTGCGATCTTCACGATCCAGGCTTCTCAAAATTCTGGGTCGGATTTTGCGACCCGATTCAGAAAAATGGTCCGACCCTGTTTTTTTAATGTCTTTGAGCCTTTTCTGTCTTGCAACCCTAGCGCGATCTTCTCCATCAAAGTTTCAGAGTCTTTCCTCTCTTCCTCCCTAGCGCAATCGTGTTCTCCTTCTCCCTGCAGCTTCTTCTTCGTCTTCCAGGCTTCGAGCTGCTGTTCTGCGCGCATTCTGCAATGCAGCTTTTGCTTCTTCTTCCTGCTGCAAGGGTTCTGCAGCTTCTGCCCCCGTGACTCGTCTTCTCCAGCTGGGTTGTTGCCGCGCACACCCTAGCTGCTGCTGCGCTGCGCCCTCCTCTGTTTTGAGTTGCTGTTGTGTTTTTTTCCTCTGTTTTGATCTAGATTCTATATTCTAGGCTTGGAGTGTTTTCTTTTGTGTTTTCAATGTTTGGTTATGTTATCTTTGAACTTTATCAAACCTTATGTTATGTATTTGACTAAGTAAGACATGTTTTTTATGTTATGAGTATGAAATTTCAGTTTTAAGTGTATTTTAATGTTGTCATTTATAGGTTTTTTTCTTAATTTCTATGCATATATATATATATATGTTTTAGTATAATTTTTCATTTTGGTAGGATCTTACGATCCTTGTTATGATCCTACGTTTCTACGATCTTGCTACCCCCCTCCCGATCCTGCGTAGGATCTCGATCATGACAACCTTGATTTCACACATCAGATTCGTACAAATAGGTATTCACACTTTCATACATTCTCAATTAAAGCATATGCTCACACCATGCACCTGTACAACATCTATCCTAAGAGTCATGATTTGGAACTCCGCACAATGGGCGCTCCTCATCAATCCCCCTTAGTTGTTACCAATGATGGCCCTACCGTTAACACCACACGATAGGTTGTACCCCCTCTATGGGCCCGTGCAAAGACATTCACCTCTATGTTGCACCCCCTCTATAGGCTCGTGCAAAGATATTCGCCCCCTGGGTTGCATCCCCATCATGGTCTCCACCCTTTCTTAGGGCATGCATCTTATGTTGACCTCATATGCTCATGCTCAATGCATCAACATCACCTCATACATTTCTCATACAACATCATCTACTCAATTCATTCCACATCACATCTTGAATATACTACACATAAAACATCAATATAAGATAATCACACCACAATACTTCATGCCACAGTTAATACATCAATTTCGCGTTTTTAGAAAAGCTATCTGAAATTTGGAAGGAATCTGTTGAAATTATATTTAAAAGCTTGATCCGCGTTTCTGCACTTCACTCTGCGCTCAGCGCAAGTGAAGCGCAGGTTCCAGAGAGCTACGCTTCATCCTGCGCTTAGCACAGGTGGAGCGTAAGTGTCGCAGAACGCGACTGCACCTGCGTTTTTGCCCCTTTTAACCCCCTTCTTTAATCCCTACTCAAATTTTTAAGTTCCTAACTTGTTTAAACTTTTTTTTACCGATTAAAATCAATGAATTCATCAATTATTCTAACGGATTACTATAAATTTAACATCTAATCTATCAATTATGAAATCTCACCCCCAAATCCTAATTTGGCCCCTTTTCAACAATCTCTCTTACAACCGTCAAATTCATCAAGAAACATGCCATTATGCATCACATAGAATAATTCCAATCGTAAAACATAGAATTCACCGTTCATATTTCAAAATTTAGAGATCCTAGAGGAACTTATGGTTGCCCTCACTACCCAAGCACTCCAGCATACACATATAGTCGCACCCCTTCCCCTCGTACCTTAGAGATGACGATCGAAAACGAATGGCAGAACTCCCTTGATGATCTACTCTGCGGCACCTTCTCCTTGTGAAGTCACTCCTCTCTTCCCTAAGGTTTGGTTATCTGACGTTTGAAAAAGGATGGGGTGAAATAAATAACCCTTCTCTTATTTAAATATCTAATTGGGTTGGGCCTACTCCAACCCACCCATCCCCTTTTTAATTAAATAATATGATTTCTAACTAATAATAATAATAAAGATAATATTAATACTATTACTTCTTCATTCTATTTTATTTTAGAAATATTAGGATGTTATGTAATATATATATATATATATATGAATGGGGGAGATTAAAATGTTAGTAAAAAGGATCACACTAAAATTTGTTTTAAAATATATTAGTATTTATAAAAATAACATTGTGCTTTTAAGAGATTATTATTTATAATGTACTAAAATTTCTTATATAATTTTGTATACAATACAAAATTTTATTTGAAAATCACACTACATTAATTTTATGTGAAAGTAAAATAATATAGATATTACATCAAAACTTAGATATTGTTGCTAAAAACAATATATATGTGCAGTTGAGTAGAATATATATATATATATATATAGAGAGAGAGAGAGAGAGAGAGAGAGAGAGGGAGGGGGGAAAGAGTTCAATTTACACCAATATGAGTTGCACCAAATACAAATAATTGTATTTCTAAATTCACAGTTAGAGCCGGCAAAATGGGCAAGCCTGACCGGGTCGACCCGCAAAAGCCCGCAAAAATGTAGGGCTTGAGCACCTATTTTAGAAGCCCGAATAACTATCGGGCTTTTTAGCCCTGTTCGATAATGCTCGCTATTTGCAAAAACCCACAAAAAATCGGGCTACCCGCAAAAAGGTAGGGTTCAGGCACCTATTTTAGAAGTCTGAATAACTTCTGAGCTTCTTAACCCAACCCAATAAAGTCTGCTACCCGCATCGAGTCGGACCGGGCCGAGTAGCCCGAATTGACAGATATATTCACAGTTAGATTGAAAATTATTATCAAATAGATCATATATATATAATTTTATATTGATAAAAAATTATTTAATATATCATCAAGATATGTTAGAACTAAAGTTATATATACTTTTAACATATATGAAAATAAGAATAATTTAATTATAACGTTATGGATTTAGTGTTAAAAATTTATAAAAATTGATACAAATAATAATAACGATGATAAATAGTTTAATTTAACCGTTAGATCAATAAAATTCATATTCAATTGAAAGTCATCAATAATATAATGCTTGGTGTAACTTATTTTGGTGTAATTAAGTTAAACCCTCCTAATGTGTGTCTATAAATATTCGAAGACTTGTAAATCTGAACTAGGAAGTTCACACATCTCACATCCTTCATGAGCCAACATGGTGGCCGATGGTCTCACATGTTAATTCCTATCTATCAAATCAGGTTGAGATTGTGGGAAGAACTCTTGGTTTTGATCCCCACAAAACACACCTTGAGTAGTGAGGGGGTGAAGAACCTTAACTGTGACTAAGCCCTGAACAAGATTGTCCCTGGTACGTGATACACGTGGTTAACACAAAAAAATAAAATTTCCTTTGTAAAGGATATTATCAATATATTAATGGATTAATTGCATTGTTAATTTAGTCTGTTTGGTTTCCAGTTGAGTAGGATTGACTCTAGAAATCAATGGTGTCACGACCCAAATCCAAGGTCGTTACCGGCGCACAGGCTAATATCCTTAGCCTGGCAAGCCTAAAACAATAGTACATTACTTGACAAATGATTCCAAAATAAAAATACTTCCAGGATTTTTATAGAAAATTTGACAGATTCTCCCCTATATTTTGGACATCCCAAAATTTACAAAATATCTTGTATCAACAAATATTACCAACCAGAGTTTCCAACAACAATATATTTATTCAATCAACACAAAATATACATCTCTACATAAACCCATGACTAATCTCCTATAGCTGCAGAATGTACATATATATAATCCAAAATAACATCAAATGACCACCAACACAAAGGAGGCCTACCAAAATGAAATAACAGCAGAGCTGGGAAAATGAATCTGCCAGCAGCTTGTTACTCAGCTGCTTGAAAATTTGGATGAAAAACAATAGAAAGGGGTAGGTCACAAAGACTCAGTGAGGGCTTAACAACCACCATGAACTATAAGAGAAACATACCAACGCACGAGTTGTTTGATAGAAACAATTCACAATATAAAATTTATTTCTCAACATAAAACTTACTAAACAAGTGAGCTCGATAAACCCACAATCTGAGATAACTTTTTTCCAATATACAAGAGATAAGTTTATTATATCCAAAGGGATATAGATTAATCATGTATAAGTTTAATAAGTAAATTTTAAATGGAAAAAAAATTGAGTAAAACATAAATCATATGAAATGTAAATACAATAGAGATCACTCATGATAGAACCGAGAGGCGGCTCCATCTTGCTGATAGCCCTCTCCTCCAAAGGGCACTACAATAATGCGCATTTTTAGACGCGAGTATTTAGCGACGACCAAGTCGTCGCAAAGTTATTTATTTATTTTTTTTACATTTGTTTATGTAACGTCGGCTAGCCAACGCTAACTTTATTAAATAGCGTGGTAAAATAATTTTTCTTAAAATTTTTTAATTTAGCGTCAGCCAGGCCGACGCTAAAGGCAAACAAATTTTAGCGTCGACCTTGGTAAAGTTAGTGACGACCTGGCTTTCGCTAATTTCTTGTTATTTTTCACTATGTAGATAATATTGTGCACTATATATTTCAAGAAACAAATATAGCGTAACAATAATGCTCCTTCTTGGTATCATGCAGGTTGTGGGTTTGATCCTCACAATTGATAAATGTGGGAAGAAAGGATATTTTTTCAGAAAAATTATTAGGGTTTGATCCTCACAATTGATAAATCTGGGAAGAAAGGATATTTTTTTGGAAAAATTATTAACGACGGCCTGGCTTAGGCTGTCGCTAGTGGTCTTCGCTATGTTGTGACAACCATGGAACTAGCGACGGCCGTAAAATATCGTTGGTCGTCGCTACTGCATTAACGACGGGGCTTTTAGCGACGACTGATTGGTCGTCGCTAAAAGTTGTTTATTGGGATAAGGGCCTTTCCCATGAGGCGACTCCGTCTAACGGATAGCCCTCTCCTCTCCAGAACCATGTCCATATCTCAATATCATCGGGGGAAGCTACATCTCGCTGATAGCCCTATCCTCCAAGAGTGACCTCTCTCTTGGGGCGGCTCCATCTAACGGATAGTCTTCTCCTCACGAAATTATATCATGTCTCAATGCCATATCTTAGCATACTGTATCATATCATATCATCGGGGGCAGCTCCATCTCGTTAATAGCCTTCTCCCACAGAGTGACGGCTCCATCTAACGGATAGCTCTCCTCCCGGAATCATACAACTAGGTGCACCTAGGCCGTTATCATCCGCTAACGACATACGAGGTTCTAACATGGATCCCAAATTATAAATGTTAGAGTCCCACATTTCCTAGAGATAAGGCCAAATAAAAGTATATAAGCCTTGGAAAATCCTCACTCTACAAGCTAGCTTTTGGGGTTGAGTTAGGCGCAGATCCAAAATCTAATAATAAACATCAATTTTATTATATTTTCTCAAAGTCCCATCCAAAATTAAATCTATATTTTCATCAAACATAATCAATTTAAATTTATAATTTAACAACATTTGAAATGGAATTCAGAGAGAATGAAATCAATATAAAAATCATGTTTCCCTTATTTTATTTAAATAATCGGCATTAAAATATAACATGATAATTTAAAATGGTATTTCTAAAAATATTTAAAATAGGCCACGATGACCGATAAACCACTCACAACTACGAAGAGTCAACGAAACTACGTCCCAACAACTCCAAGTGTATTATGCGATGTAGAAATCAATAGATCTGAGTGCCAACAAATAGTTCCAACATTTAGAAATTTATTTGAAGCTCTACCTATTTATCGGTAACCATAAAATCCCTAAAACTAGTGTCCAAAGCTCTAAAAATAATTCTACCTAAAGTTAACACATACCAATAGCCTATTTACGAGCTGTGGGTTTATCTTAGAGAGCCGAAACGAGCAACCTTTATGGTGTGGGTACTCTCCTTCTTACTCAGATCAGTGTCCCTAACCCCAAAAATTACCAAATTGAGTTTCGAAAAGAAAAATGGAATGACTAAAAATTATGAGTTTCAATACCTTTCAATGGGTGTAAGGGAATGAGGGGAAAATGACGCACCATGTGAAGGAAATGGGTAGAAGAAGAAGAACGAACGGGAGGGGTCTGGGAGTTGCACGTCTGAAGAAAGAAAAAGAAAAAGGGTGGGGTTGATGCTGGCCCTCTTTTTTTTAAAAAAATGAAACGGTGCATTTTAAATGGTTAAGACGAGTGATACTTATTTTATGAAATATATTAAACGAATGTGATTTAAAATCAATTTTATCACAAAATCATGATTTCGCACTATTCAAACGCAAAACCAAAGATATATAAGTACAACTAGAGTTAAGTGTAGATTTTATGTCTACCATAGGATGGATAGATTTTTGTATAAATCACTTCTAAAAATTTAGTCAAATTTATATTTGAAATGTAATTTTGGAGTAAATTAATGAAAGGATTAATCAGCATTAACTAGGTTCTCAAGTGTAGATTTTTATGTCTAAAGAGTATGGGTCCACGAAGCCTCCAATAGTTGATTTATCATATCATATCATCATGGAATTGTACAACATACAATAATCAAACTCATTATAAAGAAAAAAATATCAAATATAATATAAAAAATTGAAAGAAGTATATACTATATGAATTATTAGATAAATATATATTTTTTGTATTGATTTAATATCTTGTTGCATGATTTAATTTCGTTTTCTCTCACTCCTTTCTCAATCTAAAGTCTCTGTACTTGAGTCTCTGCACCCATCTCATCATCATTTCCCTTTCCAACACTCTTGTCACCATGAGAGTGAGAGCCAAACCCCTGTGATCAACACCTTAAATTGAAGCAGAGAGAAAGAGAGTCACCAATTTGCATGAATAATAATATCACTATCATTCATAATACCATGGCCTTCCCACAACCTCAAAGTTTCATGTTTAACACCAATGAAGATCATCATGACCACCTCCCTTCAACCTCTCTCAATACCTTCCCCTCTTTCCCACCCCAACACTTTCAAGGTCACACCCTCTTAATTTTATCTATTTCCCTCACAAAAGTTTTCAACTTTCAAAGTTAACACCCTTTTTTCTCTTGTCTTATATGTTGTGTTATTGTAGGGGGTGTACCTTTTTTGTTGAAGCGGTCCATGTCATTTTCAGGCATAGAGAACAAGTGTGATGAAGTGCATGGAGATGATGAGTTATCTGATGATGGATTCCAAAGTGGGGAGAAGAAAAAGAGGCTGAATTTGGAACAGGTGAGGGCCCTTGAGAAGAGCTTTGAGTTGGGGAACAAGCTTGAGCCAGAAAGGAAAGTGCAATTGGCTAAGGCTCTGGGGTTGCAGCCAAGACAGATTGCTATATGGTTTCAGAATAGAAGGGCCAGATGGAAAACCAAGCAACTGGAGAAGGAATATGAAGTCCTCAAAAAGCAATTTGAAGCTGTCAAGACTGACAACAATGTCCTTAAGGCTCAGAACCAGAAACTACATGCAGAGGTAATATATATTTCTAGGCTTATTAGGATATATCATTGAATTTTACCATGCTTTTTAGTTCATTTCTGGATCAGAAAAAATGAAGTTTTTGGTGAAATGAATAAAGGGGAACATGTGAACATATTGAGGATCTAGGGGTTGGTATTGGTAAATTGGCTGGTGTTCTTGAATCTTGATCTTGATTCAGATATTCAATATATTCATTAAATAACCATTTATATGGATCATGATAGAAGAGTTTGGCTTCAATTTGGTAAGAATATTCTTTGATTTTGGAAAAGAAAATTAAGAATGGGGCTATCTTATTCCTGTTTTTATTTTGTTTCCCTAAAATTTAAATTTGTTCCTTTATCTTATCTTCCTTGACTTTCTGGAATTCAATAACAAGTTTTCTTACACTCATTGTTCTATAAGAAGTTTCAGTGTTCTCTCCTTTGTACATTAATTAATAATGGCTGTGAGTAGATATTTTTGTGTTGGAGAAAAGCAAGTATATACCTTGTTTACTTGACTTTATTACAAGAGGGAACACCTTTTCCTTCTTTGAGTTTAGTACTTTTTATTTTATTTACTTCTAAAACTTTGTTTCAATTATTGCCTTACGATCCCACATGTATTAGGGACTTTATAAAGTGACCAATTACCTCATTAACTTTCTGCTAGATTGTTAATTGGTCATTCTTGTGAAGAGTCAGTGTCCCTGTCAGACCCCATAACTGCCAAATTAGTAATAATGTTTTTCTTATTAATTGGTCATTCAATTTCATGCACTTTAATTCCAAGTTATTATTAATAAGAACAAGACATAGTTGCATAAATTAATATCAAATTAATGCTTTAGCACAAGGAGAAACATATATACATGAAGCAGGGTACTGGAGGCAAGTTGATACTTGATCACCTTGACTTGTTTTACAATTTTTTTTTTTTAACTATATGGTGATTGCAGTTACAAGCTCTAAAAAGTAGGGATTGGTGTGAAGCTGGAACAATCAGCCTTAAGAAAGAAACTGAGGGTTCTTGGAGCAATAATGGAAGTGATAACAGCTCAGACATCAATTTAGATCTCTCAAGAACACCAGTTTTAAACAGTCCTGTATCTTCTCAGAACTGTAAAAGCCTTCTACCCACTTCATTAAAACCCACCAGCATAACACAGCTCCTTCAATACTCATCAAGACCAGATCTTCAAGATGAAGGCTTCTGCAACATGCTTCACAACATTGATCAGCAGCAGAACTTTTGGCCCTGGCCTGAGCAGCACCATTTCCATTGACATTGGAAATATAATGATTTTGGACATCAATGATATAACATCATTACATATGAAGGCCAAATAATTGAGAAGAAAGTTATCAATTAGGCATTATACAACCTTTTGCTATCATTTTTTTTTTTTAATTTATGCTGTAGATTGGTGTATAAAATTTGAACAAATCTATTTGAATGATCATGAGGAGTTGGTGGACTTTGAGAAGTGCAATTTCTTACCCATACACTTTATTATTGTATTGCAAAATATAAAATGATATTTTTGTTAGGATGAAATAAAAAATTATAAATTTTGGTTATGGTACATGTGCTCCCTAAGTGGATTTCCAGCTCTGGCATGTTTTATGGGCCATGAATAAAAATGGGGTTCTTTGTTTGCATTCTTTAAGCATCTATATATATTTTATTTCATATTGGTACTCTGGTATCATGAGATCATGTCATGGAAAATTGCATGCAAAGGCACTAGGAGAAAGTTCACCTAATCAGACGTTGTATGCATGACTACACTTAATAATGATGAGAATTAAAAGGGATATGATAAAAAAGAGCAAAATCTAGCTGGTAGTTTGCAGAGCAGTAGCTAGCACTACCAAATCCAGAGGAAAAGGGGGTGGGATCAGGGTGTAGGATTCTGAGCACACAATCCAAGAAGGGATAAGCTAAATACATAGAGAGGAAAAGAGTTTTTCTTTTAAAAAAAAAGAAAAATAAACTAGAGAGGGCAGAGGGAGGGAGAGAGAGAAAGGTGGGATTTTGAAGGCAATTTTAATCTGACGACTGAAACTGCTTAGCTCTATCATAAAGAAAATCCATGTGACCAACTGCCATACTCTCTCTGTCTCTCTCTCTGTGTTCGGTATCTGCCGAAAAAGTTGATCTAGAACATGTTTACTTAGAAAATAGCAGCCTCCCAATAACATATCTTAATAAACATTACCAATATAAAAGAAGAGATAATATATTTAGAGAAATGTTTTTCATACAACATGATATATAGATAGAGAAAAAAATTAAAAAAATTGTGAAATGTAATAGGTGATGTGATAAGTGATATAATGGAGAGAAATAGAAAAAAAAATGTTATATAAGTTATTGTATTGAATTTGTTGTATGAATATTATTTCTCATATATTTATCAAACAAAAAAGATATAATAACTTAAACAACATAATTTTCTTACTACTTTTCTTCACTACATCACTCATCATATTCTACACTTCTCTCTTTTTTTTCTCCTTTATTTCTTTAGCTCTTTGTTGTAAATATTGTTTTACAAATAACATTTCTATATACGATATTATAAGAGATAGCATATTCATACAACAAAATATATAATAATTTATACAATATATTTTTTCTCTATATCTATCAATTACATCACTCATCATATTCTACACTTCTCTCTCTTTTATCTCTTTTTGTTGTAAATGTTGTTTGTTAACAAACAAAGAACATTTCTCATCGATCTTATAATACCTATTAGAATTTCAGTCAATAATAAATACTTAAAAAGTATACTATTAAGCGAAAAATGTTAAAAGGGGTTAAAAAAAGAGTGGGTTACAGGGAGTTTTAATTGCATTAGTTAATATGAATATCGGTGCAATTGCACACTTATAAACCACCCATTAAAACACATGCATGCAATGCCTGACATACTATAAATTATTGTTGTTTGAAGGACCTATCTCCCCAAATTATGTCTTAACTAACAACAGGTATGGTCACCTTTTATTAAGTTATAAATAAGTAAACTCATTTTGCCTGAACCACAATTTTATATAGAAAATGTCACTACAAGAAATTTGTAAATTAGCATCGGCCAAAATCCGTCGCTAATGGAGATAAATTGTCGCTACCAGCTAATTAGCGTTGGCATAGCGAGATCACAAGGACGTCACTAATATGCTTGTCGTTAATCAGTAGCGACGAGACACTAAAGTCTTCGCTATGCTGAAGGTCGTCAAAACGTCAAATATAATGAACAAAGCGTCGTCGCTAAGCCGTCACTAACTAGGGTTTAGGGTTTTTAATGATGTAGTGACGGAGTCATGTTGACCAGGTTGTCAATACTAGTGATGAGTGATGGTCGTCGCTATCGTTTCGTATCCAAAAACTCGTATTCTTGTAGTGTGTGTTGAAGAATCTCATATTTTAATTAGAGATAAGACCAAATAAAATATGCAATAAGTTAGTTTTTGGGATTGAATCAGGGCCAATTTAAAATCTAATTAGCGATGGCAATAAGTATTCTTTGAGCCGAGTACCATAGTGCACGTCTCCATACCCACGTTTTCCAAAAATAGCTCGTACCCGCGTGTGCAACAACTTTAATGCCCATCTCGTACTCGCAAATTAGTTAAGTGAAAAATTAATAACTTATTAAAAAATATTAATTAAAGAAAATTACAACTCAGTTGAAAAATTACACCAAAATCATCCAAACATAATTATTAAATATCAATGACATAATAATTACGAAACACAATATATTAATATTCTAAAACACAACACATGATCTAATGTTTAAAATTTTGTTAAATATTACAATATACTTTCACATCACACTGTTTTATAAACTTGGATATCATGTTTTAGCATTCTCCAAGATCTGAAAAAATGATTATTAACACTAATTAGTTATATGATGAATAAATGGCAAGCGTACCAATTATCGCAAGTATTCAAGAGTAAGTAAGGTATCGAATCCACAGAGATTGAAGTTCAAGTACCAATTACAAAGGAGTTATCTAGTTGGAAAGAAGATTATGAGTGTAAATGAAGGAATCTAACATTGCAGAAAATTAACTATGCAGAAAATTAGTATGTGCAGAAAATTCTTATGCAGAAAAATTTATTGTAACAGAGGAAAAACACACAGCTTGTGAAATACGAATTTAATAAAATGGTTAGGGTTGATTTCACTTAATCCTCTATTCATGCAAGTGTTCATATCATTCAATTCAATTATTGTAAATGATTTCAATGATCCAATTCACTGACATAGTCAAAACCCAATTCCTTGGTGAATTAACCCTATGTCATCAAACTTAGAACTCTAATTCCTTAGGTGAACCTAATAGTGACATGCATTAACATCAAGAACTGATAAAGATCACACAAAAACCGATTCCTATTCCTAGGCAATCAATATTTTATGTTGCTTGCTTTAGATTCAAGCTTTTCCCAAATTTTCCAATTGTGAGAGAAACTTTTGATTCATGCAATTGAGTGACCAATTTAATTGAAGCATTAAGAGTAGAAGGAAGCAATTGAATTGAAAACGAAAATTGAATTGAATGAACAAATCACTTACACAAAGTTCAGATCAAGATCCATCAACAACTAACCTAAGAAACTTAGAAATTCATTACAAATGAGAAGAGAAAAGAGATGCAAACTCAAGGGAGAATTCCATGAGAATTGAACCCTATAGCTTCCACCTTTGAGTTGGATCTTGAGAAAGGGGAGAGAAAATGGGAGAAAATTCAAGTCTAAAAGAGTGAAATCTGAAAAATGAAATAACTGTCGCCTAAAATTCTAAATATAATCTATTTATAATGCTTCTGTCAGTTTCGTGTCTTCATACAGATCCTGCCATGTTCCCACACGATTCTGACAGAGAGTTCCTTTTAACTTCTGTAGCTGTCAAATTCGTGTCTTCACACACCTCTGGTTTGTTCCCACACGATTCTGGTAGAGTTTTCTTCACCTTTTGCCTCTTAAACATTCCAAACTCATTGTTTTTGTCTTTCACAAAGATCTTTCAATTGCTTTTTTTTCCTACAACTCCTATAAAACACAAAATCAAAGACAAATTAGAACAAAATTACTAATATTTACCACAATTACCTGCAACACAAATAAATTCAATTATATACAATTTTAACTAAAAATTCACAATATTACCAATTTGAACAATTAAAAATTACCCACAATTAACCTATAAATCTACTACTAAAGTGGATTTATCATTATATATTATAAAGTAAAAACAAAACACAAATAGGTAGTTTTAAAAATATATTTTTAATTTATAAGATATTATATATTATATATATCAATTTTAAAAATATGTATAAATATATTAGAAATTTTAATAAAATTAATATATATACGAGTACATGCATGGGGCAGGATGAGCATCATAGTGCCTTTCCCACGCCTGTCTCCATTAAAATATATGGGCTATTACCCCTATCCGCTCCCATACCTGTTTTGCAGATTTTTATCCTGTCCATTATGAGTAATTTTTACGGATACCCATAATACTTGGCTCAATTGTCATCCCTAAATCTAATATGATATCAGAACCTATTATAGATCAGTTATGGCCCCCTATCCATAGACGTACAGTCTTACAAACTCCATGATCCAAATATTTAACCTCACTAATGCGTTGAGTTTAACACTTCAAGCATCATTTCTTCTTCAGTTGTTCCTTTATACAGGTAAGAAGCTAAACAAGCATATATATGCCTTCAAACTTACGTTGGAAAGTCAAGTTTTTGAAAAATTTGACACAAATTCAACGTAAATGTTAAATTGAAAAATAAAAAATTGAATCAAATAAAAAATCAAAAACTAAAAAATTTCAATAAAAATCAAAATATTTTTATTGAATTGATTTTCGGATATTATCTTAAAAATTGATTCAATATATGAGTTAAATTATTAAATACTGTAAAAAAATTTTACACTAAGGTCTAATGATTTATTATCAAATCATTTAATGAATATAGTTATCTATTATTAAATTTATTAAATGATGTGATAATACATCATTTACTAAATTTTTCAATATATATATATATATATTATTTTATTTATATAATATTTATATATTTATATGAGTATATATTTTTGAACACTACAATAAAATCAGCTTTTTATGGCTATTATTTAACGGCAATAAAGTAATTGCCGTTACTTTACTATCTGCTCAATTTTTTTTTGTGGCCAATAAACATTAGCCACTAAAAAGTAATTTTCAATGGCTAATCTTATTAATTGCCAGTAAAATAATTATTTGACCCGCTTAAAGATTACTTCATCTTCTGGTTATAGCTCCAGTGCATTCAAAATAAACCCAACTTTGTTTTTCTCTCAAATGTAAAATTCCAAAATCTCTAAATAGAAACCTACTCTCCCAAATTCTAGTTCATGCTTACGAACCCTAATCAAGCACTTACAAACCAAAATTCTGGTTCTCTTCCTGGTGGATTTCTCGTAAATATCAACCTTGTGTTTGCATTGTAAGAAATTGCGATTCTACATTCATGTTTGCGATTTTGAAATTGCGATTATTCATTCATGTTTGCGATTATACATTCTCTTAAACTCTCTTCATACCTTTTTCTTTGTTTTTCTTCCCAAGATCAATGGCCACCGAACCTAATTGGAAAACTTGCCTCGACAATCCAATACATGCAGCGCGTCATTGATTTTTTATGCTTTTTCTTCAGGATACTACTTGCGATCCCTAACTGATGGTGGAAACTTCTGCAGGTAGTTGCATTATAATAATGGCCAGAGACAGAGTTTCTCAATTTGATCATAGATTTGATCCCTTCGAGTTTCTGTAGCCGAGCGTGGATGAATCATTTGCAGTCATCATTATTGGCATTGATAAGGAAACAAAAACCATCTCCTATGTTGGAATGCAATTCAAAGCCACTACTAAGTGGGAATACATGCCTGCTATCGTGTAAGTCTAACTAACCTCACAACTTTATGGTTGCATGTTTCTTTCTAAAATATGAAATTTGAAAGAGCTTCATAGCTATTGTTAATTTCTTCATAATTTTCTGGGATTAAATGATCATTTCAGTGTAAAAGAATTGGTTAAACAGGTCTTATCAAGTGTTGATTGAACAGTACTCCAAGATATAGTTCCAATCTGAATTGGTGAAATCAATCCGAATAGGAAACAATAGGTGAAATCATAGTTGAATTTTACTTCAAATCTTATCACATGTTATCATTTTCTTTTATTGTAAGTTAGAAAGTGGTTTACTCAATTATGTTCAAGTTCTGTTCAAACAAATGGTCAAGTTCTGTTCTTAATCCCAGGCTTTACTTTTTGTTGTAAGTTAGAAAGCGGTTTACCCAATTATGTCAGTGAAACTTGTTAAACATGCTTAGATAGTTGTTTAGATATGTTTCCTTAGAAACTGCAATTTGACCTCACTATGTTAGAACTGTGAATTTGATTTCAAGTGCTGAGCTTTTAAAATTATAGTCGAGACTTATATAAACAGATTCCTTTTTTTCTAGAGAAACTATGATAGATCCTACAGCTGTATTAGGTATTTTAATTTTGATTCTCTATATAATTTCCTGCTTTTGATGTTGGGCCTCCCACTGTGGTTGTTGATGTTGGTCTTGACTCATGAAATGATTATTGCAGGGGAGAGCATGGAGAATTGAGAGTTGGTGTTAGGCGTTTAGCTTGGCAGCAGAGTCTTATGCCTTCACCTATGATATCAAGCCAGAGCATGCATCTTGGGGGTGTTTGCCACTGCTTCCCATGTTTTATGACTCATACCATGTTTTTGGTTTATTACAAGCCAATGTTTGTAAAAATTTTAAACTGCATTGTAGATTTACATTAGCTTTTAGTCCAACAATAAGTTCTTAGTTTGATCCAAATAGGACTAGCAAGTTCATTGTTTGTTTGAACAAATATCTGGAAGCAGTCAACAATAAGTTCTCAGTTGGCAGGCATGCGTTTCAAAATGAGATTTGACGGAGAGGACTCACCAGAGAGAAGGTATCCTTGTGAGGCGAAGTCCTTAGTTATTAGAAGGTATCTTTGTGGGAAAACAATATGTCTTATACTTTTTGATGTAATATGCTCCTAATGTTTTCCTTTTCAGATAAATAATTATTCATTGGTAACGTTCCAAGATGGGAAAAACCTGTGATTGAGGTTTTAATTCATTTTATTAGAATTGCACCCATGTATCAGATGATTCCTTCAATATGTACAGAAATGCAAAATATTTTAACTTGTTAGGCTAAAAGTAGCTCTTTGCAGCCTGGATGAAACATATCCTGGATATATACTACGAGTATGCTTCTCTAATGAGCATTTTGTTTGACCTTGTAAGGGAGAAAGGCTTCATTTGCTGAATTATCAGTGCTACCATTTGGAGATTCACCAGGATTTTATAACCAACATTTGTGTTATATGAACAAGCTAGCATGTGTTGGCACAAAAGTCACAATGCTTTATTGTAGATGATCAAATTGACCAGGTCATTTTTTCTCCATATGCTCTTGTTTTGTTCTTATATAATTAATTTATTTCTTAGCATTTCTTCTTGTTTTCTTAATGTAATTTGGCATGCTTTTAGATATTCTTTATTAAATGAAACTTGTAATGTTTGTGTACCTTGACTTAAAGAACATTTATGTTGATTGCAACTGCTTAATTTTCAAAAGTGAAAAAAAACTACTTCAGAGAGAAATGATTAAGTGACAAATAAAGGAAGGCAAGAAGTCCTCTGCAAAGCCAAGGGAAAAATGACATATTGAATCAAAAACTCAAAGCAAGGCCTTCTGAGTTCTGACCATCCTGAATATCTATAAAGGCCTCTTTAGGGAAAGCACACAGGCTTCTATTATACAACCTGGGCCAAACTGTGGTTCCAATACTTTTGAGCACACATGCTTCTATATGAAGAAATGCTGTCAGAAAAATATTAACTCAATTAAGTTCTTAGTTCACTTAATTAATTGATTATCTTTTACCTCAACATTAACTTAATGCAGATATTATTTCCTATTCAGCTGCTTCAGGTTTCTGGTATAATGGATCATCCCAGGCTCATGAGCTTACCCAATTAGGTTCTACTGCTAAGGAAAATCAGGTTGTATGCAAAAGGACATTAAAAGAGTGAGAAATTGCTGGTTATTTGGAGTTAATTTGACTAACAACTCTAGTAATGTTATTACTCCTTCAGAGAAAGAAGTAGGGTGTCCATGTCCAACTATTGTTCCTAGTAGTCCTAAAGAATCTATGTCTGCTGTTGCATGTGAAACTGAGAGGGTGAGAGACATGCATTTACGTTTTGGTTAAATGATATTTTTAATCTCTCATTCATTCTTCTCTCATTTGAAAATTTGAACAGTGAGATGGAAAAGAAACTGTTCTGGACCTTGCAAAGTTTGAAAACAAAGGGATTCAACTTAAGCTTACTAGTGGCAGGCAAGGTTACCCAATTTCCTTCTTTTTTTATATTTATTTTAACAAAATGTGACTTGGCAGGGTCAGAGGTTGCACAAGCTACATTGACACCATTTGAAGCCCCTGCTCAAGTCTACTGACATATAGCTTTTCTTGTCACCTCATTAACTCAAATTGATTCTAAGAAAATGACTATTATCTGCTATGTAAGTATGTTGCTTTAAGAACCACTTTACATGGTGGAATCATGCAAATATTATCATGAAAACTTTTGGCATCATTGATGTTAGGAATCCCATCTTAAAGTCAATTCTCTACATTAATAAGTTAAACATGATTATAGAAATTGAGAAGGTTGTTGTTCTGGCTTGAAGCCTGTACTCAAGACTGCTCCAGCATGCCTATGTGAAACGTGATTGCTATTAAGCTATATAGAGGGATCAATGCAAAAGAACATCCTCTGATCTCCTGCACTTCTTAAGGTAGTTAAATTAAGCTAGCAAAATATATACTTAAAATCTCATATATATATATATATATATATATATATATATATATATATATATATGAGAAACGTGATTGCTATTATTAATCTATAGAAACGTGAATATGCTATTAACTTCTTAAGGTAGTTAAATTAAGCTAGCAAAATATATACTTAAAATCTCATATATATATATATATATATATGAGAAACGTGATTGCTATTATTAATCTATAGAAACGTGAATAGGCTATTAACGTGGCTAGGCTCAGGTTTTCAAGGTTATTGGATTGGCTATTTTGTAACACTTTAAAATATAGAGCCTAAACTCATATAGCCTTTTTTTCCCAATTCGGTAATTTGGAATTTAAACTTTGCTTAGTAATTTAATTAGTTTGTCTACAACAGCCACTGCTCATGGAATTGATAAAAAATGTCATTCCACTTGCATATTATTGATAAAAACATCTAAAATCATTTGTTTTTTTTAATTTATGTCATGAATTATATATATTTGAATAACACATTTCTTTTGTTTTTTATTTTAGGTCACTTTAATTTTCAGAAATCTATGGTGGAAGAAGTTAGTACTATTAAGAGTTAATTAGAAGAATTTGTTTTTGGACTATATACTTTTTTTGTATCAGGACTATGATTACATCAATTGTTGGACTCAACGGTATTAGGAATCAGATTTCAATGGTCTAATATTTATAAATTTATAATGGTGAATATAGTTATTTGGTTCTTTGTTATGGATTTATTGGTATATATTTTTATAAATAATTTTTGGATGGTTTATAGAAATATATGTATTGTTTCTTATTTTTTCTAGGTAAATTATAATATTTATAGAAATTTGGTAATTAAATTATCCATATTTATGTAAATAATGTAAGTAATGGTTGGGATAATGTCATGAACTTTTAGTGGCAATAGAAAAAAGCTAGTAAGCTAGAAAAATGGTGATTGTAGAAATTAATTTTAGTGGCCATTACAAATGCCGCTAAGAATTGCCGCTGAAAGTCCACTACATTTCCCGGCCATTCATACCGTCTTTACCAACGGTCGATTTAAATGCCGGTAAAATTTTACTGACGCTGGATTCACCGGCTAAAAGTTAATTGCCAATAAAGATTTTAGTCGCCATTTTTATTGCCGCTAAAACCAAATTTCATTGCCACTAAAAAACGTTTTTATTGTAGTGGAAGTAATTTGCATTGATTTAATTTTTTTTAAGATTTTATTATCTATCTTATGTTATACTTCCTCCGGTCTTTTTATAAGACATTTCTTACAATTTTTATGGTCCTTTTTATAAAGCACTTTATAATATCAAGGCTACATATTTATTACCACTTTTTTTATTTATCCTTATTAATTAACTTTAGTGTCTTTTCAATTATCAAATGATAGTGGAGTTAGTTAGTGATATTAAATAAGTGTAAAACTAGAAAGTGAAACTTTTTTTAAAACTCCAATAAAATTAACCAACTTTAACCACTTTTATTGACATGTGTAATTCGGTTAGTATGCCTTAAAAAACAATTGGAGCTAGGGATTTTAAGTAAGTTACTAGTTTTAATTATTCTAATCTTTACCATTACAAAAGAATAAAATAAATTTAAACTTTCAATTCAAATTTCTTTAAGCGCATTAGGAAAAAAAAAACATTCAACAAACATCCTAAACAATTATATCCCAAACATTAACACTCAACTGATCTAGTGACTTTGATCCAAAATGAGTTATTACAATGAGCATGATAATTTATATCCATATATTTAAGTTACCTTCATAGCAAAAACTCTATGATTTTTATAACAATTCATTCAAACAAGCTTGGACAAAGTCTTTCTTAAATGCTTATTACTTCAACTACGTACAATCTGAAGTTTCGCTTTCGCGAGAGAGTTCAAAGTTTTACATAATGTTTGAGTTCTTGACTCATGAGTTGTAGCAATGAAATTTCCTGTAAAGGAATGCTCAATGGTGTTGGGTGAGTACGAAAACAATGAGAAACACATTTCATTATTGGCCGAGACAAAGGATTATGATTTAAACAGGCAAATGCTACTATAGCAACATGAACTATGTCTAGTAAAATAGTCCTATTAGGTAGTGGGAGTCGTTGGTCCAGTATTTCACATAATGTGATACCATTAGCAGATGTTGAGGATTGAACCGATGACATTAATATTTCCTTTGGATGCCTTCCCACTAAAGTTTCAAGTGCCACTACTCCAAAGCTATAAACATCACACTTTTCACTTACAACCATAGTATAAGCAAGCTCTGCATTGATTAAATCAACATGAATATGTTAAAGCCTTAAAGGATCTAAAGGAAAATAGTTGAAAAATTAAATGGATTGAACAAAATCAACAATTTGTATGAACTTAATTAATTAGTATTACAAAATAATGTACGTACCTTCTTGTTCTATGTATGGATTAGGCATGCTTTGCATCAAATCATGTATGCAAAAGGATGTAGGGAAAGGGGAACAAGTTTGAAAAGAAATTGAAAAAGAAAAAAAAGTAAGCAATGCATAATTTACCTGGAGCTATATATCCAATGGTTCCAGCGACTATAGTTTGATTGGATGAATCATGTTTGACGAGTCTGGCTGTACCAAAGTCTGCAACACTAGGCTGCCACTCAGAGTTAAGTAAGATATTGGTGGTAGCTATGTCTCTATGCACTATTGGAGGGTTGCAATCATTATGAAGATATGACAGAGCATGTGCAATGCCTTTAACAATGTCAACCCTCTTTCTCCAATCCAATTCCAATGCTTCTGTATCATCATACAAGGCAGAGAACAAGCTTCCTTTCTCCATGTACTGATAGATCAAAAACATGATTCTTTTGTGCAAGCAAAATCCATAAAGCTTCACAATATGCCGATGCTTTATTTCTGATAATACCCTCACTTCATTTCTAAAACTCTTATCAAAACTTTCCACCTCTGCTTCAAATCTGTGGAGTTTCTTCAAGGCAACAACCTTGCCACCAGGTAATTGTGCCTTGTAAACACTTCCATATGCTCCTGTTCCAATGCAGTATTTCAAGTCAAAGTCCTCAGTTGCTCTAATGATGTCTTCATATGCTATATTTCCATCATAGTTCCAAATGCAGAACAAATCCCCATTTTTAGCTGTCACTGTGTTTTCATGTATTTTCTTGGTGGCAACAAGACGAGACTTTAGACACACAAGTATTGTGAAGGACAAGATTAGAAAAATGAGGACAGGAAGAACTATGACTAGATTGTGCACTACTTTGTTACTTGTGTTGCTGTGAGATGAACAAGGTTGGAATTGGAATTGGATTTGGAAATACGAAATGTTGCTGCATATTTCCTTGTTGCCTATTAGAGCATGAGGACTGATACCATATGGGATGGGACCTTTCAGATTATTGTAAGACATGTCCACATAACCGATGTTCAGGAGATATCGGGGAATCATTCCAGAAAGTTTATTGTAGCTTATATCCAAATCCAAATTGTTTAACATTGGGACATAAAGTAGTTGCGGTATTTCACCGGTGAAAATGTTGTGACTGAGGTTGATATTGACAAGGCTTTCAATTGACAAGGGTATTATTATGTTCCCACCGATGAAGTTTTCATTCAGCCGCAATTCTTGCAAGTTGATTAATTGATCTAAATTAGAAGGGAGGGAACCAACAAGAAAATTGTTGGAAACGTCAAGCTTTTCTAACTGGGTGAGATTTGTAATTGAAATGGGCAAGGTCCCACTGATTCTGTTATGAGACAGATCTAATGAAGTAAGATTTTTGAGGAAGCCCAACTCATGAGGAATGGAGCCTTGAATGTTGTTGTTAGAGATGTATAGGCTCTGTAATAGGCTTAGATTTTCCATTGAAGGAGGTATCTCACCTTTAAAATAATTGCTTGACAAATCTAATGTATTAAGATTTTTGAGGAAGTCTAACTCATGAGGAATGGAGCCTTGAATGTGGTTGTTAGAGATGTGAAGGCTCTGTAATAGGCTAAGATTTCCCATTGAAGGAGGTATCTCACCTTCAAGATAATTGCTGGACAAATCGAGATAAGTGAGTTTTGTGAGAGTACCAATTTCTGGTGGGATAGTCCCATTGATGGAGTTGTTATCTAGCCACAAGAACTGCAAGTTGGATAATTGATCTAAGTTAGAAGGGAGGCAACCAACAAGATTGTTGGAAATGTCAAGCTCTTGTAACTGGGTGAGATTTGTAAGTGAAATGGGCAAGGTCCCACTGATTCTGTTATGAGACAAATATAATGTAGTAAGATTTTTAAGGAAACCCAACTCATGAGGAATGGAGCCTTGAATGTTATTGTTAGAGATGTATAGACGCTGTAATAGGCTAAGATTTCCCATTGAAGGAGGTATCTCACCTTCAAGAGAATTGCTTGACAAATCTAAATAAGTAAGATTTTTAAGGAAGCCCAACTCATGAGGAATGGAGCCTTGAATGTTGTTATGAGAGATATATAGGGTCTGTAATAGGCTAAGATTTCCCATTGAAGGAGGTATCTCACCTTGAAGAGAATTGCTTGACAAATCGAGATAAGTGAGTTTGGTGAGAGTACCTATTTCTGGTGGCATAGTCCCTCGTAATCCACATTCAGTGACAATAAGCTTTTCTAAATTCTGGAAAGCAGAGAGGTTGAGTGTTGCAAATTGAACCGCTGCTTCAGAATAGTAGTTGATTTCTGTTATGCTTCCTGCCTTGTTGCAAGCTATACCGTACCACTGATCACAGCGAAGGGAGACATTGTAGTATGGATCGGACGTGTTCCACCATCGACTGTTGAGTATGGCTTTAGCTTCCAAATCCAATTGAAGCTGTGATGGTGCAGATTGACTACTCCCCATGGCCATCATCATCAACATCATCATATCACCACATATAATAACAAGAAGAAGAAGAAAGGCATAATAGAAATTAGAAACAGAAATAGACTGCATTAATTCTTATATTCGTAGGGGGAAACGAATTAGGAAATGCTTAATTTGTTTTGTTTATGATTATGAGAGATGGATGGACATATATGTATGACTGTGAGTAACAAGATCGATCATTCCTCACTCTTTTATATATATTATCAATCGCACAGCAGTACTGATCGATGCTTTCTTTGCCCCATTCACTACGCCGTGAGACGCATATGTCACGGCATTAATTGTGTTTTTAGACTTTAATTTGAACGATAGAATGCGACTTAATTACTTGCTGCTTAGTGCTTGCCCATCCAATGCTTCAATTCTCAAACACCGCTAGCTTCACTACTACACGCGTAAATTAACATGTAATCAATATTGGCTGGCAGGGCCACGAATTTATGAGGATTGAATTGAGGGGCCTCTTATTTCTTTTTTTGAACAAAAAAACGTGGGTCTTATCATCTTTCTATGTTTGTTTATTATTGCTCTTCTAGTTTTTACTTTTATACTTTGGGTTTTAATTTTGTAATGTAGTTTTATTGAAAAATTAAAATGCTATGATTACAATTTGTAATATTTTAGTTAAGTATAGCATGGATAAATTTATCAACATGTATGGAATTCGAAGAACGCAGAAGTAAGTCTTAAAAAGGAAAGTTTCATTTGCTATATATATATATTGAATTATTTCGAATTTAATAAAATTTTTATTCTATTTTTATGAATTAAATAAATACCATTTTCAGACGTATAAAATTAAAACAACATATTTAATTAGATGTAATTTAAAAAATATTAAATAAAATAAAAAATTTCAGAATAAATATCAAGCTTATTAATTTAAATAACAAATAAATTATTAAAAAATTACTAAATACTACTTTTTTTAGATCCTGAAAATTTCATCTTATTATCGAAATTAAACGCTAAGTGTAACGTTTAAGAATAATAAATACATTTAAGAAAGAACTTATTAACCTAAAGAGGTTGAGTTTTTAATAGCTAATTGTATTTTAGCTTTTATATATGTCATATTTTGTTAAAGGATTCTCTCTCGCAAGCATCTGCAGCCACTTTAGCTGGGGAATGGCTAGAAATAGCTACGTTATTAACTATAGAAAATGTCCTATCTATTTCCTAGCCATTATGTAGCTGCATACAGCTGCAAGTATCCGGATCCTAACACTTTAGCTATGGAATAGCTTAGAAATAGCTACCCAAAATAACTACGGAATGATTCCCTATCTATTTCCTAGCTATTTGGAAGCTCATTTTGCTATAAGCAGCTGCATAGACGCAGAGGTGCTGGATCTATGCAATCACTTTAGCTGCAGAATAGCTAGGAAATAGCTACCGCTATTAACTTTTTGATCCTTATATCTATCAGAAGCTTTGTAATTATTAGTATTTGCAATCAACTAACTTTTGGAGGTAAAGACCCAATCGTCATTGGAAGGCTTTGCCCCATTGCCTACGCCTAATTTGGAATTGCATGTGAATTTCTCGTTGCAACTTACAACGTCACTGCCACTGCGTCTACATAATATATTCTTTCCACGGCAGGAAACTGATTAGAGATCATTGACTCATCAAGTCTTGTGGAAGGAGTTCATCGGTTCAATCCCCCTAAACACAATTTTGGATAACGGTACGATCAAGAGTCTTAACTGTATCTATATAAGCCTTGAATAAAATTATCTCTATATATAATACAGGATATCTATAATTAACAAAAAAAATTAATCATTAATTGAAGCACCCAAAATAAAAAAAAATTCAGCTGAGTTAATTTCAAATTTTATCTCATGATGGGAACGTGGAATTAGATCCAATTTGTCAATAATGATCACGCTATACGCTATTGACCATTGTTTTAAAAATCGGACTGGACCGGCCGGTTCGACCGGGAACCGGCCTGTAACCGGTCCATTCAACCCAAAAAATCGGTGGATGTAAGAACTAGTCAAGAACCGATTTCTAAAAATTTTTTTTGACCATAGTTTTATCACGCTATACGCTATTGACAGAATTATTAAATGACAATTTTTTTTTTCCAATTTTTTTTAATTTTTTATTATTAACTTTTTGTGTTAATTTTGTTTATAAAGCTTTTAAGAATTTTCAAAGTCAATTGCTGAGGGTATCCAAATTATTAATGTGACTTTGGAATGCATGCATAGAAAATCTTTTGAGATATATAAATATCTTGGCATTTTATTAATTTATTGCAATTCTTTTGAAATTCTTTTCTGGCTTCTCATGTAAGAAGTGAGTATTAATTTCATCAATAAAACTAGATATATAGTGTTTGTATATTCCACAGTTCTATTTATATTTTACATTCATACCATTTTGTAAGTGTAATTTAAAAAAAAATTATGTATAAATGATGATCAATTTAAATATGAAAACAATTTGTTGCCAAATAAAATTTTATTAATAAAAATAAGAAATATAATAAAATAAATCAAATGTGCATGGAGAAATTTTGCTAAATTAATTATCCGGTCTAAAGAAAACTTTTGATGTTGGATGTATACTTTCCATCATATTTAACAATAAGAATTATTAATCCTTTTGATGAAGTTATTGTTATAAAAGAAATATATCAAATTATGAATCTCTAAGATCGGTTTAGTGATAGAGATGTGATCAGCGAAGCAAATAGGACATACAAGGTGTGCTCTGACGACTAATTACAAAAATCTTATTTCTTTCATTTTACTTAAAAAAAAATCAATACTTCATCCTTCTTTTTTTTTTGCCAGTTGATTCACGCGATTCCTTTAAAGAATTATCATCTCACTTCTAAGTGATTTAATTATTTTATTTGACTTCTGTAGACATTTATAATCAATAATGACGTCCATCTTCACCAAATAACGTGGTTGGTCGTCATAGAAGAAGTGGACTGAGACCCTGGATTTTTCAAGCTTTTTTTTCTACACCGGCCCTTTTCCATTATTACCACTTTTATTTTTCATTGCTTATCATTATCCTTGTGCTACTTATTTATTTATTTTTAAAATTATAGGGGAATTATTAAGAGCTCCAAAGAACTAACTAATTTATGAAGTCTCAATCACAAGGAACACCTTCAAGGAATAAAGAGATAATTTTTTATCCTACTCTGCTTATTCATTTTGGTTTTGTGATCAGTTCCCCTCTACCATTCTCTTCCATTTTCTTTACATTGGAGACAATGTAAATATTAAGCTTGGGCGGCTGCATGTCATGCATTTTCTTTAACTTTTGTTATTTTAGGTCATCATTTTATTTTAGGACATTTAGGAGGAATTGCATTTTTTAGAGAGTTGTATATATTTTCATAACATCTCATCTTGAATGATGATAGCTTAGGAGCCTAATTTGAATGCCATGATTAGCAAATTAATATAAGAATGATCACTAGGGAACAAATAATTAGCAAATAAATATCCTGATTTTAATTCTATGTTAAACATAACTTCTATATATTTTGTAATGTATGAAAAATATTGAAAGGAGAAAGAGAAATGGGTGAGAGAGAAAGAAAGAGTGGACCTTGGTAAGATCAAGAAGAAGGAAAGACGAGCGGCCGGGATTGACTACGGATCAAGAGGACAATCGAATACCAGAGGACAAAGGGCTTCATGGGAGTGATTTAAATCGGCAAAGGAAGAATGCAGTTACAAGGTATGAAAATGGTATCTCGTATTTCTTTACTAATTTTCCAGATGAGTATGGAGTGGAAGATATGTGGCAGGTGTTTTTAAAATGGGGAGGAAAGGTTGTTGATGTCTACGTACCAAAGAGAAGGAATAAGATGGGGAAACGATTTGGTTTTGTCAGATTTCATGGAAGTTTTGACCCACTGAAGTTAGAGAAGAGGCTAAAGCAAATTTGGATCGGATCTATTAAGCTTCAAGTCAATATTTCAAAATTTCCAAAGAACAAGGAAAGATTTGAGAAGGCAACAATGGCCTGCGATAATTCAGAGAATTTGCAGAAACACCAGTTTAATGTCAATGGGGTTATGCAAGGGGTATCATATGCAGAAGCTGTTAAGAGCAAGACTAGAAGAGCGTGGAAACAGAAACAAAAGGAAAATCAGAGTAGATCTTCAAAAGAAATTGAATGGAACAGGTTGGAATTCAGAGTCCTTGATGAGGAAATGAAGTGGTTGCAAAAATGTTATGTTGGCCAGGTTCATCAAATTGAGGAAGTATTTGTGTTACAGGATAAAATAATTGCAGAAGGAATTCTTACTGTCAAGGTAATACCAATGGGGGGTGATTTGGTGTTAATTAAACCGCATGAGGAAGAGGATTTGGCGATGTTGATTAAAGAATTAGAGAACATGTTTTCTTAGTGGTTCATGGCAATACGGCCATGGTGTCAGGAAGAGGTGTCAAGAGCAAGGTATTTGTGGATTAGATGCCAAGGAGTTCCAGTTCATGCATGGTCAGAAATTTTTTTTAGATCAGTTTCTATCCATTTTGGTAGGCATGTGTGTACCGATGTTGCCACAAGAGATAAGAGTAGACTGGATGTTGCAAGGATTTTAATCCATACCACTTCATTAGAGACAATCAATCGATGCTTGAAAATAAAAACTAATGATTTGTTATTTTCGATTGTTGTTATTGAGGAACCCTCTGTTGATTTATTCAGGTGGTCTACAAAAACATTGTCCTATCACTCCTCATCTGATACTTTTAGCCAAGCTTCTACACAAGATGATTTTTTTACCTTTAATGGAGGGGAAGAATTTCAAATTCACATGGAGGGGGAAGATGGTTTTCCTGAATTACGAAATCAGGAAGTTGAGATATTGAATCAATCACCCTTAATTGCTAATAATTTGTTACTTGTTGGGGAAGTAGATAATGCCGCAAATCAAGTTGGTGATCATCAGGAGAATCACAACGGATTGGGACAATTATTTGCAATTAATTGTGAGGCAAATGCGACAAGTCCAAGTGGTGCCTACTTGAAGACAATTGGGGACCAAGTGGTGAGCGCATTTGAATGTGATACCATGTGTCAAGATGTTGTGGGCTTAAGTGATTGCCAAGTCCAATTGAAGACAACTGGTGAATGTGACCAAGTGGTGCGCGCTTTTGAAGTCGGGCTGGATACCTATGATAGCTGTGTGGATTTCAGACCAAGAAAGCAATTTGGGGATAGTGGGCTGGAATAATATGTTGCTAACATGATGGGTTTGGAGTGTGAAACTCAACAGGAAAAATCATGTGATGGTGGATTTAATGCGGCAATAAACAATGATGTATGCGCTATAAGGTGTCAAGGCGCTATGGGCTCAGGTGAGTTTCTAGCCTAATTAGATATGCTGGTGGTGGAGAACAATTGGCCAATTGTGAAGTGGTGCGTGAATTTAAAGATGGGCTGGACTCTAATGGTGACTTTGTGGGGCCTTGTTTGCGTAAAAATGTGGAGCATGTGGCTGATTGTGAAGTGTTTACGGGCTTAGATGATGGTGTAGCCCAGTAGAATCGATCTTGTGAAAGTGTGGACGGGCTGGATGCTGATGTGGAGTTTTTGGGGAACGATATGAATAACAAAGGGACAGATGTACTGGAGCCTAGATTCAGTGATTTATTGTCTGAGGATAGAAGGGGATTTAGCTATCCAATGGTAGATCTGGAGAAGCTAGTGAGCAGTGGTGACTCTGTTGAGATCTTGGCAAGCGTACCGATATCGCAGCAGTATAATAGTTTAAGAGTAAGGGTTGTCGTACCCACGAGAAACGGTACAACTCAAATTCTTAGTGCTCACACTTATTGAGTAAGAAAGATTATGAAGAGTGATTTGTTTGTGAAGATTATAATAGTAAAATAAAATAAAATAAAATATGAGACTAAGAGAAACAATGATGAAATTGAACAACAAAGAGAAACTAGGATTGAACTTTGTCTATCACACCCCTCTTATATTTTGGTAATCAATGATATCTAGGAATTTATAATTATAAATATTGAAGCACGAATAAATTTCATTCATATTGGTTCCCACAACTATGAAATTCTTAGAACAATTCATATTGGTTCCCACAATTATAAATTGCCATAGCTTTTAAGATCAGTTATTAAATCTATCAATAAATTAAACCCTATCCCTGGGTATCCAACCTATTGAGTGTTTTTACCCAAATCGGATTTAGAAAATTGCCTCCCAGCTAATTTAATAAATCAGATCATAACTCCGGTACAAATACGGAAGCTAAGCATTAAGAACAAAATAAAAATAACAATATTATAAAAATAGTGATTCCTAAATAACAAAGAAAAATTCAAAATACAATTGGGGATTGAATCGACTACATTCAATCCTAAAGAGAGATTTAGCTACTCATGATAGTCATTACACTCCAAAGACTGTCACACTTTTCTCCTAACTCCGTATCTGCTCAAAGACTCTGTAAACTCTCTGAATGTCGTCTCAATCCCTAAAAGTCCCTTTAAAAACTGTTCTGACGTGCTTTTTAGACTCTGCTTTTGGCCCATTAAAAATTAGGTTACGTTTCCTGCGCTCTGCCTGCACTCAGCGCAGGTGAAGCGTATGAAACGGTAACTGAACAGGAATTCCTGCGCTCTGCCTGCGCTCAGAGCAGGTGGAGCGTAGGAAACAGCAACTGGTTTCTCTGAATTGTCCTCCTTTGAAGCTTGTTCTATGTTGTTTCTGTCCTTGGTCACTGTTCTCTTGATGCTTCATTTGTACCTTAGCTTTTTATCTGTAAAAATCAACAAATTCTTTATCAAATTAGCATCAAGTTCAGATTTAACTTCGATAAATATAGAAGCCACATTTTAAGCTATGAAGGGTGAAATTGGGTTATAAATTCAACAATTCTTTATCAATAAGTGTTGTAATTTATCTAGAAATTTACGTAATTCTAACACTTATCAAACTCCCCCCAATTACAACACGACCATCTTTTAACAGGGAAAGATTTTGACGAGATTGGTGCACTTCAAGGCGAGCTGTGTGATGTACCTATTGTTCAAATTGAGTCAGTGCTTGATTTTGTGCCTTTAGCTCAGATGACTTCTGATAAGTGCAAATTATATGATATATTCTTGTATTTTTACTGCACTTATCAAGGATAAAATAGTAATTTATGCCCCAAAATAATCCCTTTTTATTAATAATTGTAATAATTGTGTTTATTTAATTTGAATTTGAATTTGATGCTATTTTAATATAAAATCTATTAATTTTGCAGATTTATGGGAGAGATTTGAATGAGAAAAGAAGATAGCATTATTTGAGGAAAGGATCTGCAGATTTGAAGTTTGAATTAGAGCAAATAAAGATAAGATCAGCTGCCATTTAAACAAGGATTCTGCGGATAACTTCTCCAATTTAAATTCAAAGTCAAGATAAACACAAAATCAGTTCAAAAAGAGGGAAACAAGGGAAGCCAAGCAGATAAGGATAAGATCAGGAAGAAATCAAGCTGTTAAAAAGGAAACAGAATAGTCTTTTACGCGCTCCATGCTCCAACTGCGCTGAGCGCAAATTGGGGCGCATAATTCTGTAACCTGCGCTTCACTTGCGCTGAGTGCAGGTGAAGCGCAGTTGCGCGGATTTGTTTTTAGATATGTTTTCAAAATAGATTCCTTCCAGATTTAAGATAGCTTTCCTTGGTCTATAAATAGGACTTTTTGTAAAGATCAGAGAGAGCTTTTGGAGACCAGAGGCCAGAGAAGGGAGACGGCGGAGCTAGGGCTGGAGAAAGTGACAGTTTCTCCGTTGGTTTGTAATGGCTACCATGCGTAGCTAAACTCTCCAATAGGATTGAATGTAGTTGATTCAATCCCCGATTGTATGTGAATTCTCTTTACTATTTATGAATCCCTATTTTTATGATATTGGTATTTTTATACTTTGCTTAATGCGTAACTTTCACCTTTGTGCCGGAGTTATAGGTTAATTCTAGGATAGTATGTGATAGAGATTTCCGGATTAACAGCGAGTTTGGGGGAGCCTGGGCCAAAGGAAACTTGAACTCTGATTGGTAAAAATACTCATAGTAATTGTTATATGAATATAGGAGGAATCGATGATTGAAGATGGAATGTGACAACCTCTTCATAGTAGTCCCTATAGGAATATGCAGTGAATTGATAGTGTTAACGAACGGAAAAGTAGAGCAATCAAGTCGGGGTAATTTGTCGCTTGGGAGAACCCGCATGAATTATTTCTGAGTATTTTATCACTGTTGAGACCAGGGTAAAATAACATAGTTTGGCTAGGGTATCATAATTATATATTCATAAATAATATTGGGGATTACATACGAAAGGGGTGCGATGAAACGAAGTTCAATCCTAGTCCAAGTAACTGTTTCTACCTATCTCAATTTATTTTCTGTTTTTATTTACTCAACAATCAACAACCATATTCTCTACTTGATAGTTGTGACCACTGATCTTTATAAATTGAATCGTTCCCTGTGGATACGATAACTCATACTTACTATTATACTGCTGGAATTTTGGTACGCTTGCCAGAATCTCATAAACTTCCAGAGTGGATGCTCAGAGGCGTAGGAGAGGGAGGTCGCGCAAACAACGTAATGTCCCGGTAAGTAATTCTACACTAGAATTACTTGATGCTAGTAGGATGGTAAATCTGGACGTTGCTAGTGTTGTTAAACAGGTTTGGGATATTGGTGTTAAATTGGGGATAAAAGGGTCTGTCAGTGATGAATCTATGGTAGAAAAATTATCAAACTTAGAATGTAGAGACCGATCAGCTATTGGGAGAGGCGAAGGTGTGTAGGAGACTTGAGTAGAGGAAAACTTTGATACGAGTTAACTCGTTTTGATGATATTTGCATCTGTAAATATAAAAGGAATTGGGGGTTCGCTAAAGAAAACAAAGGTGAGGACTTTGCTTACTCGTGAAAAGGCTGATGTTTTATTCATACAAGAAACAAAGAAAGAAATGATTGATCAGAGGTTTGTGATATGTTAACTGGGGGTGCTGATTATGGTTGGGCGTTTGCACTTTCTATTGGTCTATCAGGGGGTTTGCTGACTATTTGGAAATTGTCTACTTTTGTGATGAATGAAGTGTTCTCTACTGAAAATTATATCGGTGTTCGTGGTCTTTGGGGTGAGGATAACACTCAATGTTGTCTTGTAAATATTTATCCACCGTATGACTTACATAAGAAGAAAGAAATATGGTCTCAGTTGTTGAATATGAAGGCAAGCTGAGGGGGGGGGTGATATGTGGTGTTTTGGGGGGGGGGATTTTAATGCGGTGAGGTCGGAGGGTGAAAGGAGAGGGGTGGCTTCTTTTTGGAGAGGAAGATATGGTTAGTTTAGAAATGTTTATTCAGGACACTGAATTGGTTGATTTTCCTTTAATCAGGAGAAAATTCACATGGTACAAATTTGATGGCTCAGCTATGAGTAGATTGGATAGGTATTTGGTGTCATATTCTTGATTAGCAAAGTGACCACAATGTTTACAATGGGGTTTGAAGAGAGGCATTTCATATCACTGTGCTATATTGCTCAAGCGTGAAGTAATCAACTGGGGTCCAAAACCTTTTAAGGTTTTGGATTGTTGGAGGGATGATCCAAGATATAAAGATTTCGTTTATAAGCAGTGGGGGGAAATTTGAGTGGAGGGGCATGCGACTTTTGTCTTAAAAGAAAAGTTGGAGGAGCTGAAACATAGATTGCGAGGATGGAATAGGGATATTTTTGGTGATTTGGAGGGTAAAATTTTTTAGGCCCGGGATAGTATACTTAGACTAGACCTTAAAGCTGAAGATTGTAACTTACTCATCAAAGAGATTCAACAAAGGAAGGATTGTAGAGCCTAATTATGTACTTATTTGTCTATGAAGAATAATTTATTGCAACAAAAGTCCCGTGTGCAATGGTTACAGGCAGGTGATGCTAATACAAGATTTTTTTCATGGCTGTATCAATAAGAGGAGGTTGAGGAATGACATTAGAAGTGTGAAGGTGGACAATGACAGATTTTCTGAGCCGTTAGAAGTGAAGAGAGCAGTCAGAGGGTACTTTGAGAAGCATTTTCGAGAACCCTTTTGGGATATACCTTCTCTTCAGGAGTTTTCTTTTAAATCACTATCGGATGCTGATGCCTTATCTGTGTTTCAACCTTTTAGTAAGGAAGAAGTCAAGGCTGCAGTGTGGGATTGTGAGGGTTCCAAAAGTCCAGGTCCAGATGGTTTCAATTTCACTTTCATTAAGGATTTCTGGGACCTCTTGAAATATGAATTTATGGCTTTCTTTAATGAATTTCATGTTCATGGGAAGTTGGTTAAGGGATCCAATAGCTCCTTCATTGTACTTGTACCAAAGATTGACAATCCTCAAAGAGTGGAGGAGTTCCGACCTATCTCTCTCATTGGTTGTTTGTATAAGGTTTTGGTTCGCAAACAGACTGCGACAAGTGATTGGTAAGGTGATTTCTATTTGCCAATCTGCTTTTGTGAAAAATAGGTCCATTTTTTATAGTGTGTTGATTGCTAATGAGGTCATTGAGGAAGCTAAACGGGAGAAGAAGCAGTGTTTATTTTTTAAGGTTGATTTTGAAAAGGCGTATGATTCCGTTAATTGGAATTTTCTTTAATTTGTGATGGAGAAAATGGGATTTCCACTGCTCTGGAGGAATTGGATATCAGAAAGTCTAAGTACGTCTAGGATCTCAGTTCTTGTAAATGGGAGTCCAACCGGTGAATTTGGGGTTGGGAGAGGGTTGAAGCAAGGTGATCCCTTGGCTCCGTTTTTGTTTTTAATTGTTGCTGAGGGGTTGAACTCATCGTTAAGTAAAGCAGTGCAGTTAAATGTTTTCACTGGTTATTCTGCTGGTTTGGAGAGGATCCATGTTTCTCACCTCCAATATGCTGAGGATACTATAATTGTTGGAGGTGCTACTATCCCCAATGTCTGGGCAGTGTTACAGTTATTTGAATTAGTGGTTGGCCTCAAAGTCAATTTTCATAAAAGTAATCTCATGGGGATTAATGTTAATGTCAACTGGTTAGAGCTTATGGTAGGGTTCTTGAATTGTAGAGTTGGCAATTTTCTGTGTTCTTATCTGGGATTACCTATAGGGGCCAATCAGGGAAGACTGAAAACTTGGAGTCCAGTTATTCGAAAGGTTCAACAGAGACTGTCAAAGTGGAAGAATAGGACTTTATCTTTTGGTGGAAGACTTGTCCTCTTGAAATATATCCTCCATTCAATCCTGGTCTATTTTCTTTCTTTTTTTCAAGGCTCCAAAAGGTATAATTTCTCAACTCCATTCTTTATTTATTAATTTCTTGTGGGATGGGAGTGTGGACCAAAGGAAAATTTAGTGGGTTGCTTGGGATGTTATTTGCAAGGATAAGAGGCATGATGGTTTGGGATTAAGGGATTTGAGGTATTTTAATTTAACACTTCTTGGGAAATGGAGATGGCGTCTTTTAGTTGATAGGGATAGTCTGTGGAATAGAGTAATTACTTCCATTTCTGGAGAGACGGGTGTGAGTGAGGGTGGTTTGAGGGGTAGAGGGTCTAGATGGTGGTTAGACTTGTGGTCCATTGAGAACTGTGATAACATTGTTTCAGATTGGTTTTCTAGTACTTGTGTTAGGGTGTTGGGGGATGAGAAGCAAACTTCCTTTTGGAAAGATTGTTGGTGTGGTACAACTCCTTTGTGTGATCGTTATAGTCGTTTATTCACAATTGCGCAAAATAAGGAGGTTTCTGTTGCTGATATGGTTGTGATAAAAGAAGGCTCTCTTGAATGGAAATGGTGGTGGCGAAGAAATTTATTCCAGTGGGAATTAAACTTGTTGTCTTCGTTGATATTGGAACTAAGTGTGTTTAAAGTGCTTGATATGTGTGGTGATTCTTGGCGTTGGTTAGCGGATGTTGGTGGCCTTTATTCGGTTAAATCAACTTACCATGTTATAGTTAATGATGCTATTTTTGAAGATTTTTCATTACATAAATTCCTCTGGTGTAATTTTGCTCCCTCAAAAGGTGTCTCGCTTTGCTTGGAGGGCTATCCTGGATAGAATTCCATCAAAGCATAATTTGGCTAAAAGGAATATAATCATGCATACCGATGTGTTATGTGTTTGGTGTGGTCAGTGTTTGGAAACAACTACTCATATCCTATTTGAGTGTATATATGCACATCAGACTTGGATGTCATGCTTGGACTGGTTTGGTTTTTCATTTGTCCAACATAATAATTGTTGTGATCATTTTAAACACCTTTTAGGGCTGCCAATTTGTAGCTCAAAATCCCATCAAAGTTGGGCTCTCATCTGGTTAACTACTTTATGGAGTTTATGGCTGGCTAGGAATAATGCAGTATTTGAAAATAATGTGGTTTCTCTTGAGGTTTTGCTGGAGTTGATTCAAATTCGGTCTTGGAAATGGCTTTTTGCAAAGAATGAAAGCTTCTCATACCCTTTTCACTCTTGGTTGATTGAACCTACTGTATGATTGAATTTTGGTTAGGATGCTTTAATTGTTTTTGCTGGGACTAATTCTTTGTTTCTTATAGATTTTCTGTAATGTATATGGGTTGAAGTACCCTTGTACTCCTTTTAATTTATTTCTATTTACTTAGCAACAAAAAAAAAGCATAACTTCTATATGTGAGATTTGGACTTAATTAAGGGTTCTGTAATTTTACCCCTTTTACATTCTTGTATGAATGTGTTTCATATGATTGTATATTTTAGAACATGACAAGTATAATTATTTTGAGATGTCATATTATTGTTTGCATGTTTGAGAATGAAAAAGGCACTTTAGGAATTTTTCTTGAGGCCTTAGAATTTTGAAAAAAAAAATTATTTACCCTTAGTTGCCTAATTTTAAGCATAAAAAAAATTTAATTTCATTGGTAGCTTTCTATTTAAAATTCGAAAATCTTTTGGTACCTTTTTAAATGGAGCAACTTAGACATTGAATCTTATTTAAAAATATTTATTCTATTATTAATAATTATTTCTTCTCCATCTTCCATATTCAAATAAAAAAAAGAGAAAAAAAAGAAAGAGAAAGAAAGAGAGGAGAATTGAAGAATCATGTACTTTTGATTATATCTTTTCTTTCATCTCTATTATTATTATTATTATTATTATTATTATTATTATTATTATTATTATTATTATTATTATTATTATTATTATTATTTGTTGCTCTATTTATTTTCTGAATAGAGTTTATTAGTAATAAATCTTGTAAGCTCTTGGATACTCATCTTCTTTCTTTACCATACCTTTTTAATGATTCCCTTGGTACCGTTACAACCTTGAAAAGTCCTTCAGACTCTAGTACAGTTTAAAAAAAATTCCATTGTGGAGATTTTAGTTTATGGTCAGGCCCATATATAGCAATATATTTTCTTTGTGAAATAATGAGTGACTTATCTATAAATATCATCTACCATTTACCCTTAAACACTTTGAGAGTAGGGGAGGTGAGTGACCCTTTATTTGATAGAGAACTTGATTTCAGGATGTTTCAGCCTCAATTGGGTGAACTTTTGATTATCTCTTATTTTAAATTATTTTTTATGCTAATTAATATATATTATATCGGGTTGCTCTGATTGAATCATTCTTGACTTTCTTTCTTCTTGAGCTATGATTTTGCTTACGTACAAACAAAGATTTAAGCTAGGGGGATTTGATGAGTGCATAATTACCATATATTTTAGGCTTAGTTAGTATGTAATTAAATTTATATATAATCATGCATTTTAGGTTGGTCGGCTGAGTTTATTGTGGCTCAGATCCAAATAGGTTGTGTTTGGCAAATATCTTAGCTGTGAAGGGAGGGAACCAACAAGAAGATTGTTGGAAATGTCAAGCTTTTTTAATATGGTGAGACTCGTATGTGAAATAGGCAAGGTCCAACTGATTTTGTTATCAGACAGAACTAATGAAGTAATATTTTTGAGGAAGCCCAACTCATGAGGAATGGAGCCTTGAATGTTGTTGTTAGAGATGTATAGGCTCTGTAATAGGCTAAAATTTCCCATTGAATGAGGTATCTCACCTTCCAGAGAATTGCTTGACAAATCTAATGTAGTAAGATTTTTGACAAAGCCCAACTCATGAGGAATGGAGCCTTGAATGTTGTTGTAAGAGATGTATAGTGTAATGTCCTAATTTCTAAATTCAGAAATAATGCCTGTTGGGAGCACTATTTCTAAACTCGTGAAATTACTTCATTAATTTCGCGTATCGTCATACAACACAATTGCTTGAGTAACCCAACAATTACTAAAGCTCCAAACATTACATACTTAAATCAAAGAATACCAATACAAAGTTGCCATCAAGGCTCCAATACAATGCATTAAAGTAACTATATAATTTCCTAAGATCATCCTAAGTAATATCAGTATGGTCCTCAGCAATGTTAAATACATCAAACATAACCAAACATTAAGCTATTATCATCAATGAGTCTTCTACTGCTCGTCACTATCTTGTGGAGTATCCTGAACATCTGAAATATATTCCTACGGAGTGGGGTGAGACCAACGTCCCAGTGAGCGTGACAAGTGTGTGCGGTGTGGGGAGTCAACCAAAAACCACCACATAGATACATATTTAATCAAAGCATCACAAATAAAGGCAATTAAACATGATTCATCATCTTTAAATCAATGCTTATGATGCAATGCATGACTGTGAGGTGTTGTTACCCGACACCCGGGGTCTTTTCTCTGTAACGTGACTGTGACTGTGATGAGCGCTCGACCATGTAACCAAGGACCGTCGTCCATGGCTACCTATGATTAAGTCTTAAATAGTATCTCAATTCATAATTCATTCTGTGATTGGGGACCCCATCTCCCTCTTGGCCAGGAGTTTGATGTGGTTACCCCGTCTTTCTTAAATAGATTACCCGAAGGCCTGTGCCGGTCAATAACCCTTTGATAACCCGGAGGCTCTGTGATGGCTATAAGCCCTGTGATATCTTAACTCATAATTCATGACTGTGATGGCCAAAGGCCCATGATTCCATAATAACATATTCAATATTCATAATACATAATCATTCAAGTCATCTACCCTATGGTTTTGCAAATCAATACATCCAATCATCACTGCATTCATATTTCCTAAGTTTATCCCATACATACATCATTATTCCATGAAAGGAAGGGGAAGAAGAATGGGGGTCATGCTCTGGTAGTAACAATAGCAAACAAGTGAGAATCACACCCACCTGATGGTCGAGAAAACGAAGAAAGAACGGAGAGTAAATGGCGTTTGAAGGAGAAAAGATTGATGAAAGACTTGATCTTGGAGTGTAGAAACCGTTCTTGATCTTCACTGGGCGTTCTCACACTAAAACCTCTCTTTCTCTCTCTAAAAGAACGAAGAAAAGGGAAGGAACTGAGTGCAAAACTGTCTGTGATCGTATTTTAAAAAAACGCGGTAATCGTCTTCTCGCTTGAGCGAGATTGTCATTCTAGCTCAAGCGAGACCATTTAGCTTGAGTGAAAATGCCCACGAAAACACACCCTCTCTGGAAGATTCTCGCTTGAGCGAGATATGCAGAATCTCAAATCCTTATTTTTGCCTCTTAGCTTTTCCTTATCCATCTACATTCAAATTTAAATTCAAATCTTATAGTTAAACATTATCCTAAAACTGATATTACTTTCCTATCTCTACTTCTTGTGATGTCATCATTCCTATTTTGAAATATGATCTTAAATTCAAATGCTAAAACATATCTCTTTCCTAAGGCTATCCCAATCGATTCTGATATTATTATATTAATATTAATAATATAATAATTAAGGTTAATTGAAACCTTAATAATATGATTTATCTTCTAATAATTTTATTATTATTTTGTTATATTAATAACAATTATTATATCTTCTAAAATCAAATCTTATATTATATCCCCCTCTTAGTATCCATATTATCGTATCATTATTATATCGTTAATATTATAATATTATTTTATTAATAGTTACTATTATTATTATAAAAATTCTCTTTTTATAACCAATACTATCGAAATACAGTTATAAGTATTTTTATTTTTTTTTATTATTATTTTTATTATAATTCTATATTTCTAAATTTTTGGGATGTTACATATAGGCTCTGTAATAGGCTAAGATTTTCCATTAAATTAAGGAGGTATCTCACCTTCAAGAGAATTGCTTGACAAATCTAATGTAGTAATATTTTTTATGATGCCCAACTCATGAGGAATGGACCCTTGAATGTTGTTGTTAGAGATGTATAGGCAATGTAATAGGGTAAGAATTCCCATTGAAAGGGGTATCTCACCTTCAAGAGAATTGCTTGACAAAATTTCATGTAGTAAGATTTTTGACGAAGCCCAACTCATGAGGAATGGAGCCTTGAATGTTGTTGTTAGAGATGTATAGGCTCTGTAATAGGCTAAGATTTCCCATTGAAGGAGGTATCTCACCTTTAAGATAATTGTTGGACAAATGGAGATAAGTGAATTTGTTGAGAGCACCTATTTCTGCTGGAATGGTCCCTCGTAGTCCTCTTCCATTGACAACAAACATTTCTAAATTGTGGAAAGCAGAGATGTTGAGTGCTGCAAATTGAACCGCTGCTTCAGAATATGGCCCAAAGTTGTAGATTTCTGTTATGCTTCCTGCCTCGTTGCAAACTATTGTATGTTCCCACTCGCAGCGACGGGAGACATTGTAGTGTGGATGGGATATGTCCCTCCATCGACTGTTGAGTATGGAATTAGCTTCCAAATCCAGTTGAATTTGTGATGGTGCAGATTGACTACTCCCATGGCCATCATCATCCTCACACCACATATAATAACAAGAAGAAGAAAGGCATAGAAATTAGAAACAAAAAAAGACTGCATTCTTTAATCTGGACACAAAAGAAATTGTTTAATCTCAAGTGACGTGCTAACTACTGCTATTTATTTCACAGAGATGTATCAGAAATTAAACCTGTATAACGTAAATATTATTATGCGACTAATTAACATGCTAGCTGGTCACTCTCATATAATATAATGTTTATTCAATTTGATGGTTTCTTTGCCCCATTGACTGCACTACCCAAATGCCACTGCTAGTGTGGACTTTGAAAAATTGGACGATATACTTTCTTGGATGATCGATGCATGTGTTTTTCCATGATATGTTCCACAAAAGGGACTACTTTAAAATCGTTGTCTCAGGTTCTCTGGGGTCATTTTGGTATAATCCATAGGAAGAATGATAACTTCTAATTTTTTTCCAATACAGGGGGTTTACTATGGGGTGTGCGGGCCCTAACGCAGCCCACATGAAAGGGAATCGGAAATTAATGAAGAAAGAGTCTAAAAAGCATTATATTATTTTTCACATCTTTATACCCAAGTGTGAAAATATGGAATTTTCATACAATTGTATGCAGTTTGAAGCAGTCAAGGCTGAAAATAATTTCCTTTTAGTTTCAGATCATTCAGAAAACTATACACAGAGGTAATATTTTTAGGCTTCAAGGTTCTAGCTGTCTAGTGTGTTTGGATTGGATCATTGAATTTTCCATACTGATTAAATTTTTTGGAGAAATGGATACAGGGGACTCATTGAGGATCTAAACTCTAAAGTTTGGTATGGTGATTATCCAATATTCATTAAATAACCATTTGTACGGACCATGACAGAGGAAGGAGTATAATTCTAATTCAAATATTTGATATTGGTAGGATTCTTCGATTTATAAAAGAAAAGAATGGGGTTTTTTCATATCCTTTTCATTTTCATTAAATTTAAATTCGTTCCACTATCTTCTCTTTCTTAATATGTTGAAATTCAATTTGTTATATTTTGTGAATACAAAGTTTTCCTGCTACTCATTGTTGTATCTTAGTGTTATCTTTTTTGTACATTGATAACGGATGTAAATTGGTTATCCTAAATTCCTAACGCATTGTTTATATCTCTATCAATTCAACTAAATTGAGAGCCTGTGGATATAGTTGACTGTTAAGCTCGGTGCTAATTCAGTAGTCAGATAGGTATTATTATTATTATTATTATTATTTATTTTTTAGATGCAAGACAAGTTAAACTTGAATAGGGTAATTTTGAAAAGGACACGAAGAATGGAGAGTGCTATGAGAGTAGAGAACGAGAGGCCAGAATTCCTGCTTCCCCTAAACCACCAGATGGAGAGGGAGAAGTAAGGAATCAAAAGGTTTCCTTTAGAGACAAGGTGATGGAGCATCAGGTGCCTTTGCCGTTGCGTCAGAAAACAAATTTGATCTCAACAAATCTTTTCAGAATTGATTTAGAGGAAGGGAATCATCTAAAACCGAGGTGTTTCATAGATGATGGCTACCTACATCATTTATGGTCTCCTTGGCAGGATGTTGTCATTGTTAAATTGAGTAAACTAACAAATCGACCATTTACTTTTTTAGGGTCATGTAATTTAGTCCCTGAGAAATAGAAAACTTTAATATAGTCTCTGACTTTTTACTTTTTCTTTCACTATAGTCCAACTATGTGTTTTCTGTTAATTTTTTCACAACGTGTCACGTTTAGTAACACTCTGTCACACTGTTTGTCACTAAAGTGTCCACTGCGATACAAAAATGATGTGGTTTTGTCAAATTTATAGCTTTAAAGGCTTCAACTCCAAGAGCCGTATGCTTCCACGTTCTCCGCTTTTCTCTCTTCAACCCTTTTTTCATTGGAAGGTCTCAACTTCAATGACGTTATTTTTGTGCCCCAATGGAAAATAGTGTGACAGAGTGTCACTAAACGTGACACGTCGTAAAAAAATTAAGGGGAAACACACAGTTGGACTATAGTGAAAGAAAAAGTAAAAAGTCAGGGACTATATTGGGGTTTTCTATTTCTTAGGGACTAAATTGCATGAACCTAAAAAAGTCAGGGATCAATTTGCTAGTTTACTCTTGTTAAATTGCTTGGCAGTTATGTGGGGTTTGTAGTCATGAAGTATAGATTAAAAAAGGTATGACAGATGAATGGAGGATTTGATATGATGGATGAAGGACATGGTTTCTTTGTGATTAAGTTCGACAGATCTGATGATGCGGAAAAAGTTATTCAAGGGGGCGTTGTATGATGTTTGATCACTACTTAGCAGTTGATGGGTTTCTGGCAAGCGAACCAAAAACCAGTAGTATAATAGTAAGAAGAGTTATCGTATCCACAGGGAAAGGTCAATTCACGTATACTCGTAATCTAATTATCAAGAGAAACAACAGGTTTTGTGAGAATATTGTTGTGCGGAAATTGTAAATAGCAAACTAATAATCAATAAAATAGAAAGGAAAAGTTAGAGACACTTTACTTGGATTAGGATTGAACTTCGTATCATCACACCCTTCGTGTATGTATAAACTATTTATTATTTTAGGTTTACTCTATAATACTGTAGACAAACTAATTTGCTAAGACCCCGAGTTACCAGCAGCCTCACCACTCAAAGGTAATCCGTGCGGGCTCTCCCAAGCGACAAACTTACCCTCGACTTATTTTGCTTTTATTCTTCCGTTTGTAAAGGAACTCATTAATAAACCAGGCCTAATCCTGTAGACGCATCTTCATTAGGATACTCACACTACCCATCAATCCCTAGATACGACCGTGTGTCGGAATCTGGAATTACTATCAACTAACCTTTGTTATCGATAAACAGGCCTAATCCTGTGAACGCCCTTCATTATGGTACTCACACTACCCATCACTCATTAGTAACGCTCATGTGTCAGTCACTGATTACCGAGTACTCTTATTCACTCAGAGAATGAGTTTCTTCAGTATCCGCTCCCCTATCCTCAATCCTAGTCGAGACTAGCCTATAACTCCGGCGCAAGCGCGGAAGTTAGGAATTAAGCATAGAATAAGATTACCAATATTATAGATAGGGAGCTCATAAATAATAAGATAGAGTTTACATACACCTGGGGATAGAATCAACTACATTCAATCCTACTAGAGAGTTAACTACTCATGGTAGCCATACAAACCACCGAAGATGTTGTCACCATCTTCAATCCTCGTGCAGCGCTCTGCCTCTCCTATTCTAAAATTAGAACTGGTGCATTATCATTGAAATATAACTGAATTACAATAATCGTGCACACCTAATCTGGTGCAAGAGGGTCCTATTTATAGGCTAAGGAAAGACAAAGAAAATTGGGGAGAAATCTATCTAAAAACGGCAATAGGGCAAGAATCACGTGTTCTGCGCTTCACCCTGCGCTACAGCGCAGGTTGCTGCGCAGAAACCAGAGAATTGTGTTTCACCCTGCGCTAAAGCGCAGGTTGAAGCGCGCAACATGTTCTGCACAACTTTAATCTTTCTCTTTTTAACTTGATCTCTCCTCGAGACTGGTTTTGGTTGATTTGTCTTTCCTTGTTTCCCTTTTCTTGATGGGATCTTGCATTTATTGAGAATCCTGGATTTAATTGGGAAGGATGTCTGCAGAATCCTTGTTTAATTGGCAGTGATATCTTCATTAATTGCTCTCAAATAATCTTCCAATCTTCATTAAATGTCTTCAATTAAACTTCAAATCTTACAAATATCTCCCTTATTTAATGCTATCTTTCCTTCATATCAAATCTTTGCAATATCCTGCAAAAATCAGCACAATTTATATCAAAATTGCATCGAATTCAAATCCAAGAGTAATAAATACAATTTATCTAATATTAAATAAAAAGGGATTAATTTGGGGCAAAAATATCATTTTATCCTTGATAAGTGAACTAAAAAGTGCTCTAATTTATCATATGATTTTCACTTATCAAAATACCCCCCAACTTAACTTCTTGCTTGTCCTCAAGCAAGAGACCTCTTTGCAATCAAAAAAATCAATTTTATCCCCTGTGTAATTCAAACAATTCAAAAACAAATTCAAGGAACTCTTCATCATCTCCTTGTTAAGCAGCAGTCACTTTCCAAACATAAGAAAAAATCAGGATTAAGAGATGTTACCAATCCTTAATCAGAATAGAACACAAACATCAGTCAAACTTCTCAAAAATAGCAATTAAAGCAGTAAGTGATAAACCAAGGAAATCTCTCATTCTCACGGGTAAGTGTTTCCCTCAATCTTTTTCACCACCGTTGAACAACTAGAATTGATAGTCGTTTCCAACATCTGAACCTGCAAGTAGTTAATATGGATCAAAAGGTCTTTTCTTTGGTTGTAATGAGGCTGGGCTATCAAGAAATCATGGTTTTTCTAGATATGCAATGAACACTTTGAATAGAGAGTATCTTGTGGTTGTGCTTTGGAACTTCTCTCAATTCACCAAGTTATTCTTGAATTGTCACCCTTTTTCAGCTGACCTCTTTGTTTGAAGAAGTACTCCCCCCAACTTATTCAATTTCCACACCTTTGTGCAGATTTTTTTTTATATCATAAACAATAACATAGAGAATTTATTTATGAGGGAGTACTCTTCTTTTTGATTTCTTGTGCCTGCTCTTTGAATCTCTTTGACCTTTTAATTCACCAACCTCTTGTCCCATTTTGTTGTGTTGCACCTTGATCTCTATCCCAAGTGTGAAGGGACATGATATAATCATTAAGTATGGCTAGGGTGCATTCAAAAAGAAATATTAAAATCTCAAATGGGCTATCAATAAATGGAAACATTTAATCAAGGTTGGCTATTTGGCACTGAGCAAAATATTATAATCACAAAACATGCCTTTGTCACTTCCATATCTTCCACTAGCAAGACAAAATTCAGAAACTCAAGCAATAACAGTTGACAAGCAGCGGTGAAAAGCTTTCAATTTCAATGTTTGGGCTCACAGCTCACCGGTTATTGGCTAAAATTCCTTGATAAAGCACTTACTGGTTTTAATTAACTATCCTGATAGGTTCTCCTGAGAAGTATCCTAAACCTAACTGATTATGGAATTAATCACAAAACCCTATTATCTTTCCTAGTCTGGTTAGTTAAACTACTTAATTACAGAGCATTTTGAAAAAGTTACCTTAAATCCTAATTTCCTAAAGTCCTAAAATTTTGAACAAAAAACAATAAAGATTAAATTGGAATGTAAAAGCAAGATCACAATTGAAACCAAAATGAATGATTGTTATTGAAACTATAATATTTGAAAAGAAAATGCATGCTTTCATGCTTATTGAATGATGAATGTTCCTATTGTCCTAAGAAAAGAAAAGGAAAGAAACCACCAATTGCTTTATTCTTCATCGTTTGACTCTCTTCCCCCCTATGAAAGTTAGGCCTGTCCCCAGGCCATTCCATAGTGTCTCTAAAGCGCTCAGGAGACATCCCAGGATCTGGTCCTAATGAATTATGAAACATTACTTCCTGCAGATGCTTCATGCCATTGTAAAGTGTGGTGAGTTGGCTAGATAAATGCTCCATGTGATATTGCCCTGGTCTATCTGCAGGTGGAGGTGGTAGAGGGTGTGTGATGTTTTCTCTGATAATCTTAACTTCTTCAGCTGGAGTGCAGTGGGATTCTATGTATTCTCTATTGATCGGGTGCCCAATGGGAGTGTTTGGTTGAACCTCGATTCCTCTGTAGTAACATAGTGATGTAATCAAAGCAGGGAATCCTAACTTTGCTCTGGAACAAGGTCCTCTTTCATCGCGAGAGGCTTGAATCAGGCAATCCAGGTAGTCAGATATGACTGTCGCGATGTCAACCTGTTCTCCATTCTCTATGCAGTGAATCATATGAGCAGTAGGCATATCAACAGCAGACGAAATAGGACAAGGTCGAATATTAGCATTTATGAAGGTCAACCATATTCTTGACAACTCACTGAGGTGTTCTTTGGGTATTCTTTCTGCCTCACCATATACGCTTTCCTTAAAAGATTTACCGGTTAAGCATAACCGCTGAGTTGTTTGAGTGTCAAAAATGTTATTCCCATAAGGCCCTACTTCTTGCATTCTTTGCATGTACTTGCAGTAGGTTTCATCAATAGTCTCTGGTGCAGGATAATCAAGAAGTTCATTGATTTCCTTTATATCATAAGCAACCTAATATCCCTGCACAAAGCTCTTTCTTTCCCCTGAGCCATCCAGGCTGATTTTAGCGTTGCTATAGAATTGCTTCACAATCTCTGGGTTGAACTATGTATATGGTTCAGCTAGAGCTCTCCAATCTCTTCTGGTGATTTCAGAGTTGAACTCTGTGTATTCCCCTGGTTTGAGCTGTATTGGTTTCTCTGGCAAGAACTCGCAATTCATGATATAATTGTAGTGCATGCATGCCTCAATATCTTTGAATCTTCCTTCTCCCAAAATAGGATTTGCATCTATCTTCTTTCTTTTCACCATTGAAACACACTTTCTTGCAGTTAGTCGGGTGTGGACCATCTGTATAACAGAATTTAGAACATGATCTTTGTTAGAAGAGCACACAAAACTTAGCCACATACATTAAAATCCATATTCTTTTGCAAGATTTTGTCAAGATTAAGCAAAGATTGATAATAAGACTCGTACCTCAATGAAGGTTACACGACAGAGATTTGCAACTAAAAGAAGAGGATGAGAAACTACACTCAGAGCTTGAGGAAATCAATCAAGAATGATGATTCCTCAGCTCATCACGTATTTAAATAAAAACTGATAGCTGCGCTTCACCTTGCGCTGTAGCGCAGGTGAAGCGCGTATGACGGTGAATTTTTCGTAATATCCATGCTTCACCCTGCGTTGTGGCGCGGGTGAAGCGTGAAAGTCAGAGAGCAAAACTTTTGCGCTTCACCTTGCGCTGTAGCGCAGGTGAAGCGCATGTTACGGTGAATTATTCGTAAGTTTCACGCTTCACCTTGCGCTGTAGAGGAGATGAAGCGTGAAAGTCAGAGAGCACAAATGTTGCGCTTCACCTTGCGCTGTAGCGCAGGAATCAGAGAATTCCTTCCTATTCTTTTTCTAAAAATAAATCTATGTTTCCTACACCTACACTGGGTTGCCTCCCAGCAAGCGTTTGTTTAACGTCTGATAGCTCGACGCCTGATTCTTTTTATGGGTCTTCCAGGTTGATGACAGACTCAGATTTGTCAAAGTCACCTCCCAAATAGGGTTTGATCCTCTGTCCATTGACAACCCAACATACTTTAGTGTCAGGATCTTCAATCTCAACAGCCCCATAAACTCTCACTTCCTTAACTATGAATGGCCTTGTCCATCTGGATTTGAGTTTCTCTAGGAAGAATTTCAATCTGGAGTTGAACAGCAGTACAGATTGTCCAGGGTAAAATCTCTTCTTAAGGATTTTTTTTATCATGATAGGCTTTTGTCTTCTCCTTATAAATCCTGGATGATTTATATGCATTCAGACGCATCTCTTCTAATTCATGTAATTGTAACACTCTCTTTTTTCCTGCCACTCTAGTATCCATGTTCAAGAATTTTAGAACCCAGTATGCCTTGTGTTCAAGTTCAACTGGTAAGTGGCATGCTTTCCCATATACCAGCTGAAATGGGGATAGTCCTGTAGCGGTCTTGACAGCTGTTCTATAAGCCCATAATGCATCATCAAGCTTAGTGTCCCAGTCCTTTCTAGAAGAACCAATTGTTTTTTCGAAGATTCTTTTAAGTTCTCTTTTTGAGACTTCAGCTTGCCCATTTGTCTGCGGATGGTATGGTGTAGCAACTTTATGTTTAACCTCGTATTCTTCCAAGATCTGCTGCAGTTGTTCATTACAGAAGTGTGATCCTCCATCACTGATAATAACCTTTGGTGCTCCAAATCTAGCAAATATATTTCCCTTCAAAAATTGACTCAATTTTTGAATCTGCCCTTACCGTAGCTGCTGCTTCTACCAATTTGGAAACATACTCAACAGCTACTAGGATATACTCTTTTCCATTCGATGAAGGAAAAGGTCCCATGAAATCCATCCCTCAACAGTCAAATACTTCTATTTCAAGCACATAGTTCCCAGGCATCTCATTTCTCTTGGAAATTGCCCCTGTTTTTTGGCAGCTATCACATTGTTGAACATAGTCCATCGCATCTTGAAATATAGACGGCCAATAAAAACCAGATTGGAGTATCTTTGCTGTAGTCTTGTCATTGTTGAAATGTCCCCCATAAGGAGAGCTGTGACAATGCCAAAGGATCTTTGTGATTTCCTTCCCTGCGACACATCTTCTTAGCAAGTTATCAGCCCCCAGTTTGAAAAGGTAAGGGTCATCCCACAAATATTTCTTTGCGTCTGTTAGGAATTTCCTCCTCTGTTGCCAGGTCAATTGATCTGGTAGTACTCCTGCTGCTTTATAATTTGCTATATCAGCAAACCAGGGCCGTTCTTGAATCATCATAAGTCTTTCATCTGGGAATTCTTCTAGTAATTCAGCCTTTGTGCTAGTGACTACTTCATTCACCAGCCTCGATAGATGGTCTGCTACTACATTCTCGCTTCCTTTCTTGTCCTCGATGACCAGATCAAATTCCTGCAAGAGTAAAATCCATCGTATCAGTCTTGGTTTAGAATCTGGTTTTGTCAAAAGATATTTGATAGCAGCATGATCAGTATAAACAGTGATGTTTGAACCTATTAGGTAAGATCGAAATTTTTCCAATGCATATACTATGGCTAACAATTCTTTTTCTGTAGTGGCATAATTTATTTGGGCTTCATTCAAAACCTTGCTAGCATAGTGTATAACGTGGAATATTTTAGATTTTCTTTGTCCTAACACAGCTCCTACAACATAATCACTTGCATCACACATTAATTCAAATCCAAATGTCCAGTCAGGACCAACTATAATAGGAGCAGATGTTAAACTTTGTTTCAACAAGTTAAAAGCAACCAAGCAATCATCATCAAATTTAAAAGGTGTATCCTTGTTTAGCAGATTGGTGAGAGGCTTGGCTATTTTTGAAAAATCCTTGATGAAACGCCTATAGAATCCTGCATGTCCTAGAAAACTTCCGATGCCTTTCACATTTGCTGGGGGTGGCAACTTCTCTATGACTTCAATTTTTGCTTTATCCACTTCTATCCCTTTGGCTGAGATTTTGTGTCCGAGAACTACACCTTCTGTCACCATGAATTGGCATTTTTCCCAATTTAGAACAAGGTTAGTCTCTACACATCTTTTCAAAACAGTATCTAAATTTACCAAGCAATGATCAAAAGAATTTCCAAAGACAGAAAAATCATCCATAAAAACTTCTATGCAATTTTCTACCAGATCTGAAAATATGGATAACATGCATCTCTGGAAAGTAACTGGTGCATTACATAGCCCAAAGGACATTTTCCTGTGAGCAAAGATACCAAATGGACAAGTAAAAGCAGTTTTTTCTTGATCTTCAGGATTAACAACTATTTGATTGTACCCAGAATATCCATCCATAAAGCAATAAAAAGCTTGCCCAGCTAATCTTTCTAACATTTGGTCCATAAATGGTAAAGGAAAATGATCTTTCCTAGTGGCTTGGTTTAATTTCCTATAATCAATGCACATTCTCCATCCTGTCACTGTCCTAGTGGGTATCAATTCATTTTTCTCAGTTTTTATAACAGTCATACCTCCTTTCTTTGGAACAACTTGAACAGGACTTACCCAAGTTCTATCAGAAATAGGATAGATCATACCTGCCTCGAGCAGCTTTAATACCTCCTTTTTTACTACCTCTTTCATTGTTGGGTTCAGTCTTCTCTGAGGTTGAGTGACAGGTTTGTAGTCTTCTTCCATGTGGATTTTATGCATGCAGTATGAAGGACTGATGCCTTTGAGATCTGACAGAGACCACCCTATAGCTCCTGCATTACTTTTTAAAACAACAAGAAGTCTTTCCTCTTCTGAGGAAGTTAAAGACTTGCTTATAATCACAGGTTTATTCTCAGTTTTGTCTAAGAAGGCATATTTGAGATGTGATGGGAGTACCTTAAGTTCTAGCTTCTGAATCTCAGTACTCTTCTCCTGTGGTAATTCTTCAATTGCTGCTTCCTCAGGTGGAAGTGGTGGAGATGTCCAGTTCCCTTGTATATTCATCCTCTTCCCCTTTAGCAAGGATATCTTCCATACCTGTCACGACTGTTGCTAAAGGTTCTGCACTTGTTAGCATTTGTTGTTCAACAGAGGATTTCTCTAACACTTCCAATTGATGGCACTGTTGTTTATCTATGGGATACTGCATTGCATCAAATACATTAAAGCTTACCTCATCATCTTGAACTCGTACCTTTAAGTTACCATCATCCACGTTAATGATGACTTTGGCAGTTTTCATAAATGGTCTACCGAGTATGATTGGAACTTCAGCATCTTCTTCCATGTCCATGATAACAAAGTCTACTGGAAAGATGAATTTATCCACTTGGACAAGCACATCTTTTGCGATCCCAAGTGGTAATTTAATAGATCTATCAGCCAATTGCAAGGTCATTCTTGTTGGCTTCACCTCCGAGACTCTTATCCGTTTTAGTATGGATAGGGGCATCAAGTTGATGTTGGCTCCTAAATCAAGCAATGCTCTTCCAACTAGTAAGGTTCCAATTGTTATTGGTATGGTGAAACTTCCAGGATCCTTCGCCTTTTGTGGTATTGATTTCTGAATGATGGCACTGCATCTCGCTTCCAGTTCCACAGTCCCTTCAGGGATTTTTCTCCTCTTGGTCAATATCTCCTTCATGAATTTTGCATAAGTGGGCATTTGATTCATGGCCTCCAGTAAAGGGGTATTGATCTGCAGTTTCTTCATGACATCCAAAAAACTGAAAAATTCCCTGTCTTGACTCCTTTTGGTGGTAGTCTTGGGGTAAGGTAACTCTCGGCGATGAAACTCTGGTGAAGGTTCTTTTTCTTTATCTCTTGATTCCACCTGGTGTTCTGGTTCATCTTCCTCTTTTTCAACCTCTTGTTCCTTTCTTTCTAAGACTTCCCTTTCTGTTGTCAAGTTATCACCAATACCCTTTCTTATCTCCTTGCCGCTTCTGGTGGAGATTGGTTTGCAGACTGCTTGTTACTCATCAAACTCCCTTCTTATCTCCTCCACTTGTTTTGCTAGATGCATGAACGTTTCTTGCATTGCTTTTTGACTGGTTATCATTTCTTGTATCAGCTTATTGAGCTTTTCTTCAATTCTGGAGTTGATATCCGGCGATGAGTTGTCATTTTGTTGGTATTGACTGTGATTCTTAGAGGCTTCATCATGACTCCCTGTACTGTTTAGGAAGTAGACTTGTTCCACTCGGCCTTCAGGATAAGAGCAATGTCCATTAAAGTGATTTCCTTTGCAAAAATCGCATACCATTTTTGGAGCTATTTCGTTAACAGTTTGCATCACTTGTTGTTGGAGGAGCAATTGCATTTGATGGCTTAATTTCTCCATTTGATCGAGAACTTTGACCGAATCTTGCTTAGGCAGTTCCTCTTTCTGAATTGATTGATCCCAGCATAAATCTTGCTGATTGCTTAGAGCACAATTGTCAATGATTGTGAGTGCTTGCTTAGCCCCTGCTGATAAAATTGTGCCTCTTGCTGCAACGTTTATGAAAGATTTGCATTTTGGCTTAAGTCCATTGTAGAAGAAATTGAGTTGGGTAATGTCATCAAAACCATGGTTTGGGCATTTGAATAACAAGGATTTATATCTTTCCTAAGCCGCATACAATGGTTCATTTGCTTCCTGCTTGAATGTGGATATATATACTTTAGCTTGAATGTAATGCTCCATGGGAACGAATCTTTGCAGAAATTTTTCCTCAACTTCTTTTCATTTGGTCAGACTCTGACTGGGGTGAAATTTTAACCATTCCTTAGCCTTACCTGTAAGAGAAAAGGGAAATAAACGTAAGTATACAACCTCTTTGTCCTCTTCATGAAACCCCATAATGTCAACTAGCCCAAAGAATGTAGAAAGATGGTCATTTGGATTTTCATGATCTAAGCCTGAGAACTGGTGATTTTCAACAAGTTGAAGGTGTGATGCTTTGAACTCCAAAGCTTTTGTGGTATTTGGAAGGGCAATACTAGAGCGATATCGCATCCCTTGATGTGATATGTAGTCTCCCAAGGTTCTTTGTGATTGAGTGCCTTCCATACTTCCACTTGTTTATTCACCTGGCTTGAGGCAACAAACTTGAAAAACGTAAGTGTGGAAATAAAATTAAAAGAGAAATTCCTAAATATATACACTTGATAATTAGACCTGCCAAGGTCTACACGAATTGGAAACCGATCCCCGGCAACGGCACCAAAAATACTTGATGGGTTTCTGGCAAGCAAACCAAAAATCCAGTAGTATAATAGTAAGAAGAGTTATCGTATCCACAGGGAACGGTCAATTCACGTATAATCGTGATCTAATTATCAAGAGAAAACAACAGGTTTTGTGAGAATATTGTTGTGCGGAAATTGTAAATACCAAACTAATAATCAATAAAAATAGAAAGGAAGAGTTAGAGACACTTTACTTGGATTAGGATTGAACTTCGTATCATCACACCCTTCGTGTATGTAAAACTATTTATTATTTTAGGTTTACTCTATAATACTGTAGACAAACTAATTTGCTAAGACCCCGAGTTACCAGCAGCCTCACCACTCAAAGGTGATCCGTGCGGGCTCTCCCAAGCGACAAACTTACTCTCGGCTTATTTTGCTTTTATTCTTCCGTTTGTAAAGGAACTCATTAATAAACCAGACCTAATTCTGTAGACGCATCTTCATTAGGATACTCACACTACCCATCAATCCCAAGATACGACCATGTGTCGGAATCTGGAATTACTATCAACTAACCTTTGCTATCGATAAATAGGCCTAATCCTGTGAACGCCCTTCATTATGGTACTCACACTACCCATCACTCATTCGTAACGCTCATGTGTCGGTCACTGATTACCGAGTACACTTATTCACTCAGAGAATGAGTTTCTTCAGTATCCGCTCCCCCATCCTCAATCCTTGTCAAAACTAGCCTATAACTCTGGCACAAGCGCGGAAGTTAGGAATTAAGCACAAAATAAGATTACCAATATTATAGATAAGAAGCTCATAAATAATAAGATAGAGTTTACATACACTTGGGAATAGAATCAACTACATTCAATCCTACTGGAGAGTTAACTACTCATGGTAGCCATACAAACCACCGAAGATGCTGTCACCATCTTCAATCCTCGTGCAGCTCTCTGCCTCTCCTATTCTAAAATTAGAACTGGTGCATTATCACTGAAATATAATTGAATTACAATAATCGTGCACACCTAATCTGGTGCAAGAGGGTCCTATTTATAGGCTAAGGAAAGACAAAGAAAATTGGGGAGAAATCTATCTAAAAAACGGCAACAGGGCAAGAATCACGTGTTCTGCGCTTCACCCCGCACTACAGCGCAGGTTGAAGCACGCAACGCGTTCTGCACATCTTCAATCTTTCTCTTTTTAACTTGATCTCTCCCCGAGACTGGTTTTGGTTGATTTGTCTTTCCTTGTTTCCCTTTTCTTGATGGGATCTTGCATTTATTGAGAATCTGGATTTAATTGGGAAGGATGTCTGCAGAATCCTTGTTTAATTGGCAGTGATATGTTCATTAATTGCTCTCAAATAATCTTCCAATCTTCATTAAATGTCTTCAATTAAACTTCAAATCTTACAAATATCTCCCTTATTTAATGCTATCTTTCCTTCATATCAAATCTTTGCAATATCCTGCAAAAATCAGCACAATTTATATCAAAATAGCATCGAATTCAAATCCAAGAGTAATAAATACAATTTATCTAATATTAAATAAAAAGGGATTAATTTGGGGCAAAAATATCATTTTATCCTTGATAAGTGAACTAAAAAGTGCTCTAATTTATCATATGATTTTCACTTATCAGCAATACGAGAGTAGACTCCGGATTTTGTTTCATCGTAGTTTCAAATCAGTAAAATTTAGGTCTGAATAAGATTCCCTAGCTTGGGAGTATTATTTTTAGTAAGTTACTAGTTCTAGTTATTCTAATCTTTACCATTACAAAAGAATAAAATAAATTCAAACTTTCAATTCAAAATTCTTTAAGCGCATTAGGAAAAAAACATTCAACAAACATTCTAAACAATTATATCCCAAACATGAACACTCAACTGATCTAGTGACTTTGATCCAAAATGAGTTATTACAATAAGCATGATAATTTATATAGATATATTTAAGTTACCTTAAAGCAAAAACTATAATTTTTAATTTTTTATAACAATATTCAATCAAATAAACTTGGACAAGGTCTTTATTAAATGCTTATTACTTCAACTATACAATTTGAAGTTTCGCTTTCGCGAGAGAGTTTACAGTTTTACATAATGTTTGAGTTCTTGACTCATGAGCTGTAGCAATGAAATTTCCTGTAAAGGAATGCTCAATGGTGTTGGGTGAGTAAGAAAACAGTGAGAAACACATTCCATTGTTGGTCGGGAGCAAGGATTATGATTTAAGCAGGCAAATGCTACTATGGCAACATGAACTATGTCTAGTAGAATAGTCCTATTAGGTAGTGGGAGTCGTTTGTCCAGTATTTCACATAATGTGATGCCATTAGCAGATGTTGATTGAAGAGATGACAATATTTCCTTTGGATGCCTTCCCACTAAAGTTTCAAGTGCCACTACTCCAAAGCTATAAACATCACACTTTTCACTTACAACCATAGTATAGGCAAGCTCTGCATTGATTAAATTGTCATGAATAGGTTAAAGCCTTAAATGATCTAAAGGAAAATAGTTGAAAATTTAACTGGATTGAAAAAATCAACAATTTGTATGAATTTAATTAGTATTACAAATTAACTAATGTATGGATTAGGTATGCTTTGCATCAAATCATGTATACAAAAAGGAAAAAAAAAGGAAGCAATAAATAATTTACCTGGAGCTATATATCCAATGGTTCCAGCAACTATAGTTTGATTGGATGAATCATGTTGGAGGAGTCTGGCAGTGCCAAAGTCAGCAACACTAGGCTGCCACTCAGAGTTAAGTAAGATATTGGTGGTAGCTATGTCTCTATGCACTATTGGAGGGTTGCAATCATTATGAAGATATGACAGAGCAAGTGCAATGCCTTTAACAATGTCAACCCTCTTTTTCCAATCCAATTCCATTGTTTCTTCATCATCATACAAGACAGAGAACAAACTTCCTTTCTCCAAGTACTGATAGATCAAAAACATGATTCTTTTATGCAAGCAGAATCCATAAAGCTTCACAATATTTCGATGCTTTATTTTTGATAATATCTTTACTTCATTTATGAAACTCTCATCAAAACTCGGCACCTCTGCTTCAAAACCATGGAGTTTCTTCAAGGCAACAATCTTGCCACTAGGTAATTGTGCCTTATAAACACTCCCATATGCTCCTGTTCCAATGCAGTATTTCAAGTCAAAGTCTTCTGTTACTCTGATGATGTCTTCATATGCTATGTTTCCATCATAGGTCCATATGTAGAACAAATCCCCATTCTTAGTAGTCATCGTCTTTGCATGTTTATTCTTCTTAATTGCAATGTGATGATGAAGCTTTAGATAGACTAAGAAAGCTAGGATTAGAAAAATGAGGATAGGAAGAACTATGACTAGCTTGTGTGTTACTTTGTTTCTTGTCTTACTATGAGGTGAACAAAGTTGGAAATGGAAATGGAATTGGAATTGGGTATAGTTATTGTCACTGCATATATCCTTGTTGTCTATTAGATTTAGAACATAAGGATCAATACCATCGGGAATTGGACCATTGAGATTATTGTCGCTTAGATCCAAATGGTTTAAGTTTTTTAATTGTCCTAAATTAGAAGGGAGCGAACCTACAAGTTGATTGTGGGAAATGTCAAGAATTTTTAATTGGGTGAGATTTGTAAGTGAAATAGGAAAAGTTCCATTGATTTTGTTAATAGACAAATTTAACATAGTAAGATTTTTCAGGAACCCTAACTCAGCAGGAATGGAGCCTTGAATTTTGTTGTTAGCGATATTCAAAAAATCTAATAGGCTAAGATTTCCTATAAAAGGAGGTATCTCACCTTGAAGAGCATTTTGTGACAGGTCAAGATGTGTAAGTTTGGTGAGAATACCTATTTGAATTGGGATAGTCCCTCGTAGTCTTCCCCTGACAGCAAGGCTTTGTAAATTCTGGAAAGCAGAGAGATTGAGTGTTGTGAATTGAAACTCTGCCTTGGTTGCAGGATAATCCTTATAGTCGATTTGGATTGCTGTTATGCTTCCAGCCTTGTTGCAAACTATAGTATCCCATTCACAACGATTGGAGATATTGAAGTCAGAATGGGACGTGTTCCACCATTCACTAGTGAGTATAGCATTAGCTTCCAATTGAAGCTGCGATGGTTCTGTAGTCACCATCATTAACACACCACAGACAATAAGAAGATAAAAGGCATAGAAATTAGAAACAAAAAAAGACTGCATTTTATTTAATTTGGAGAAAACGAAGGAAATGCTTAATATCAAGTTAGGATCATATGAACTTGTATTATGTAAATAATTATATAATAATATGCGACTGAGTAACACCTACAACATTCAATTTGATGCTTTTTTTAGCCCCATTGACTGCGCTACGTACCCAAATGTCACGGCAATGGATAAGTCAGTCTAGTGTGGACTTTGAAAAATTGGACGCTATACTTTCTTGGATGATGCAAGTGTTTTTCCACGAAAGGGACTACTTTAAAATCGTTGTCTCTGGTCAAGTCTCGGGGACAATATGGTCATTTTAGTATATATATTTAAATTTGCTCCATTATCTTCTCTTCCTTAACATAATGGAATGGAATTCAATTTGTTATATTTTGTAAATACAAAGTTTTCCTACTAGTCATGGTTCTATTCGAAGTTTTAGTGTTATCTTCTTTGTACATTGATAATTGCTGAAAATTGATAGCTTTGTGTTGGAAGAAAGAAAGCATACTAGTTGGCCCCGGTGTCTTCTCTAACTATTTTTAAAAAATTTTACTTTTTGATAATAGCTTAAAAATATAATGGCAGTAAAATAATGCTAATAAATACGCTGGTAATACAAATTATCATGAGAAACTTAAAAAAAGAATAAACCAGCTGATTAAAAGGAAATGTTATGTCCAGTAAAGAAGATAAATAAAATTTAAAAAAGGAAAAAATGAAATACCAAAAAAAAAATGAAATGGAAAAGACGAAAATGAAAAGGATAAAAACATAAGTGAAATAAGTTAATATAAAAGAACGAAGAAAGTACTTTAGAGATCTTATATCATCATTAATCCAGTAACTCTCAAAAGTTTTTAAATTATTATTTTATAATTTTTCACATTTTTTCATACTATGATCATATTATTTTTATTATTTCAAACAACTCAAATACATTTTTTTATTTCCAATCTTATAACTCTACAATTTTTTTTAAATAGACCTTATAATCTACTCCATATTTATATATTTTATCAATTATTAAAATTAAAAAAAAACCTGCAGCTATCCACTTTTTGGATTACTATAGGAAACACTCGGTTAAATTTGTAAAATGCTCTCTAATTGCTAAGAACTGCACTCAAGTTTCTCTCCACTCAATGTGTCAATATAGCAACTCACTTTTTCAGGGGTTGGAGATGCTCTAATATGGTCACTGCAATAATTTTGCAACTTAATTACAAAAGTTATCTAGCCATATCTTTTGTAGCTAGCTCGCTATTATTTAATTAAGAGAGTAAAATAAAGTTCATAGAACATAGTGTGAAAATAGATTATCTAAATATGAACCAAAATAAGAATAACATTAATAAAAGGGAAGAAATCAAAACATAATTGCTAGATGTGTCAATATTGGTGAGCAAACTTGGCTTAACGCGACTCACTGGTGGGTTGGGTTCGAAAAAATTAGACTCACATTTTCGCGGGTCAAAGTGGGTCAACCCACTTAACTCACGAGTCAAAGTAGGTTAGAGCCGGGTTGAGGTGGGTTGACTTACTTTTTATTTTTTATTTTTTTAATATTTTTTAACTCATTGTTTTTTCATTTTTTTGTCTTTTTTTATTATTTTTATAAGTTTGTAAATTAGGTGAGTCAATCCACTTAATCCACCAACCCGTGGTGGGTTGAGTCGAGTAAGTATTTTTCAGCTCACAAAAAAAGTGAGTCAATCCGTCTCGACTCACTTTTAGCCTACCAGCTGGCTCACTTTTATAGCTCTAATAACAGTCAATCCTACATTTGGTCACCCCAAATTCCTAGAATAAAAAATTTACTCAGTCATATTTAAATCAAAACCAACAAATACTAATTCAAACATGTTAATTCAACAAAACTACACATAAGTAATATCCAACCCGTGCGATGCACAGATTTATTATTCAAATAAATATTTAAATTTGAAATTTCATAATATATTTAACCTGTTTAATATATATAAATATTAAATCATAAGATTAATTAATTTTTAATATTTAATTTGATACTTCTTAGTAGATTAAGAATATAACAAACTAACAAAGTAAAATGGATTTGGAAGCATGAAGTAGTTACATCTAATAATTACAAATGAACGCTATCAATGTAACATCCCCAAAAATGGGACCTAAACCAAACTAGAGGTAGGTTAAGAATGGATTGAGAAGTTGAGGAGGAAAGGAAGGATTTCAAGAAAACATATGAGGGTGAGTAAGAGTTTATGGGTGTAAGGAGGAATTTTAGAAGAATGATTAGATTAAGGATGAGTTATGGTAAGATGAGAGTTAAGAAGAGTTAAATTTAAGAATTTGAATGCTAGAATCCCCATTAAAGTACTATTCCGATAATCAAGAATTATGGTGAATTAGAAGAGATTAGGATAAGAATATGTATGTATAATAATCTAGAAAAGGGTAATTAGGGATTTGGATACAATACTTAGGCTAAAAATCACATTTTTACAAGCGAGAATGGCTAGCCTAAGCGAGATATGCAGAAAAAGTATAAAAATCAGTATCTGCAAGTCTCGCTTAAGCGAGATCTGGCTCGTTTAAGCGAGATACAGAACAGAATCATGTAGCTCTCTGGACTTTTCTCGCTTAGGCGAGAATGGGCTCGCCCAAGCGAGACTGCATGCAACCACCAGGCTCGCCCAAGCGAGAATGTCTCGCTTGAGCGAGAATGTACTTAAATGGTTTTTTAGCGAATTTTTAGACAGATTTCTCTATTCTTTCAGTTTTCCTTTCTTCGTTCTTAGAGAGAAGTCAGAGAGTTTTAGAGAGAGGGAGGGAGTTTCTTGTAAGGAATGGGTGTTTTGGAGCTTGAAAGCTTAGAAGGGGACCTTGGATCTTCACTTCAAGCCTCTCTTCAACTTTAATTGCCTTCTCTTTGAGTACCTTTGATATGAGTGCAACTCACCCACTTTCACCTTCTTTGTTTATATGCTTAAACATGATCCCTACTCCCTAATTCCCTTTCCTATGATTATAAATTGTGTTTATTAGACTAGATATGATTGGTAATCCATGGATGGAAAATGTATGCTTTCTTATAGAATTTAGGTTATGAAATTTAGGGAAGTTAGGGTTTCATTCTTGTATTAAGTGTTGAGTTTGTAATTAATATGATTAGAAGCATGAATATAGGAATTATGTTGATATATATGTATTTAGCGTTGCTTTTATGGTTATGTGTAGGAAATTGGCAAGTTGAATTGTTATGAAATATATGTTATTATGGAGTTAGTATCTCATTAATATAATTTCATGTGCATTGAATATGAGTATTTAGTTATGTAAGATCACATGATTCTTTTATTGAGCATTATAACATCTTAAGCCGGTTTCGATAGTGAGTAATTCAAACCGGCCTCGGCCGTGAGTTAAAATTAAGTAATTATGTTAAAACACGACTTCGGTCCACTAAGGGTGGGATTCGTCCCCGGGAAAGGCGTTTCCCGTAATCTGAGCCCAGTTCTAACCATAGAAAGAGATAAGATCATTTCCGCTGGGCACAACAGTGAGTGCATCATAAGTTGCATCATTTCTCTGTTCATGTTAAGTGAGTTGCATTATGTTGTTAGTTTGTTATTAATTGTCTGTTAATGTGTTTTAAGTGTTGCTTGTCACATGATTGTTTGTTTCCCACACGCTATACATGTTTAGTTGTACTCGCTGAGACTGTAGTCTCACCCCACGTTTCGGGGATATACTCTAGTTGTGCAGGGAATTCCAAGTGATGTTAAAGCGGGGAGCAGGAACTGAGAAGCTGAGTATCACTTCCAGTGGGAATTCATTAGTAGAATTAGTTTTAATGTATCAGATAGGTCGTTGATGATTGTTGTATATGTATAAATATTCTGGATTGGCCACGGAGGCTTAATTCTAATGTTATTGTATTCATGCTATTAAACTGTGTTAGCAATTTACTGAGTTTTAGGTTAAGTTTGGAACTGGTATACGTCCTATTTACGGGAGACTCTGCCGGACTTCCGATAAGAGTCTTATGAACCACAACACTCCAAGTGTAGGTTCTTTCCCTAAGTTTAATTAAGATTTTTAGTTTGTATGAGTTTGTGGTGTATGTATTAGTAACAGCTTAAGCAAATCATTGGAAAGCCTAAGCTTTTGTTTGACGATATCGGAATTTAACGAAATAATTTTCAGAAATTTAGGAATAGTGTCTCCAACGGGCATTATTTCTGAGTTGAGAAATTAGGACGTTACAATCAGCAATATTGCTTCATTTAAATTTTTTGAAACATTTTCTTGTAGAAAATATTTTTTGTAACATTACAACACTTAAAGTTGTCATCATATAAGAATTCTAAGTCTTTGTTGAGACTTAACCCTAGATACAACAACATATAATTGAGCATGAGAGAAAACAGGCCTTGGTAAATACACACCAACATGTGACAATGTCTGGTCTTGACTTTTATTAATGGTCATAGCAAATTAAAGCAAAGAAAAATGGAAACTGTCTTTGTTGAAACTTTAATGGGGTGAGATTTTCAGATGAAATTAAATTCATTTGATGATGAATACCTTTGTTCCCAAATGTGTTCCCATAATAACGGTTTCTCCAATGACATTAGAACCTAACTAATCAACTATTAATCTAGTTCCATTGTAAAGTCCAGCGAATATATCAAGATTCGTCATTAGCATAACAATTACTTCAATCTTTAACACCAACTTATGATCATGGAGCCCAGAGCAACTAATATCATTTAAGAATTCAGTTGTCAACCAATCAGCTTCAATACCGACTTCCTCATCCACCTTTCATAAATTATCAGAACTCAAGTACATTCTTTCTTCTCCTGGAAATAATGTTCATTTTTACATATATTACTAAATTTTTATGATAAAATTAATTTATGATATAATCATATACATCAATTAATAGAATGTAAATATCATATTGTTATCATGTTTATAGAAAATAATAACAAATACATCATTAATATAATAAATTTAAAATATATTCACATTTGAGATCTCACAATGCAATCATTTCAAAACTATATAAAAGTGTATGGAAAAAACCATTATTGGAAGAGCTAACCCCACTATGATGTCGATATTCATGACCGGAGCAGGGACTAACTCCGTTGGAGGGAATTTATAGTTTATTAAAAAAAATTACTTTAAACCTATAATTAAAAATTTTGCTTAACTTTTAAACGTACTATATTAAATATATAATAAATCAAAATGCAATATAATAATTTTATTCAAGTAAAAGAAAAGAAAATAATTATAAATTTTATAATTCTAATTTGAAATTTTGTCCATAAAAATTATAATCAAAACATCATAAAAGTAATTATAAATTTAAATTATACTGGTATTTGAGATCAATCTCTCATCTTAGTCACCTAAAACCTATATAAAGTGTATGGACAAAACTGTTGTTGGAAGAGTTACTCCTACCATTATATGGATGTTCATCGAAGGAACATGACTGCCTCATGTGGAGAGTACTTGGGGTCATAAAAAAATTCACTTTATTGAAGTGAAAATAAAAAATCTTAAAAAAATATAAATAACGAATGTGAGAAAATATGACATGTGTACCGAGCAAAAAAAATTAATATGGAGTAGATAGAATAAATAAGAGATATAATAAGTGAAAACATTAATGAATAAAATAGAGAGATAATTATTTTAATATAATAATAAAAAAGAAAGTGAAAATGTGATAAAAAATAAAAAAGAAAAATAGAAGAAAACGATTGGAGAATGATTGCCTCATGGAAGACATTTGTCTGGTTCGTAAAAAAACCACTTTACTATATTGCTAATAAAAAATTAAAAAAACGCAAGTGAGAAAACATGACACATGTTATGGATGAGCAATTTTAATATAGAGTAAATAGATAAATGGAATAGATAAGTGAGATAATAAATGAAAACATTAATTAATCAAATAAAGAGATAAATGATATGTTGAAATATCATGTTAAATTTAATGTAAATCAATACATTTATTGTATTGCTTAATGTGAGTTTTTATGTAACAAAACAAATAAATAAGAATAAATAATGAGAGAAATTATTTTAAGATAATAATAAAAAAGAAAATTAAAGTGTGATAAAAAAGGAAAAATGTAGGAGGAAAACTGCTTCACATGGGGGATAGTGGATACTCATGGTTTATAAAAATATCACTTTTATAATGAAAAAAATCAATATGAATGGATAATGAGAGGAAATATTTTAATATAATAACAATAAAAAATAATTTGTGAAAAAAAGAAAAAGAAAAAGAAAAAACAACATGAGCAAAACTGTCTGTCGTGAAGGATAAATGTGGTTCATAAAAATATCACTTTGCAGAAAAGAGAATAAAAAACTTGAAAATAACACAGATGAAAAAAAATAACGCGTGTTCTGTTGGAATAATTTTAATATAGAGTAATTGGAAGTAAATTGATAGATAGAATTAATAAGAGAGATAATAGGTGAAACATTAATGAATAAAATAGAGAGATAAATAATATATTGAAATTGATGTAAATAAACTCATATCGTTTTCTTTATGTGAGCTTTTATGTAATGAAATAGATAAACATAAATGGATAATGAAAAAACTTGTCTCAATATAGTAATTATAAAAATAAAAATTAAAGTGTGATTAAAAAAGAAAAAGAAAAAAGACAGGAGCCAGACTACTTCATGTGGTTCATAAAAGAATTACGTTACTGAAATGAGAATAAATAGGAATGAATAATGAGAGAAACTATTTTAATATAATAATAAAAAAATTAAAGTGTGATAAAAAAAGAAAAAAAGAAAATAGTATGAGTAGGACTGTCTCCTATGAACGATACCCGTTATTTATAATATAATTTCTGTGATTTAACTGCACGATACGCAATTGAACCATTATTATGAATCAATTATTATGATCAATTTATATTAAATGTTGATACAGTTCAAAACGTTTAGTCAAAAGGCCCAATAAAACTCAACAATGGCCCATCAGTTGCCTTAAGCACAACAAAAAAAATATCTGAATGAACAATAACTTATTCACTTCACAAATGTAATAGTATAGATAGATAGAGTAGAATATAGAAGAGATCCAAATTTTTGCTTTCTGAAGCTCGTTGTCTTATTGAATTTAGTAGAAATTCTATGTCTTGCTCTCAAAGGTCTTGAACTCTCGCTTTTGATATTCACAAAATAAGGCTACTCTTGATTTAATTTCCCAACACCCCTTGTGCCCTCAATTGGCTTTTATAATTGGGGAATAAAAATTGGGCTTGACCCATAACCAATCGATAACAATATTTAAATGTCAAATTAAACCCAAAATCCTCCACCTACCAAATAAAAGGTAAAAAGAAATCATATGAAATTAGAGGAACAAAAATGCATGCTTTAAATAATTATTATGCATGAGGTACTCGTTAGTATTTTTAATAACCAATGTACTTGAGGCATTCATTAGTATTTTCGATATATGTGGGTGTGTTTGTTTATTAATTATATAAATATATGTGTCTATATATTTTTTTTTATAAAATGTTGGGGGTCATGGTTTCCCTTGGCTCCAACCAAGCTTCAGTCACTGTGCATAAATGATAGTAAACAGGTAAAATTGCACCTTGTTCCCTTCTATAAGTATAGATACATGAAGTTGGTGTAGTGTAAAATTATAGATATATTGTTGAATTTGGAAATGTTATCTTTCTTCGTGGCAATAGATGGAAAGATTTAAATTCACATGGAGAACCTTGTAGCTGCTTTCTGCGAGCAGGTTGAGGTTTTACATGCATTTTGATGAAGATAAGGTAACAAGTTAAAAGGCTCCTCTTGAGAGCCAAGGTGAGAGTAAAGGTGACAAGTGCGAAGCACCCTTATAAGTGCTAAAAGACTAAGTACAGATTACATCTAATGATTCCAGTTTTTGGAACCTTTATCACTATAATGTTTTATAACAATTCATTTAAGCAAGCAAATTTAGGCAAAGTATTTATTGAATGATGACAAATTCAACTTCATTTTGAAGTTTCTCTTTTAGGAGTTCACAATTCTAAATAATGCTTGAGTTCCTGACTCATGAGTTGCTGCAATGAAATTTCATGTAAAGGAATTCTTAATGGTGGTAGCTGGCGGGTATGAAAACACTGAGACACATATTTCATTGTTAGTCGAGAGGAAGGACTAGGATTTAAGCATGCAAATGATAATATGGCAACACAAACTATGTCATGTAACACTGACATATTTGGCAGGGGAAGGCGTTGGTCAAGTACTTCACTTAATGTGATGCCTTGACTTGATGATGGTAATTCAAGTGATGACAATATTTCCTTAGGATGCCTTCCCACTAGAGTTTCAAGTGCCATTACTCCAAAGCTATAAACATCACACTTTTCACTCACAATAGTTGTATAGGCAAGCTCTGCATTAAACAGATCAACATAAGCAAGTTAAAGAATACAAAGAAAAATTGTTGAAAATTAACTTGATTCTGGGCCAGTTTGGATGAAACTTTTGTAGAAGTACTTTTAGGTGAAAAAAAATAGAATGAATGAAAGAGGTCAAATGCATTTAACTTCTCTATAAGTTGAAATTAGTCTTTGACCCACCTACTCCAAAAGCCCTCTCATTTAACTTCTCCATAGGTAACTGATTTCAACTTATGGAGAAGATAAATTCATTTGACCTTTTTGATTCATTCTATTTTTATGTTCTAAAAGTTTTTCTGCAGAAGTGTATCCAAACTGGGTCAAAACAATATCTTACCTGGAGCTATATATCCAATGGTTCCCGCAACTGCTGTTCGATTGGATGAATCAAGTTTGAGGAGTCGAGCTATGCCAAAGTCAGAAACACTGGGTTGCCACTCTGAGTTAAGCAAGATATTGGTGGTAGCTATGTCCCTATGTACTATCGGAGGGGTGCAATCATTATGAAGATATGAGAGAGCATGTGCAACACCTTTAACAATGTTAACCCTCTTTCTCCAATCCAACTCCATTGCTTTTATGTCATCACTCAAGACAGAGAACAAGCTTCCTTTCTCCATGTATTGATAGATCAAAAACATGACTCTTCTATGCAAGCAGAATCCATACAGCTTCACAATATGTCGATGCTTTATTCCTGACAACACTCTCACTTCATTTCTAAAACTCTCATCAAAAGTTTGCACCTCTGCTTCAAAACCATGGAATTTTTTTAAGACAACAACCTTGGCATTAGGTAATTGTGCCTTGTAAACACTCCCATACGCCCCTGTTCCAATGCAATATTTCTTATCAAAGTCTTCAGTCACTCTGATGATATCTTCATATGCTATTTTTCCATCATAATTCCATATAGAGAACAAATCTCCATTCTTAGGTGTCGTTGTGTTTGTATGTTTGTTCTTAATTGCAATGCAATGAAACTTTAGATACACGAGTAGTGAGAAGGCTAGGATTAGAAAAATGAGGATAGGAAGAATTATGGGTAGATTGTGCATTACTTTTTTACTTTTCTTGTTGCGAGTTGGACAAGGTTGGAATTGAAATTGGATTTGGTTAAAAGGATTGTCACTACAAATATCTTTATTGCCTATTAGAGCTTCAGGATGAACACCATTTGGAATGGGACCGTTCAAATAATTGTGGGAAATGTCCAAATTATTGACAAAACTAAAATATGGAGGAACAATTCCGGTGAGATGATTGTAACTTAGATTCAAATTTTGTGGCACATAGTCAAGGTATAATGGTATTTCCCCACTAATGAGGTTGTGACTAAGATCAATGATGATGAGGCTTTTAGCTGACCAGGGTACTATGTTCCCACTGATGTTGTTTCTATTTAGCCACAACCTTTGCAAGTTTGTTAGCTGATCCAAATTAGAAGGGAGGGAACCGGTGATTCTGTTATGAGAAAGATCTAATAAAGTAAGATTTTTGAGGAACCCCAACTCATGAGGAATGGAGCCTTGAATGTTGTTGTGAGAGATGTATAGGCTCTGTAATAGGATAAGATTTCCTATTGAAGGAGGTATCTCACCTTCAAGAGAATTGTAGGATAAATCAAGATAAGTGAGTTTGGTGAGAATACCTATTTTTGGTGGGATGGTCCCTTGTAGTTCAATTCCAATGACAACAAGCTTTTCTAAATTCTGGAAAGCAGAGAGATTGAGTGTTGCAAATTGAATCCATTCTTTATAATTATTAATATATTTCCCATAGTGGATTTCTGTTATGCTTCCTGCTTTGTTGCAAGCTATACCACCCCATTGACAGCGATCTGAGACATTGAAGTAAGAATCCCACCATTGACTGTTGAGTATGGCTTTAGCTTCCAAATCCAATTGAAGCTGTGATGGTACTGCAGCAGACGCAGATTGAATCATCACACCACAAATAATAACAAGAAGAAAGGCATATAAATTAGAAATAAAAACAAACTGCATTCTTTAATTGGTAGAGGGAAGGAATTGCTTAAACTTAAGTGATTGATGAACTAATGCTTTTTTATTTCACAGAGCAGAGAGAGAAATATATAAGTCTCTTATGAGAGACAGATGTATCAGAAACTTAATGCATGTTTAATGTTGTCTCTGACTCTGATCAAGTCTGGTAGGCGGCATCGTCATTTTATGGATGAGATTTTTCAACACTCTTAATGGCCTTTTTAGCAGGGGTATTCGCGGATTGGATTGGATCGATTTCAGGGGAAAAATCATCAAATTCAATAATTTCAGTTTTCTCATTTAATCATCTCATCGGTTTTGATTTTTTTCCAAATCCAATCCAATCCAATCCAATTCAATTTTAATCAGTTTGGATTGGATTGGGTTGGATTTCGGTTTTTCAAATGAACTAAAAAATGAAGTTATGAAAGGAAAATTATGATAAAAACATGCAATAATCTTATCTTATCTTATCGTATAACATATAAATTACTTGATGGCTTCCAATCCCATTACGGAATGTTATTCGTTAAATATAGTTGCACAATAATAATTTTTTTACATTATCACATGAAAATAATATCAATAATGATAATATATCAAAATGTTCAGAAAACTTTGGATCGATTTGGATTGAATTGGTTCTCATAGGCAGATCTAAAATCCAATCCAATCCAATTAAAAATTTCAATTTTTTTGCAGTTTGCGGCTTTTTTTGATTTGCGGTTATTTTGGTTTGCGATTTTTTGAATCGATTATTGCGGTTCCAATAGAATTGGATTGGATTTGAACACCCCTACTTTTTAGAATCGGTGGAATCGATCCAACCTCACAGCTCTATGACTCTATCTATGGCCTTCTTGTAAATTTTTCGACCCTCGGGGTTATAAATTAGAATCAACAAGTTGACAAATGTCATTAGAATATTAATAAAATATAAATTTCGTAAACTAATAAAATATTTTCGATATTAAAAGTCTGTATTTAGTCATTTAATACTTATTTTTTAAAAAAAATATTACGATTTTTTAATAGAATATATCTCTAAAACTAGTACTTATAATTTTAAAGTTTATTTATTTGTTCTTTTCAAAAAATTATTTTTATTAAAAATACATTTAAAAAATTTTATGAACATTATAATTAATTCTCTATATTATAAATTTAAAACCCCACCTTGAAAAGTGAGTCACTCTCTCACTCCACTCTCTCACTCATTGACTTTTAAAATTCTCTCATTTCCCTTATTTCATGGTGAACTTCACATACAACTTGTGAGAGTGAAACCTTTTTCTCATACATAATGTAACTTTCTCTCTCTTCTCACCATTCCTATTTGAAATTTTAAAATAAATTTTAATCCTTAATTTAAAGTTTATGAACATTCAAAATCATATCCTATAATTTTTTATTCTAATCTTTATTTTTTAATATAAATTTTTATTCTTATTATTATGATTTTAATTTATTTAATAATAACTTATTATTAATTAATAATATTGTTTATCCAGATATTTCAATACAAACATTATTTTAAGTACAATATGGGGATAAAATAAAAATCCTTTCAACTATTTTTTAGGGGTAGTTTTACTTGAAATTTTTTGGATAAAGAAAAAATTACTAGAAGAAGAAGCATAGGAAAGGAAAGAAGAAAAAGAAGGAAGGGGAGAGAAGAGGTTTGTGATAACAGGAAGGTTGTGGATATAGAATTGAACAAAGAGAGCAGTTAGAGAGCAATTAAATATCGAACTTCCAGCAACAAAAATAGTAAAATAGGTGCAGCAAAATGAGAGAATTAAAAGAAAAAATGGAAAGGAAAGGGGTGGATTTAGGTGCCACTAATGAAGGCAACCCCTTCGGCAGATAAGCCAGGGCGTAGATTCGCCACCAGCCCGTGGAACAGGATAAGAATCACTATGGTTTGAGCAAGAACCATCATGCCTCTCAACTCACAAGAGAGAAAACAAAACAAAGCTTTCTATTAGAAATGTTGATTAAAAACTACAAGGAAGGAGAAGCCTCCTTTATATAGAGCATAAGGGCGGCCAAGCTATCCCGATGGTGTCGGGAAATCCTCTGCTCGAACACCTTCTTAATCTGGGCCTTGTCCTCAGGGGCCCAAGTAACTGTGCTCTTTAAAAGAAAAAACTTTTAGGGTAAGTCATTTGAAAATGTCATAACAAGTTAAAATATAATGTAAAATGAAAACATTTTATTACTGTAAATTCCTCCCACCACTTGTCCCTCACATCCTTCGAGGTGACCTCCCACAAATAGTGAGGACCCTGGAATTGTGAGCGGATGGCATGACCAATGGCCGCGATAGAGGGGTTGTTAGGCACCCAACTGCAAAATAAATAAATTCAATGTTAACATTGCAACTTATAAAAATTCAAAATATTAAAGAAATAAAAAAAATTATAGAAACTCACCCTCTACCATAAGGTCGAATGATAATCCTACCGTTAGGATTTTAGAGAGGGATTTTTATCCCTTTATTTGTGAGAAATTTTGTGATGGATTCCAAAATTGGTCACTAAAGTGGGCTATTGAAAATTTGCGACAGATTTAGAGAGGGAAAAAATCCCTCTCTAAAATTCCGTCACTAAATCCCTCATTAAATCTCTATGAAAAATTTAGAGAGGGAATTTGTGATGGATTTTATCCCTCTCTAAAATAACCGTCACAAAATTCCTCGCTAAATTAACAACTTTTTAGAGGGGGGATATTTCCTTCTCTAATTAGCGAGGGATTTATATTGCCCTCTCTAATTAGTGAGAGAATTAGAAATCTCTCTTTAAATGGAGGTGAATGTTTATTGTTCAAGTAGTGAGGCGATTTTTTCCTCTCTATTAGAGAGGGATTATTTCCCTCACTAAGTAGAGAGTTAGTAGGGATAACACATGGTGGATTTATATTAGTGAGGGAATTATAAATCCCTCTCTATTTAGCGAGGGAATTTGAATTCCCTCTCTAATTAGAAATGGATTATTTATTCCCTCCCTAATAAATATGGGATTAATATTATCTTATATTAGCGAGGAAATAAAAATCCCCCTCTAATTAGTGAAGGAATGTAAAATCCCTCTCTAATTTGCGAGGGAATAATAGATTCCTCACTAATTAACGAGGGAATGTAAAATCCCTCTCTAATTAGAGAGTTATAACAAATGGTGGATTTATATTTAGTGAGGGATTCATAAATCCCTCTCTAATTACCGAGGGATTTTGATTTCCTCTCTAATTAGTGAGGGATTATCTATTCCCTCCCTAAATACATATGAATTTAACCCCTTGTGTCTTTCTAGTTAGCAAGGGAATTTTTCCCTCGCTAGATAGACAACAATCATGGACCACAAATTATCTTACATTAGGGAGGGAATCACAAATCCCTCTCTAATTAGCGAGGGATTTGTGTTTCCCTCTCTATTTAGAGAGGAATTTTATATTCCCTCAATATTTAGGGAGGGATCTTCACTTCCTTCTCAAATTAGCGAGGGATTTTTGATTCCCTCCCTAATTAAAGATGAATTTGTTATCCCTTATTATTAGTGAGGGAATTTTTCCCTGGCTAATTAGCGAGGGATTTTAAATGCCCTCACTATTTAAGGAGGGATTTTATATTCCCTTGCTAATTAGCGAGGGATTCTAAATTTCCTCTCTATTTAGCGAATGATTTTTTATTCCCTCCCTAAATAAATATGAATTTATAATCCCTTAATAACTCTATAGTTAGTGGGGGAATTTTTCCCTCTCTATTTAGGGAGGGATTTTCAATTCTCTCTCTAATTAACTAGGGATTTGTGACATGAAGATGGTCTTGGTCTTTATAATCGAGAAAGTTCCTAAACATTTGAAATAGATAAAGTAATAAAGTCCCATAACAGGGGTATAGAGCTCCTTAGATTTTTACTATTAAACAAATATTTAATTCTTGAACTACAAAAGAAAAAACAAAAAGTTACTGTTATAGGGGCAAAAGCTCAGGTTTCTTGCTTTATTACATAGTAGACAATATAGCACTTAAAAGGAGGGGAGGGGCTTAGTTTAAAGGAGGGGGAGTACATGTCCAGTTTCTGAATTTTTAGCTTTGATATAGGGATATTTTTTAGCTTATCTTTCCTTATTTCTTATAATTATCTGAGTTAGTGTTGTATTAGCTAATAATATTAAAAGATATTTTAGTGACTCGCAAAGTAATCAGTTTCAACTATGTTCTCCTAGAATTTTTTTTTTAAGTATGCTCCTGCAAGGATTTGTTCGCTTTGTCATTAAGGTAGGCCCAACAAGAAATTTCAGTCCCATTGCCATCATTGTCGTCCTTGGTCTACATGCTATAATGCTGGAGTTTGATGCCATAAATAGACCTGTCACAAGAATACAAGTTTCATTCAAGAAATAGAAAAGACCTTTTAATCCAACTCTTGAAATCAATTGCTATTTTCAAAAGTTGATAACAAGAAACAATTGATAAATTCACTTTCCTAAGCTAAATGTTGCCATACCAAGACCTCCATTGGACAATATTTTTATTGAGTGATCAACAACATCTGGCACTTGCACTCCCCACCTGCAACATTTTTCTTATCTAATTATCCTTATATTTCTCACCTAATGATCAGGAAATATGATAATCCCCTACAATAACTTCAGTGATCTAAACAAATGTCATATAAGAGTTTTTGACTCTCCACTCTCCAGTATGCTTACCTGAAGTGTATGCTTGACCAAATAAGACCTATGAAAGTTGCATAGGTATTAGGATTTCTGATTAATTTCTTCCTTACTTCCATAAGAATGAGAAAGATCCTCATTTTCCTCCATGCTCTAGGTTCTGCCTCTTCCTGTTCTTTTGATTATAACTCCTGAGAAGCCTCCCTTTCTCCTTTAACCAGAAAGAAGGAATGAGAGAAAATATAAATGACACCACTTCCATTACAACTATAATATAGTTTTTTTATAGGGTAGTTTGCACCTAAATAGCACAGACATTCTAATGACATAGGCCTTAGTTCAACTTATTTGATGCAGAGGCAATAAGATGGTAATGATTTGTCAAATTTTAATTACATTTTAGAGGAATGAGTATTCATATAGAACATAAATGAAGAGAGAAAGAAAAATACAGAGAAATAGAGAAATTTAAAATATGTTCTGGCCCCACTTTGATTGTTAATTTGCCATAGATTACATCAGTTGACTGAACAAGAATAATATATGGAAATTACTTTAGTTGACTGTACTCCTAGTGTGATAAAAAAATTTAACTATGCTTGCATTCTGGTATTCTATTTGGTATCTCTATTCACATCCTGCTTCACTGCTTTCATTCATCAATGCCATTTCTGTCTACATGTAATTCAATTCACTTATTCAACTTGACATGAAACATCGATATCATTCCAGATCAGTTATCATCAACATTTTCATGGCTTCTTATTTATAGGATAGACTTAAAGGTGTTCTGTTAGATGATTATTTATTTTTCTATCTAGCTTTGAGCTCGTGAATATATTCCTTCTGACACTTCAAAATTAGTAGTAAGTGTCTGCATTTAAGTCAAGTAAAACATAAACCTCCCCATGAATAACACACACGGATTTAACAATCAGTTCAAACTGCACCATATCAGAACAACCACATCAGGAAGAAATTTGTAATATGATATGGAAAGTGAATACTCTTCCTAGATGCAAAGATGTAGTATGGAGGGCTTCTTATGTATCGCATGTAATTGCATATATCAGGCGGAGGGTGTCACCTTTTGGTCTTATACATTTACGGGACTAATCTTTGTGAGTTGGTTCCTTTTTAGTTAGAGAGGAGGATGAAGCAGGTTACTAAGTTCATGTGGTTGTCTTTTTGGTATAGGCATAGTCCCTTAGCCTTCTTAAAGCACTTTGTCCTGGTGCCACCAAACCATGTTGTGCTCTTGTGTAAATATAGTGTTGTTCCTGTAATTAGTTTCAGACTGTGATGTAAATTCAATTCTCCTTATGCGTTTAATGTCTTTCTAAAATTAAATTGCCATTAGATACCCTTCATGATATCCAAATTGAGCACTGAATCTCTTTCCACGTGTGTACAATTAAGATGTATCATTGGTCAATCAACTACTTTAAATTTCTAAGTCTTACATAACCATTTTTTACAATTTGGGTGCACTACTACTCCTTTAAAGTTTTGGAACAGTAATGTGTCATTCGACCTACAATGATCATGTTCGCAATAAAAAAAAGGAAAAATTGCATGAAGCAACCTTTATGCTAAGCTTCCATCATTCGTGGTCCTATTCTAACTACAATGGAGCCTAGAGCCTAGGTCTTCTCATCAATGGGTAAACAATATTAAGTGGTCCATCTGAATTATCTAATTGCAATAATATCCATTATTAGAATGGGCCGCCTTAAATGTCGGCTATAGGCCCAACATAAACATTCCTTTATCTCATTACTTATATAATTTATGATTATGAAATTTAATGATTTTATTATCTTCATTTCTAACAACATCACACCACAAGCAAAGGCTACAAGTCTCATGGAGAAGTATAAGAAGCACGTGCTTAGCACGGGCTACAAGTCCCTATAGTTGATTAGTGTAGGTCAGCCCCAGCTAATATAGCCTTGGCTGACAATAGCGTAGGCCAGCGTGATAAGTGTTAAATTGGCGTTAAATTCCTATATAATTACAACACTTATTGAGGGAAAAATGCTGAATTTATACCCCAATTTATCCCTTTTTGCTTAAAGTGCGATTTCTATAATTTTTTAAATCAAATTTGAATTTGATGCTATTTTGATAAAGATTCTATTGATTTTTGTAGATAAAAGGCTAAAATTCAAATACAGGATCCAGATAGCAGCAAATAAGGATAGGAACAACACAAGATAAGCTCAAAAAGAGGAAAATCAGGAAAGCAGATACAGAGATTTGCGCTCCACCTGCGCTGAGCGCAAGTGGAGCGCAGAAATGAAATTCAACACTGTTTCCTGCGCTTCACCTGCACTGAGCGCAGGAACACGGAACCTAATTTTTAATGGGCCCTAAGTAGAGTCTCGAAAGCCCATCAGATGATTATAAAAGGATGCCAAGAGCCACAATTCAAGATATACCTGGAGTTATAAGTGAAATACAAGGATTACTCTGGTTATCAGCAGAGAATACAATTCAAATCCGCAATTGGAGAGTTCTTGATTAAGAATCCTTGAGAGCCAATAGAGTGACAGTCTCTAGGGAGCCTTAGTAGAGAATGAGGGAGATTACAAAGAGGGTGACAGTCTCGTTTGTGTTTTCTTCTCATCTATTTTGGTTTGTTGTAATGGCTACCATGAGTAGCTAAACTTTTCTTTAAGGATTGAATGATGTCGATTCAATCCCTTATTATATTTTGAATAATTGTTATTTGGGAATCCCTGTTTTATAATATTGGTGTTTTTATTTTATTCTTAATGATTAGCTTTCGTCTTTGTGCCGGAGTTATGATGCGATTTCTTAAACTCGTTGAGAAACGGTTTTCCAAATCTGATTAGTGAAAACACTCAATTCACGACTGTGGAGACCAGGGTGAATTAATAGCTTTAACAAATTGATCTTTAAACCAGGGCAATTTATGACTGTGGAGACCAGGGTAAATTGTTTTTGAGTATTTCATAGTTGTGGAGACCTTTATGAAATAACATTTATTTATGCTTCAATTTTTATAAATCAAATTCCCATATCTCAAAGATTTCAAAATATGAGAAGGGTGCGATAGACAGATTTCAATCCTAGTTTTCTCATCATTAATTTCTCCTTTGCATATTTGTTTTGGATATCCAATTTATCTTTATTTTCTGTAATTTATTTTTAGTATTTTAATTTCAGCAATCAAAAACCCAAAATATCCAAAACAAATCCCCTCAATTAGATTGTAACTAAGAATTTGAAATTGTATCGTTCCTCGTGGGTACAACAACCCCCTTTTACTTACTATTATACTGCTGTGATATTGGTATGCTTGCCAAGATCTCAACAAGTATTTTTGGTGTCGTTGCCGAGGAACGGTGTCTCAATTTAAATTCTTAGGAGGTCTATTTTATTGAGTTGTAAATATTTGTATATTTTTATTCTTCTTTTTAATCTTTTGTAACTATCTTTTCTTATTTTTTTCTTTTTATTTTTCTATAATTAATTTTTTTTTATTTTTCTCTCTAACTAACCCTTGTTCTAGTCCTTGTGATTTATACTTTTGAAAGGTCAGGTACCAAGAGCACTATTGGAATTTGACCCTGAAATTGAGAAGATATCAAAAGGACGAGTTCAAAGATACAATCTCAACACTCTCTGTTCAACCACCCCAAATGAAGTAAAAGTTGCACCAATCATTGCTAGTGAATGGAAAAATCAACCAAGAAGAACGCTTGGAGATTATGCCAGGGAGCAAGGATGGCAGAGACCACCAAGGATTTGGGAAGTTACCAGAATCAGAATTTTGGGTGGCAACAAGATGTTGTTCCACCCCACATGCAAACCTCTGCAGAAGAAATCCTGGATCAGAATGAGATTCTCATCCAGCGATTAGCAGAACTCTCCAAGCAGATATCCATGATTCCTCAGCAGTTCCATGCAATGCAGTCTTATCATGGCCAGTCACCACAATTAACTTGTGATTTTTGTAAAGGTGACCATCTCAATGGTCATTGCTCTTATCAAGTCACTCAAGAAGAGCAAGTTAATTATATGGAAGACCTATTGATCCTCTAATAGTACATATGACAGAAAATTTAGTTAAATATCGGTCAAAAAAAATCTCAGCAAATGCACAACCCAACCCCGAAGAGTAGTGTTACAACATTGTTCAATAGATAGGGGAAGGAACTGATGACAACCTGACTAATGAAGAAGAAGAAGAAGAAATTGAAGAAGCTGAAGAAGAAAAGGAAGAAGAAGAAGAAGAAGGTGAAGCAGAAGAAGAAGAAAAAGAAGAGGGTGAAACAGAAAAGACTGTGCTTAAAAAAGAGAATGATTGTGAAGGGGAGGAAAAAAACAAAACATGTGAGATTGTACATGATGTAGTTGTAGACAAAGAACAAGAAAAAGAGAAAAAGAGCGAGCAAAGAACTGAGAGAGGGGGGAGTAGTGAAGAATCCACCAGATCCTGACAACCCTCCGAAGGAAGGCAAAGACAGGAAGCATACAAATGTTCAACCCTTCAAGACTCACAATAGAAAGGCTTGCGAATACACTGACCTGAACAGGGAAAAGAGAAGAAAAGTCAAGCCAATAACATCACAATCAAAGCCTAAGGTCAGATTGAGGACAAAGTGGTCAGGCATATTCCATACCAAAGACCCTTATGAAGCAAAAAGAGTAAGATCTGACAACTTTGAATTTTCCAAGCTTCAGGAGGAGAAAACCCATGCAACTCAAAACAAGACTCCAAAGAAGAGAAAAGTCAAACCAAAGGAGTCAGCAACATGGTCTAACTCCAGACACAAAACCAAATGGTTAAGTTCAAGTATCCTTCACAATTGGTCTGAGGCAAGAAGATGGGTAGGGTCACTGCCCAAAGGAATCAAGGGTGCAACACAAAGGCTCGCCAATGGATTCCAATATCAACCACCTTAAGAAACAGGCGTCAAGCTATATGACGTAAAACGAGCGTTTCCTGGGAGGCAACCCGAATATTTTTAAAGTTTTTCAATTGTTTTCATTTTGTTTTTGTATTTTGTTTATTAGGATTTTTAATTTTTTAGGATTTAGGAAATTTTCAAAATTGATTGGAATAAGTTTATGGAAAATAAAATTTTTAAACAATAGGAAGTACCAGAAAACTTGACTGAAAATTGCAAAATACTATTTTGTTTTCTGCAGCGGTGTGGAATTTTAAAATTGTAACCTGCGCTCCACTCACGCTGAGCGCAGGTACGCGCTTTGGCTTAAATTGAACTGAAAACAGGGGGAAGTCATTCATTTTTCCTCCCCTGTTTTCCTTAGCACCGTTTCTTTGCATTCTTAATCTTTCCTTTCACCTTTTCCACTCACAAACTTCCTTCATTTTTGAATTTTTCAAGCTTTAAGGTATGTTTCCATGTTTTTCTTTAGTTTTAACTGATTGAAATTCTCATTTCATCTGTTTTATGATTTGAACTTTAGGATAACAACCTTAGGATTATAAATATTGTTGAACATTGCTATCTTGGATGTTATTATGGCTATGTGGAATAAGAAGAACAAGTTATTTGTTGAAATGCTCTTTGTTTGTGAGTTATTGAGCTTGAAAGTGTTATGCTCTGTTTCTTGCAAAAATTTTGAACTTTCACTTTCCATGGATTATTTGAATGCTTGCATAACAAATGGGAATGTTCTGTTTTTAGGAAACCATTACCAAGTGCAATTGAAATTCTGTTGTGAATAGATTGATTCTTCTCAAAGTATTCTGAATTTTGCATGCAAACTAGTTAATGATAGGCTTCCATGTTCTTCATGAATTACTGTTTGCAATAAGGCATCTTTGAAATGAATGTGTTTTTATCAACTAACTGTTGATTATTAGACTTTTCAGATGCCTAGGATCAAATACACTGTTGGCCTTTCCCGTGGCTCTAGCTCACGCGGAGAAGGCATGGGGAAGAGGGTCAGAGATGAACCCCATTATGATCCTATGAGATTCAAGAGTGCACAGACTGCTGCAAAGTATGAAGCTCTCAGACCATGATACTTTGTGTTGGAAAGACCAGTTGACCTCAAACCAGGGAAGTATGAGGAGTTCAACATGGAGATTACCAGACGCGGATGGCGTAGGATAGCTACTCCAGACAGATTATTGGACCCGGAGCTGGTTCGGGAATTCTATGCCAACGCAGTTGGAGAGCCCGGTGATGGAGGAGAGAGGGGATCCTATTTTAGGGGTAGATGGGTGACGTTTGATCGCGATGTGATCAACGACTATCTGGGTCGCCCAGCCCCAAATGATGAACATGATTTCCCTTGACCAAAACCATGAGCTGGTAAGGAGTATTGGCATTTATGGGAATGAGGAGATGGATACTAGGACAGCCACTCAGCTATGTTTACCTGGTCGCACCTACGGCACCAATCAGTAAAATGAGGCAAGAAGAATCCTCAGGAAGGACTTGAGGAGCATTTCCCAGATGTAGACAGTTTTGGTGTTGGCTAACATCAAGTCAACCAATCATGTGTCTGACATTACCATCAAGACGGCACATTTTATCTATTGTGTCTTGACCGGTTAGGATGTTGATCTCGTTCGTGTAATATCGGCACAGATTCATTCTTTGATCACCGCACCGTGCCGTTCTCAGGGAATTGCTACTCAAGCCACAACAGCCACAGCAACCACAGCCACCGCCACCAGCTGACATCCTACCCAAGTCATACGTGGAGCATATTTGCAGATAAAACTCCACCATTTACCGTGGGATTACCCACCTCCAGGAGTACCTGTACCAGACGAGATCGGACCCATACCCGGGCATGCTGCCTGATCAGTTCCGGACATTCTTGCAGTGGCCTGGGGACAGGCCTATTCAACCAGGGGGAGGTGGGGCAGCAGCGGATGGTGGAGATGTTTTTGATGAGGAGTTCCATGATGCAGAGGAGGATGGAGACTAAGATCATATTTTTTTTTCGAGTTTTTCTTTTCTTTTCTTTTTCTTTTCATTTTTTTTCTATTGTTGTTATTTTCAAAATGGATTCCCTTAGGTTAGGATTAGGTAATTTAGATTAGGATTAGGAATAAAGATTGACTTGAATTCAATTTAATTTTTCAATGCTAATACAACCAAACAGACTAAATTAGGAAAGAAAAAGGAATTAAGTTTTGAATTCATAATCAATTAGGTTAGATTCTTATACAAGGAAGATTAATTGAGTCAATAGTTGTTCAATAAGTGATTTCATCAAGGAATTTAGCCTAAACCTATGAGTATGAGAAACTAAACACTTTGAGAGATTTCACTTTTTTGTCAATTGTTATTGCTTGAGTTTCTTAATCTTATTCTACACATAAAAAACATAGAAATGATCAAGGCAACTTGCATATATATATATATATATATATATATATATTAATTACTCAGTGCCAAAAAGCCAACCCATGAAAATTTTTTCCAATTCTTTGTAACCCATTTGAGCTTTAATGTTTCTTTCCTTATGCACACCAGCCAAATTAATGTCTATATCTTGTCCCTTACACACTTGGAATAAAGAGCATAGGCGCAGTTTTGATAGAATGGATAATTGGTTGGTTATCTAAAGAAATGCAAAAAACAGGCACAAGCAAGCAACGAAATTCACTCCCTCAAGTGTGTATGTGTGTGTGTATATATATATATATATATATAAGTGTATTGAATAAAAAGGGAGTGAATTACCAAACAAAAGAGGCCAATTGAATGATACAAATCAAGAATGCAATGGAGAATTGAGAGAAAAGTTTGAGAAATGGTGAAATTGTAAATATGCTCTCTATTCTAGTATTTCTTTGAATATCCAGAAAAACCATGAGTTCTTGATAGCCTAATCTCGTTACAACCTAAGAAAAGACCTTTTAATCTATGCTAATTGTGTGTTTGAATAGTAATAGGAAACGACTGCCAATTCTAGTTATTCAATTTCAGTGAAATATTTGAGGGAAAACACTCACCCGTGAGAATGAGAGTAATTCCTTGATTGATCACAAAATTGTTTCAGCTATTATTCTTGAAAGATTTGAATGTGCTTTTATCTCTTCCTTTTTTATGATTGAAAACATTACTTATTTCTAATTTTGATCTGACTTTTGGAATGTGACAACTGTTGAAGAAAAGGAATTTGAATTGTTTTCTCTTCAATCATAGGAAGCTTTTGAGGGATTGTGAATATAACCATCTGTTTATTCTTGCTTGAGGACAAGCAAGAAGCTAAGTTGGGGGGAATTTTATAAGTTTTAATTTGACGTTAAATTCCTATATAATTACAACACTTATTGAGGGCAAAATGTTAAATTTATACCCCAATTTATCCCTTTTTGGCATAAAGTGCGATTTCTGTAATTATTTAAATCAAATTTGAATTTGATGCTATTTTGATAATGATTATGTTGATTTTTGCAGATAAAAGGCTAAAATTCAAATACAGGATCGAGATAGCAGCAGATAAGGATAGGAAGAACACAATATAAACTCAAAAAGAGGAAAATCAGGAAAACAAATACGAAGATCTATGCTCCACCTGCGTTGAGCGGAAGTGGAGCGCAGAAATGAAATTCAACATTGTTTCCTGCGCTGAGCGCAGATATGAGCGCAGGAACACGGAACCTAATTTTTAATGGGCCTCAAGTAGAGTCTCAAAAGCCCACAGATGGTTATCAAATGACGCCAAGAGCCACAATTCAAGATATACCTGGAGTTAGGAGTGAAATACTGTTGGAAAGCAGGGAAACACTATAAGGGGGTTGAATAGTGTTTCAGTGGAAACTTTTTCTGTTTCAAATATTTTGAAGGTTTAGCTTCTGAAAATCTTCAGATGATAAGTATCAGTCTGAAGATTTTGATTATCTTTTGAAAAACTCTCAGATAAATAAGATTATAAACTTGACTTGATTCAGATAATAAGTTTTCAGTTGAACACTTTTTCAATCCCCTTGTTAGAATAAAAACAGAATTGAAATAGCTAAAGAGATAGAGAAAACTTAGCCAAGAATTTATCCTGGTTCACTCACAACCACCGTGAGCTACGTCCAGTCCCAGGGCAAAACCAACACCTGGATTTCCACTATTCTTGCAAGAATACAAGTATTCTTTTCTTTCAAGCCTCTTCAAGCTCTACAACAAGTATTGTTTCTTTCACCAAGCCTCTTGAGGCTCTACAACATGTATTGTTTCTTTCACCAAGACTCTTCAGGCTCTCAAACAAGTATTGTTTCTTTCACCAAGCCTCTTCAGGCTCTCAGACACTTATCCAAGTGTAACCCAAGTATTCTTTTAGACAGAAAGCCTTTCCAGGCTTAACAACCCAAACTGTTCTAAGTTTAAACAAGAAAGGGATTTAGTTCACTATCTTCAGATGATAGCTACGAATTAGAGAGTACAAAATAACTGAGACTTTCTCAGAATATGAAAATGAATAATTGTATAAAGAATATCAGAGTTTGATTTTTGCAGCGTGTAGTTTCTTTGATTGAAAATGCTTCTCCCTTTTTTTTCAATTCTTCATGGGACGTATTTATAGTCTCCAAGGAGTAAATGCCCGTTACCAAACAACATTTAATGCATTCAGAATACGTTTGACACAACTCTGTTCAAAGCAATCTGAGCAGAAATAGGTGCAGCAGGTCTGCGCACACAAAGTAATCTGGCAGGAGCAGCAGCGTTGCAGACTTTCCTTAAATGTGCTAAACATTTGAACGAGGAAGAAAAGCAACACTGACTCTTATGCTGAAGTAGGTAAGATCTTGATTTGAACGTTCCTTGTACTCAGCAACGTCTTCCAAGGTCAAACCATTGTCCTGAAGACTTCATCTTTCAGATGCAAGGGACGCTTCAGATGAACTTCTCTTCTTCTGAGGATAAACGCTCTTCAGACGATGTTTGTTCTTCAGACTATCTGAAGCTTCAAATGATGTTTCACACTTTTTATGATTTGAAACAAAGCAGAATATTGTGAAAGTATATTGCCACAAATCCATCTGATTTTTATATTTGTTCATTAAAACACTTTAAAGGGAATGAGACTCAAAGTACTTAAGTATATAAATTTTTGAGACTCAACAAATACAAGGATTACTCTGGTTATCAGCGGAGAATACAATTCAAAGCCTCAATTGGAGAGTTCTTGATTGAGAATCCTTGAGAGCCAAGAGAGTGACAGTCTCTAAGGAGCCTTAGTAGAGAAGGAGGGAGATTACAAAGAGGGTGGCAGTCTCGTTTGTGTTTTATTCTCATCTATTTTGGTTTGTTGTAATGGCTACCATAAGTAGCTAAACCTTTCTTTAAGGATTGAATGACGTCGATTTAATCCCTTATTTTATATTTTGAATAATTGTTATTTGGGAATCCCTGTTTTATAATATTGGTGTTTTTATTATATTCTTAATGCTTAGCTTCCACCTTTGTGCCAGAGTTATGATGCGATTTCTTAAACGCGTTGAGAAACGGTTTTCCAAATTTGATTGGTGAAAACACTTAATTCACGACTGTGGAGACCAGGGTGAATTGATAGCTTTAACAAATTGATCTTTAAACCAGGGCAATTTACGACTGTGGAGACTAGGATTAATTGTTTCTGAGTATTTCATAGTTGTGGAGACCTTTATGAAATAACATTTATTTGTGCTTCAATTTTTATAAATCAAATTCCCAGATTTCAAAGATTTCAAAATATGAGAAGGGTGCGATAGACATATTTCAATCCTAATTTTCTCATCATTAATTTCTCCTTTGCAGATTTGTTTTGGATATCCAATTTATCTTTATTTTCTGCAATTTATTTTTAGTATTTTAATTTCAGCAATCATAAACCCAAAATATCCAAAACAAATCCCCTCAATTAGATTGTAACTAAGAATTTGAAATTGTACCGTTCTTCGTGGGTACGACAACCCCCTTTTACTTACTATTATACTGTTGTGATATTGATACGTTTTCCAAGATCTCAACACAGCCTAAACTAATGTTGCCTTGGCTGATATTAGCGTAGGCTGGCCCTAGCTAAAGCTAGCGTAGGCTGGCCTACGCTAATGTAGCGTCCGCCTTTCCTACGCTACATTTAGCGTCGACCATTTTAGCTTTTTGTTGGCTTCTACTTAGCGTCGCATTTAGCGTGGGTTGGCCTACGCTAATTAGCGCCGGCCTGGACCCAAAATTTTTGCTTCCAAGGTTTTAGCAGGGGCCACGACACCGACGCTAGGCCGACACTAAAATGCTGTTTAGCGTCTGTTTTTTAACTTTAGCGTGGGCTTTTGGCCTACGCTAATGTCAGTTTTTCTTGTAGTGTCGGCTCCATAAAGGTTCCAATAGATGCAGTAGGTTGGGCCACCTTTACAGGAGTGGGCACCACATACGGTGTAGGGACGGGGGAAGAAGGCTGCTCAGGGAGAGGGAGGTTAGTCCTATGATCCCGATGTAAGCGAGTTGTCTGTGCAGCAAGCTCGCCCGGAGGTCTGCCCGGAGGGATGGACCTCCCTCTAATAGGTGGGACATTCTGTCCACCTCTACCATGCATACGTGGCATATTTACCCAATTTTAATAAGGTTAAGTTAATTATTAAAAAAACATATCTAAAAACTAATGATAACTTGTGTTTGCCCTCCAGTAACTTCTGATAATAATCACCTTGGGACCTTCCATGTCTTTCATGTTCCTTACTCATTTTCAATTAAAAAATCTTACTCTTAAAAGGTCTCGTTGTCAAAGATAAAATTATTTTGAAACCTAGTCGAAATGTCAAAATAGTTGTGGTGTTAACAACATAATTTAGATTTCAATAGTAAAACATAATCTACTGTTATAATTTAAAATTAAATAATTTTCCAAAATTACTCTGATTCTTATCTTTTTAATTTTAAAAATATTAATTTATTATAAATTTAATTTTAATAACATATCACTTCGCTCATATATTCTCAATGGCATAGCACTTCGCTTCACTATGCGAAAACTCTACATATTATTATCTGTTGCTTTCTTTGCCCTATTGACTGCGCCTATGCATATCTCACGGCATTGCTTTAATTTTCTCAAACACCACCGCTTCACTACAAGATGCATAAACGTATAATATGGCACAACACCAATATACAAGACGCACAGTGGAAATATGGAGAAATGCACTTTTTTGGTGGGTCCCACGTCTTTTTTATTTCTCTCCAAATCAGGCTAGAAATACAGAGAAATGGACGGCTGCTCAGGCAATAATCGATTATTTTGTGTGATCTGATACAAAAATCGATTATTTTGTCAAAATAATCGATTATTTTGTCAAATTTAAAACAAATAATCGATTATTTTGTATCAAAAATCGATTATTTTGGTTCTATTTCTCACCTATTTCACTCACACCAAACAACCTACTTTCACATTTCTCTTCTATTTCTCACTCATTTCACTCACACCAAACAACCTTTATTTCTCCTCTATTTCACCTCCATTTCTCTTCTTCCCACTTCTCTTTTATTCATTTCTTTTCTCTCAATTTCTCTACTCCCACCAAACAAAACATAAATCCTAAACCTCAAGTTACCAGTAGGTGATAGTCACCTTATCTTTTGGAGGTAAAGACCCAGTCATCATTGGCGGCTTTCCCCATTGCCTACGCCTAGCTAGACATGTGTCGCGACATTAATTTCTTGTCAATTTGGAATTGCATGTAAATTTCTCGTTGCAAGTTGCAAATGTCACTTGGTCTACAGTATATATTCTTTCCACGGCAGGAAACTAATTAGAAATTGTGTGGAAGGAATTCATCGGCTCAATCCCCCTAAACACAATTTTGGATAACGGTGATCAAGAGTTTTAACTGTAATTATATAAGCCTCAAATAAAATTATCTCTGTATATAATAGAGGATATCTATAATTACCAAAAAATAATCATGAATTGATGCACCCAAAATAAAAAATTCAGCTATGAGTTAATTCCAAATTTTATCTCAAGATGGGAATGTGGAATAGATCCAATTTGTCAATAATTTATCACGCTATACGCTATATATTGACAGAATTATTAATTGACCAATTTCTAATTTTTCCAAAAAAGAAAATTTATTTTGTTCTTTTTTCTGAGAAAAGAAAAGATTCATTAATATAAAATATAAGGAGTCCTCAAAACACATATACAAAATAAAGAGGCAAGTAGCCTAACCTAGCCAAAAAGTACACCTAATAAAATATAAATAGCCTTCCCAAAAAGACAAACCACCATTACTTAAAAATACAATAGCCTTCCCAAAAAAAAACCACATGACAACCACCCACTAGAGTTCCAAATGAATAAAATAACAAACCCAAGACTAAGCCACCGACTAGCAGCCAACGTAGAAAGAACGTAAGAATTTTGAGCTCATAGATGAAAAAATTTTTAATTTGTTATTATTAACTTTTTGTGTTAATTTTGTTTATAAAGTTTTTAAGAATTTTCAAAGTTAATTGCTGAGGGTATCCAAATTATTAATGTGACTTTGGAATGCATGCATAGAAAATCTTTTGAGATATATAAATATCTTGGCATTTTATTAATTTATTGCAATTCTTTTGAAATTCTTTTCTGGCTTCTCATGTAAAAAAGTGCGTATTAATTTCATCAATAAAACTAGATATAGAGTGTTTGTATTCCCCAATTTTATTTATATTTTACATTCATATCATTTTGTAAGTGTAATTTTAAAAAAATTGTGTATAAATAATTCAATTTAAATATGAAAACAATTTGTTGCCAAATAAAATGTTATTAATAACAATAAGAAATATAATAAAATAAATCAAATGTCATGGAGAAATTTTACTAAATAAACTAGTATATATATTAACCCGCGTAATACGCAGATAAAGATATATTTTATATAATTAAAATTAAATGTATAACAAATTAATATATTTAAAATAAAAAAATAGAATAATTGTAGACAATTATTTAATTTTAAATTATAATAGTACTATGAAAATAATGCAAGAATATATATAAAAGTAGAGGAAGATAAGGGAGTTAAACAGCCTTAGAGTTGTCGTGTTATTTTTTATTCACGTAAGAGGTATTTATAGCAATAAATGAAAGTTATTTAATAAAGAAAACTAAGTAACACAATTATATAAGATGTGGATGGAAAAAATCTTCGTGGGGAGAGTTAGCCCCATCAAAATGTAGATGTTTTTGGCTCGAACAAGATTACCTCCTGTGGAGGATACCTATGGTTTACACAAAAAAAAATCAAATTGAATGTGATGGATATCCACCATATCTTAATTATTCATGACAAATGTTGGATTATATTTTATTATTTGATAATATAAGATATATTTAAATTAATTAAAATCATAATGATAAAAATAAATATTTATATTAAAAATAAGGATTGAAATAAAAAATGATATGAGAAGATTTTGAATATTCAAATTTTAGAATTAGAATTTATTAGCATTTAAAAATTCAAATAGTGAGAGAGAATAATTAATATTAAAGATTGAGAAGGGAATCTCACTCCTCGCAAGTAGCCGTGTGTAGAATCACCCTCCAATAAAAGAAAAGAGAGAAGTCTGAAAATTATTGAGAGGGAAAGTAGAGTGAGTGTTTCACTCTCCAAGATGAGGTCTCAAAATTATAATATAGAAAGTTGATTATCTAGGCTAAATAATACTTTTGTTGGAATGCATAGTTTCCACCATATTTAACAATAAGAATTATTAATCCTTTTGATGAAGTTATTGTTATAAAAGAAATATATCAAATTATTAACCCTCTAAGATCGATTTAGTGATAAAGATTTGGGATGTTTATATAAGGGAAAAATATGTTTTTTGTCTCGATAGTTTCGGTTAACTTTGGTTTTCGTCCTTATACTTTAAATTTGTTTTTTGTTTCTGAACTTTCTAAACCCCTAATCCATGGACCTGACTGTTAGTGAGATCTGTTAACCCGATAAGCTAGGTAACAAAAGTTACATGTTAGCCTCAATAGTGGCCCCAAATAGCCGACTCATCTGATTAATCTTTTTTTATTAATTTTTAATTATTAAAATAGTCATAATTATGAAATTATGTTTTTTATCGGATAAAAATTGGTCAGGTAAAAACCCTAATTTAGTAATTAGGGTTATTTTAATAATTAAAAATTAATAAAAAATTTAATTAGATGATCATTAAGTTATTTGGGACTAACTATTGAGACTGACATGTAACTTTTGTTGGCCAGTTCATCATGTTAACTAATCTCACTGACGGACAGGGACCACGATTTAGGGGTTTAGAAAGTTCAAGGATAAAAACACAGGATTTAAAGTACAGGGACGGAGACTAAAGTTGACCGAGGACGAAAAACATATTTTTCTCTTTATATAAAATATAATATTACGTTCACTATTCTATAAAGTTCAATTAGGGCGCTTACACATTATTTGTAAGGGCACACTTTTAGTTCGTGTTATGATAAACGTGAAGTAAATAGGACATACAATGAGTGCTCTCAGATGGTACATACAGCCAGGGAGTGCGTTTGAGATGATACATTGATGATACTCAAAGTAGCTATAAAAATTCCACATGAAACCAATTGAACATTAGTAAATTTCTCCTTAATTACATATTATTATCTAATTAATTATGAGATTTTACCTATATTTTATATTTCACTTAACATTCTAAACGCAGGAACAAAAAGCATTTCAATTTTCAATTCTATCCAAAACATGAACACCTAATTGATCTAGCAAATTACACTAAATCCAAATTGAGTGTTAAATTGAACACGGTAATTTATATATAGATACATTTCATTTATCTTAAAAACTAAACGTTATGAAGTTTTATAACAATCATGCAAATAAACTAGGACAAAGTCTGTTATTATTTAGAATTTTTTTGCTTGTGGAAGTTTACAAATCTAAATAATACTTAAGTTCTTGACTCATGAGCTGCTGCAATGAAATTTCAAGTGAAGAAATGCTTTGTGGTGTTATCGGAGTACGAAAACATTGAGACACATATTTCATTGTCGGTCGAGAGCAAGGATTGGGATTTAAACATGCAAATGCTACTACGGCAACTCGAACTATGCCAAGTGAAACTGACATATTTGGTAGTGGAAGGCGTTGGTCTAATATTTCCCATAATTTGATGCCTTGAGCAGATGGTGATTGAATTGATGACAATATTTCCTTAGGATGCCTTCCCACTAAAGTTTCAAGTGCCACTACTCCGAAGCTGTAGACATCACACTTTTCACTCACAACCATTGTATAGGCAAGCTCTGCATTGATAAGATTCACACTAACAGGTAAGGATCCAAAGAAAAGTAGTTGAAAATTAACAAGATTAATTGAACAAATTCTAAAATTTGTATAAACTCAAGATTACAAACTAATGCACCTTATTGTTATTGTATGTATTGAATATTAGGCATGCTATGTATCAAATCATATAAAAAAGGGGACATAGGGAAAATGAAAAAAAAAAATAGAAGAAGATAGCAATGAATAATTTACCTGGAGCTATATATCCAATGGTTCCAGCGGCTATAGTTTGATTGGATGAATCATGTTGGAGGAGTCTGGCTGTGCCAAAGTCTGCAACACTTGGCTCACACTCAGAGTTAAGTAAGATATTGGTGGTAGCTATGTCTCTATGCACTATTGGAGGGTTGCAATCATTATGAAGATATGACAGAGCATGTGCAATGCCTTTGACAATGTCAACCCTCTTTTTCCAATCCAATTCCATTGCTTCTGCATCATCATACAAGACAGAGAACAAGCTTCCTTTCTCCATGTATTGATAGATCAAAAACATGATTCGTTTATGCAAGCAGAATCCATAAAGCTTCACAATGTGTCGATGCTTTATTTTTGATAATACCCTCACTTCATTTCTAAAACTCTTATCAAAAGTCGCCACCCCTGCTTCATATCTGTGGAGTTTCTTCAAGGCAACAACCTTACCACCAGGTAATTGTGCCTTGTAAACACTCCCATATGCTCCTGTTCCAATGCAGTATTTCATGTCAAAGTCCTCAGTTGCTCTAATGATGTCTTCATATGCAATATTTCCATCATAGTTCCATATGCAGAACAAATCCCCATTCTTAGTTGTCACTGTGTTTTGATGTTTTTTCTTGGTTGCAACAAGACGAAGCTTTAGACACAAAAGTAGTGCGAAGGTCAAGACTAGAAAAATGAGGATAGGAAGAAGTATGACTAGCTTGTTCACTACTTTGTTACTTTTCTTGCTGTGAGATGAACAAGGTTGGAATTGGAGATACGAAATGTTGCTGCATACTTCCTTGTTGCCTATTAGAGCATAAGGATTGATACCATTTGGGATGGGACCTTTCAGATAATTGTAAGAAATGTTCACATATTTGATGTGCAGGAGATATTGTGGAATCGTTCCAGAAAGATTATTGTAGCTTAGATCCAAATTGTTTAACATTGGGAGATAAAGTAGTTGTGGTATTTCACCGGTGAAAACGTTGAAACTGAGGTTGATATTGATAAGGCTTTTAATTGACGAGGGTATTAATATGTTCCCACCGATGGTGTTTTCACTTAGCCGCAACTCTTGCAAGTGGATTAATTGATCCATATAAGGGAGGGAACCAACCAGCAGATTTTTTGAAATGTCAAGTTCTACCAATTGTGTGAGATGTGAAAGTGAAAAGGGCAAGGTCCCATTGATGGAGTTGTTATTTAGCCGCAACACTTGCAAGTTGGTTAGCTGAACTAAATCAGGGAGGGGACCAAGTAGAAGATTGTTGGAAATGTCAAGCATTTTTAATCTGGTGAGACTCGTTAGTGAAATAGGCAATGTCCCATTGATTCTGTTATGAGACAAGTATAGGCTCTGTAATAGGCTAAGATTTCCCATTGAAGGAGGTATCTCACCTTCAAAAGAATTGTAGCAAAGATCAAGATAAGTGAGTTTGGTGAGAGTACCTATTTCTGGTGGGATGGTCCCTCCTTGTCCTGTTCCAATGACAACAAGCTTTTCTAAGTTGTGGAAAGCAGAGAGGTTGAGTCTTGCAAATTGAAACCCTTCTTTATAATGATTATAATATTTCCCATAGTGGATTTCTGTTATGCTTCCTGCGTCGTTGCAAGCTATACCACCCCACAGACAGCGATCTGAGATATTGAAGTCAGAATCCCACCATCGACTGTTGAGTATAGCATTAGCTTCCAATTGAAGCTGCGATGGTGCAGCAGACGCAGATTGAATCATCACACCACAAATAATAAGAAGAAGAAAGGCATAGAAATTAGAAATAAAAACAAACTGCATTCTTTAATTAAGGAATTGCTTAAACTTAAGTGATGAGGTAAGTAACTAATGCTTTTTTATTTCAGAGAGGGAGAGAGAGAAATATATAAGGTCTCTTATCTTATGAGAGACAGATGTATCAGAAACTTAATGCATGTTTAAATAATGGATGTTTGGTCTAACATTATTCTCGATTTTTTTTTTTTGTCGAACATTATTGTCTTTGACTCTGGTCAAGTCTGGTAGGCGGCATCGTCATTTTGGTACTATGACCTTTTATATATATTTTCAGCACCCTTAATGGCTTTTTAAAATTGGTGGAATCGATGCAACCTCACTGCTCTATCTAGTATCTACGGCCTTACTTTATAAATTTTTCGACCCTCATGGATATATATTAGAATCAACAAGTTGACAAATGTCATTAGAATATTAATAAAATATAAATTTCATAAAATAATAAAATATTTTCGATATTAAAAGTCTGTATTTAGTCATTTAATACTTATTTTTCAAAATTTATTAGGGTTTTTTAATAGAATATATCTCTAAAAACAAGTACGTATAATTTTAAAGTTTATTTATTTATGCTTTTCAAAAAAAAAAATTTATTAAAAATACATTTAAGAAATTTTATGAACATTTTATAATTAATTCGCTATATTATAAATTTAAAACCCCACCGTGAAAAGTGAGTCACCCACTCACTCCACTCTCTCTCGAATCCGGATTCCCTACATTCACAAATTCACGACCGCATTCATCAAATGGTAGCCGTCCGATGAAGATCGGACAGTTCAAATGTCGAGATGAGTAAATCGGATTTAAAACTCATCTCGGCATTTGAGCCGTCCGATTTTCATCGAACAGCTACCATTTGATGGCTGCGGCGAATGCATGAATTTCTGAATGCAAAGAATCCAAATTCCTCTCTCACTCAATGACTTTTAAAATTTTCTCGTGGGTAATTATAGGGTGGACCCTTTTAGTTTGGTCCACCATAGACCTTTTAACTTTTTTTACTATAAAAAGTAATTTTAATTTTATAATATATATTATTAATTTTTTTAATATTAAATTTATACTATTTATAGTAAAGGTCTACTGTGGACCCAAACTAAAAGGATCCACCCTATAATTACTCTTCTCTCATTTCCCTTTTTTCATGGTGAACTTCACACACAACTTGTGAGAGTGAAACATTTTCCTCATACATAATATAACTTTCTCTCTCTTCTCACCATTCCTACTTGAAATTTTAAAATAAATTTTAATCCTTAATTTTAAAGTTTATGAACATTCAAAATCGTATCCTATAATTTTTCATTCTAATCTTTATTTTTAATATAAAATTTTATTCTTATTATTATGATTTTAATTTATTTAATAATAACTTATTATTAAATAATAATATTTTTTATCCAGATATTTCAATATAAACATTATTTTAAGCACAATATGGGGATAAAAATAAAAATCCTTTCAACGATTTTTTTAGGGGTAGTTTCACTACATCATTTTTTACTTTAGGCCACGGTTTTCTTCCCCACGGGTAAAAAACTGTGGCTTAAACATGACATAGGCCACAGTTTTATGCATGTAGGCAAATTTATATATGATTTCCCCCAATTTTAAAAATGAAATATTAAACCGTGGTCTATTTATATTAGGCCATGGTGTAAAAACTGTGGATGATAAATAAACCACGTTTATTGAACTGTAGTTATATATAACCACATTTAAATAAGTGTGGTTTTTAAAATTTAGCAATTAAACCATGGACAAAGGGAATTATAAACCGGGATATTTTAGCGGGAATTCAATAAAATAAAATTTTGTAAAACTTCCTGGCTGTTGATTTCCAAAACCCCATTCACACGTTTTCTCGTTCGTATTTTCTCAACCCCAATATTGATTTCCACCCCCAAATTTCAATCCTCTTCGTATTTTCTTGTTCGTCCCTCTCCGTATTTTCTCCTTCATAACACGAAGAAGGAGAGCGATCGAGGCGCACGAAGAAGGAGAGCGAGGTGCGCAAGGAAGGAACAAAGTCAGCGAAGGCTTCTGAGGGTTTAGGGTTTACTGATTAATCGACGACGTGAGGAAGGCAAAGAATCCCTAATTGATCGGCGATTAAGGCAAATAGAGGGCCTGGGCCGGGTCTCCAACGGCGTCACCGTACCTATCCCTACCTCGTCCTCCATAGTCGACCCTCCCTTTAGCAAGTAAGTACCTAATCTTTGTTCTGTTTCCCTCCTATTATAATATGTTCCATCCTAATCTATTCGACCCCCGATCTCTTTAGCAATTAAGTATATAACCTTTGCTCTGTTCTATCCTTACATTAAACTTGCTGTGAAATGTTCTTTGTCACACTAATATTTACCGTGAAATGTTTTTTGTTTTTGTTAATCTTTAGCAATAAAGGTGTCGTCTATTCTATGAATTTCTCAGATTGGATTAAAATTTACAACCTAATAGTTAAATCAATATATTGAATAACTTTGATTGGTATTGTCTATTCATATTTTGAAGAATGTATTGTACGCAAATGAACACAAGCTCTGTTCAATTTCTTCATGATTATTGGTTTTCAATTTTGTATAATGAACACAAGCTCTGTTTGCTTCAGGCTTGGCTTTCAATTTTCTATAATAAAAGCAAGTGTTCTGTTCTGCTGTGGAAAAGAGTTTGATCATTATTTCAAAACAAATCTGTCTCTCAATTACATTGGTCCATAAAAAAATTAATATATTAAAAAGAGAAGGTAAATTATGTTGTAAGGAAAGGATGCAAGGAATGGAATATTGCGATTCATAGGTTCATCAAAACTTTGGACAAGTCACAAGTTAAACCTCAAATCGTTCTGAATTCTCTGATATATTGAAACCTTATTGTAATGTTGTATTATTCACACTTGAGGTTGTCTTCATTGAGGAAAAAGTAGCATGTCTACCCTTCATATTTTATGTGATTCTAATTGTTTCTTTCCTTTAAAATTATGGATGACAGTAGACATAAGAAGTTACCTGTATCCATCTTCTGACCAACCTACTAGAAATGTACCCTCAGCAGTTGTGAAGGCCTCTTGTTCCATCCCTGCAAGTATCATAGTAGCACTCATCCCACCTCCTTTAATTTTTCATTACATTGAACTACAATCACATGCTATTGTATCTATGTCAATCAATGTCAAATTGCTTTTTTCTTATTAAGATACTCATATAAGATCCATTCTATTGTATCTATTTGACTAAAGTTAGATTATGCATTCCAGCTCTTCATAACTGTCACTGTTAATGAGCCTACCCCTGGCCTCAAGACCATTCTTAGCTTCAGAGTTCCTGATCAAAGGTTTGGAAAGGTGAGATTAGTCAATCATTTTGTATTAAAAGCTGAATCTTCGCAGGAAAGCATTGATTACTAATTTTATATGCGATTATGAAAGAGGTGGAAATTCAGTACTTGCATGACTATGCTGAAACAAGTAGTCTACTATAGTCTGTGTTTTTTTCCAATTTCCCAGATAACTTTGAAGTTAACTTTGAAACAAAATGCCTCTTAGTTTATATTCACTCTAATAAAAGTTAACTTTGAAACAAAATGCCTCTTAGTTTATATTCACTCTAACAAAATGCTTCAAGTTGTGTTTAAAATTGCAAATCAGTGCCATTCTATATATATTTTTTTAATTTATTATTTAATAGTTGTCACTCAAGGCACACTATGCAACACATTAATCAACTGATTGATTTTATTGAGCTGGTGTGTTGTCATTGGTTGTTTCTTGACCCCCTAATCCTTCAAAAGTAATTGTAAAGCTTTTGATTCAGTTAATTGATGATATTTTACATGCTGGTTTTTCACCTTATATATGGTTTTTTATATTAAGCTTTTGGTTCACTTAATTATAAAATAGTTGAAACAAGCAGCAAGTTTAATGCAATTAACTCGTATCTTTTAAGTGTTCTATTTCGTTAAATTATAGGAATTTGGTAGTAGTATTGAAAGCAACAATAAGGGTATAGATGCTCCTAAATAGGCATGATCATGCTCACGGTATTGTCATGGTTATTCTGTTTTTTTTGTACATCGGCTGGATATTCTACTTTATGCTCTTATTGATTGGATTTGCTAGTTTTCTATTAGTATATCTAATTCTAAAATGGTTTTATTTAAATGGTAGCTCTTTCTATGAAAATTTCTCCACTTCTCATTTGTGAATAGTTAATAAAGACAAATAAGAAATAACCAGCAAAGTTGATTTCTTAAAACAATGACATGTTCTAACAATTAAGTATTGGTTCTATGTGTAGGTATCAATATTCCAATTGCTATACTTGGAGCTAAGGTTGACACAACTACTCCTGTAGAGCTCATAATACATTTTGAAATAGTCCTTGTTGCTGAATTTGAGGTTGGTTAAATATTCTTTTCTTTTTGTGGTTATCTAGCTTCAATTACATTAACTTTGTTTAAATTTAATTTTTTGGAAGCTATTTTTTTAATATCACATTTTAAGTAGATATTTATATTTGTGAGTGGCAAGGATTGAGTTACTGAGAGGTTCAATATGATGTAGTAGAACTAATTCTCCAAATAGCTTAGGTAGAAACAATATAGAAGCTCATGAATTTGTTAAACTTCTAACTCTTCTGATTTTTATTCTATTCTTTTTTAATTTTGTACTTTGGTAAGGGTTAATGTGACCTTTTTATTTGACTAACTGCAATCTTCTACCACAATACTTTAATTCTCTTAGAGAGTAAGAGAATTAATAAACTTGTGCTAAACTTGGTTGCCCTAAATAGAGTTATTATGCTCAACTTAAATGCCTAAAATACCACTTATAATCACTTATAATATATATTTTTTATTTTTTATGTATTAGATCAATAGTGATGGACAAAGAGTGGACTGAACTTCCAAGGTTTAGTCCAGAGTATATCAATGGTGTGGAGTCATTTTTAGATTTTGCTTACAATAAAGGAAGACCTCAAGGAGATGAGATCTTATGCCCTTGTGCAAAGTGTAAAAATATATTATGGGCAAGGAGATGTGTGGTTTATGATCATTTAATATCGAAAGGTTTTCTAAAAGGCTATGATGTTTGGGTAAACCAAGGGGAGCGAATATCATCGTGTATGGTGATTGATGATGACATGGAAGATGAAGATGACTCTCGCGATGACATTGATGGCCTACTCTTTGACACATTTAGGAATGTGGCAGAAGCTGATGGAGTTAGTGAGGGTCCTAATGAGGATGCTAAGAAGTTATATAATTTGGTTAACGAGGCAAAGCAAGAACTGTACCCGGGATGCGAAAACTTCTCTGCGTTATCATTCATAATTCGATTGTACCTATTTAAGTGTCTTCATGGGTGGAGCAATACATCATTCACTGCTCTCTTAGAATTGTTGAAAGAGGCCATGCCCAATCTAAACATTCCAAAATCTTTTAACAAAACAAAGACCATGATTAGGGATTTGGGGCTTGATTATAAAAAGATCCATGCATGTCCGAATGACTGCATGCTATTCTGGAAAGAGCATGAGAATGACAACTTTTGCAATGTTTGTGAAGCTTCAAGGTGGAAGGAATTTTCTCAAGTAGATTGTGAGTTTGAGCAACCAAAAAATGAACATAAAGTTCCAGCAAAAGTTTTGAGACACTTTCCGCTGATTCCTAGACTGCAAAGGTTGTTTATGTGTTTAAGGACAGCTGAGTTAATGAGGTGGCATGAAGAAGAACGCACGAATGATGGGAAATTGCGGCATCCTGCTGATGCCCAAGCGTGGAAGGACTTTGACATGATTCATCCTGATTTTGCTTCCGAGTCTCGTAATGTAAGACTTGGTTTATCAAGTGATGGATTCAATCCATTTAGGACAATGAGCATATCACACAGCACCTGGCCTGTAATGATGGTGGTGTACAACTTTCCACCTTGGTTGTGCATGAAATCTGAATATACAATGTTGTCGACACTGATTCCTGGTCCACAATCACCAGGAAATAGTATTGATGTTTACCTTCAACCGTTGATTGAGGAGTTGAAGGATTTATTGGAATCTGGAGTAGAAACTTATGATGCCTCAAGAAATCAAACATTTCATATGCGAGCAGCAGTTTTGTGGACTATTAGTGACTACCCCGAGTATGCTATGTTATCAGGTTGGAGCACCAAAGAAAAGCTGGCATGTGCATGCTGCAATTATAACACAAATTCAATCTACTTGAAACACAGTCATAAGATGTGTTATATGGATCATCGTGTATATTTGCCAATGAATCATGCTTGGAGAGCTAACAGAAGGTCCTTTAATGGTAAAAAAGAGCTCAGACCTGCACCACCTATGTTAGAGGGAATTGAAATCGAAGAAAGCTTAAAAACTTTCAACAATCAGTTTGGGAAGAAACAAAGGAAGAAAGTTGATGGTCCATGGAAGAAGAGGTCTATTTTTTTTTGAGCTGCCTTATTGGGCTCAAAATACATTACGTCATAACCTTGATGTAATGCACATTGAAAAGAACATATGTGATAACATTATTGGGACTCTTTTGGACATCCCAGGCAAGACAAAGGATCATGTCAATGCTCGTTATGATTTGCAAGATATGGGAATTAGAAAGAACCTTCATCCAAGGGAGATTGGCGGAGGTCGTGCTAAGTTTGCAAAAGCATGTTTCTCCATGAGTTCAGAAGAGAAGTCTATCTTTTGTGGTGTCTTGAAAGATGCCAAATTACCAGATGGGAGTGCATCAAATATTTCAAAATGTGTACATATTGGTGATAAGAAAATATCTGGTTACAAAAGTCATGATGCACATTTCATGTTACATTACTTATTGCAAATAGCAATAAGGAGCACATTGCCTAGTGCGGTGGCTGAGCCTTTAATTTGTTTTGGATCATTTTTTCGCAATTTGTGTCAAAAAGTTATCCAAGTGGCTGAATTAGATTACTTGGAAACACAGATTGCTGAAATACTTTGTCAATTGGAGATGATTTTTCCTCCAAGTTTTTTTGACATAATGGTTCACTTACCTATTCACCTTGCAAATGAAGTCAGGTTAGGTGGTCCCGTTCAATTCCGGTGGATGTATCCCACAGAAAGAAACTTATGTAAATTGAAGTCTTATGTTCGTAATAAAGCGTATCCAGAAGGTTCTATTGCTGAGGGGTACTTGGCTGAAGAAGCTTTAACTTTTTGCTCAAGATATTTGCATAAAAGTGTAGATACAAGGCTGAATAGAAAAAGTAGAAATGATGATAATAATGATTCATGTGGAATAGATTCAGCTGATTACTTTTCAAGTGTTGGTCGTCCATTAGGGGGAAGAAAAAAGGTGAACCATTTTCACTAGATTCAAAATCTAAAGATCAAGCCCATCGATATGTCTTATTCAATTGCGATGATGCTAGTGAATATATCAGGTAACGTAACAATCTATTGTCCTTCTACTCCTCTTTAAAACCCATTCTATAGATATATTAACATTTAACATTGTCATTGTAGTGAGCACAATGGTATTGTAAATAATCACACTAAAGGAGGAAGGTGGACCAAGGCCAAAACCCAAAGTCAAGATTTTGGTGAATGGTTTAAGACTCGTGCCTTAAAGGATGATGTATCATTTCAACTTAAACAACTATCCAAAGGTCCAAATAATGTTGCAAAGAGGTTTTCTGGTTACCTCATTAATGGATATAGATTCTATACTTTGAAACGAGATTCAAGACGTAAAACTCAAAATTCTGGTGTCACTTTAGATTCATTGACTCCAAGTTTTGCAAGCACTAAGGATGAAAATCCCAAAACAGATTCTGTGACTTATTATGGAGCAATTAATGACATCATTGAGTTAGACTATTATGGTCAATTCAAGTTTGTATTGTTTAAGTGTGATTGGTTTGAGGTTGAAGAAGAAAAATATGGGCTAACTTGTGTGCACTTCAATAGAAAGTGTTACCAAAATGATCCCTTTGTCCTAGCTTCCCAAGTCCACCAATGTTTCTATGTTGAAGATCCTTTTGATGTAAATAGGCATTATGTTATGAAAACAGTTCCACGGGATCTATTCAACATGGGTGATCGATCAGATTTAGAGGATCATAAAGCTTATCAGAGTGAACCATTGGAGTATACAAGAAACATAGATACATCAAATAATGATGAAGTCAATTGGGTCAGGGAAGACATACCTGCAACAATAATTGAGAAGACTTTACATGTTACAGAAGAAACTGAAAGTGAAGATGATTTTGATTTTGATGATACTTTGTTGGACTTCATGGAATAATGTATATATACTTATTCTTATAATCTAATTGTGGCTATTATGGACATTTCCCATATGAATGTATGCCTTGCCCATGCCCTTTCATCCTTAATTTTTAGTTTTTATTTAGGAATGACATCATAAACACACTGATCATATCGATATCTTCTAACTTTAAATTAGATTGTGCTCATATTTAACCCCTACTAGTTCTGTCTCCTACTTTGTTAAATTAGACAACCTATAACTGATATTGTAAACTAATTTTGTGAAGCAGTTGGAATTCCCCTGCCCCTGTCCCTACTCAATAGGTGCTGAAAGTTGGTTCCATTCCTTACTTCATTCCAAACATCACACTTGGCAGCTTCGGTGTTATTACCCAGGTGAGATTAACCAATTTTTCCAGCCAGTCATTTTTTCATTGAATCTACTACTGTTTGAACTCAGAATGGATTACAATCAAATGATTATATTATTCAAGGTCCCTTTATTGGTGTTGTATGATCAATGTACTTACATATGGGCATAAACTACAAGTGATATAAATTACACAAAAAACTGCACCATGGATAGCCCTGGATCTGAATTTACAGTTTCTATTTTTCCCCCCATTTTTTTGTTTTGACAATCTGCTTTCTCTCTTCCAATATGTGTGTTCAGTCATGGGAATATTCATTATTGTTGCTTGGAACCTTGTTTCAATTATTTCAACTTTGCTTGTGCTTTTCAATCATGATAGTTTTACACTTGTAATTCACTTGATAACAACTGAATTCTACTTATTTTTGTTTTGCTATCATTGATCATTTGACTAGTTTTAAAGTACAATAGCTGCACACGTCCAAGTTAATACAGATTTAGGGGTATTAATTATGTCCATGCTTTCTGTCATTGAAGATCATCATGTGAATGACTCATGCTCACACAACTCACTCCATAGTCCATACCACTTTGCAGTTTCTATTCTTATTAATATTCCTGTGCTTCATTTGACAGAGTTTAAAGAGGAAGCAAAAGATGAAGGATTAAGACAATGGTGAACGGTGTACTTCCAGTTTTGAACTACCTCAAGTAAGATCAAGCATGGAATTACGTAGACAGTTTGCAATGAAGCGTGAACATATAATAAGGAATCATGGGGAAACTACTGCACCACAGGGCAAAGGATATGGACAAATTCAAGTTCCAAAGGGCAAAAGATCCAAACAGATTCAAAGTCCAAATAGGCAGCCCATGATAAAGATGGTGGCTCAAGATGATGTAACAAAGGCAAACTTGCAAACAATGCAAAAAGCAATGACTCAATATGAAGTGACAAGTGCAAGGCAACAACCCATAAAAAAGACAGCGGGTGAAAATGGAACTTCTGGGCCAAGTAAACAAACCATGAAAAGAACAGTAGTTGGAACTGAAGGTTTAAGGGAAAATCAGCATCTTAAAAAAAGAGCAGTGGCTGAAAATGACTGTGCAAGGCCAAAACATCAGCTTATGAAAAAGGCAGTGGCTGGAAATGACTGTGCAAGGCCAAAACAGCAGCCTATGAAAAAGGCAGTAGCTGAAAATAACTGTGCAAGGCCAAAACAGCAGACTATGAAAAAGGCAGTGGCTGAAAATGACTGTACAAGGCCAAAACAGCAGCCCAAGAAAAGTGTAATGGCTGAAAATGAAAGTTTAAGGGTAAATCAGCAGGTTAAGAAAGGGCTAGTAGTTGAAAGTGACAGTTCGAGGGCAACACAACAACCAGTTGAAAGGGTAGTGACTGAAAATGATAATGCAAGTGTTACAAATAAGACTAAAGAAGTTCCAATGTGCAAATCCATGTTAATTGATGAGTTTCTTAAAGAAAATGGAGATGTTATTGAAGAAGATGAAGAAGAAGAACTTGGAGATGAAAGTGATGAAGAATTAAATGCAATGGAACAAGAAGAAAATACACACCAAGAGGAAGATGGCGATGTAAATGGTAATGCAATTGAAACTGAATTTTTTTTATCTCAATAAGTATACATGTCAATTTTTTCATCTTTAATATTGTTGAGTGTTGTTTGTGTGTATGTACAGATATGTATATGTCAAGTTTCATATTTTATGTAATCTTACTCTTTTTTGCTATCAATATAGAGTCGAGTAAGAAAAGAACACGGGGACCGACAAGCTGCATAAAGATACATTCAAGACCAACCAAAGATCGAGAAGAAGTTATTTTAGACAATGATGGAGAGCCCATTGGACCCAATGATAAAATTGTATCTGCCTTGAGTTATTTTCTTGGCACTTTAGCAAGGAATGCTGAGTTTTGTCCCTTGATTTATAGAAACTTTAAAGCTTTGCTTAAAAACCACAAGGAGTAAATATGGGAATATGTGAATGTATGTCAAATACAAATTGATATTTTAATGAATACCTATAAATGTATCACAAGTTATAATAACTATGGTGCTTTCTTTTTGCAGGATAAATATATTATTCCTGATAAAGGACAGAAAGCAATATTTTCTCGCATAAATGATGCTTGGAGAAGCTACAAGAGCAAATTCAAGAAGAAGCATTATGAGAAATACTCTACTTTGAAGGAAAGGCTAAAGAATCGCCCCATGACTATACCTGAAACTCATTTCAAGCAATTGATGGCTTATTGGGGAAATAGTACAATTCAAGTAAGATAATTATATATGTGTCTTATTAACTTCAAGTTTATATTTTATAGTTTAATTAATTTTATTCTGTTTCTCCATAATGCAGAACATTAGCAAGAAAAATGATATTAATAGGGCTAAGCAAAAGTATGCGCACCGTACAGGACCAATAAATTTTGCTAGAATTCGTGCAAAATTGGTAATGTATTTACATATGTTAATTTGTATGTTTTTATTCTGTATATGTAAAACAAATAAGTCTTCTAATAAATATTTGTTTTTTAATTAACTTAGCTTGAAAAGAAGAATGATGGTGAAGAAGTCACCCAGGCTGAGATGTTCATTGAGACACATAAAAGTCGAAAAGGAAAAGAAGTGGATGAACAAACACAGTTTGCTATTGTAAGTTTATTAATTGTAGTTGGATTCCTATTTAGCAATTTTATGGACTATTTGGCTGGATAGGAATTAACTTGTTTTCTCTTCTACTAAGATATCTGTAACAGAGATGGTTGACTTGAGTATTTCAATATTTTTACTATGGATTGGTTTATTAATTGTAACTGGTTTTATGGACTATTTCTCCAAATAATTCGTGTTGTCTATTTCAATATTTTTGTTGCCTGGTTACATCAATCTTGATCTGCTAGCCTACTGCCTAATTTGGCCTTTTGTTGCCTGGTTGCTTCAGCTTAATTTGATCTGGTTTGCCTGTTCTCTATTTTGGTTTTTTGCTGGCTGGGTGTATCTTGTTCTGGTATGTTCGTGGATGAATGCAATGCACACATTAGTTTTTTTTATTCATTTTGGTTTTGTTTGGTCTTGGCTTATCATCTATAGGGATTACTTGCTGTATTTTTTGTACATATGGACTTGATCTGTTAGCTAACTTTAGCATTCATTTGTTTGGTTTTGTGGGGATGTCTTGTAGCTTTGTAATCATGTTAATAAAACTTTGTGTTTGACCATTTTTTATTAGGAAAAGCTTCAAGATTCAATTCATGATTCAAATGAATCTGCCAAACAAGCATTTGAATCATTGTTTGGAAAAGAAAAGTCCGGTAGAGTGCGTTGCTATGGAAGAACTGCCACTCCATCACAATTGAAAAGAAATGAAGAAATTAAAGCTCTTAAGAAACAACATTCAATTGAATTGAATAGTTGTATTAACAGGTCTCAAGGAATGGAAGCGCTTCTTAGATGTGTTTTGAAGCAGAACAACCCGACATTGGATGATGAAGTTATAGATATTATGATTGCAAATGCAATAGCAAATGAAAATAGCGCAACAATGCCACATTCTTCTACATCCACTCATACTCCTAATATTGAGAAGGTATGTGATAGCACCGATCTGTTAATTATTACCAATGTATGAAATACCAACTTATAATTTATTACTTCTTATAAAATTGTATATTTTTTGCTTTCATGATTACAGGTTATAACTGAGGATGAAGATCATTTTGAAGATGTGGAAGAAGAATGATATTCAAGATTGGATGTCTTGGAAGTTAATATATATTTTGAGAGTTTATACACATGACAAAAAATAGAAACAAGTGTTTTTATGCATCTTTTGGAATATTTTAGATTAAGTATTTATTATATATATATATATATACTTATCACAATTTACAGGTTAAATTGCTGATTATATTTATATTTAGTCATTGTATTATATATATAGTATGCGATTATATATATAATTAAATAATTAATTAAATATTATAATTAATAAATCACATTCATATAAATGTGGATTAAATAAATAATCCTATAAAAGTTTCGTTACCTAATCTGAAAATTGATAATTATTACATATATTGTGTGGTCATACTTAAATAAAAATTAAAAGGTTACATCTAAAAACTGTGGCTTAAAATGTATAGGCCACGATTATATAATTATAGCCTAATTAAATAAAAATTAAAAGATTACATTTAAAAACCGTGGCTTAAAATGTATAGGCCACGGTTATATAATTATAGCCTAAAATTGATGGCTGATGTTGATCTTTATTGTCCACGGTTCTAAAATGTGGTATAAAATATTTGTCCACACTTGAAAAACCGTGGTTTACACATGTAGCTACACGCATAAAAGTGTGGTCTAAACCCTGGAAAACAAAAAATGTGGCCTAAAAGTGCTCATGAAAACCGTGGTCTATTCTATTAAGTTTAGACCACGATTATAAAAAAGTGTGGCTGAAGGTGAAAAACTGTGGCCTATTCGAATAGGCCACAGACGCATATAGGACGGCCAATAAACCGTGGCCTAAACCTTTAGGCCACGGTTTTGATGCCTGCGACCACGGTTTTTAACCGTGGTCTAAGGTCATAAATGTTGTAGTGTTTTACTTAAAATTTTTAAGATAAAAAAATAAATACTAGAAGAAGAAGCAAAGGAAGGGAAAGAAGAAAAAGAAGAAAGAGGAGAGAAGAGTTGCTGAAACGTAAAAGATGAATTTAAAAGAGTAACGGGAAGACCTTCAATTAATCAGAATTGTAGGATCACATACTTTCAATCTCATTTGCTCGTAATCATTGATGTATGATTGTGTTAAGCTTTTAGAGATTTTTTTAGCAAATGGAATCCAACCTTGTTTAAATTGTTCAAACAACTATTTATAGACAAAATTCCAAACTACTAATCTTTAAAACTTTGCCACCAAATGGACATGTGTTAATTATATTTTAAACACATTTATTTTATTAAAAAAACTAATGATAACTTGTGATAACTGCCCTCTGGTAACTTCTCATAATAATCACCTCGGGACCTTCCATGCCTTTCATCACTACAAGAAAACTGGTTTTTAGACGTGAAAGCATAGCGACGGCCTAAGGCTGACACAAATAGCGACAACCAAGTCATCGCACAACCGACACTACAGTATTTTTATATTTTAATTTGATTTGGTAATTAGTCAGAAAACATAGTGATGACCATTGGATGACTGTAGCGACAACAACTAAGGTGAAAATAATGTTTTTTCGACGACCTTAATTAAAATTTGCGTCAGCTAGTTGGACGCTAATTGAAAAATGAAATTAGCGACGACCAAGTTTCTAAGGCCGATGTTAAGTTTAAAATTTAAACGTATCCATAATTAAAAATTAACTTTTTTCGACGACCATATTTGAAATTAGTGTCGACCTAGCAGACGCTATTTAAAAATAATATTAGCACCGACCAAGCCGTCACTAAAGTTGATGCTAATTCTAAAACTTATACGCAGAACGCATTCCCCTTTCTTCCTCCTCCTTTCTTCTTCCCTTCTCTTCTTCTCTCCTCCATTGCGGCTTCAGCCATTACTATCCCTCAAGCTCTCCCTCACTGTCCTTCAAGTTCTCTTTCTCCTTCAACCTCTCACTCCCCCTAAACTCTTCAATTTCACCGATTATTTTTGCGAGACAACCCTTATTTGGTGAAAGGCGAGGTGGACGACGACCAACCACCATGGGACGCCATTGCTGGCTATCAAGCTTCACCGTGGACATCCAACTTGCATTTCTCTGTGTATTATATGAGTACGTTGTTTGTTAGTGGAGAGATGGGCTTAATAGGTGAGACCCTATGAAGGGTACTAGTTGTGTGCTGATAATATAGAATTGTGCACGTGTTTGGATTGTTTGTTGTTTGTTAGTGGAGAGCTGAGCTCAATAGGGGTGAGACCTTATGAAGGGTGCTGGTTGTGTGCTGATATTATAGAATCGTGAATGTGTTTGCGTTGTGATATGTGAAGCTGTTATGCTGAATTTATATAATTGTTGAATTGTAGACAAATGGATCGTAGATGGATGTATAATAAGATTGATTCTTCTAAGAGATTGAGTTATGAGTATATCAATTGAGTTTCTGAATTTGTTAAGAATGCTATTGAACAACCTTCGTTTATGTTTGAAGGCGGGATTAGGTGCCCCTCTGTGAATTGTAATTGTGAGAAATTTTGAGATCACCATTAGTTAGAGCTTATTTTGTTGAAGTTTGGATTTAAACCAAACTATTGGGTATGGACTAGACATGGAGAAGAAGGATCTAATAATGTTGACTTGGGGAATAATGAAAATAATAGTGTTGAAACGATGGGGATGAGTTTTCTGGAAGTTTTAAACCGCTAGAAATACAATAATTGACACCTAGGAGAGATAAAACGTACCACATCAGCACCTGACACACGTTACTTAAGGGGATGGACTAGTTGCAAAAAAAAATTGGGAGGACGCTTCAATAAAAATTTATATGGACTAAAAACAAAACTCGTTAATTTTACAGGAGCCAAAAACATATTTTACCTTTTTTTAATTAATTGTGAGATTTTGATTTAAGTAATTAACATTTAAGTAATTCTAATATTTCACTTAACATTCTAAACACAAGAACAAAAAGCATTTCAATTTTCAATTCTATCCAAAACATAAACACCTAATTGATCTAGCAACACTAAATCCAATTTGAGTGTTAAATTGAACACGACGGTAATTTATATAGATACATTTGATTTATCTTAAAAACTAAATTTTATGTAGTTTTATAATAATCATGCAAATAAACTAGGACAAAGTCTATTATTATTTAGAATTTTTTCTTGTAGAAGTTTACAAATCTAAATAAAACTTGAGTTCTTGACTCATGAGCTGCTGCAATGAAATTTCAAGTGAAGGAATGCTTAATGGTGTTATCTGAGTATGAAAACATTGAGATACATATTTCATTGTCGGTCGAGAGCAAGGATTGGGATTTAAACATGCAAATGCTACTACGGCAACTCGAACTATGCCAAGTGAAACTGACATATTTGGTAGTGGAAGGCGTTGGTCTAATATTTCCCATAATTTGATGCCTTGAGCAAATGGTGATTGAATTGATGACAATATTTCCTTAGGATGTCTTCCCACTAAAGTTTCAAGTGCCACTACTCCGAAGCTATAAACATCACACTTTTCACTCACAACCATTGTGTAGGCAAGCTCTGTATTCAATATATCAACAAGAGCATGTTAAAGGATCCAAAGGAAAAGAATTGAAGATTAACTAGATTTAAAATGTATTTAATTTGTATAAACTCAAAATAACAAAGTAGTCCACCTGTCTGTCTGCTACATATATGGATTAGGCATGCTTTGCATCAAATCACATGAACACGGGGAAAAAGAAAAGAAGACAAAAAAATATATAAAAATATAAAAAAGAAAGTTATGGATAATTTACCCGGAGCTATATATCCAATGGTTCCAGCAACTATAGTTTGATTAGATGAATCATGTTTGAGGAGTCTGGATGTGCCAAAGTCTGCAACACTAGGCTGCCACTCAGAGTTAAGCAAGATATTGGTGGTAGCTATATCTCTATGCACTATTGGAGGGTTGCAATCATTATGAAGATATGATAGAGCATGTGCAATGCCTTTGACAATGTCAACCCTCTTTTTCCAATCCAATTCCATTGCTTCTGCATCATCATACAAGACAGAGAACAATAGCTTCCTTTCTCCATGTATTGATAGATCAAAAACATGATTCTTTTATGCAAGCAGAATCCATAAAGCTTCACAATATTCCGATGCTTAATTTCTGATAATACCCTCACTTCATTTCTAAAACTCTTATCAATAGTTTCCACCTCTGCTTCAAATCTGTGGAGTTAATTTCTTTAAGGCAACAACCTTACCACCAGGTAATAGTGCCTTGTAAACACTCCCATATGCTCCCGTTCCAATGCAGTATTTCATGTCAAAGTCCTCAGTTGCTCTAATGATGTCTTCATATGCTATATTTCCATCATAGTTCCATATGCAGAACAAATCCCCATTCTTAGTTGTCACTGTGTTTTCATGTTTTTTCTTGGTTGCAACAAGACGAAGCTTTAGACACACAAGTAGTGCGAAGATCAAGATTAGAAAAATGAGGATAGGAAGAACTATGACTAGATTGTGCACTACTTTGTTACTTGTGTTGCTGTGAGATGAACAAGGTTGGAATTGGAGATACGAAATGTCGATACATACTTCCTTGTTGCCTATTAGAGCATAAGGACTGATACCTTTTGGGATGGGACTAGGCCTGGCAAAATAATCCAATTGTCCTTTATCCATCTGGTCCATCCATAAAAGAATTCAATCCAGTCCATTCAATTGTTAAAATGGAAAAACATGGATTGGATGAATTGGGTCATTTAACTAAATGGATGGGTAATAATCCATCCTGTTTTATTGTCAAATCCAATGGACATGCCACTTATTTTAACAATTAATCACAATGAATTACGTAACGGGAGAATAATGTATCAATCGAAGCGTAAATGTACTGTATCGATAAACGTAAAAGTTTATATACGCACAGCTGATATATATTTTACATTATTTAATGTACATTTTGAATTTTTTATTTTGAATAAAACGTTCCTTTACTGTTACTTGAATTCAGATTCGATCATTTAGAATAATTTAATTATAGTCAACATGTAATATAAAAAAACTTAAGAAAACTAATTTAATTAAAAAATATTTTATTAATAAATGTGAAATGAATATAAATAATATAAAGGTTTGAAATTTTTAATTTATATCAATTAAATGAATAATTTTATAAAAATTATTTTAATGAAAATTTATAAAGTTACCATCACTAGTTGATTATTAACGTTAATAATAGACTAGTTTGGGAGCAGTATAATTAATATGGGTTTAACTTAATAATAAATAAAAAAAATTATAATATAGTTCTTACATAATATAAAATATAAATATACTCTAAATAGTTTAGATATTAATTTTTTTATACAAAACTAATTAATATGTATTTAAATGGTTTAGATTTGTGAGGAAAATTTTGTGAAAGAACAGTGAGCTATCAAAACGCATTTTCCACCCGCAATTTCCTAGAAGTGAAATACTAGTCGATCAGAGGGAGAGGGAGAGGGAGAGGGAGAGGGAGAGGGAGAGTTTTAAAAAGATTAAAAAAATAAAAAAAAAATAGTTGATCACAATAGAAGTGATTTAAAAATGTCTTCACTAAATAGTAGTTGGTCACAATAGAAGTGGACTGAGACCCCAAGTAAATTTTTTAAGCTTTTTTTTTCTACATCCTTTTCCATTATTACCACTTTTATTTTTCATTGCTTATCATTATCCCTTGTGCTACTAATTTTTTTTATTTTAATTATAGGGGAATTATTAAGAGCTCCAAAGAACCAACAAATTTATGAAGTCTCAATCACAATGAACACCTTCACGGAATAAAGAGATAATTTTTTTATCCTACTCTACTTATTCATTTTGGTTTTGTGAGTTCCCCTCTACCATTCTCTTTCATTTTCTTTACATTGGAGACAATGTAAATATTAAGCTTGGGCGGCTGCATTTCATGCAATTTTTTTAACTTTTATTATTTTAGGTCATCATTTTGTATTAGGACATTTAGGAGGAATTGCAATTTTTTTTAGATAGTTGTATATATTTTCATAACATCTCATCTTGAATGATGATAGCTTAGGAGCCCAATTTAAATGCCATGATTAGCAAATTAATGTAAGAATGATCACTAGGGAACTAATATTTAGCAAATAAATAATATATATCCTGATTTTAATTCTATGTTAAACCTAACTTCTATATTTGAGATTTGGACTTAATTAAGGGTTCTGTATAATTTTACCCCCTTTTACATTCTTGGATGAGTGTGTTTTATATAATTGTATATTTTAGAACATGACAAGTATAATTATTTTGAGATGTCATATTGTTTGCATGTTTGAGAATGAAAAAGACACTTTAGGAATTTTTCTTGAGGCCTTAGAATTTAAAAAAAAATATTTACCCTTAGTTGCCTAATTTTGAGCATAATAAAAATTTAATTTCATTGTTACCTTTCTATTTAAAATTTGAAAATCTTTTGGTACCTTTTTAAATGGAGCAACTTAGACATGGAATCTTATTTAAAAATATTTATTCTATTATAACTAATTATTTCTTCTCCATCTTCCATATTCAAATTAAAAAGAAGAGAAAAAAAAAAGAAAGAGAAGAATGTGAGAAAAAAAAAAGAAAACGGAGAAGCAATAAATTGAAAAACAAAAAGAGAAAGAAAAAGAGGAGACGAATCATGTACTTTTGATTAAATCGTTGCTTTCATCTCTATTATTATTTGTTGCTCTATTTATTTTCTGAATAGAGTTTATTAGTAATAAATCTTGTAAGCTTTTTGGATACTCATTTTCTTTCTTTACCATACCTATTTAATTAATGATTCCCTTGGTTCCGTTACAACCTTGAAAAGTCCTTCAGACTCTAGTACACATTAAAAAAATTTCTGTTGTGGAGATTTTGGTTTATGGTCAAGCCTATATATAGTAATATATTTTCTTTGTGAAATAATGAGTGACTTATCTATAAATATTATCTACCATTTACCCTTAATCACTTTGAGAGTAGGGGAGGTGAGTGACCCCTTATTTGATAGAGAACTTGATTTCAGGATGTTTCAACCTTAATTGGGTGAATTTTCGATTATCTCGTATTTTAAATTAATTTTTATGCTAATTAATATATATTATATCGGGTTGCTCTGATTGAATCATTCTTGACTTTCTTTCTTTCTTCTTGAGCTATGATTTTGCTTACGTACAAATAAAGATTTAAGCTTGGGGGATTTGATGAGTGCATAATTAGCATATATTTTAGGCTTAGTTAGTATCTAAATTTATTTATAATCATGCATTTTAGTTGTTTTAGTTCAAGTTACTACTTTTTGTTTAATTTATGTGTAGGAGGAAGGTTTTTGGGATCAAAATCATGAAAAGGATAGGAGCTAAATGTTGAGTCTCATAAATATCATAAGGTTGTTTATGATGTTTTAAGACAACTAGATTCCCAAAGTTTTAATGGTTGACAAATTTGACTTAAATTACTTATCATAGATACACACATGCTTTAATGTTTTATCTATGATTTCAGCAAGAGTCACTATGAGCCTACATAAAAAGACTAAGTGTTGAAGCTGTCTGAAGAAGCAGAACTCGTCTGAAGAGTTGAAGCTGTCTGAAGTAGTTCAACCCGTCTGAAGTATCAGTGCCGTCTGAAGTCTTTTAATGACGTGGCACCTCTAGTCTGAAGTATTGAAGTCTCACTTATGACGTGGCACCCTCTGCTGAAGTTTGTGAAGACTTTTCTGAACCTCTGCTGCACGTACCTTTTCAAACACGTTTATAGCAAGGAACACAGAGACCTTTCCTGGTGATTTTGAATTTCATACACCACTGAGGAAATCTCTGCAACGCAACCTCTGCAGCAACATTTGTAGCAGCCTTATAGCAAGAGAAACCTTGTACCGTGTCAGAAACATCAGAGCTCTCAGAAGCATGTCTCACAACGAATTAAATAGCATTTAATGCTATCTCTAAACGGTGGTATTTCAACGGATTGAAGTTTGGGTATAAATACCCCTCCATGAAGACCATTAAGAACAGAGAAGAGAAAAAGAAAAAAAATTAAGTGTACAAGAAAGCCCAGAGAAACATCACGCTGCAAGTTTTTACTCTGTAAAAACTCTCTGATAAAATTCGCTGTACACATTTGTATATCCTGAGCATACCTCAGATTTTATTGTACATTGTATTGGTTTGAGCTTCAAACTCGTATAGTTTAAAAGCTTAAACTCCTTTCTCTGTAAACTTTGTTTAGAGCCTGGAGAGGCTTGGTTGATAAAAGAATACTTGGTTGTAGAGCCTGGAGAGGCTTGACTGCAAAAGAATACTTGGTTGTAGAGCCTGGAGAGGCTTGACTACAAAAGAATACTTGGGAGTAGAGCCTGAAGAGGCTTGACTGTAAAAGAATACTTGTAATCTTGAAAGATTAAAAGAAAATCCAAGTGCTAGTTGGCATTGGGACTGGACGTAGCTCACAGTGGTAGTGAGTGAACCAGGATAAATTCCTTGGCTAAGTTTTCTTACCCTTATCTCTTGTCAATTCTTTTTATACTAATCAAGGGGTTATAGTAATTAATCTGATATGTTATAAAGGCATAAAACATTGTTTTAAATCAGTATTTTTATACCGTCTGAAAACTTCAGACAGTCCTTTAAGAGCCTGTCTGAAATCGTGTTTTTAACACCTGTTTACGAAAAGCTTTCTAAAATAATCAGAAACACTATTCAACCCCCTTCTAGTGTTTCCCTGTGTTCCTACAGTTGGTACCAGAGCTCTACTCAGGGTTGAGGCACCTAACAAGTGTTTGAGGACTGAAAGATCCAAATGGAAGCTTCTAACAGCAACAGGCAATACATCACAGAAGGAGCCTCTATCACAAGACCCCCAACATTCAATGGAGTGGATTACCACTACTGGAGAGATCGTATGAAGTTGTTCATTGAGAGCAACAACATTGATGTTTGGGATATGGTCACTGATGGAGACTATGTGCCTATGCAAAATGGTCTGCCTATACCTAAGACTGAATGGACCTTGGAGCAGAAGACTAGAGTCCAGATGAACGCTAAAGCCAAACTCTATCTGATATGTTCCTTGAATAAATCAGAATATGAGAAGGTCCATGGATGCACTTCTGCCAAGGAGATTTGGGATACTCTTGCAGCAGCCCATGAAGGGACTGAAACTGTCAAGCAATCCAAAATCAGCATGCTTATACATCAGTATGAGATGTTTAAGATGGAAGAAACTGAAACTATTGACCAAATGTTTGGGAGGTTTCAGACCATAACCAATGGACTCAGGTCCTTAGGAAGAACCTATGAATCTGGAGACAACAACAGGAAGATTCTAAGAAGTCTACCTAAGTCCTGGAGACCCAAAGTCACTGCCATTCAAGAGGCAAGAGATTTGAACTCTCTGAGAATGGAAGAACTGTTGGGATCTCTCAAAGTCCATGAACTTGAGCTTGGAGAAGATGACAACAAGAAGAAGTCTCTAGCTCTAAACTCCAAGGCCAAACAGTCTAGGCATGGCAGCATGAAGGCTATGCAAGCTGAGGAAACTTCAGAAGCAGATGAAGATTCTGAAGACAACTCAGAAGATGAAAATGATCTTGCTCTTTTAAGCAGAAAGATCAAGAGGATGTTGCAGAACAGAGGAAAGTTCAGAAAGAACCAACCTTCATCATCCAAATCAGGTAAGACAGGTAAAGAGTCTAACTCTGATAAAATTATTTGCTTTGAATGTAAGCAACCAGGACATATGAAGGCTGATTGCCCAAGACTGAAGAAAAACAACTTCAAGAAGAAGAAGTTTTTCAAAAAGAAGAAAGGTCTTATGGCAACATGGGAAGACCTTGATGAATCAACCTCAGAAGAAGAAGAAGACACTTCAGAAGAGGCAAATCTGTGTCTCATGGCTAGTCTACCATCCACAAACAGCTCTGAAGCTGAGGTATTTCCTCTTTCTCTACAAGAGATGTATGATGATCTGGTAGAAAGTTCTCAAGAACTTTTCCAAGAGTATAAGAATCTATCCAAAGCCCACACAGAAATGTGTAACAAATATGAGGCACTTGAGATAGAACATATTATGCTCAAAGAAAAAGTTCTTGAGACTAAAAACTACAGTTCACAAGCTGTGTCTGAAGAAAATGAGAAACTTCAGAAGCAGGTTGTGGAACTGACAAAAGATCTGGCCAAATTTGTCAAAGGAACTAAAAATATGAATATAATGCTTGGAAATCAAAGGCATTCCCTTGACAAAACTGGACTAGGCTTTTGTGATCATAACTTGTCTGAACCTCCTACTGTCTTAAATTTTTCTAAAAAGAAGGTTACTGGGTGTTCTCACTGTGGTAAGCCTGGACACAATGTGGCTCAGTGCAAACACAAGAGAAAGACAAGGCCCAAAGCTAACAAGAAAGGACCCAAAAGAATATGGGTACCTAAAAACTTAATTATTCCTGCTGCAGATGTGTTTAACAGGACAAAGGAGACCCCACAAATGGTACCTGGACAGTGGGTGCTCGCGACACATGACAGGAGAAAGGTCTTTGTTCCAAAACCTTAGACCTAGAGCTGGTGGAGTGGTCACCTTTGGTGGAAATCAGCAAGGGAAAATCATTGGAATATGGACTGTAGGTATATCTCCTTCATCCCTTATTAAAAATGTACTCCTAGTGGAGGGACTACAACATAATTTACTGAGCATAAGTCAATTATGTGACAGTGGTTATGTGGTATCCTTTACTAAGGAAGGATGCATAGTCAAAGACTCTTCTGAGCAAATCCTCTTTACTGCTAAGAGACACAGCAATTTGTACAAAATTGATCTAGAAGAACTAGCAAGTCAAAATGTAAAGTGTTTCATTTCTGTTGAAGATGAAAAACAGATTTGGCATCAAAGACTTGGGCATGCCAGCTTGAGATTAATCTCAAGATTAGCAAAACACAATCTTGTTAAAGGATTGCCCAAGCTTTCATACAAATCTGACATTTTATGTGAAAGCTGTCTGAAAGGGAAACAAACAAGACACTCTTTTAAGAGTAAAGATGTTGTTTCAACTAGCAGACCACTAGAACTTTTACACATTGACTTGTTTGGTCCTATTAGAACAGAAAGTCTTAGTGGTAAGAAATATGGTTTGGTCATTGTTGATGACTATTCTAGATTTACTTGGGTGTTATTCCTAAGAAGCAAGGATGAGACTTTTAGGAATTTCACAGTATTTTGCAAGAAGGTACAGAATGAGAAAGGATTCTGTATTTCTGTTATCAGAAGTGATCATGGTGGAGAGTTTGAGAATCCAAACTTTCAAATGTTCTGTGATGAGAATGGGATCTCACACAATTTCTCTGTGGCTAGAACACCTCAACAGAATGTGGTTGTTGAGAGAAAGAACAGAAGTTTGCAAGAGATCGCAAGGACCATGCTCAACTCATGCAGCTTACCAAGAACCTTCTGGGCAGAAGCTGTTAGCACAGCATGTTACCTTTAAAATAGAATACTGGTAAGACCAATTCTGAAAAAGACTGCCTATGAACTGTGGAAAGGAAGAAAACCCAACATATCATATTTCCACACCTTTGGATGTGAATGTTTTATACTCAACACCAAGGATGATGTTGGAAAATTTGATGCAAAGTCTGATAAAGGATTTTTCATTGGATATTCTGAAAACATCTAAAGCCTATAGAGTGTATAACTCTAGAACTTTAACTGTTGAAGAAACTATTCATGTTAAATTCAATGATAACAAAGAGACTGATAGGGAACTATCAGATCTAGAGGATGATTTTGCAGGAATGGAGCTGAATGACCACAGCAGCTCGAAGGATGAGCAGCTGTCTGAAGTACCTACTGTTACTAAACCTCTTCAGACAAATGTTGAGTCTCAGACAGAACAAACAGATGTGATACCTCCTCAGAAACCTGATTGGAAATACAAATCACATCATCCTAAAGAGCAAATCATTGGCAGCACTTCAGAAGGAGTTAAGACAATATCAAAATTCAAGATTCTGAATTCTCTTGCTCTCCTATCTGAAATAGAGCCAAGGAACATTGATGAAGCTCTGCATGATGAAGGGTGGATCCTAGCCATGCAAGAAGAGCTGAATCAGTTTGCTAGGAGTGATGTCTGGACCCTTGTTCCTAAACCCCATGGGAAAACTATTATTGGAACCAAATGGGTGTTCAGAAACAAGCTGTCTGAAGAAGGCAAGGTAGTCAGAAACAAGGCAAGATTAGTTGCTCAAGGATACAACCAGCAAGAAGGTATTGATTTCACTGAAACCTTTGCCCCGGTGGTCAGGTTAGAAGCAATTAGAATTCTTTTATCTTATACTGTAAATAATGGAATCAAGCTATATCAAATGGATGTTAAAAGTGCCTTCCTCAATGGTCTCATTGAAGAAGAAGTCTTTGTTAGACAACCCCCTGGTTTTGAAGATATTTCCTTTCCTGAACATGTTTTCAAACTCAAAAAGGCTCTCTATGGTCTGAAACAAGCCCTAAGAGCTTGGTATGACAGATTGAGCAGTTTTCTAATCTCAAATGGTTTTGAAAGAGGAAAAGTGGACACAACTCTTTTTAGAAAACAGTCTAACAAAGATCTTATACTTGTTCAGATATATGTTGATGACATTATCTTTGGTTCAACTGACTCTTCATTATGCAAGGAGTTTTCAGAGTTAATGCAATCAGAATTTGAAATGAGTTTAATGGGTGAACTAAAATTTTTCTTAGGACTTCAGATTAAGCAAGATTCTGACTGTATATGGATCCATCAAGAAAAATATACAAAGGAAATGCTTAAGAAGTTTAACTTACATGATTGCAAACCCATGTCAACTCCAATGCATCCCTCTGCATCTTTAAATAAAGATGAGAAGGAAGAACCAGTGAATCAAACTTTGTATAAAGGAATGATTGGATCATTACTATATCTAACAGCAAGCAGACCTGACATAATGTTCAGTGTATGTCTGTGTGCTAGATTTCAATCTGATCCAAGGAGTACTCACTACAAAGCTGTAAAAAGAATTTTCAGATATCTTAAAGGTACTACTAACCTTGGTCTGTGCTATAAGAAAAGTAAGGATTGCAGGTTAATAGGTTACTGTGATGCTGATTTTGCTGGAGACAGAATTGAAAGAAAAAGCACTAGTGGTGGATGTCATTTCTTTGGAGAAAATATGATTAGCTGGTGATAAGTGCCATAAATTTGATTATTTGAATATAAAAAATTGTTACTTATGGGCTAAATATGGTTATATTTCAATCAAATCCTTCTAATTTCTAGAACCGGGGAGTTTAAATGATAATATTTGAATACTGAGTCAATTGAGGCATTTTGATCCTTACTTATATGTTTAATTGCAGAAAAATTGAGGAGGAAGAAACAAGGCAAAGAAGAAATGAAGTGAAAAGAAGAAAAGAGGAATTTAAGTGTTCAAGATTCGCTTGAGCGAATCCCAATTCGCTCAAGCGAATAATGACCAGAAAAGAGGAAATTTTTGAAGAGTAATTCGCTTGAGCGAGCCTCAATTCGCTCAAGCGAATTTTGGCCAGTAAAGGGGGGTCTTTTTGGTAGCTTAATTCGCTCAGGCGAATTTAATTCGCTTGAGCGAATTAACCTTCCTTCACCATGAAGAATTCCACTCGCTTGAGCTAAAAATTTTAGCTCAAGCGAATTTTAAGTAAGGCAGCTGCACAAAACAATTTCTGATTCAGTTTTTCGTCAGTTTTTGAAACTTTCTAATTTGAGAACGAAGAAGCGAAGGAAGAACAAAAAGCTGCGAAACTCAATTTCTCCAATTTCTTCTTCATCTTGATGATTTGTAAAGCCATCATGAGTGGCTAATTTCCTCCTTTGGGATTGAATGTAAATCGACTCAAACTCGGATATATTCTAGTTATATTTCTATATAGTGATTTCGTTTCTATCAATATTGTTATTTTCGTTCTGATTTCATTTCTTTGATTCTATCTGATCAATAGTTTCAATGTTTAGATTTTTGGATCTAACTGGAAAGTATTTCTGAAAATTCGAATTGAACGAAAATAGTCGATATATCGTTATACTAGGAATAGATTTCGATATATTGAATGCTTTAATACCTGAACTTAATGCTGGATGATTTGTTGATTATATGAGGAATCAATATTCAATAAATCAATCTTATGAATTTTATATATGAGGAATCAATATAAATGATTATTGTGTATGCATCTATATTGATAGTTATGAATCCTATATATTGATATACAACCAGAATATAGACGAGGGAGATAGACAAAATTCAATCCCAGTTTTTCTCACTGATATCTTCAATCAAGTTTTACTTTCTTTTAGAATTTACTTTTTAGAATCTTGTTTTAAATATTTATATCAACCATGAATCAACTCACTTGTTATTGTATATATTTACTTATTGAATTAGCAGAATTTTGAATTACCGACTCCTCGTGGGATCGACACTCTGAATTCAATTTCATATTACTACAGTTGACTAATAGGTATACTTGCCTAGAGGACCAACAACTGGTCAAGCAAAAGGCAAAGCACAATTGCCTTATCAACAGCTGAAGCAGAATACATCTCAGCAGCCAGTTGTTGCTCACAACTGTTATGGGTGAAGTATCAGTTAGAAGATTTTAACATTACTATATTTGCTATACCTGTTTTGTGTGATAATACAAGTGCTATTAATTTGTCTAAAAATCCCATTCAACATTCTAGGGCTAAACATATAGAAATAAAACATCATTTCATTAGAGACTATGTTCAGAAAGGTGTTTTTGATATTCAGTTTATTGATACAGAGCATCAATGTGCTGATATATTCACAAAACCTCTAACTGAAGATAGATTTAAGTTCATTAGAAATAATCTGAACATACATGCATTTTGAATGTGTGTGATCTGATCTGTCAAAAATGATGTATCTGAAATTTCAGCTTGTCTGAAACAAGTGACTTGTCTGAAATTTTGGGTTGTCTGAAATCTATATGGGTGTCTGAAATCTGTCACTTGTCTGAAGTAAACAAATGACGTGGCTTTATGAGACGGTTTAATTCCATTTATTTTGTCTCTTCCACTTCACACGTTTTCCTATGTCTGCGCAGCCAGTACATGCCATCATTGCTTTATGGATCTATAAATACAGAAGCTAGTGGGTCACAGAATTTCACCGTTCACTATTCTGTAGTCATCTCTTGAGATCCTTCTTCTACAAGCAATTTTTTTCTCTCTCAAGTTCTTCAGAAAACTCTTCAATGGCTCCTAAGAAATCTGCTGGAAGCAACATCGTGAAGACTAAGGGTGTAGTTCTGGAGGATCTTCAATCTCTGGGAATGGACTTATTTGCTGAGTTCGATGCAGCTGGATGGACTCCGTATTTCAATCACAACTTGACACAGTGGCATGAGCAGAGTGTGCTGGATTTCTGGGCTACTGCCAGATGAATACCCAATCCTCAGGGTATCTACACTAGCATCAAGGCCACAGTACGTGGTGTCCCTGTCTTTGTTGATGAAGATATCCTTGCTCACATCTGTGAGGTCAGGACTGAAGGAGTTGTATTCACTCCTGGCTGGGAAGCAAGAAATGGAGGACAGAAGCAGTTCACAGAGTTTCTGTATGGCACCTCTGAACCAGTAAGCTTGGATGCAAAGCATATGTCAGACAAGGCTAGGGTTTTGCATGCCATCTTAGGGTGCTCTATAATCCCTAAGAGTGGAAGCAGAAACCATGTTTCTGAGTTGGAGAGATTTTGTCTGATTCACCTACTGCAGAAGAAGAAGGTGAACCTCCCCAACATCATAATGTACCACATGCAGAAGCGTCTCAGAGACTCTGCTGGGAGCTTCCCTCACAATACCATCATCACCAAGATCTTGCTGCATTTCAAAGTCCCCATTGAGAGGCTTTTTGATCGCCTTTCACAACCTGTGTTTGGTGAATCAAACCTCAAGAGCATGGGAGTGAAGCTGACTCCAAGACCTCTCTCTCCGTCCATGAAGGAGAGCCTTCTTCTTGAGAAAGCTGCAAGAAGGAAGACAACAATGGAGGTTCTTGAGAATGAACTCAGAGGAGACATAAGGAGGCATGAGTTCAAGCCATCAAAACCCTCTCCTCAAGCAAAATTGAAGAAGCTACCTGTAAGGAGTGCTGCTAAGGTAGCATCTGCATCTGTGCAGAGTCAGGTGTCTGAACCTGTTCAGAAGGCATCACAAAGGCCATCTGAAATTGTGGGTCAGTTGTCTGAACCTGTACAGACTCCACAGCCTACTTCTGAAATGGAAGGACAGGCTCAAGAGGCAGATGAAACTGATGCAGTTGTAGCTGAGCCATTGGCTGCATGCCCATCTTATCTTGAACTCATTGGAGCAGGAGGAGCTGGAAAAGAAAGCAGAACAAGAGAAGACTGATAGAGCTATTGCTATTGCTTCACAATTGGCCTATGCTGAAGATGATAGGCAAGCAACCATAGCTGAGGGAGCAAAGAAAAGGAAGAGGTCAAGTGCACCTCAGAGAAGGAGAACCAAAAGCAAGCTACTTCAGACTGCACCTGAACCTAGGGTGACTAGAAGTATTGCCTCTCAGCTGATAGCAGAAGATGAAGCTGAGAAGTATCAAAATTTTGTTAAAGCTCAACACTATTTTAAAAGGAAAAGGGAAGAAAAACAAGCACAAAGGGAGAAGGAAGAAGCAAAGGCAAAAGAATCTGAGGTAACCAAGCCTCCCTACAAGAGAATTAAGGTGAGATTTGATAATGTAACTCCTTCACCACCCTCCTCACCAGAAAAACAAACACCTCATCAACCCTCTCAACCTTCACCACAACCTTCACCACAACCTTCACCAAAACCCCTATCACTTGAAAAACAACCATCTTCACCTCTATCACAACCATCACCACCTCCATAAACAGAAAACCTACCCTCTGAACCTTCCAAACCCTCTGAACCTACCTCACCACAACCTTCAGAGAATCAACTCTCTGAGCCTACATTACCTTCCCCACAAACCCATGACCTTGCTCTGATACCACTCTTACCTTCATCACCTCCACCACCTACACCTTCTCTGGAAGAAGAGCTCTCTGCTGAAGAAGAGCAAGTGCTTGCTGATGCTATACAGTTATCTCTCCTTCCTTCGGATCCCTGCTCACTGCCCAAGTTTAGCACCCTGTCTGAAGAGCTAAAGTATTTCAGACCAGCACCTGTTGTATCCTTGCATCATGGCTTAATCAGGAAAACTGCTGCTGAAGTTAGAAATCAATACAGTGCTCTTTCAGGTGGATTAGAAAAGATCAGGAAGGGTGTTGTCCCTCCTGCACATACTTGGGCTCCCATTAATCCATTCTCAAATGATTCCCTTAGGCTGAATAATGATGAATGGAGTTTTGTGAGGCAGCTGAACACTGAGTCTGAGCTGTTTCAGAGGGATCTGCACAAGGGAGTTGGGATGAGAGGCTACAGGCCACCTAGAACTTGTTCAATCAGGCCAACCACTAAAATCTTGGTGAAACCTGATAGAATAGTTCCTAGGTATCCCTTAAAGGAAGGTCAGGATGAGAAATTCAAAGGAGCTAAAGTCTATTCTGTATCTTCACCTCTGTCTGAAATGATGAGTCCATCAGAGTGGGAATCTTTACCAGAGTTCATGAGAAACCAAGGAGGAGGCCTGGATCATCTACTTCAAGATTGGATGTGGTCCTCTTACTGGAAGATCAGAGAAAATGCTGCATCTTCTTCGGGATCAACTGGTCCTGATGCTGATTCTGATGTTGGACTTGGAAAGTCAACCAATGTCAAATATCACTATATGAGAGATCACTTTCCCCCACCTGCTGACTCTTTCAATGAAGATTGGGTTCTGCTGAACCCTATTGGCACCTTCTTTTGCCCTGTGTTCAGGCCATCTGAATACATATTGCAGCCAGGATTTGGAGTGCTTAGATTTGTTTGCCCCTACATCCAGCTCATCTTCTATGAATCTGAGCAAGACTTGACTGAGGAAAATCTGAAGCTGAAGTCCAAAGTTAAGAAACTTGAAAAGAAGTATGCTGATCAAGAGCAGAAGACTAAGCATCTAATTGCTCAACAAGAGCAGATTCTTCAAGAACAGCAGCTTATCAGATCTGGTCAGCAAGAATTGAAAACCTCAGTGGAAGCAGCAATAAACAAGGCGAAGGACGACTTGATTTCCTTTCTGACTGAGGCCTTGCTGAAGAAGAAAGATTAAACTGTTAATTTTAGCCATTGTCTTTTGCTTATTTTCATGTTTATGACAAGTGTCTGATTGTCTGTTTCTTTATCTGAACATTCACTCAATACAATCAGTGGCTTATCTCATATTTTTGTGAGTTGATTGTTAATGCTATGATATATGTTTTATCTGAATTTATTGCTCTGTTACTGTTTTGCTCTGATATTCCCTTTTGATTGATGACAAAAGGGGGAGTATTAAAACCTAACAAAATCTGAATCTGAAGTGATTACAGGACTCAGGGGGAGTACATATGTTTTCCTGAGAAATTTGAACAAATGAGTGAAATATACCTTAAACAGAACCTGTTAAAGGATATTTCTATCTCAGGGCGAGCTTTCTTATTCTTAAAAACTGATTACAGATTTGTATATTTTAACCAAATTTGTCATCATTAAAAAGGGGGAGAATGTTGAGTCTCAAAAATATCATAAGGTTGTTTATGATGTTTTAAGACAACTAGATTCCCAAAGTTTTAATGGTTGACAAATTTGACTTAAATTACTTATCATAGATACACACATGCTTTAATGTTTTATCTATGATTTCAGCAAGAGTCACTATGAGCCTACATAAAAAGACTAAGTGTTGAAGCTGTCTGAAGAAGCAGAACTCGTCTGAAGAGTTGAAGCTGTCTGAAGTAGTTCAACCCGTCTGAAGTATCAGTGCCGTCTGAAGTCTTTTGATGACGTGGCACCTCTAGTCTGAAGTATTGAAGTCGTCTGAAGTCTCACTTATGACTTGGCACCCTCTGCTGAAGTTTGTGAAGACTTTTCTGAACCTCTGCTGCACGTACCTTTTCAAACACGTTTATAGCAAGGAACACAGAGACCTTTCCTGGTGATTTTGAATTTCATACACCACTGAGGAAATCTCTGCAACGCAGCCTCTGCAGCAACATTTGTAGCAGCCTTATGGCAAGAGAAACCTTGTACCATGTCAGAAACATCAGAGCTCTCAGAAGCATGTCTCACAACGGATTAAATAGCATTTAATGTTATCTCTAAACGGTGGTATTTCAACGGATTGAAGTTTGGGTATAAATACCCCTCCATGAAGACCATTAAGAACAGAGAAGAGAAAAAGAAAAAAAAATTAAGTATACAAGAAAGCCCAGAGAAACATCACGCTGCAAGTTTTTACTCTGTAAAAACTCTCTGATAAAATTCGCTGTACACATTTGTATATCCTGAGCATACCTCAGATTTTATTGTACATTGTATTGGTTTGAGCTTCAAACTCGTATAGTTTAAAAGCTTAAACTCCTTTCTCTGTAAACTTTGTTTAGAGCCTGGAGAAGCTTGGTTGATAAAAGAATACTTGGTTGTAGAGCCTGGAGAGGCTTGACTGCAAAAGAATACTTGGTTGTAGAGCCTGGAGAGGCTTGACTGCAAAAGAATACTTGGGTGTAGAGCCTGAAGAGGCTTGACTGTAAAAGAATACTTGTAATCTTGAAAGATTAAAAGAAAATCCAAGTGCTAGTTGGCATTGGGACTGGACGTAGCTCACAGTGGTAGTGAGTGAACCAGGATAAATTCCTTGGCTAAGTTTTCTTACCCTTATCTCTTGTCAATTCTTTTTATACTAATCAAGGGGTTAGAGTAATTAATCTGATATTTTATAAAGTCACAAAAACATCTTTTAAAATCAGTATTGTTAAGGCCGTCTGAAAACTTCAGACAGTCCTTTAAGAGCCTGTCTGAAATCGTGTTTTTAACACCTGTTTGCGAAAAGCTTTCTAAAATAATCAGAAACACTATTCAACCCCCCTTCTAGTGTTTCCCTGTGTTCCTACACTAAAGAATAAAAGAATATGTGGAAGCAAATTGGAACCAAAATTGCTAGAAAAATGGTCCAACAGAAAGAATCACTACCGACCAATGGTGTAAACACATGTTGTAAAAACCGGACCGGAAAACCGGTGAACCCGTCATATGTACACCAGTCCAAATAAACCACAGAACCGTCATGCATAAAATCGGTCAAGTTGTCTGAAGACTGAAGTGTTGTCTGAAGAATGAAGCACTATCTGAAGACTGAAGTGTGTTGTATGAAGCTAAGTTGTCTGAAGCTAAGGGTCTGAAGTAGCTTTCTAAGATATTTGTTTGAATTATCCAGCGCGAAAAGAGGAAATTTGGAGTAGCTATCTGCTGCAGTCAGATAAAGTACCACCTATCTCGTCCTTTCGTCAAAAGTATCTCACAACGGGAGCATTTGCATTAAATGTTATCTTTCAACAGATTTCTTAAAACAACTATCATCTTAGAAGCCTATAAATATCATAAATCTTTCTAAAGCCAAGAGTAAGAACTTCCTAAAGCTAAAAGAGAACTTTTGCTGAAAAATAAAAGCTCACGCGAAACAAAATGTAACGTCTTAATTTCTAAATCTGAGAATAATGGCCGTTGGAAGCAAAATTCCCTAATTCCTGAAATTAGTTCGCGCCATTTAGATACCACACGTACATACATTATATTCCAAATTATTTAAACAATATACGAACACATAACTTGCTACTTGTCCCACTTGCCACATCATCTAAACTCTTAGTAATTTCAATTCTACAACCATATTTTCAATAATTTCCATTTTAACCCATAAATTTTCTAAAATTACAGTTTAGCCCCTACACATTTTATAATTTCAATTTCACCCCATAATTTTTTGAAAATTACAAAATTGTCCCAAAAAATTTAAAATTACCTTTTAGCCCCTAAAATTTTGAAAATTTCCATTCTGCCTCAAAATTTTACAAATTTTTATTTTTCCCTTTAAACCTCACATACATACCTAGCCTACTTTTAACCTACAAAATGCCACCAAGACAAAAACCTTAGATTAAATTGAGATGGAGGAATTAGGGCATCAGCTTCAACAACTTCAAACCACTGTTGAAATTCAACAAATCCAAATAGAAGAACAGAGAAGTTGTTTAGAAGGAGAATCAAACGAATGTGATTCCCCATACGTTGACAACCATCACTCTCAGAAACAATAATTCTGAAGTAGTGACATTAAGGTGGAGATTCTAAATTTCAAAGGCAAGCTCTAGCAAAATGACTTTGTTGATTGGTTTCAAACTATTGAACGAGTTTAAAGAAGTCCCTAAGGATCAAAATGTCAAGATTGTTGCAGTTATGCTAAAGAAGCATCCTTCCATATGGTGGGAAATTTTTAAGAAGAAGCGTGAGCGTGAGAGAAAGAGTAAAATCAATTAGACATGGGAGAAAATGCGTCATGAGCTTACGCGTAAGTTCTTACTTGAGCATTATTATTAAGATAATTTTATTCAATTACAGAACTTGCGGCAAAAGACCCGATTCATAGAAGAATATACCAGAGAATTTGAAAAACTTATGATGAAATGTGACATCCAAGAAAAGGAAGAACAAACAATAGTTTGTTAACTTGAAATATTAAACACAGACATTGCCTATCAGGTCCAACTTCAACAATATTAGACTAGATGATGTTATTCGTCTATCCATCCGAATTGAAAAACAATATAATTAACCAAGAAATCCTCATATCAACCTTCCTCTAGGAACCCTACATACTAAGCCACACACCCAACAACCTAGCCCATCCAACAAAACCCCTCCTAAGTCCACCAAAGAGACCAACCAAAAAGCAACCAAGTGTTTCAAATGTCAAGGATTTGGCCATACAGCTTTTGATTGACCAAATCGTAAAATTGTCACTATTATTGAAAAGTAGTCCATGAGACATCTGAGGAAGATGAAGAATCGGTGTTTGATGAAGTAGAGCCAATATATGATGAAGAATTCACCAATGCTGATTATGGTGAATCATTGGTGATTAGATGAAGCCTACACACCACACAAGCAGAAGAAGAACCTTGGCTGAGGCATAACATCTTCCACACCTGTTGCACTACTCAAGGAAAAGTGTGTGATGTTATCATAGATTGTGGAAGTTGTGAGAATGTAGTGGAAGTTGTGAGAATGTAGTATCAAACTACATGGTGGAGAATTTGAAGCTACTAACACAATGTCATCCACACCCTTATAAGTTACAATGGCTAAAAAAGGAGAGCGAGGTAAAAGTTTCTAAACATTGCCTTGTGTCCTTTTCAATTTCCAAGAAATATCAAGATGAAGTATGGTGTGATATGTTATTCCTATGGATGCATGTCATCTTCTTCTTGGGAGACCCTGGAAATATGATCGTCATGCCTTGTATGATGGTCATGAAAATACGTACTCCTTTGTGAAAGATGGAGTGAAGATCAGGTTAGCGCCTCTGCCACCCAGTGAACTCAACCAAGGTAAGAAGGAAACAAAGCCATTGGTGTCTTTGGTTGCCAAGGAACAATTCAAGGTGACGAAAGAATAAGCACATGCTATGAGCCTCATACTACTACTTGAATCAACTGAGGGTACTAACCTTCCACCAAAGATTGAACAACTGCTCATTAAATATCGAGACGTGATACCAAAAGAGATTCTGCATGGACTTTCTCCAATGCGAGACATCCAACATGCCATCGACTTCATTCCCGGATCTATAATTCCTAATAGACCAATTTATAGGATGGGTCCACAAGAGCATGTTAAGATCCAACGTCAAGTTGAAGAGTTGTTGAACAAAGGGTTGATACAAGAAAGTATTAGCCCTTGTATTGTGCATGCTATTTTAGTACCGAAGAAGGATGGAAGTTGCAGAATGTGCGTCGATGGTCATGTTGTTAAAAGGATCACCAATTGGTTTCCGACACCAAGACTCAATGATTTGCTTGATCAGTTAAAGGAGTCGCAATCTTTTCCAAGATTGATCTTCGTAGTGGATATCATCAAATCAGAATTAGGCTAGGAGATGAATGGAAGACCGCTTTCAAAACCAGAGATGGCCTATACGAGTGGACTGTGATGCCCTTTGGGTTATCGAATTCCCCTAGCTCATTCATGCGTCTAATGAATCAGGTACTTCAACCCTTCATTGGTAAATTTGTTGTTGTTTACTTTGACGACATCTTAATCTACAACAAAGGCAAAAAGGAACACTTAGAGTACCTCCAACAAGTGCTACAGACTCTTCGTGAACAAACACTCAATGCCAAACTGAAGAAATGCTCTTTCTTGACCAATAAAGTTATTTTTCTTAGGTACATCATTACTGCTGAAGGAATTCGAGTTGACCCAAGCAAAATTAAAGCTATTAATAGGCGGCCCATTCCAAGATCTATCCATGATGTGAGGAGTTTCCATGGATTAGCTTCCTTCTATAGGAATAGGAGGTTCATTAGGAACTTTAGCTCCATTGCTGCCTCACTCACATATTACATCAAGGATACAAGTTCCAATTGACAGAGCAAGCCCAGAAAAGTTTTGAGGAGCTGAAGAAACGTTTGACTGAAGCATGTGTGCTAGCTCTTCCAAACTTTGACCAAGTGTTCGAAGTCAGTTGTGACATTTCCAACACTGGGATTAGTGTTGTTTTAAGTCAAGAGGGACATCTCATAGCCTTTTTCAGTGAGAAACTAAACGATGGCAAACGCAAGTACTCCACTTATGACAAGGAGTTCTATGCCATTGTTCATGCACTACAACATTGGAGTCATTACTTGTTGAGTAAATATTTTATTCTCTACTCTGATCATGAAGCCCTCAAACACTTGAACTCTCAACAAAAGATCAGCCACAGACATGTTGCTTGGATCGAGTTCCTACAACCTTATCCATTCCTACTCAAACATAAGGCATGAGTTCAAATTAACACTACAAGAAAATTTCAAATTTGCTACAAAATTTATTACCATTAGTTTTTTGTAGAGAATTTATAGCTAATTTACTAGAAATTTGCCACAAATGGCTTTTTAAGTTATGATAACCACAAAGAAGCAACATTGCGTTTCAAAGAATAAAAATTAGTGAATTAGTTAAAAGAAGCGGTGACAAAGTTGTAATTACATATATTAATTACTTACTAAAAATTTTGTCTCTTAAAAAAAAGCGCTCGTTCATTCTTTCATCTATTTTCCCTTTCTTCAGACTCTCAATCACAAACCCTAATTTTTCTCTCTTTCTTCTTCAACAAATTTCAATTAATCGCTCAATCGTTTATCTTCAGCTTCATGGCTCGCGACACCGTAATCCCTCCGTGGTACACCAAGTTCATCGGAAACTTCACTGGCATAACTAGGGCTGTTCAAAAAAACCAATACCATTGACCCAACCCAGAACTAAACCAATACTCTAAGTTGTGTTTTTTTTTTTATATTAGTGCCTATGAAGCATATCAAATGTTGTTAGGTAAAGCTTCACATAGAGCTCCTAAGCTATCATGGATGAACCTCAAGGTATTTACATGCATTAAATAAGATATTTTATTAAACTCTTGTGTATGGTTTTTATTATTTGACTATTCTGCATTTTGAATTGTAGTGTAACAAACAAGTTGGAGGATATGAGTGCGGCTATTACGTCATACAATGGATGTCTGCCATTGCGCAAGGTGGTATTCAAACAGCATGGGACCAGGTAATTCAGAATCATTAATCAATTCTTCATTAAATCCACATTCATAATTGATCTATCCGCTAATGTCAAGTTATTTCATTTTGTAGTATTTCATGGATACCAGCCCATTTAACTCTGACGCACTACAAGAAATCTATCTTTTAGTGACAAAATTTTAGTCATGAAAATAAAATTTGTCACTAATAGTATATTATTTGTGACTCTTTTTATTTTGCCACTAATATTATTTATAATAGTAACAAAATTATAAATCGTCACTATAATTTCATTAATAATGACGAAAATATGCAAGCCACAATTAATTTGTCACTAACATAAAATATAGATGACAATTTTTTATGTCATGTTATAATATTTAGTTGATATAAAACTCATTAAACATTTAAAAAGTAATAATTGTGATAAAAAATTAACTTTTTACAAATATAATATTATATTATTGACGATTCATAAAGTAGTAATTTGTTTTTATTATTAGTGACAAAGTTTTTGTCACTAATAATTTGAAGTATTTATCTTTAGAATGATATTTATAGTTAACATTTAATATCATTATAATGGTTATAAAATATAATTCTATTGTATCGGTAACAAATATAAAACGGTCATTTACTCTATATTACTAGTGACAAATTATTCGTTATTAAAGACTTGGAGTATTTGTGTCTATAGTAAATCATCACAAATATATAATATTAATATATTAGTGACGAAGTATGTTTTCATCATAATAGTTAACATTAAAAATTAGTCATTCACTTTCTATTATTAGTGATAAATTATTCGTTATAGGAGATTCAAAACATCTCTATAATTTGTAGTCATAATGATTTAATATTAATATATTAGTGAATTCCATACTAAAATACATGAAATTGTTAATAAAAAACACTTAAAGTTCCAAAAATTTTATATTACAAGTCATGTATTTTCTCATATTATTTTCAAAATATAAACTTAGTAAGTTAAAAATATCTAGTGAATAAAATATTTTTTAGTATAATATTTCAAAATATGTGAAAATATTTAAAAATTCTTTACTTTAATTAAAATTCATATTATAGAATTAAGTGATCGATGATGATGATAATAATAATAATAATAATAATAATAATAATAATAATAAGAAGAAGAAGAAGAAGAAGGTAAGGTAAGGTAAGGTAACGTAAAATAATAAAATTAGAAAAGATTTTCTTTTACCATAACTTCATTTTTTAGGATAAAATAAGGTAAAATAATAAAATATAATTTTATTTGAATTTAAATTGTAGAATTAGATGATAAAAATAATAATTAATTTAAATAAATTTTTCATAGGATTACATGATAAAAATAAAAAATATTTATATTTATTTAACATTAATATTTTTAGTATTAAAGGACAAAGTTTCAAAAAAATAAAAAAATAATTATCTTGATTTAAATTTGAATTTTTTTATTAATGTAAAAAAATGAAAAGGATAAGGATAATTTCAAACAACATGAATATGATTAGATGAAAAAAATTCAAACTATTTGAAAAGTAAAAGAAAACTTTCTGAAATTTTGTCCAATTTAAAATGAAGCAATAATATAAAAGTTAGAAAAGATTTCTTTCAACGTAACTTTAGATAAGATAAGGTAAACTAATAAAAAAATCATATGATTTGAATTCAAATTGTAGAATTTGATGATATAAATAATAATAATAATAATAATAATCTATACCTATATATAAAGGGAATTCCTTTTTTTTTTGTTTCCACTTTTTCCAGACAATAATACCCCTGATTCACACCCTATTCCGATAATACTAAATTCTAGTTTTTTTAAAATAATAACTTTTTTATCACTAATTCTTATTTTTTTCAATTCAAATTCAAATCTTGATTGATTATATTTTTTCATATTCTAATTTTAATCCATGTTTCTTAATTTAAATTAAAAATATTATCCTTATCATTTAAATCGTGAATTTTTAAAGTAATTTTGAAAAGTGTAGATTAATAATTCAAATTCAAATCATTCTTTAAATTTTGAGGATATACTGAATTCTAGTTTTTTTAATTATAATTTTTTTAACACTAATCCTTATTTTTACAATTCAAATTCAAATCCTGATTGATTCTATTTTTTCTATTCTAATTTTAATCCCTATTACTTAATTTAAATTTAAATTTAAAATATTATTCTTATCATTTAAGTCGTGAATTTTCAAAGTAATTTTGAAAAATATAGATTAATAATTCAAATTCAAATCCTTCTTTAAAATATTTGAAAATGTAAATAAACAAATTTTACGTCTTTTCCCAAAAAAAAAGCGAATAGACAGGTACGGCCGCTAATAATAATAATAATAATAATAATAATAATAATAATAATAATTACTAGAAATAATTAATTTAAATCAATTTTTTTTATAGAATTTCATGATTAAAATAAAAAAAATTAATTTCTTTATTTAAGGTTAATTTTTAGTATTAAATGACAAAACTTCAAAAAAAAAAATTGAATATCTTGATTTAAATTTGAATTTTTTGATTAAGATAAAAAATAAAAAATGGAAAGGATAAGGATAAGGAGAATTTCAAAAAACATAAATATGATTAGATAAGAAGAATTTGAACTATTTGAAAAGTAGAAAATCTTTCTGAAATTTTATCAATTTTGAAATTAAGCAATAATAAAAAAATTTAAAAATAATTATGGATAAAGATACTATGCCGAGATAAGTGAATCGTCTAAAATTTTTTAAAAATTGAGAGCTTTTGAGATAAAGATGGAATGTTATGAGTTAGTTAGGTTGAGAGAGAATTGAGGGGATACAATGAATGTGGATAACAATTCTAAATAAAAAATTACAAGAGAAAATATCAGTAGTGAATAATGGAAAGGATCATATTCAAATTTAAAATACGTGTTGGAGGTTACATTCATCATATTTAATTTTAATTAAAATAATTCAAATATTAAATACTATGGGCAAATTTGTACTCAAACAATTATGCATTAAAATAAAATGTAATTAAAAAGTCCTAATCATAGTTAATAACAAACTTTTTTATATCAAATAACATAAAATTTTAATTAATTATCATCACTGTCATCTTCATTGATCTCATTATTTTCCTCATCTTCTGTTGAATCAGTAATCTTTTGATCACTTTCTTCTTCGTTGTCAACAACTTCTGTAGGCACCACTGGACTTCCATTAGCTGTAGAATTTGCTAAGTCATTCCTACTCAAAGATAACACTTGGTCAATATCATGTGCACTAGAAAAGGGGATCAAACCAACCTCTTCATTTTCTTGACATGCCTCATTTGTAGGCTCCTCGGGAATATCATAAAAATCTCGAGGCTTTGTTTTAACAACAACCAACCAGTTAGGATCTTTGGTGTCTTTAACATAATACACTTGTTGAGCTTGACTAGCTAGGATATATGGTTCATGGGTCTTCAATTTACGATTACTATTGATAAGAACAAATCCGTATTTATCTTCCTTATATCCTATTCCTTTGGAAGACATGTCCCACCAATCACATTTAAATAAGATAATATTGTTTCCATAAGGGTAACTCAATTCAATAATATTTGTCAAGACACCAAAATAGTCTAGATTTCCTGCATTCTCATCACCTTTGACTAAAACTCCACTATTTTGTGATTTCAACTTCTTATCACGATCCTTTATATTAAACCTCCAACCATTTATGAGATAATTTGTATATCTCAAAACACGTCTATCAGGTCCACAAGCTAAGTGAAAAAATGAATTATCTATACTTTCTCCCCAATCCTTTTTCAAATCTGTAACCTGTTGAAAAAAATATAAGTTACCATTTGTTGAAGATAATTATATAATAATTGACAAATATAAAGTCATACTTACTTTTTTTTTAAACCACTTGTAAAATTCTCTTTCATGTCTTTGTTCCACGTGTGATGAGTTTACTTTCTCTAATTCTTCTTTATGCAATCTAGTCATTGAAACGTAATATATAAGTCTATAGATAATTATATACATTTTTAATAAATGTAAACAAGTAGTTTAGAAAGAAAAACACTTACTCAATAAAGGGTGATACTTCATCGCAATATTTAAGAACATAATTCCTCGCTTGCTCCCATTCCACTAAATTTAACTCCACATACTTTTTCCATGTAGTGGTTTTCCAACTTGTGAAAATATTTTCAACTTTGATCTATTCAATCGATCTAGATCACCTTCAAAATTCCGTCTATCTCTATTTAGTCCTGTCTCAACTCCATGCAAATACCTCGAACAAAAATGCAAGCATTCTTGTGCTATATAGGCTTCAGCAATAGATCCCTCGGGACGAGCCTTATTTCTCACATATGACTTAAGCCTACACAAATATCTTTCAATAGGATACATCCAACGATATTGCACTGGCCCGACAATCTTTGCCTCATATGCTAAGTGAATGGGCAAATGAACCATTATGTCAAAAAATGAAGGAGGGAATATTTTCTCCAACTTACATAAGGTTAAAACTATTGTTCTCTCAAGCAAGTTCAAGTTCTCCGTGCACAATGTCTTAGAGCACAACTCCCTAAAAAAGAAGCTTAATTCAATTAGTGCCTCACAAACTTCCTTTTGTAGAACACCACGTATTGAAAGTGGGAGATAGGGATTTGGATTCCCAACAGTCGACTGCTGGGCAGTCACAAAATCTGAGTCGTCCGATCAAGATCGGACGGCTTAAAAATCAAGAGACCCAAATCATATCTCGGTTTCTAGGTCGTCTGATCTAGATCGGACGGCTCAGATTTTGTGACTGCCCAACAGTCGACTGTTGGGGATCCAAATTGTGGGAGATAGCGATATAAAAATATATGACAATCATGACATTTCATGCCATATAATTTTCCCTCTTTGATATCTACACATCGAGAAATGTTGGATGAGTAGCCATCAGGAACCTTCAAGTCAACTAAAAATTGACAAAAGACTCGTTTTTCCTCCGTTGACATAGTATAACATGCATGTTGGAATGTATATTTGCCTTCTCCAATCATGGTTGCATGAAGCTCAGGTCGTATACCCATGTACGCTAAATCAAAACGAGATTTAATATTATCCTTTGTTTTCCCTTCAAGATTCATCAATGTTCCTATTATATTGTCACATACATTTTTCTCAATATGCATGACATCCAAATTGTGTGGAATTTTCAAGTATCTCCAATAAGGCAACTCAAAGAAAATACTTTTCTTCTTCCAATTTCCAGGTAACTGAATCTCTTCTCGCTTTCTTTTTCTTTTAAATTTACCAAATATAACCTAAACACATAGAAAAGTTAGTTATTGAAATAAGACAAATAAAAGAAGATAAATAAAGTATTTTTTTAATAAAGACAAATAAAAATCTAGAATTCAGCGAAAAATAAAAAATATATTTATAGTTCTTATTTTATATTTAACTATTCGATTTAAAATTATAAATTTTCAAAACTTATAGATCCAGATCTAATTATCTAATAAAAATTGAATTATCTAACAGTGATAATTAAATTTAAATTTTTGTCTAAATAGATGAGATTACAATAATTTTGTGTTATCTTAAGTATTAGAAAGATTTGATCATGAACAAATATGACCAATAACAAAACTATAACTAATTTTTATTTAAATGGATAAGATTACAAAGATTTGATCGTAAACAAATATAATTAATAACAAAACTATAACTAATATAATTGTAACTAAAATTCTAGATGGGAAGTTAAAAACACTAACTTGGTCAAAATGTTGAAGTTGTTCAAATATTTCATCTCCAGATAACTGTGTAGGGCCCAATCGCTTTTCTTTGTTACCATCAAAGGCTTTTGCATTATTTCTCCAAGGATGATCAAGTGGTAAAAACCGACGACTTCCCATATAAGCAAATTTTTTCCCATTTGGTAGCCTTAAGGAGCATGTGTCCATTTTACAACAAGGACAAACAAATTTTCCTTTAGTACTCCATCCTTAGAGATTTTCATATGCCGGAAAATCATTAATGGTCCATAAAATTGATGCATATAGTCTGAATGTTTCTTTGGTTGACGCATCGTATGTCTCCATACTTATCTCCCATAATTCTTTTAATTCATCAACTAAAGGTTGTAAATACACATCAATATCATTTCTGGGAGCTCTAGGGCCTGGAATAAGTAGTGACATTATGAAGTAAGGATCTTTCATGCACATCCAAGGTGGTAACTTATATAAGTTGATTTGGTATTTGTTTTTCATTAAATTATACTCTGTGAATGTGTCTTACCACTGTGTTATGAAGTATACCTATCAACTGAATTATTGGTGTAACTTTTATTTTAACCTTTTCGTTTTAGAATTGGTTTGGGAACTCTTGTGTCAGGTGTTCGTCTTATAACAGATGGAATATTGCAGGTAGCTGCTGAATGGTATGATGTAAATTTGGAAAATTGTTTCTTTTTATTTACCAAAAGCTATTGGAAGTTTGGCAAATTATGTTGACATTTATCAAGTCACTAGGCTGCTATATATGATGTTTTACCAAAATTGATTTATCTTGACATTTAATTACGGCTTGTTTTATCACAAACTTAAACAAGAGAAAGAGGAATATATATATATATATATATATATATATATATATATATTGATATGAAGATATTAGTATTAGAAACTAATACACTAAGAATATATATTTGAGTGACACAATTAGAACATATTAGATAATGCCATGTACATGAATAAGGACAAAATGGTAAGATAAGAACAAAGGGAAAGTTAAGGCATTTTGCTGGCCAACACAAAAATATAAGCGCGCAAACACACACATATAGAAAATAGATCAAGCAAATCATGAGCAAAATTATTCCTAGGTTGATAATTTGAAAACGGTTATTTTCCCAGCATCACTAAATGAGGTTCACGCTTAGCCTTCATCAAATGCCCCAAAACTTTGGCATAACGACGCACCAAAGTCTTGAACTTCAAACCTTGGAGGTTGTCTTTCTGTTGCAAGTTGCAACCGAACCAGCTGAAGTTGCTTCTCTTCCTCATTGAAATGTTCACCAAGTGAGTGAGTTCCTTTACCTCCTTCATCATTATTATTACACTTCACTGCATCTAATTTCTCTTCTCCTCTGATTAGCTGCTTCAAGCTTTTGTGGTCATTCTCACTTTCCTTCACCTCAGGAAGGCTAGTTTGCTGTGACATATCATCTACTGATATGGGTTTCTCATTGGCCTGCACTGGAAATGATTGCTTCCTAGTTCTTCTTGACATGGTGATGTCATAGTGGCGTTTCACTGCAGGGGACTGAACCTCCATCTGCTGTATATATATACATCTTCTTCTTATTCTCCCTTTGCTTGGTTTTATTCTCCTAATCCTGGAGGAAATTATAGGAGTAAAATCCTGTTTGTTTCAGATTCTCAAACTATTCTTCAAATGGCCATTTGAGAAAACAGAGAAAATAGAGAAATTTTTACATTTTGCAGTATAAGAAATTTAAACCAAACAAAATATGCTAGCTATAACTTGGTTTTGTTGTATTGTATGTGATGGATGCTTAAATGGGCATGACCCGTAACAGGGGAATTTGGTCTCATAATATATATCATATGTAGATGAAATATATAAAGTGATTAATTAATTTTCAAGTATAAGACAAGAAGTTGGTGTGAAAGTGAGAAGAAAAGTATTTTTTAATTTGAGTTTCTGCTCTCCCTTTTCTTTAAAATGGAAGTTTGCATATATTGCCAGATCCCTTCATAATTGTTATGGTATTAATCTCTTTTCATGCTTTTTGGACAAGGTTTAAACCAGGATTACAAACACATATTTCTTTATGGTAAGCATCTACTGTATCTAATTTCTTTTTGGCTGCTTATAAGTTACAAACCTCAAGTATATTATTTCAGAAAGAAATGCATCTAACATTCAGAAGCGTGTTATAGTTCAGGTTTTGATCTTTTGATTAAGGTCTGTTATCTTTTATGTGGTGGATATATAATTAGTTTTTGCAAATGTATTTAATCTATTTTTTTATTGGTGCATGCCAAGGACTATGAAAAGTGTAAATTTTATTTCAGGTATACAATACACTCTGTCACACTAATATATTTTTATATACTTATTATATTGAGTGGTGGACTCTTCAATTTTTTTTATTTACTATTTTTTCTTAGCTTAGAAATAATAATTCTATACTTTTATAAAAATCCTTAGTTTATTAACTTTGTTGATGTGTATATTAATTTATCTGATATTGATTTTTGTTAAAATTTGTAGAGTAAAATTAAATGAATTAGTTGCAAAATAAATGAAGTAATTATATACGCAATTAATTACAAATCACTTGCCTAATAGCTTTGGAAAGCTTTTTTTTTATATTAGATGTTACTGCAACTTAGCTATGCATTGGCTAGGAAATTGGTATTAAGCTATGGATTTGGTTAGAATAAGTTACCTACAGATTAACTACTATATAGCTATGACAACATCCTAGCAAATTAGCTAGAAAATCAAAATTTGAATGATAAATTGCTGCCAATTTCCTGTGAATTAGCTAGGAAATTTTCAAACATTGCTACAAAATAGCTACTAGATATTTTTGTAGCAAATTTGCTACTTATTTTATGCTCCCACCGATTTTGTAGTAAATTTGTAGTAATTTTATAGTTAAAGTATCTTGCTACTATTTAGCTACGAACTAGCTATGGATTTCTTTGTAGCAAAACTCAAAAATTCTGGTAGCGAAAATGCAGTAGCTGATGCCTTGAGCCGTCGTCATGCCTTACTTTTAACTCTTCAAACCAAAGTTGTTAGATTTGAAGTTATTTAAGAGTTTTAGATTTTGAACTTGAGTCTAACTCAACCCTAAAAGCTAGCTTGTAGGGTGAGGACTGCCCATAACTTATATATATACTTTTATTTGACCTTATCTCTAGGCAATGTGGGACTCTAACATATACCCCTCACACCCAGGCTGGACATCTGGAACGTGAACATCTATACGGGTGGCGGCTCAATAACAACAGATCATCTAGAATAGACTATGATATTATATTAGATTTTAGACCTAGGCCTAACTCAATCTTAATAGGGTCTTCACCCAAAGATGGTGCCAGTTTTATTGGTATGCTTGTCTCGGGCGAATCTCCAATGATCCTCATTACAACCAAAAAAATGTCTACAAAATTTCCACACTACATCTTTTGTAAAATTCTCTCAAGCAAAGGCGTTTTGTAATTCACTTTGCATGTGCGAAAAACCAAAAGAAAAAAGACATCAACACTACTTCGGACAACAATTATGTATCCAGATTTTTCTCTCTTGCACTTGCACATGCATGCAATTCCCCATTTTTCACAAAGCCTGCTGGAGTGAGTTTCCTTTCGTGCCGGTTACGTACACATAGACCTATGACATGAATTCGCGTATTCCTCACCCAAGTTTCATAACCATTCTCTATTCTCTTCCCTATATAGCTTGGTTCGCTTTTTTACATTTTTAATTGCACCTTTTTTTTTTAATTTATTCCTTAATTAACCAAACTTGCGCTCCATCTTTTAATATGCGAAATCAAGGCATGCATGCAGCATTATATTCAACAACCCTATTATTTTGGGCACTATATACAAACGTAAATTTTATTCATATATAGTACTCCAACTTGAACGACCCTCTTCCATTGATTTTACTCTATGAAAGGACTAGGACATATATGCGTAAAATAAATATTTATCAGACACTCTTAAAAGACACGATATGATATATGTCTTCTCAAGTCAACTTATTTTGTTTGGACTAGAGGTAAGGTAATTAACTCGATTTTTTAAGCAACACATGCGTAAAATTTGTCACCATTATAAGCGAATTTAGTATTCTACCTCCTCATGAATATCATTAGTAAGTTTTTTTTATTTTTGTCAAAGTTTATAGCATAAAGAATCTAAGCTAGCTCCATGATATGTGAAGAATTTTTTATTTAGCAATCAGAACCACCCCACTTCATATATTGACAATGTCATCTCTTCACCATGATGAAAATTAGCCCACATCAATTTCAAATAGATACAGCAAACAAGCATGTTCATAGAATACAATACCATAATAGAATTGGAATTGTGTACCTGGAATGAGAGAATCATTCGGTTATGGTTGCAAGTGAGAGTAATTGCTCTCTTCCTGGTAGGATGCCAAAAGACAGAAAGCAATCCAGAGTACGGAGAGAAGGGTCTGTCATATAAACTGACTGATAGGTCACCAGTTCTATTCCTTACTAGTAAAGACCAAGGACTTCTCAACGGGCTACTGAACTGAACAGCCTAACCCATCACGGGCTATTCACAATAAAAGCCAAATATATATAATCCATCTTTACATTATGTGCTATAATTAAATAATTAATCTATAATTGATATTAATAATGTTGAATTTAAACGAAAATAGCCTAGATCAATTCAGATAGATACAAGATATAGCATGTTCATAAAATAATTAGAAGTTATTGCGTACCCGGAATCAGAGAAGGATCCATGGTGTTTGTCTTGAACAGAGTGAGAGAATGCTGCTCTCTTCCCGGAATCAGAGAAGGATCCATGGTGTTTGTCTTGAACAGAGTGAGAGAATGCTGCTCTCTTCCTGGTAGGATGCCAAAAGACAGAACACAATTACCGAGTACAGGGAAGAGTCTGTCATATATAAACTGACTAATGGGTTACCAGTTCTATATCTTACCAGTAGAGACCAGGGACCTCTCAACGGGCTACTGAACTGAACAGCCTAACCCATCACGGTCTATTCACAATAAAAGCCCAATATATATAATCCATCTTTACATTATGTGCTATAATTAAATAATTAATCTATAATTGATATTAATAATTAAATAAATATAATTCTAAATAATTGATTAATGTTAATCCATAAAATACAAATTGGGAATAATCTAACATTCTCCCACTTGGATAACATTAGTCAATTATCAGAACTACTAGGAATTATTAAAACCAAAGTATCAATTATAGCTAATGCACATAACTTTAATAATTTCAAGAAATAAGAGCATTAACAATATAGAAGATAGCATCCGATAGGGATACATACCATATGCTTATATTTCATAAAATGATGGATAATGGAAAGCATAATTCAATGAAACAATATGCTATCCAAAAATGGTCCCAGCATCATAGATGCTATAAGAGATATGATAATAAAAGTAAACTAACAGATATCTCATAATATTGAGAAAATACAAAACAAACTCCCACTAACCCAAAATATCAAAAGACTTATACAAATATACATGAGTTATGAAAAACTCCAATAATCAAGTCTTTGGTTAGTGGATTTACTAAAATGCTCAACACACGTGATAGTTGTTGTTAATGTCTTTTCAACACTAGTTCAAAACAGCTCCTTTCACCATCACAATAAGCCACAAACCCGACACTATCCACATGAGTATAAGTGCACATAATAGCCCGGTATCAAGAGTAATTACATAGGGGAAGACCCAATAACAAAAGTAATTACACTTGGGCTAAATCAAGAATGCTCGAGAACAGTTGACATTTAATTAATCTGAGTTTTACTATATAAGTGACTATGCATGTTCAAATAGAATAAATAAATTTAAACAAATCTCCCACTTGAACAACATAGACTCTTAGTTTAAACAAAATAAAACTCAAGATTAATATAGACAAAAAATATCAACAATGAGCAAGCACTTATAGCAATTGGTTCAAACAAAAGAATACAAGTACCTCAACAATGCAGAAAATCATACTCGATAGGAGTATTGATATCATACATGCAAGATACTCATACATCTTAACTTTATGAAAAAAGTGGAATATCGGTTTAAGAAAATTACAACAAAGTTGCATACTAAAATAATCAAAGTGTCCTTCGTAACACAATGGCCAAAATAATAATAATAACATAGTCCACATAAACTCAAGTGCCTATAATAGCCCAATGACAAATAACTAAAGTAATTACATATGGGCATAACCCAATAACCAAAGTAATTACAAAATGGGCATACTAAATGGCATCAATGAGTAAGCACTTTACTGGTCCAAATAATAAGATTTACAAGCACCTTATTGATCCAAGAAATCATACTCGATAGGAGTATTAATTTCATATAAGATACTCACAAATCTGTGACCTTATAAAATGTGGAACGTTGGTCAAGAGAGAAGCACAATAAAATTGCAAGTCAAATGTGCAATACCAACAAAATAACCTTAGCGTACACTTAGTGTGTCTTACTGAGATTCAATAAAATTGCACATAAAAAATATATATACCAACAATTTGTGCACAAGAATACATCTCAGTAATACGAAATGAGATTTCTTCCCAAAATCTCTAAGAGCATGTCATATGATTAAACACGCATAATAACGTACATATGACAACCAAAAAAGCTCAACAATATTATTTTAATACAAAAGTGCACACAAAGATATATAGCAATGCTATTGTCTCAAGACAACCAATTGTGTGTACTCCCACTAATCCAAAATAATATATTATTAGGATTCTCATTAGAGTCAAATAATATTAAAATACTCTAATGTTATAATATCTAATAATGGGATTATAATTTTGCTAAGGTACTCATTATGAGTCTAAAACTCACAATTTTTCTCTCTTCAAAATTTGATATTAGAGAGAAACATATTGAAGCAAAGTCAACAGAAATGGTTACATAACAAAATATGAAACTCAACATAAAACCATAATAATGGTTTTGCAAAGGAGTTTCATAGTTAACCATATACTTTGCTTACAAAATGAAGGAAATTATAAATGTCCACTTGACATTACAAAATAGAAAATCTCCTTAAAAATTATTGTAACACGCAATTTTATAAAATATGATGGCTATTTGAAAAAAAAAAAATTGCCAACATATGAGTGAGATTATAATCTCCAACATATTTCAAAATGAGATCATAGAAAAATTCAACAACTCACTCCCATGACTCAAGTGTTACAATTTAAATAATAATAGCAAAGCACTCTTTAGCGGAAGCGGAAACAAAAGTGCACAAAACCCTTGACTATTATTGAGGATACAATAAGATTTAAGAAATCTCTAACTCCCACTGTTCTTATAATTACAAAATTACAAGATAACAATATTGTATTATATACAAAATTCATCCATATATCCCAAAATTTTAAGAATGATACTTGTTATTTCAAAATAGCTTTAATAAGTCTATAGTTTGACATACCATCGATTATAAGAAAGATTAATGGTATGCAATAGAGAAATTAATCTCTTCAAACAATAACAAGTTAATTTGGGACATCAACATATTGTCTGGTACCCATAATATAAGACAATAACATGGAGTTTAACTATAATGTTCTCAAAGAGACTTAACAAACAATATCCTCAATATAAAATCTTGACAATAAAGGGTAACATGTAATTTTTTTAAAGAGAGAAGAAATACTACAATTTTGCTTGACAAAATCATAACTTAATATATAGATTTCTCCCACTTGATAGAGAAAAGTAATTAAATAAATCATATAATATGAAAATCATATATATAAAAAAAATATTTAAAATTATTTTCTCTATCACACAATGATCATGTCAAGCAATGTTATACCGATAGGGTATGTCCATCACCTTACACAATTCAATTCAACTTATTTCAATAAAAGAATTTTCTAAATTTAGGCCCTATTCAAAATATTGACAAAAATGGGTATAGAGGCTAACACCAAAATAACAAAGAAACATTTAATATGCATAATATCTTATGCTAATACAAAATTAAATGAATTTGTGTGTCTAGCCAAAATAATAAAGTGCCCATTAACCAAAATTTCTTATTTACAAGAATCCTGCTTAAGGATCCCGAATCACAATAAATAAGAAATAATAAATTATACAATATACAATTCTCATGTCCCAAAATAAAATTCTAATGTCGATAGGATATTAAAATAAAAATTTTGACATAAGTTAAACACCAATATATATTGCATAAAACCAATTCACATTAATAATAATACACCGATAGGGTATAATTATTATTAGTGCAATATAAATATAATTTAAAATAAGTAATTTCCATAAAATTTTGCACAATTGTACCCACGATAGGCGAGCTCACAATTATACAAAATATAAAAATCATGCCAAACATAATTTAATTAAATAAATAAATTGCATAATTAACAAACTATATGTATTATAAATACATAATATATGATTTCAAAATGGCCCAAAAATTATTTCATAACACTTGGCTCACTACTAGAGAGAGTGAAATATGCCAAAAACTCTCTAATAAAATATGAAATATACACAAAAAATTTCAGGCCAAAAATCTGAGAGTAGCATTTTCAAAAAAATAAATTACTCTCAAAATAATTAAAATAAATACCTCCAGGTATCCAAAAATTATAAAAAATATACCAAAAATTCAGAAAATTAATTAATTAATTTTTGGTATAAAAAATAAAATTTTTTGGGCCACAAAATGAAGCACACGCGCCCCCACGCGCCTGACCCCGTGAGTGGGCAGGCGCGGCGAGCACTGTTCATCACCACCTTCACCCGGTTTGCTGTAAACGGGTCGAACTCGACCCGGTTTCTACCCAAAGCAATATCCGGCTATTTTGGGAACGGAAGGCCGCAATTTTCCGGCCATTGAGGCGCGGAGAAACGGCGGTGTGAAGCCCTCAATCAATTGCGGGAATCATCGGTTCCATTGAGAGAAATCACAGATCAAAAAAATCATTTTTAGGTGTTCGAACCCGCGAAGAAAAGAACGAAAATACTCCATAGTTTTCCAACGGTTCGTTCTCAAAATGTGCAGATTTGTATTAAATCTAGAAACAAACAAAACCCCCAAAGTAATTTCGAAAAAGATTGGCTCAATTGTGAGATCAAAAAACGGGTTTAAAGGTTCTAACCCGAGAAGAAAACTGACAAATTCTCACAAAATATACAACGAAATCGAACCAAAATTTGACTTATGATTCAAAATTGTATGGGTAACAAAACCCCTAAATCAATTTTATGTTTCGAAAGCCAGAAACGAGAATCAAAATTTCAGGCGTTTGGCGAAACAGAGAAGAAAAACGATTCTGTAATTCGAAATATCCTTCATAGTTTAACACAATACGACAGATATCCAGCAACAACAAAAATCCCTAAATTTTATGCACAATTAGCGAATAATTTTATCAATATAAATTTAGGGTTCATAGGATACTAATTCTACAACCAAGAACAACCATAATTTGTATCTATAAGGCTCTGATACCTATTGTTGAATTTAAACGAAAATAGCCTAGATCAATTCAGATAGATACAAGATATAGCATGTTCATAAAATAATTAGAAGTTATTGCGTACCCGGAATCAGAGAAGGATCCATGGTGTTTGTCTTGAACAGAGTGAGAGAATGCTGCTCTCTTCCCGGAATCAGAGAAGGATCCATGGTGTTTGTCTTGAACAGAGTGAGAGAATGCTGCTCTCTTCCTGGTAGGATGCCAAAAGACAGAACACAATTACCGAGAACAGGGAAGAGTCTGTCATATATAAACTGACTAATGGGTTACCAGTTCTATATCTTACCAGTAGAGACCAGGGACCTCTCAACGGGCTACTGAACTGAACAGCCTAACCCATCACGGTCTATTCACAATAAAAGCCCAATATATATAATCCATCTTTACATTATGTGCTATAATTAAATAATTAATCTATAATTGATATTAATAATTAAATAAATATAATTCTAAATAATTGATTAATGTTAATCCATAAAATACAAATTGGGAATAATCTAACAAATAATTCAATAAATATAATTCTAAATAATTGATTAATGTTAATTCATAAAATACAAATTGGGAATAATCTAACATTCTCCCACTTGGATAACATTAGTCAATTATCAGAACTACTAGGAATTATTAAAACCAAAGTATCAATTATAGCTAATGCACATAACTTTAATAATTCCAAGAAATAAGAGCATTAACAATATAGAAGATAGCATCCGATAGGGATACATACCATATGCTTATATTTCATAAAATGTTGGATAATGGAAAGCATAATTCAATGAAACAATATGCTATCCAAAAATGGTCCTAGCATCTTAGATGCTATAAGAGATATGATAATAAAAGTAAACTAACACATATCTCATAATATTGAGCAAATACAAAACAAACTCCCACTAATCCAAAATACCAAAAGACTTATACAAATACACATGAGTTATGAAAAAACTCCAATAATCAAGTCTTTGGTTAGTGGATTTACTAAAATGCTCAACTAACGTGATAGTTGCTGTTAATGTCTTTTCAACACTAATCTAAAACAGCTCCTTTCACCATCACAATAGGCCACAAACCCGATACTATCCACATGAGTATAAGTGCACACAATAGCCCAGTATCAAGAGTAATTACATAGGGGAAAAACCCAATAACAAAAGTAATTACACTTGGGCTAAATCAAGAATGCTCGAGAACAGTTGACATTTAATTAATCTGAGTTTTACTATATAAGTGACTATGCATGTTCAAATAGAATAAATAAATTTAAACAAATCTCCCACTTGAACAACATAGACACTTAATTAAACAAAATAAAACTAAAGATTAATATAGACAAAAAAAATGTCAACAATGAGCAAGCACTTATAGCAATTGGTTCAAACGAAAAAAATACAAGTACCTCAACAATGCAGAAAATCATACTCGATAGGAGTATTGATATCATACATGCAAAATACTCATACATCTTAACTTTATGAAAAACGTGGAATATCGGTTTAAGAAAATTACAACAAAGTTGCATACTAAAATAATCAAAGTGTCCTTCGTAACACAATGGCCAAAATAATAATAATAACATAGTCCACATAAACTCAAGTGCCTATAATAGCCCAATAACAAATAACTAAAGTAATTACATATGGGCATAACCCAATAACCAAAGTAATTACAAAATGGGCATACAAAATGGCATCAATGAGTAAGCACTTTACTGGTCCAAATAATAAGATTTACAAGTACCTTATTGATCCAAGAAATCATACTCGATAGGAGTATTAATTTCATATAAGATACTCGCAAATCTGTGACCTTATAAAATGTGGAACGTTGATCAAGAGAGAAGCACAATAAAATTGCAAGTCAAATGTGCAATACCAACAAAATAACCTTAGCGTACACTTAGTGTGCCTTACTGAGATTCAATAAAATTGCACATAAAAATATATATACCAACAATTTGTGCACAAGAATACATCTCAGTAATACGAAATGAGATTTCTTCCCAAAATCTCTAAGAGCATGTCATATGATTAAACACGCATAATAACGCACATATGACAACCAAAAAAGCTCAACAATATTATTTTAATACAAAAGTGCACACAAAGATATATAGCAATGCTATTATCTCATGACAACCAATTGTGTGTACTCCCACTAATCCATAATAATATAATATTACTAGGATTTTCATTAGAGTCAAATAATATTAAAATACTATAATGTTATAATAACTAATAGTGAGATTATAATTTTTTCTAAGGTACTCATTATGAGTCTAAAACTCACAATTTTTCTCTCTTCAAAATTTGATATTAGAGAGAAACATATTGAAGCAAAGTCAACAGAAATGGTTACATAACAAAATATGAAACTCAACATAAAACCATAATAATGGTTTTGCAAAGGAGTTTCATAGTTAACCATATACTTTGCTTACAAAATGAAGGAAATTATAAATGTCCACTTGACATTACAAAATAGAAAATCTCCTTAAAAAATTATTGTAACACGCAATTTTATAAAATATGATGGCTATTTAAAAAAAAAATTGCCAACATATGAGTGAGATTATAATCTCCAACATATTTCAAAATGAGATCATAGAAAAATTCAACAACTCACTCCCATGACTCAAGTGTTACAATTTAAATAATAATAGCAAAGCACTCTTTAGCGGAAGCGGAAACAAAAGTGCACAAGACCCTTGACTATTATTGAGGATACAATAAAAGATTTAAGAAGTCTCTAACTCCCACTGTTCTTATAATTACAAAATTACAAGATAACAATATTGTATTATATACAAAATTCATCCATATATCCCAAAATTTTAAGAATGATACTTGTTATTTCAAAATAGCTTTAATAAGTCTATAGTTTGACATACCATCGATTATAAGAAAGATTAATGGTATGCAATAGAGAAATTAATCTCTTCAAACAATAACAAGTTAATTTGGGACATCAACATATTGTCTGGTACCCATAATATAAGACAATAACATGGAGTTTAACTATAATGTTCTCAAAGAGACTTAACAAACAATATCCTCAATATAAAGTCTTGACAATAAAGGGTAACATGTAATTTTTTAAAGAGAGAAGAAATACTACAATTTTGCTTGACAAAATCATAACTTAATATATAGATTTCTCCCACTTGATAGAGAAAAGTAATTAAATAAATCATATAATATGAAAATCATATATAAAAAAATATTTAAAATTATTTTCTCTATCACACAATGATCATGTCAAGCAATGTCATACCGATAGGGTATGTCCATCACCTACACAATTCAATTCAACTTATCTCAATAAAATAATTTTCTAAAAATTAGGTCGTATTCAAAATATTAATAGAAATGGACATAGAGGCTAACACCAAAATATAACAAAGAAACATTTAATATGCATAATATTTTATGCTAACACAAAATTAAATGAATCTGTGTGTCTAGCCAAAATAATAAGATGCCCCATTAACCAAAATTTCTTATTTACAATGATCCCGCCTAAGAGTCCCGAATCATAATAAATAAGAAATAAAAAATGATACAATATATAATTTTCATGTCCCAAAACAAAATTCTAATACCGATAGGGTATTAAAATAAAAAAATGACATGAGTTAAACACCAATATATATTGCATAAAACCAAATCACATTAATAACAATACACCGATAGGGTATAATTATTATTAATGTAATATAAATATAATTCAAATAATTAATTTCCATAAAATTTTGCATAATTGTACCCACGATAGGTGAGCTCACAATTATACAAAATATAAAATTCATGCCAAACATATTGTTAATTGAATAAATAAATTGCATGATTAACAAACTATATGTATTATAAATACATAATATATGATTTCAAAATGGCCCAAAAATTATTTCATAATATTGATTCAATATTAGAGAGAGTGAGATATACCAAAAAATCTCTAATAATATATGAAATATACACAAAAAATTTCAGGCCAAAATTCTGAGAGTAGCATTTTCAAAATTATAAATTACTCTCAAAATAATTAAAATAAATACCTCCAGACATCCAAAAATTACAAACAATATACCAAAAATTCAGAAAATTAATTAATTAATTTTTGGTATAAAAAATAAAATTTTTCGGGCCTGGAAAATGGGCCTACGCGCCCTCACGCGCATGGCCCCGCGAGTGAGCATGCGCACACGGTACTGTTCATCTCCTTCTTCACCCGGGAGAGCGAAACGGGTCGCGCAGAACCCGCGACAGGACCCGGTTTCGTGCAGCAGTTATGGGCGACGGGAGGCCACGATTTTTCGGCCATATGACCGCCATGATATGGCGGTCCAAAGCCCCAAATTAATTTCAAGAACCATTGATCCATTTGTGAGAAAAAACAGATAAAAAAACAGAGTTTTGGGAGTGAAAACCCGCGGCGGAAAACTGTTCAATTCTCTCAAATTTTGCAACTATTCGTTCTCAAAATGTGCAGATTTGTATTAAATCTAGAAACAAACAAAACCCCCAAAGTAATTTCGAAAAAGATTGGCTCAATTGTGAGATCAAAAAACGGGTTTAAAGGTTCTAACCCGAGAAGAAAACTGACAAATTCTCACAAAATATACAATGAAATCGCACCAAAATTTGGCTTATGTTTCGAAATTGTATGGGTAACAAAACCCCTAAATCAATTTTATGTTTCGCAAGCCAAAAAACGAGAATCAAAATTTCAGGCGTTTCGCGAGACAGAGAAGAAAAACGATTCAGTTATTCACAACATACCACAGAGTATGTACACAGTATGATAATCCAGAATAATTTTGTAATTTTAGGTTATTGATTCTATAATCAAGAACACCCATAATCTGTATCTTATAAGGCTCTGATACCAATTGATGAAAATTAGCCCAGATCAATTTCAAATAGATACAGCAAACAAGCATGTTCATAGAATACAATACCATAATAGAATTGAAATTGTGTACCTGAAATGAGAGAATCATTCGGTTATGGTTGCAAGTGAGAGTAATTGCTCTCTTCCTGGTAGGATGCCAAAAGACAGAAAGCAATCCAGAGTACGGAGAGAAGGGTCTGTCATATAAACTGACTGATGGGTCACCGGTTCTATTCCTTACCAGTAGAGACCAAGGACCTCTCAACGGGTTACTGAACTGAACAGCCTAACCCATCACGGGCTATTCACAATAAAAGCCCAATATATAGAATCCATCTTTACATTATGTGCTATAATTAAATAATTAATCTATAATTGATATTAATAATTCAATAAATATAATTCTAAATAATTGATTAATGTTAATCCATAAAATACAAATTGGGAATAATCTAACACACCAATGACCAATTATATATATCTGATCAGTACCGTTCATGACTCATTACGAAAACTGTAAGAGATTTCATCTTTCCACATTGATAGGTACGTACTAGAAGTTTGCTTGGAGTAATTAAGAGTGTGAAACAAGGAGGAGCACACGGAGAAAGAGGAAACATAACAGTGACACTGATCCTTGAAACAATCAAATTAACAAGGACATTCACATTCTCATGCTACCAAAACACTGAAATATAACCTTTTTTTTAGCAGTCATTGTATTATTTTCATAAAATATAAAACACTCAACCAAACCCGTACTATATTCTATTGTTTTTAGCCCACGTTTTACCTTTGCTTGCCGAACACCCTTTATTTGTTTCCTCACATAAAGCACTTTAGACCAAAACCAAATCTTATATACACTTATTGTGTGCTATAAATTATAATCATTTTAATTTATTTGTCTCAAAAGCTTGTAATAAGTTTATGGCCTTTTACATGTTTTCCTTGCACATTACCCGCAAGTTAAATCAATCTTTTGTCTAATCAACATTGTTCATATATATATATATATATATATATATATATATATATAGGTGGAAAATTCAAGCAACTTTTGTTCTATATCTAAAATTAAAGTGAATCATATGAGGATTCGTGAGTCTCGCGTCAACTTCATTTCCCTTTCTCATGAATTTTTTTCTTCTATCTATGACAAATACTTTTTTAATAATTGTGACATTTTTATGTGTCTTTTTATTATAGAAAATATTTATTTTTATTATTTATCTATCATTTTAAAAAAATTATGATAGTATTAATTACTATTTTATTAAATATATCCTTATTTTGACCTATTTAATTAATAAGAGATGTAATTATGGAGAGAAACATATTAGAGATAAATAAAATATTAAAAATATTAATAAGAGAAATAATTATGGAGTGAAACATACTAGAGACAATTGTACTCATGATCATGCGTTGTAAGAACTTATTTATATTTTATATCTATTATTAGAAATATATTATATAAAATCATTTATGTGCCCTCCATCCAATAACTTAAGCATTTGAAATAGTTGGTTCTTGATATGATATCAGAACCTCTATAATCAAGTGGTCTAGCTTAAGTTTTTGAGATAGTTGGTTCATGACATCTATGATTTTATAGTATTTTATGACATTAATTTTTAAAAAATGTGTTGAAGTTATTATAGTTTAAATATACAAAAAATTTATGTTAAGAAATAAAATTATATTAGTTATAAAATATAAGGAAATAGTCAAGGGAAATTACAATGAGAAATTTTATTTATTTTATATTATTTAATATTATGTAAATAAAAATTTGTGGATATTTTTTATTTATTATAGTAAAAAATTTCTATCTATTAATTTTTATATTATATTATGGTATAGTATACTTTTGTTCCTAATTTTTTTCTTGGAATGTCATTAATAATTACATTTATATTACATAGAATGTAACATATATTAAGAATAATTTTAAATAAAAATAATTATTAATAAAATGTTATGAATATAAAAGGACTCCAATTATTATAATCAATATAACAATATTTTAGAGTCTCTAATTTTAAGTGTAGGCCTTTATATACTAATTATGATTATTAACTATATATTAACTATAAAATGAAACACTTGCATATTGTAATATATATTTAAATGTTGTGAAATATTAGTTCATATTTATTGACTTTAATCAGAGGCGGTAACTTTTATTGTCTAAACTCATTTCTAGTAGTAAGAAGCTAAATATATTAGTGTATTTATAAGATGAGAAAAAAATACTTGATTTCTTTTACATGCAATGTAAAAATATACTCATTATATTTTAAATATGTACACTAATAAAATAAAATGTGAATATATTTTATTCATGTGTGTGTGAAATACCAAATATATGTCATTTGAAAAGAATAATTAAGCTAAATATGATCAAAATTTAAATACTCAAATAGAAATTTTTGGATAATTCATTAAGGAAATAAATCTCCACAATATATTTGAATAGTTTCTTTTAATTTTATTTTATGAATTTATTATAAAAATTTAAAAATAATCTTTTAAAATTAATAAAGAAAGAGTCTCCACAATATAATCTATAATAAATATAATTAATAGTTAAAGTATACATTTAATAGGATTGTTAAACTGAAATTTACTTTAATAAAAAAGAGTTTAAAAGATGAAAATTTTTATTGCTAATTGTGTTATGAATTTAAGAGAATAGTTTAATAGACAATATAATAATTATTATATATATGCATTCAATATAATGTTTAAGTGAATTTTACTATATATATATATAAAATATTAATTATATTTTTTAATTTATATGTCATTATCTTAATTAATTATACTTGAAAAAGAAGGAAGGAAGTAATTTTATTCTAATCTAGTGTCCCTCCTCACTTCCTCCGATCCAATGGACCTGTCCGATTGATGGCAAATGGTTTAAGATAGGTGGCTCCAAAAGATTACTTAGGTTTCTTAATGTCTATTACTATATACATTGTTCTCTTCAAATTCAATGTATAATTGGGAGCACCCTATATAATACGGTGAAATCACCTCTTTGAAGTAACTTATTTTTAATTTTTGATTTTGTCAAATGTGTAAGGTACAACTGATAGGAAGCCATAATTTTCCATATCTACAACTTGCGTTAATTTGATAGCTCGGCGAATATGAAATGGTTGTATTTATTAGCACAATATATATGTGTCGTATTAGACATATGATGCACGGGTGCAGACAAACATTCATATATACTGCGGTCACGTTTCTTTATTTAATTTGAAGTGTTTCATATATATATATAGTTAGCCAGCAAACTTCATTGGTGATTGTTGAACCTAACTCAAAGTATAATTGTTTAAAGCATAACGTCTTTCTGCCACCATGTTTTCGTAGAATTGATTTTAAATTACTGCCACCATGTTTTCGTAAAATTGATTTTAAATTACTTCCGTCTAACGTACTTCATAAAACGTGCATTATTCATCTCAACCATTAATTTCTAAAATCAATTCTATTTAATTGTAAACCAAATAATCACTTCAACTCTTAATTGAATCACTTTTGAAAATATGAGCCTGCTTGGGTAGAACTTTTGCAGAAGTATTTCTAGGTGAAAAAAATAACATGTATCAAAGTGGTCAAATGCATTTAACTTCTCCATAAATTAAAATTAGTTACTTGTGGAAAAGTTAAATGGGAGAACTTTTGGAGTAGATGGTCTACAAAGACTAATTTTAACTTATGGAGAAGTTAAATGCATTTGACCTCTTTGATTCATGCTATTTTTTTCACCTAGAAGTACTTTTGCAGAAGTTTCACCCAAACAGACTCATACTATCTTTATAGCTGAAATGATTCAAGCTGCTTCTACCGAATGTATGAAAAATTTGACTTTTATTCTCAATTTGACTTTTAGAAGACTGCCCCATGTTTTATAAGAAACATCTCATTTTTATACAATCGCATTTTTTAACAACTAATTTTTTTTATTACTTTTTTATCATCACATCACTAGCACCTTGGAGGGGTTTTCAGTTTTCAGTTTTTAATTTTTAAAATATTTTAACAAATTAGTTTTTATCATTCAAAACTAAAAACTATAAATCAAAACTATAAAAAGTGATTTTTAATTTTTAATTTTAAATTATAAAAGGTTGATTAAAATTTTTTAAAAATCAAAAACTAAAAACTTCCTGCGACCCAAAATTCAGCTAAATTTCTGGTTCCTGTAGTTGATCTGCCTATGTTGCCCTGTCAAAATAAAACCAGTTATCTCCACATTGCTGTAGCAAGGTAAAGCTAACACGTCTCCATCGTTTATGTTTCGTCCCCACCCTCTTCTTCTTCAAATTTCCTCTATTAATTCTATCTTCTATATATATAGTTCCATTATCCCTCAATACTCAGGTCACAAAACTTCAGTGGCACTTTTTGCAGCTTTCATATTTCTACCTAAAATACATATATAGCACTATGGAACACCAAAAAGAGGAGCTAACAGAACCCGTTAGTCCTATGGGACAATACTTTAACAGCTCAGCGCTATGCTTATATATTATTGGAGTTTTAGAATTTGAAGTTCCAATAGATGATTTGCAAACCTTTGCTCTTCTCAAAGATGTTTTCCTCCCCATCAATCCACGCTTCTCTTCCATCATGGTTCTCTCTCTCTCTATATATAAGGCTAAATTATTTTTCCTACGTACAAATAGTATATGTTGCATTAATATTTAATTGTTTAATACCTTTTTTTTATCTTATTTTAATTAATCTATACATTCACATTTCATCATCTCGCAATTATAGGAATCTAGTATATATATGTTTGAATATCATTTATGCATTTATCAATTTCATTTAGTTTTAATTATTATCTTGACTGACTAGCAATTAATAATATTGTTCAAATAAATATATGTGAACAGGTCCAAGATAAAAATGGAGAGAAACGATGGAAGCAAGTTGATGTAAACTTGAAAGACCATGTCAAAATTCCCATATTCCCTGAAGGGAAAACAATGGAATTATATGACAAGTGTTTTCATGATTATTTGTCAAGCATATCAATGGAGCAACTACCACAAGGAAGACCATTATGGGAAATTCACATGGTTAATTACCCTACAAGTGATGCTTCAGGCACTATAATATTTAAGCTCCACCATGCACTTGGAGATGGTTACTCTCTCATGGGTGCACTTCTTTCTTGTTTACAAAGAGCTGATGATCCATTTCTTCCCTTGTCCTTTCCTTCTCTTAGACCATCAAAACTAAATGAATCTTCTTCCACCAAAAGCCTTTGGAGAAGATTTTCTTGGATGTTAACCTCTGCCTTCAACACTGCCTCAGATTTTGGATGGAGTATATTGAAGAGTAGTGTCATTAGTGATGATAAAACACCAATAAGGTGGGGAGATGAAGGAGCTGACTTTCATCCAATTTCTATATCAAGCGTGTCTTTCAATATTGACCATATCAAGTACATCAAATCCAGGCTCAAAGTGGTAAGATAATTAATAAATTTTGGTTACTCAAATTATTATTATCATGATTTATTAACATATGTAATATTGCACAAGATAATAAAGTAAAAACGGAAAGATTTTATTAAAAATTACAACTATCACAACATTCAATACATTAATAATGTTAATAATTATAATTTCCAATAAAACATTTTCACTTTTATTTTATTATTTGTACAATACTTGCATAAGTTAAAAAATAGCTATTACTATTTTGGCTTTCACCTTTTCAACTACCTATAAGAATGTCTATTTTTTATTAGAGCATTTATTTGTTAGAATAGATATGTGGATATGTATCAAAGAAGAAATTAATGAAGCATTTTTGTTCAATTTATGGCCATGGCATTTCTCGTTTATCGTGCTTTATTCATTACTTGACTTTATATTGTGGACGTGTGCTTATTTATTAAAATAGTTGACTCTCTACATTATGGATTGTGTGAGAGAGATATAAAATATTGGGGACCATTCCTTTAATAAGTCATGTGGTCATTTAATGGCTTAATTTTGATATATAATCCTTATATACCACCAAGATTTGCAAATTATTCAATTATAGTATTTGTAAATTGATGACATTCAATTACTATATGTTTTATGGGTTCTGTAGATCATGGTTCACATGGTCTATAATATAAAAATATAATAATTTAAATTCTTATCATTAAATTCAATGCTTATTTTATTAATGACTGATATTAAATTGATTTTCAGTTATTTTTATGAAATACTAATTTAAAAGAATACAAATATAAATTGATAATACTGTGTAATGTAGAAATTTCTTTTTTAATTTCAAATTGGTAGATCTTAAGTGAAACTAATGTAGCTTATATTATAAATCCATATTTTTCCTTAAATTAAATTCAGATAACCATATGATAGTCATATAATAATCATTTAATAAAAAGTAAAATTAATCATTCCCCTCTTGGTTGTAGTTGACATTAGATTATCTTGTTTTCTTTACATGTTTCTATGCAATTGCAGACTATAAACGATGTGGTCACCGGTATTGTGTTCTATGGGACCCGATTATACATGCAAGAAATGGACTCCAAATCAAAGATAGCAAACTCTACAGCATTGGTATTACTCAACACAAGAAACATTGATGGATACCAATCAATCAATGATATGCTCAACACTAAAGCCAAGGGTCCTTGGGGGAATAAAATTTCCTTCTTGCATGTGCCAATACCAAAATTAAATGAAAGCAGGATTTCAAACCCTCTAGACTTTATTTCGGAGACCCATAATATAATCAAGAGGAAGAAACAATCTCTAGTTGTTGCCCTCGCCGGAACACTTTTGGACATGGAAGGCAAATTCAGAGGACAAGAGGTTGGTTACATTTCACTAAATTGAATTTCATAATAATCTTATTGTTATAGTTCTTGCAAACCTGTTCACGGAAGGAATTGATCATTAAGCAATCCATAATAGAGATTTTTTTATAGGAAATCACTATAATATTCATCTATTTATAATATTAAATACTATATACTTTTTAACAAAAATGTTAGAGTCTCGGTTTTACTAACTAGATATAAGGCTAAAAAATATATATATATATATATATATATATAATCATTGATAATCCTCACTTTAACGCTTTTAACTAGTTCAAAATTTAAAATAGTACCAGAACTTATCCTATATCTATTTATTGAATTCTCATTCGTAAATGTTCCTACAAATTAATTATATTTTAGGGTTGAGTTAAGTCCGATAAAAAACCCGAGCTCTAATATCAAGTAAAATGATTTTAGGATTTATGTGTATTCTTTCTAAGAAACAATATATCGATCCTAAAATAATTTTGTAAAACATACTTGTGCTCCAAAAACCATTCAATTCCTTCAACATATATTTCCCAATTTTTTGTTATGTCTTATTCTATATCATGCCCTTTTGTCGGTGCTTCTTAATTAAGTAGCGAATTAATATATATAATATAAGCTCTTTCATAAGAATGCTACAAACCAACAATATAATGGTTAAGTTAGTTGTTGCCGGCCGTTGCAGGAAGTAGCTAAACACCTTCGTGGGACAGTAACAATGTCAAGTGCAGTTATTTCAAACTTGGTTGGGCCGTTACAACAAATGTCTTTGGCTAATCATCCTGTGAAAGGCTTATACTTCACATTGGCTGGTGGACCTGAGGTATTATATTGCATCAATCCCCTTCCATCTTAATTTGTCTAATTAATATCATCATGTCAGAATCTGAATTGAAGTTGGGACCGGTCGAGGTAGAAGAAATAAATTGATTCACTTCTTTAATTTAGGGGGAAAATCAATATTGTTATAATATAATTAATAATAGCAAAAGTCCATGTACGTATATAAGGACATGCATTTAATTAATTTTAATAAGAAGGCTTTCTATTTGTTTGGTTTAATTAAGAAGGGAAATTTTTACCAAAAAAAAAATTCTTTAATTAATTTGCTTCTTCACTTGGTTTGAAGTGGGAGTGGGACTATAAGCATCATTTATTTAATTAATTTTGTGGGTTGCAGAGTTTGGCAATTTCAATAATGAGCTATATGGGAATGCTAAGGGTTACCCTCAAAACGGAAAAAGACTTCATTGACGAACAGAAATTGAAGTCATTCATGCAAAGTGCATTTGAGACAATACTCAAAGAAGCTACGGAGGTTCCTCAAGAAACCAACTAAAGCATTAATATCTCTCCTCTGCAAATCTCATTAAGGTTGAAAATGTTGTATTTTCATGGTTTGGATATTTTGAAGCTGCTTATTATGTTTTTTTTGTTTAAAAAAATTATCGCTATTATTTCTCAGGATTTAATTATCAACGCTATAATTATATAATTTAGGTAATTTGTTGTGTGTATGCTTCGAAAATTAACAAAGCAAGGCTACATGTCTCTTTTTTCAATTTTGGATGTGTACTTATATTTTCATTTTTTCGCTTCCGTCTTTTCTCTTTGCCCTAATTTCACCCTCTCTCCCAAATATTAAAAGTGAATTTTGACCTCATGTGGACTTTTACATGGAACGTAAGGTTCAAGTGGTGGTCACTCTTTGGAACTTTACTTAATCATTACTTTTGAGTCGAGGGTTAAACCACCATGTTTATAAAGGAATTTTGGTCAAAGACAAAAAAAGAAAAAATTACACTCTCTCACCATAATAAGACAGTATATATGTGCTTCTTATATATTCACATGTATAAAAGTACTAAAGTAAAGAAATGGTATAAAATACGAAAATAATATGGCATGGTTAAATATGTTTTTAGTCCCTAAAAATATAGTAAAATTTGGTTTTTTCATTAATTTTGGTTCTCTATTTTTTAAAATCACATTATTTTAGTCTCTGTTGTTATATTTCGCTGAGTGATAACATGAGAATATTTCTTGTAGATTTTTCTATGGAGCTTCTTTCTAATTTTCTCGTAGATTTCAAAATTCAAAGGAATATTTGTTCAAAATCTAAAATTTAAGAGCAATTTACTACAAAATTTTCTACAACAAAACAAAGAAATTTCACAACATCATTTTCATATAAAAAAATATGATTTTTTAAAAATTTACTACAAATAATTTTTCTAGAGAAAAAATCAAAAGAATTTTTCTGTGAATTTTTACACAAGAAAAGACGTAATGAGGCTGCAGAAGTGACTTAACATAATATAGTTAATAAGAATGACTAAAAACATTTAGTTTTAAAAAATTGAGGACCAAAATCAAAGAAAAAAAATGAGGGAGCAAAACCAAATTCCATTATATTTTGAGGGACTAAAAACACATTTAACCCTATGACATAAATATGAAAGCATTGTAAAATTTTAATATTTTAACACGCTATAATTTATATATATATATATATATTACTAAGCAAAATAGAATTAAATTAAAAGCAGCGAAACGTTTTAAATTGGATCAGTTTGGTTTGGATCAGTTTTGAGGTAAAATCATTTGATCTAATTGTTGTGGTTATATTATTTCATCATACGATCGCTTTTGATATTTGTTCCAATCCGATCCAATTTAAATTGGAATGGATTGGATCGATTTTCGGTTTATTAAAGAGACAACAAAAATTAGATAAAACAGATAAAATTATGAAATAATAATAAATTTTTTTTATTGGTACTTATACTTATTAAAATAAATATAAAATTATATTAAAAGGAAGGACACGAGACATAAAAATTAATTTAAAACTAATTTTAAATTGATATATTTATAGAAATATTAACATGAAATTAGATAATAAAATCATAAAAAGTATATTAGTATACAAGTAATTTCATAAATATATATGTATACAAGTATAAATATATGATTATTTTATAAGTAATAATATATGTATATATATATATATATATAAAAGTTCGGTTAGGATTGGATTGGATCGGTTTTCAATATAGGATCCGAAAACCAATCCAATCCAATAAATTAAAAATTTTCAGCTTTTGCGGTATTCGGTTTTTTGGATTTCAGATTCGATTTTCGATTTTTCAGTTCAGTTTATAAGGTTTGCATTGGATTGGATTGGATATGATATGAACACCCCTATAATGCATCCTATATCATGTGATAGAATTTCCGAAATAAAAAATAGAGAAAAGTTCAATATTGCTCATTGATTTAAAAAGTTAAAGCTATATATCCCCACATCATATTAAATATTGAGTTATTACGTCTGCACATGCAAAGAAAATTTTTGAAAATATAAAATGTCTCACAGCAAATTAATACCTATTAAATACGATTCGAGTGGTTGGAATGTTTTTATTAAAATTTCTCATGCATAATAAAACATTTTTTAGGGTGGACCTATCACCCACCAATGTGTTCCTGTTTGGTTCTACTTGGAAATGAGCATAATTAATTTTAAATTACTTCCGTTTAAGGTGCTTCATAAATTATGCATAATTTATCTGTGGTAATTGATTCTATAAATCTATCAAACATATAATCACGTCTTTTAAAAATATCTACATATTGCCTTTTAATTTGTTTTTTTTTCCTTATTTTAAAACTCATTTCAACTTTAAATTATCATTTATCACCTAATATCAACACATTTGTTTCAATTTTTTTATAAGCAAAATATTATTGAATAGAGCACTAGGGGGTGCACAAATCCAATACAAATTAAAATTGAGAGATAATATACAATTTGAAAAACATAGAACGCCAAACCCATTACAAGTGATTAAAATCACAACCAAAACCAAGCAACAAAAAACAACCACTAGACTACAAAAGACAAAATGAAATCCCCTGAACATGTAGCTAATAACTACAACAATCCAAGACATGATACAAAAGCACACTCAAGCGATTACCAAGAGGAACGCCAAAGCTATCCAAAGCGGACCACCAGGGCAATATAATTTCAAAAGACCAGTAGGAGCACTAACACAAAAACTATTTAACAATGAGATAAGAATGTCATAACCACCAAGTTATTCATTAGAATTTGATTAAGTTATTCATCAAAACAATGCACGTATAACTTCGGCTGCCCTAAATAATTGAACAACAATCGTGAACATAGGTTTGAGAATAACAAGTAAATTGGAAAATAATTCATCCCCTCAAAAGCATTGCAATTGTCGAAACCGGGGTCACGACGGGTCGGCGAAACATATTGGAAAAATTGAGTTTCAATGGAGTCTCCACCAAAGTTTATTTTAAGGGAAAACATTTGGAAAAACTCTTTAAAAAAGAAAAATGGTCTTCAAAACCAGATTTGGGTTCGGGAGTCATTTATGTGTAGAGAAGGTATTAGCACCCTACAACATCCGTTTAAAAAACGGTTACCTCTAATTAATTGTGCAAGACTTGTTAACTTTGAAAATATTCGTTTTACCCCATTTTTTATGAGAATGAAAACTATTTTTGTTTTTTTTTATTTTTCTTTTTTTGTATTTTTTAAATAAATAACCTAAGTTAAAAAGAATTGAATTTGGATTAAAAGAGGAAAAAACATTTTTTTTGTTTATTTTGGCTTGACGGATCCGGTTCCCGCTCCTACGTATCCCCAGGTGCAATGGAGAAATCAAAGCCACGTAGTTCTAAAACAATGTTGAAAAAAAGATTGACTTTATTTTTGAAAGAAATTAATTTTTTAATTTTTGAAAATAAAGGAAAATGAGGAAATTGATTTTGGAAATGCTTTTAATTCAAAGAAAAAAAAGGAATTTATTTTTAGCAGAGTCGAAGCTAGCAAATGGCTATACAACAAACCCTTGAAATTGTTTAGACGACATTATTGATAGAAATGTTATTCAATTAACGTCATTTATTTTGAGAAGAAAACATTTTTTAGAAAAGATTTAAAATTCCGCATTATTGAGTTAGCAAATGACTATACTCAATATTTTTCCTTTTTTACGTTATTGACAGAAATGCTATTCAATTAACGTAATTTTTTTGAAAAGAATCATTTTTTTTAAATGAATTTGAAATTTCACGCATTATTGAGCTAGTAAATGACTATACTCAATATTTCCTTTTTCACGTTATTGATAGAAATGCTATTCAATTAACGTAATTTTGAGAAAATTATTTTTAGAAGAGATTTGAGATTAAGCGCATTATTGAGCTAATAAATGACTATACTCAATATTTCCTTTTCTCTTAAAACTATACGTTAAAGGATAGAAAGACTATCCATCAACGTAATCGATTTGATAAACCAATTTAAAAAATGTTTTTTTATTTATAAACGGGCAAATTATTGAGCTAGTAAATGACTATGCTCAATTATTTTTTATTTGAATGACGTTAAAAGATAGAAATGTTATTCTATTAACGTCAAAGATAAAAGGGGATAAATTGAATCAATTAATATTTACATTAACACAAAATTAAAATTACAAATAATCAATTATTTACAGAGAAAGAAATAAACAAATATTTACATCGACAAATGTTAAATAAATAATTCTAAACACTTATAAGAAATACAAGATGGTGGATCTAAAATAATTTACAAAAAAGAGATTATTAGTGATAAAGAACAACACATATTTAAAACAAATAACACACAATTTTTAGTGAAACAAATAACACAAAATAAAAGAGGGGAAAAATAAATTGGGTCTCAGTTCACATCATTGGCCCAACTCATCAACAAAAATAATACAGAAAACATGTGAAATAATTATCCTAATTACTACCTATTTACTATTATTAATTTTATTATTTACTTTTTCCTTTTTCTCTCTTTTTTTTTAGAAATGGACTGGGCTGGGCGTGTAAGTGGCCCAGCCCCTTTGTACCAATGTTTCAAAAAATTTAGCAGAAGAAAAAAAGCTAAAAGAAAGAACAAATAAAAAAATAAAAAGAAAAAAAGGGGGGAGTGAGACGGTGGTTTCTAGAACCCTAGAATCCCCAACCACTCATTCTTTTCCTCACGCTCACTCACTCAATTTCTCTCTTTTCCTCAACCCTCTCATCTTCTTAGACTCTCTTCCTCTCACTCTCTTCTCTCAATCTCACCCACTCACTCTCTTCCCCCACTCACACATACACACTCAAGCCTTGGGTTAGGTTTTGGGGACAACAAAAGGGAGCAGCTATGGGGGTTGACGGCGCGGCGGCCTTGCATGTGGCCACAGCGGAGGCGGAGCGAAGCGCGACGGTGGGGGAGAGCGGTCGCGCGGTGGTTGCTGGAGGTGTGCGACTGCACACGTCGGGGAAGGGAGCCGCCTCGGACGGCGGCGCTGCAAGGAGAGGACGGCCGCGCAGCGGGACAGATCCGCGGAGGAACGGCGGCCGCACGCACAGGTGACGGGGAGGTCGCGTCGGCCGCTGGCGACGCACCGTGGCCGCTGCCCATATGGGGTCTTCCCTTTCCCCTCTTTCTTTCTTTTTCTCTCTGCTTGCTTTATTTGAATCTGTTTATCTTGCTGTTCTGTTTCAATTTCTTTTAGGGTTTGGAAAAGGAAAGCAAGAATGAAAGAGACAAGGGGACAATCATGGGGGAGGTGGTTCATGGTGGTGACAGCTCACAGGAGAGATCTTCTGTAATTTTTATTTATTTGTGCATTGATGTATTGGAAATGTATACTAAACTGTTGGACCCTACTGTGATTAGGATTTTTACTTTTAAATTTTGCTCTTTAGTTGGTATAATAATCTGTTAATTGAATCTGTCACTACACACAGATAGTAATTTAGATCGCTCACAGCAAGCATATAGGCAATGAATACATAGGAAGAAAATTAATCCACACGATTCAAAGCAAGCAAGGAAATAGATGATACCAGCTAGTTTATGCTCATTTGCTTTCTCTGTTAATTTCTCTTCTGTTATAACTTTCTGATTGAAGTATTTTTCCCTCTAATCCCCCCTTGAATTGGTTTTTCGATGTTAAAACCAACTTTTTAATTTCCTCTCTAGATCCCTCCTCTCTGTATTTTCTTTGTATGTTTTCTTCTCCAAATCTCTTCTGAAATTGGTTGTGCGAAGCAAAAAGGAAATCCTCTATTTTCTTTGATACAGAATCGGTTCCTCTTTGAATTGGTTTTTTGGATGTTAAGAAACCGATTTTTTCTAAATTTTGATTTGGGATCTCTCCTCCCTCTTTTACTCGAGTTTTCTCTCCCTAATATATAGGCAAAATTTTCTCTCTTTTTTAATGCACAACTTGCCTGCAAACGGATTGTTTTCTCTGCTGTGCCCATGCTTGTAGCCGCCCAGGACAGGGCAAGTTGCATTGCAACTTGCTCTGCTGCAGCATCCCCTTTCTTCCCTCCCCTTTTTTTTTTATCTTTTTTTAATTAAGAAATGAAAATGGGTTGTTAGCCCACAAGGGCTTTTTTTCTTTTTTCTTTTTTAATAATGGGTCCAAAATGGCCCAAAAAGCAAATCTAAATCAATTTTTTTTAAAAGCGAAGCAAATGGGTCTATTAACCCAAAAGACCCTCTTCCCCCCCCCCTTTTTTTGAAAGAAAAAAAAAATTACAAACAATGGGCTAGAACTGGCCGATTGCATTATTTACAGAAAAACTTGACACTTTTTTTGTTGAAATGTTTAATTAATTCATTAATTAATTAGCTATCAATAATTAGTTAACTAACTAATTAATTAATCCATTTCAGTTATTATTATTTAAAAAAAAATAAATCATGAAAATGAAAAGAAACAAAAAGAAAAAAATTATTTTAAACAGACCCAAAAGGAAAGACAATGTCACTAGGCTCAGAAACACTTCTTGACCCAATCAAATAAATAATAAAAAACTAGATTTACGAATAAAAAGGGTCCAGACCCAAAACAAAGGGTAGAAAGAAAAAAGGAAGAGAAGGAAGGAAAAAGAGGAAAAAAGAAAAAGAAAAAGAAAAAGAAGAAAAAGAAAGAAAAAAAAGAAGAAGGCCCATTGGCCCAAATATTTTTTGGAAAAAAAGATAAATTAATTAATTAATTAATTTAATAATTAACTAATTAATTAATTAATTAACTCATTTCTTTTTGTTGTTTTTTAGATTTTAACAGTCTAAAAGGAAAATATTGTCTATACACATTTGAAGAAATAGAAAGAGAGGCGACGAGGAGAAATGAACTCCCAGACGAAATTGGGTGCTGACAGCAATTTTTGACAAACAGTAAATGATAATTCTGTGGTTGATCAGATCAGAATCAGTAAAAAGATTCCAAATCAAAATGGGAAGAAGCATCTAAAACCAACCATTTCAGAAACAGCCAATATACCATAGCAAAAAACGCAACACAATCCACCGAATTAGCAACAAAACATCAACATATCCCTAGATGTCAAGATGAACAATCAAAATAGGCTCATCAAATCCAAATCAAGAGCCAAGACTAGAAGCCATAACACAGATTAAAATACCCCACATTGCAAGTTTAGACAAATAGTTGGTTGCTCAGACCAGGAGGAAAATTGATAACAAAATCCATTATCTTTAGCGTTCAACCATTTCCAAGAACTCGGTTTAACTAGTTCTAATAATTCAAATGGAGCTAAAAGATTATTAGAAAAACATCTTCATTTCGTGCCAACCATAAACTCCACAAAACTGATAACCACATCACTGACCACCTATAGCGATTGTATAAATTGCAATTTGGTAGAGCAAAAAACTGCTAAAAATGGGCAATAAAATTAACTTGAAGAACAGAGTTAAATCCACACCAGTTCACACACAACATCCAAGTCTAATAAGCAAAAGGGCACTAAAAAATAGGTGAGAGGAAGTTTCTAATCCATGATTACACCAAACACACCCTGCACCATAAATTTGTAAAATTCCCCTCTTGACAAGATTAGCTTTTGATCGTATTCTGTCTAGCATTACCCTACTACAAGAAAACCGGTTACTAGACGCGACTAGTTAGCGACGGTCGTAGGCCGACACAAATAGTGACGACCAGGTCGTCACAAATCCGACACTACAGGATTTTATATTTTAACTTTATTGGTCGTCGCTAAGGTTAATCCGAAAGCAAATCCAATCTAATAAAAAAAATTCGGTTTGGATTCGATTGGATCGTTTTCAATACAGGATACGAAAACCAATCCATTCCAATAAAAAATTCATTTTTTGCGGTTTTCGATTTTTTGGATTTCAATTTAATTCGGTTTTCGATTTTTAAGTTCGCGGGTTTATGCGGTTTGCATTGGATTGTATTGGATATGAACACCCCTATAAGGCATCCTATATCATGTGAGAGAATTTTCGAAATAAAAAACAGGGAAAAGTTCAATATTGCTCATTAATTTGAAAAGTTAAAGCTATATATCCCGACATCATATTAAATATTGAGTTATTACGTGTACACATGCAGTGACAATTTTTGAAAATATAAAACGTCTCACTGTAAATTAATACCTATTAAATACGATCCTAGTGGTTGGAATGTTTTTATTAAAATTTCTCATGTATAATAAGACCTTTTTTAGGGAGGACCTATCACCCACCAATGCGTGCCTGTTTGGTTTCTAGTTGGAAATCAGCATAATTGATTTTAAATCACTTCCGTTTAACGTGCTTAATAAATTATGCTTAATTCATCTCTAGTAATTTATTCTATAAATCTATCAAACATATGATCACATGTCTTTTAAAAATATCTACATATTGCCTTTTAATTTGTTTTATTTTTTCCTTAATTTAAAATTCATTTCAGCTTTAAATTATCATTTATCACCTTATATCAACACATTTGTTTCAATTTTTTTATAAGCAAAATATCACTAAATAGAGAAATAGAGATGTTCAAATCCAATACAAATTAAAACTGAAAGATAATATACAATTTGAAAAACATATATAGAACGCCAAACCCATTACAAGTGATTAAAATCACAACCAAAACCAAGCAACAAAAAAACAACCACTAGACTACAAAAGACAAAATAAAATCCCCTAAACATGTAGCTACTAGCTGCAGCAATCCAAGACATGATACAAAAGCATAATCCACATGATTACCAAGAGGAACGCCAAAGCTATCCAAAGCATAGCACTAGGGCAATATAGTTTCAAAAGACCATTTGGCGCACTAACACAAAAACCAATTAACAATGAAAAAAGAATGCCACAACCACCAAACTATTCATTAGAATTTGATTAAGCTATTCATCAAAACAATTCACGTATAACTTTCGCTGCTTCAAATAATGGAAGAACACTCCTGGACATAGGTTTGAGAATAACAAGTAAATTGGAAAATAATTCATCCTCTCAAAAGCATTGCAATTTTTAACAAACAATAAATGATAAATCAGTGGATGCTCAGACCAGAATCAGCAGAAATATTCAAATTAGCAACAAAACATTAGCATGTCCTTGGATGTCAAGATGAACAATCAGAATAGGCCCATCAAATCCAAATCAAGAGCCAAGACTAGAAGCCATAACAAAGATTAAAATACCCCACATTGCAAGTTTAGACAAACAGCTGGTTGCTCAGATCAACAGGAAAATTGATAACCAAATCCATTATTTTTAGCTTTCAACCATTTCTAGAAACTCAGTTTAACTAGTTCTAACAATTCAAATGGAGTTAAAAGATTATTAGAAAAAACTTCTTCATTTCGTGCCAACCATAAACTCCACAAAACTGATAACCACATCAATGACTACAACATAATTGGGATTTAGCAACATTTAAAAAGTGTTGCTAAATTATAAGAAAATGTTGCCATTGTTATTTAGTAACATTTTATGAAATGTAGTATAAAGTCCATGTTGCTAAAAGGTTTTAACAACATTTTGACATGTCATTAACAACATTTGAAAAATGTTGCCAATTCACTTTTTTGGTAACATATAAAAAAATGTTACCAGTCTAAGTTTCACAACAAGAAATTTACTATAGGTTTTATTGCTAATGAGTAGCTATTTCCTAGCTAATCCTGTTAATATGTATCCACTAAAAATTAGCCATCGAATTTATTAGTATGAACCTACTAAGCAAAGACAAATCAAAACATGCTTTTGTCACTTTAGACAATGGACTTCTAACCAAAAATAAAAAGAAAACATAGAAGAAAATATTCAAAATTACTTAAGAAAAATGAATATAACATGTTATAGAAGAGTGAATCTAGTAAACTATAGATACAAGGTATATATGATACCATAGCAAGTATGGAAAATCATTTGCCAACGTGGGCAAATATATGCAGAAACAACAAAAATAACAATTAAAATTATACATGAAATTATATGTTATTGATATCCAAAATAATAATTATATTTATTTTTTGTTCAATTTAGTTTAAATTTTTTGAAAGATATTAGGCTAAATATATTGCACAAACATCTCTCATTAAATAAATTAATAAAACTTGGAAGAAAGAAAATGATTGCAACAAATGTAAAGCAGCAAAACATTAATAACGTCAAATAGAAATTAAAAGAAACTAAAATATTTTCAAAGTATATACATGAAATACCTTGATAGAGTAATGATAAAACAGAGGAAGTTTGGAAGTATCATTAGTTTGTAGATAGTAGAACTCATTGAAAAGACAGGTTTCAACACTACATATAAAACAAAACGAATCTTGTTATTGGAATTTTAAATGATTACATAGCACTGCTTAATTTAAACTCCATAATATATTCTACAATCATATATTACTTAACTCTTACTTGAAACTTGAAGGTGAGATCATAGTCACCCAATCACCCCCTGAAAGTTCCATAATAAATAAATTATAAATAACAAGTTATATGAAAAGAGAGCAAACAATAAGAAAAATAGCTCATTGTACTTTATTTTGAGGGCAACCTCTAGAAACATGGAAAAGGAAAACGCCATAAGAGTATGTGGCAAAAAAAAAGGGCAAATGAAGGAACTAGTGTCACAGGGGACTTTTTACCCTCTATCTATTCATGATGAAGAAAGAAAATGACCACTTCGCATTCATAAAAAGCAATATGTGCAAGAAATAATTACCAATAAGTTATTCATAAGCAGTTACTCTGGAAATTTACAAACTATAAACAAAAGTACAATATAAAATCAAACGAATTCAAATTTGGTTATAATAAATATAAAAGGGTGCAATTCTATTCATTTTTATACTAATTTATACAACCAATCTAACCTTTGTATCCTTTAAAAAGTGCTTTACATATGTTAATCATGCATCTTATGAGCTAGGGAAACCAAGAGCAACGATCTCGTTAGAAAAAAACAGAGTGGTTAATAAACAAAGGTGATACATAATTAGCGACTTTAATCCTACCTTGATGCAACAACAAAGCAAGTTGCATGCACTAGTGTTTACTGTTAATCAGTAAATAACAATGTTGTTGGAACCGTCGCTTGAAATAATTACCATGATATCAGTGTATGTCTTTTGTCCTTTAGATCATAATTGCCACACAAATTTATCCTATAAAATTATTCTAAGTTAAAAAAATGATATGATTCCAAATGCAATCCAAATCTATGCATCCTATTCAGTCTAAACAGATAAATAAGGATGACCAAATAAACATATTACATAACATCAAAATAGTATATTACATGTGTTGATAGATTAATTGCTTATAGAGTAGTTTAAGCATGTTACAGAACAACAATCATCTTATTCTTATTAAGTCATTTTATCAAACAGTTTATGCACATTTTACCATCTCATTGCCATGAAGTAGATCAATTGCTTCTAAGCAAATAGAGAGCCTCGTATCACAAGTTATAAATTAAAAAATATTTCAAGTTTGACAAAGAGTGAACATATGAAAGTAAAACCAAGAAATCGAAGAGAATTCAACCTAGCTAGAATTGAGATCAGCAATAATGCAGAAGCATTTGCGAAAGCACAAATCAGAGAGGAAGCTCTCGAGTTATACAAATTGAAAAGTGAACTAACCTTAATCAAGAATGATCGTTGAAAGATGAAGCCAAATTCGACATAGAGTTCATAAGATCATGAGTGAGAGAGAGAGAGATCGAGATCGCTTGATACTGAGAGCTTCCGTGAAAAATACGACGTGGAGCAACGAAATGGGTTTTGATTTAAAATATCACAAATCCGTTGCAAAACTAAATTTAATAGAAGTGATAAAAAATAGGTAACGTTTAATTCGATAAATGTTGTAAAATCTCTTTTAATACAAGTAATAACAACATTTAGACACATGTGATCAAATAAATGTTGCAAAAAACCTTAAATGCGGTAGTGGACCACTTATAGCGATTGTACAAATTGCAATTTGGTAGAGCAAAAAACTGCTAAAAATGGGTAATAAAATTAACCTGAAGAACAGAGGTAAATCCACACCAGTTCACACACAACATCCAAGTCTAATAAGAAAAATGGCACTAAAAAATAGGTGAGAGGAAGTTTCTAATCCATGATTACACCAAACACACCCTGCACTAGAAATTTGTAAAATTCCCCTCTTGACAAGATTAGCTTTTGATGGTATTCTGCCTAGCCTTACCCCACTACAAGAAAATCGGTTACTAGACGCGACTAGTTCACGACGACCATAGGCCGACACAAATAGCGACGTCCAGGTCATCGCAAATCCGACGCTACAAGCTTTTATATTTTAACTTTAATGATTGTTGCTAAGGTTAATTCGAAAGTCAATCCAATCCACTAAAAAATTTCGGTTTGGATTCGATTGAATCTGTTTTCAACATAGGATCCGAAAACCAATTTATTCCAATAAAAAAAATTTCGATTTTTGCAGTTTTCCCTTTTTTGGATTTCAGTTTAATTCGGTTTTAATTTTTCAGTTTCAGTTTATGCGGTTTGCATTGGATTGGATTGGATTGGATATAAACACCCCTATAATGCATCCTATATCATGTGAGAGAATTTCTGAAATACAAAACAGGGAAAAGTTCAACATTACTCATTGATTTAAAAAGTTAAAGCTGTATATCCCCACATCATATTAAATATTGAGTTATTACGTGTGCACATGTAGTGAAAATTTTTGAGAATATAAAACGTCTCACTGAAAATTAATATTTATTAAATACGATCTAAGTGGTTGGAATGTTATTAAAATTTCTCATGAATAATATATAAGACCTTTTTTAGGGTGGACCTATCACCCACCAATGTATGCTTGTTTGGTTTCTAGTTGGAGATGAGCGTAATTGATTTTAAATCACTTTCGTTTAATGTGCTTCATAAATCATGCATAATTCATCTCTGGTAATTGATTCTATAAATCTATCAAACATATGATCACATGTCTTTTAAAAATATCTACATATTGCCTTTTAATTTGTTTTATTTTTTTCCTTATTTTAAAATTCATTTAAACTTTAAATTATCATTTATCACTTATTATCAACACATTTGTTTCAAAAATTTTTATAAGAAAAATAACATTGAATAGAGAAATAGGGGTGCTCAAATCCAATACAAATTAAAACTGAAAGATAATATACAATTTGAAAAACATAGAACGTGAAACCATTACAAAAGACATAATGAAATCCCCTGAACATGTAGCTACTAGCTGCAGCCATCCAAGACATGATACAAAAGCATACCCCACTTGATTACCAAGAGGAACGCCAAAGCTATCCAAAGAGGAGCACCAGGGAAATATAATCTCAAAAGACCATTAGGAGCACTAACACAGAAACCAATTAACAATGAAATAAGAATGCCACAACCACCAAGCTATTTATTATAATTTGATTAAGTTTTTCCTCAAAACAATGGATGAATAACCTCAGCTACTCCAAATAATGGAAGAACACTCATGAACATAGGTTTGAGAATAACGAGTAAATTAGCAAATAATTCATCTCCTCAAAGCATTGCAATTTTTGACAAACAGTAAATGCTAATTCAGTGGCTGCTCAGACCAGAATCAACAACAATATTCAAAATCAAAATGGGAAGAAGCCTCTAAAACAAACCATTTTAGAAACATCCAACATACCATAGCCAAAAACGCAACATAATCCACCAAATTAGCAACAAAACATCAACATATCCTTGGATGTCAAAATGAACAATCAAAATAGGCCCATCAAATCCAAATCAAGAGCCAAGACTAGAAGCCATAACACAAATTAAAATACCCCACATTGCACGTTTATACAAACAGTTGGTTGCTCATACCAGCAGGAAAACTGATAACCAAATCCATTCTCTTTAGCTTTCAACCATTTCCAAGAACTCAATTTAACCAGTTCTAGCAATTCAAAGGAGTTAAAAGATTATTAGAAAAAAATTCTTCATTCCGTGTCAACCAATAACTCCACAAAACTGATAACCACATCACTGACCACCTATAGCGATTGTACAAATTGCAATTTGATAGGGCAAAAAATAGCTAAAAATAGGCAATAAAATTAACCTAAAGAACAGAGGTAAATCCACACTAGTTCACACACGACATCCAAGTCTAATAAGCAAAAGGGCACTAAAATAATAGGTGAGAGGAAGTTTCTAATCCATGATTACACCAAACACACCCTACACCAAAAATTTGTAAAATTCCCCTCTTGACAAGATTAGCTTTTGATGTATTCTGTCTACCATTACCCCACTACAAGAAAACCAGTTAGTATACGCAACTAGTTAGCGACGACTATAGGCCGACACAAATAGCGGCGGACAGCCATCGCAAAGCCGACGCTACTAGCTTTTATATTTTAATTTGATTGGCCGTCGCTAATGTGAAAATAGTTATTTGCGACGACCTTTCTTTAGATTTTTGTCGGCTAGTTCGATGCTAATTGAAAATTGAAACTAGCAATGGCTACTCCTGGTACTTATACTAAGTCTACGTATGTTAAGATCATCGCTAAATTTAATATTTATACGCGAGCGTAATTTGAAAATTAACTTATAGCGACGACCATGTTTGACATTAGCGTCTGTCTGGTCGTCGCTATTTAAATATAAAATTTGCGACGACCTAGTCTTCTCTAAAGTCGTTGCTAATTTTGAAATTTATATTAGAATGACTCCCCAACTTTCTTCTTTCTCTTTTCTTCTTCCCTTCTTTTCTCTCCTCCGCCATGCCCGCTGCGTACAACCCCTCCAACCGTCTCTCAAGCTCTCCCTCACTGTCCCTCAAGCTCTCTTTCTCCTTCAACCTCACCCTCTCCCTAAACTCTTCAATCTCACCGATTATTTTACGAGAAAACTCCTTTTTTGGTGAAAGGGGAGGAGGACGACGACCAACCATTGTGGGAGGCCATTACCAGCTATCAAGCTCCGCCGTGGGCATCCAACTAGTATTGTGTTCACCCCTATGTGTGATGAAACTGTTGCAATTAACATTTCTTTGTGTATTGTATGACTTGTTTGTTAGTGGAGAGCTGAACTCAATAGGCGAGACCCTATAAAGGGTGCTGGTTGTGTGCTGATAATATAGAATTATGCATGTGTTTGTATTGTTTGTTATTTGTTAGTGGAGAGCTGAGGTCAATAGATGAGACCCTATGAAGGGTTCTGCTTATGTGTTGATAATATAGAATTGTGCATGTATTTGTGTTGTGATATGTGAAACTATTATGCTGAATTTATATAATTGTAGACAAATGGATCGTAGATAGATGTATAATAGGATTGATTCTTCTAGGAGATTGAGTTATGAGTATATCAATGGGGTTTCGAAATTTGTTAAGAACGCTATGGAACAACCTTCGTTTATGTCTGAAGGAGGGATTAGGTGTCCATGTGTGAATTGTAATTGTGAGAAGATTCTAAGACCACCATTAGTTAGAGCTCACTTGTTGAAGTATGGATTTAAACCAAACTATTGGGTATGGATTGAACACGGAGAAGAAGGGTCTAATAATGTTGAGTTGGGGGATGATATGAAAATAATAGTGTTGAATATATGAGTTATGAACCTCAGTTTGCCTCAATGACTTATATGGTGTATGGCCCATTTCGGCCTATACATGATGAATCACATGATAATGACCATGAGCCACCTAACCCAGATGCCCAATAGTTTTAAGATATGTTACTATATGCAAATCAGCCAATCTATGATGGAGCAACTGGATTTATGTTATCAATAGCTGTGAGCCTATTAGCAGCTAGAACTAATTGGCATGTTATTGAAAAGTGTTTGGATTTTTTATGCACATGCTAGTTGATGTAGCTCCAAAACGTAACAACATTCTAAAAAACTATTATCAAGCGATGAAATTGGTGTCTAAGTTAGGTTTGAAGGCTGAAAAAAATTATTGTTATAGGAATGGGTGCATGTTGTGTTACAAGGATGATAAACATTTAAACGAATGCAAGTTTTGTAATTCTTCGAGGTTTGTTCCTTGTAAGGTTGGGAAGGGAACATACAAAGATGTTCCGATGAAGAGGATGTTCTATTTTCCAATTATTCCAAGGTTGCAGCAATTGTATGCGTCATTAGAATCTTCTACAAAAATGCGATAGGATTATGAGAACAAGAATGACTCTGGTTTATTGCGTCATCCATCAAACAGGGAAGCAAGGAAACACTTTGATAATGTGTATCCCGATTTTGCAAATGAGCCAAGAAATGTAAGGTATGGGTTATGTTCTGATGGGCTTACACTTTACATTCAAGTTTCGACTTCACCATATTCATGTTGGCCTGTAATTGTTACACCATATAATCTCCCCCCGGAAATGTGCATGACTAATCCATATATGTTTTTGACTTGTCTAATACTCGGTCCAACTAACCCAAAATCAAACATACATGTATTTCTACAGCCTTTGATTGATAATCTCTAACAGTTGTGGAGGTATGGTGTTTTGACGTATGATATTTCCACGAAACAAAACTTTGTCATGCGTGCATGTTTGATATGGATTATCAATGATTTTTCGGCATATGGAATGTTATCTGGTTGGCAAACAAAGGGTAAGTTAGCATATCCTTACTGTATGGAAGACATAAAAGCTTTCACTTTGAAGCATGGTGGAAAAAACTCATGGTTTGATTGTCCTTGTAGATTCTTGAAAAGTGATCACCCCTTTAGAAGGAGTAATAAAGGGTTTACGAGAAACAGGGTTGAGCCTAGTGGACCACCTTGTATGTTGACAGGGCCTCAAATTTGAGAATTTGTGCAAGACTTTCCAAATGTGACAGATGATAATTGTTCCAAACTGCTAGGGTATGAGCAGTTTCATAATTGGGTTAAGCGCAATATATTTTGGGATCTTCCATATTAGAAGGACAACTTGTTAAGGCATAATCTTGATGTCATGCATATAGAGAAAAATTTCTTCGATAATGTCTTTAACACTGTCATGAATGTTACGGGTAAAATCAAGGAAAACGTAAAGGCAAGGATGGATGTCTCTGTGTTCTCTGCGCGAGGTGACTTGGAGTTGATTGACTTGGGTAATGGAAAGTTGGGAAAACCAATGGCAAACTATACTTTAGAACCAAAAGATGCAAAACTGGTTTGTAAATGGATTTTAGAATTGAAAATGTCGGATGGTTATGCCTCAAATCTTGCAAAACGTGCATATATCAATAGGGGTACAATTCATGGGATGAAAATCCATGATTGTCACATATTCATGGAGTGTTTACTCCCAATTGCATTTCGATCCTTGCCAGATTGTGTGTGGAAACCAATTGCTGAATTAAGTCGAATCTTCAAAGATTTATGTTATAATATATTAAGGATGGATGATGTGGTTAGCTTGGAACAAAATCTACCAATCATCCTATGCAAATTGGAAATGATTTTTCCAATGAGATTCTTTGATTCAATAGAGCACCTACCTATTCATCTTCCTATGGAAGCAAGACTTAGGGGTCCAGTTCAATATTGGTGGATGTATCCATTTGAAAGGTTAGTTAATAAGACTTTATTGCTTATTTTGTTTTTAATCTAAGTCAAGTAACAATATTTGGTTTTTCTTAGAATGATGGGAGAAGCGAAACGATCAGTGAGTAGTTTGGCTAGGGTCGGTGGAAGGCTTAATATGCTCATTTCACTTACACCGGGAAACCACATATTTTTGTTCACACTATTTTCAGAATGTAAGTTTGTTGTCAAACACTAGAGTGAGGTATGATCCTCAAACGACACTTCAATGCATCAATTCCACATTGTCAATGTTGAACAAGTCAGGACGCCCTGCAGGAATGTCTAGTGATCACTGGTTAAGTGACGATGATTGGAAATTAGCTCATGTACATATACTAATCAACTGCAATGAGATTAAAACATACCTTGAGTAAGTGGAAATGATTTTATTACTTTTAGGGTTTATGGCTTAGGGATGAATGTGTTATTAACTATTTGTTCCATTTCAGCTTATTCTTACAAATTCACTCGATCGATGATCGGGATTCTTTTGCTCGAATACATGTAGACTTTCCAGCATGGTTTAGGAACTATGTAAGTTTGATCATCCACTTTTCTTGTATGAGTTACTCAATAATAAGAATTCAATTAATCTTAAATGACTCTTATGATTAGGTTTGTGATGAGCGAAATGGAGTGACAAACAATGAAGTTGAATCATTAGCTTGGGGACCCAACTCTAAAGCAAAATCATGAAGCACGTACTTGTTAATGGCTACAGATTTCAGACAAAGAAATTGTGTGAGGGTAAAAAGACCACAAATTGTGGGGTTCATGTAAAAGGACTTACCGATGGCGGTGAAGATGACTTTTATGGCATCATCCACCATATCTATGAATAAGAGTATCTTAGTTTGAGTAACATGATTCCTCTTTTCTATTATGAATGGTTTGATCTAACTAGAAATAGTGGCATGAGAGTTCAACCACAATACAATATCGTAGAAGTAAACAAGAGTAAAAGGTATAATCAGTATGATCCATTCATTCTTACACAAAAAGCAAGACAAGTGTATCATGTCCCTTATCCAGAATTATGTAAAGACTTACGAGGTTGGATTGTGGCAATCACAACAAAACCAAGGGGTCATGTTGAAGTTGATAGGGTTGAGGATGAAGTGTCTTATCAGGCTAATGGTAGTTCAACTATTTTACCAGTTGTAGACATTGAACAATTGTCACGTTTAGCTGAGAATTGATATGAACCAATAATTCAGCCTATCCCTAAATCAATGGTTGAAGGTGATGAAAATGAGAATGAAGACATACCATCAAATGAGGATGAAGAAGGTGGGTGGGATGACAATAAAAATGAATAGGATGATGAAGATCAAGAAGATGAAAATGATGTATAATTATATTAATACTAATTTGTACTACTTTTTGGAGCTTTCATATATAGAATCCAAATTAACAATAATCTTATTTTATGTTCATCGTGTTTTTTATATCATTTTAATTCACAAAATTATATTTAAAAAAATACAAAATCTGCTTATTAGTGACGACCAAGCCGCCGCTAAATATCCAACGCTATAGTTAAATAGACTTTGTGACGGTTCAGCCGTCACTAAGTCTTCTGATGGTCACGGCCGTCGCTATAGAGTGTCGCCTGACGATAGGGGTGTTCGCGGATTGGATTGGATTGGTTTTGAGGGAAAAATCATCCAATCCAATAATTTCAGTTTTCTTATTTATTCATCCAATCAGTTTTGATTTTTTTTCAAATCCAATCCAATCCAATCCAATTTTAATCGGTTTGGATTGGATTGGATTTCGGTTTCTCAAATAAACTAAAAAATGAAGTTATGAAAGTAAAATTATGATAAAAACATGCAATTATCTTATCTTATTCTATAACATACAAATTACTCAATAGTTTCCAATCTCATTATTGAATGTTATTTGTTAAATATAGTTACACAATAATAAATTTTTTTACATCATCACATAAAAATAATATCAATAATGATAATATATCAATATGTTCATAAAACTTCGGATCGGTTTGGATTGGATTGGTTCTCATAGGCAGATTCGAAATCCAATCCAATCCAATTAAAATTTTCGGTTTTTTGCAGTTTACGGTTTTTTCGGTTTGCGGTTATTTTGGTTTGCGGTTTTTTGGATCGGTTGTTGCGGTTCCAATTGGATTGGATTGGATTTGAACACCCCTACCTGACGACGACCTACGACGACGCTATGTTGTGACGACCATAGAACTAGTGTCGGCTATTTGCGACGGCCACAACGTCGGCCGTAAAACGTCGTCGCTACTACATTAAAGACCCTGGTTTAAGCGATGGCTTGTGGGCCGACAGTAGGCCGTCGCTAAATATGAAATAGCGACGGTTTTTCCCTTGTAGCGACGACTTTTGGCCGTCGCTAAAAGTCGATTTTCTTGTAGTGCCCTCCAAAGAAAACAAGAAATCTTGGAAGGAACAAGAGAGCACCAAATAAAGCTATGAAGAGGAATATCAACAAAAATAAAATCATTTCTAATTAAATGATATGTTGTTTTGACTGAGTAAACGCCTCCCGGATCAGCTAACCACCTCCAAGAATCTTCATTACGTAAATTAACCTGAACGGAACTTAGGTCCAACAACAACAAAGATAATTGGGATACCTCCCATTGAAACAATTGTCTCCTCCAGGTCCAATTCCACCTAAATTCCCCCTCTCTACGCAGTAACATATCCGCCACAGTTACCTCTTTATTATTATTACATATAGAAAACAACATTTTAAATCGCTCAGAAAAGGGTATGGGAATACACCAAGGATCTTTCCAGAAAGAAATACTCCTCCCATTTTCCACCATTCTAACACACGTTGTTGATCCCTTGACAAGCGTACCAAAGTCAGCTATAGTATAATAGTTTTTAAAGTAAGAGTGTCGAACCCACGAGGAACAGTTTCAATTAAAATTCAAAGTTATAGTGCTCACTAAGTATATATATTTATACATAGAGAATAGCTTTGTTCATGGTGGATTAGTATGAATATGAACTAAATTGCATATAAAGTAATAAAAAGCAGTGTAAAGTTTAGGGAAAATTCAGTTGGAGAGACTGGGATTGAATTTCATCTATCTCACTCGTCTGTATTCTAGATAAATAAAGATACATAGCATTCGAAACTATTGATATTGATGCAACATACTAAAATCTTATACTGATTACTCAAGTATAAAATTCATAAGAAAAATCTCCTAAATACCGATTCCTCAGATATTCAACAGATTATCCAACATTATGATTAGATGTTATAAAGCAATTGATACATTGAAATCTATTCCTAGCATTAAAACATATCAAGTATTTTCGTTCAAATCAGATTTCCAGAAATACTTTCCAGTTAGATCTAAAAATCGAAATCAAGAATCTATTGATCAGATAGAATCAGGTATAAAGAACGGAACGAAAATATCAATATCAAATTGAAATGAAATTATTATTACATAAAAATCACCAGAATACATCCGAGTTCGATTCGATTAAATTCAATCTCAAGAAGGAAATTAGCTGCTCATGGCAGCCATTACAACCAGAGATTGAATTCCAAAATAACACATTTCGGAGGATAGGTGCTCAATTTCATCATTGAATTTTACTTAATTTGAGCACTTATCACATGCCTTGGAAAACCGATCACAAGAGATGTTAACACCCTCTTCAATACTCCACAAATCCAGCCACCACCTAGAACCACCCCCTCTCCCACCTTCCCTACTCAAAGAGCCTACCCCATATATAGATGATAACACTTTAACCCACAAACTATCTCTTTCCACTAAAAGACGCCACTGCCACTTCCCTAAAAGTGCTAAATTAAAACTTTTCAAATCTCTCACCCCAAACCCACATGTATTTTTTTCTTTACAGACATCTCGCAGGCAACCCAATCTATTTTCCTATACTCATCATCCTCACCCTAAAGAAAATTTAAAAATAAAGATTCGAAATGAGAAATTAAATGATACCTGTGGGAGCCTTGAAGGAGGAAAGGTAGTAGATATATCGGGATTGAATTTAAAACAGATTTCAATAGGACTATTCTACCTCCAAAGGACAATAGTTTTTTCTTCCACTTAGCCAATCTCCAAATGACCTTTTTAATGTTTTAAGTTTAATCTAATTGTCTTTCAATATTTATAAATAAATTAAATTTTTAATTCAAACTAAATTATCCCTTAATATCTACATGTAAAATTAATACCTCTTAATATTTATATACTAAATTTAAATTATTTATTTTAAATTTTATTAAAGGATATAATAAAATTTAAAATGTAAAGAAGTTTTTCACAAACATCCAATGATGTGCTGCCACATTATTTATTGAATTTAATAACACATGGGGTGTAAAACATCATTTAATTTTTGTGTAAAACTTCTTTTATATTGACCGTGTATATCAATTAAATTATTTTCTTAATAATTCTAAATTATCAAGCATTGTATTATGATTAAATGCATATGCATTACATTGTATTATAGTAAATGAATTTCAACCATTTCTTTTTTTTTTTGTAAAAAGAAACTTAGTGGTTTTTATATTATATTTGTTACCTAGGCCAGTTTGGATACATTTCTGCAGAAGAACTTCTAGAAGATAAAAATAGAATGAATTAAAGAGGTCAAATGAATTTAACTTTTCCATAAGTTAAAATTAGTTACTTATGGAGAAGTTAAATGATAGAGCTTTTGGAGTAGATGAGCTACAAAGACTAAGAGTCTGTTTGGGTGGAACTTCTGCAGAAGTACTTCTAGGTGAAAAAAATAGCATGAATCAAAGATGTCAAATGCATTTAACTTCTCCATAAGTTAAAATTAGTTACTTTTGGAGAAGTTAAATGGGAGAGCTCAGGGAGTAGGTGGTCTACAAAGACTAATTTTAACTTATGGAGAAGTTAAATGCATTTGACCTATTTGATTCATGCTATTTTTTTCCACCTAGAAGTACTTCTGCAGAAGTTCCACCCAAACAGGCTCTAATTTCAACTTACAGAGAAGTTAAATGCATTTGACCTCTTTTATTCATTTTATTTTTTTACATAGAAGTACTTTTGCAGAAGTTTCATTCATAGAGACTCCTAATATCATAATAAAAAGTCATTCTACTAATAAATATTTTAAGAAATATAATTAAATATTAAAACTTGTTGTGTATAACAAAAATTCTACTTTTTTATTTGTTTATTGAAAATATCTTATTCATTGCCTTTGTCTATAAAGTCGTTATGTATCACATTATCATAATTTTTTTTTAAGAAAATCATAAACAAGTAAGTAACATTCCCTTATTTATACGAGGTATTTTCTTCTTTTTGTAATAAGATATGGAGAATGAACTTTACACATAACCTGTCCTGACAAATAAAATCATTGTCACAGGTGTGTGCGTCTCTGTTTTTTTTTTTTTTAAAAAAAAAATCTACCTACTTTTTTCTAACATTTACAGAGTTGAAGAGATTAATTAGTGGTTATATTACATAATCTTATCAATGGATAAATAAAGAGTCCTGTTGAGGTAGTAAAATCAAAACAGTTACATTATTAGAGAAAATGAAATGAAAGCTAAGAAGTAATTTTTTTTTTATAAAGCTAAGAAGTAATTTAGAAAGGAAGTACTTATTATAAAAAATTACTAATACTATTGGTATACCCTAAGATCAAACTAAGAGGGGTTGGAAAGATAAATAAAAAGAGATCAAGATTGCTTCATTTTTGCATATATGTCATGAATGAGAGGAGTTAGAAAGACACATAATGAGAGATCAAGGTTGCTTTAATTTTGCTCATGTGACTTGAAATTAGAGATGTAATTTGTAAAGACGTTGACATGGCAACTCCACATCTCATACTCCGGCATTTTTACACATATAATATATTTTTACAGGGACATTACCTTGTGTACATAAACAATGGAAAAATTCGTGTAGTAATCATAATAAAAGCGAACATAAGAATGAAGGAAACAGGGTATAAATTGCCCCACGAAGTTCATAGGGTGATATTCTAGACATTAGTTACAATTCATGATTTCTTTTTTTTTTTTGTGTTAACCAGATATCTCCTGTTACCGGACAATCTTGTTCGGGCTTAAGTCATATTTGAGGTTCCTCATCCCTTCTAAGAGTGTATTAAGTGGAGATTTAACCCAGAGCTCTTCCCACGATATCAGTCTGCGTTTTCAGCTACAGCTCTTTTCGTGGTTACAATTCATGATTTACCATCTGACTTATTGAAATTTCCTCAAAAGGTTTGGTTAATCGGGGCTTCCCTGTAACAAGTAAGTCAACCACTGCTTGCATTGTTGGCCTACAAATTGGCAGAGATTGAACACATGCAAAGGCTACTGCTGCTACAAGAACTAAACTCTGAGCAGATTGTTGATTGATGGTAGATATTAGTCTCTTGTCTAATATATCTTTAAAGAGAATGTTTTGAGTGGATTCTGATGTTAATGAAGAAACAAGTTCTCCAGGATGCTTTCCCATTATGATTTCAAGTGCAACCACTCCAAAGCTGTAGACATCACATTTCTCAGTCACAGAATCAGTATAGGCAAGTTCTGTATCAAAAGGTGAACCAAGTAAGAAAAACACAAACCATTTTGTTTAGAATATTTGAAGCTAAAGCAAATGGCATAAAAAAATAAATAAATAAACCACCACTTTCGTCCCAAAATATTACTCTCTCTTACTTAGTCACTAATGTAAACAAAAATAAAAGTTAGTTCTCGAACTTTCAAATATCCATGACATTAGTCCTCCAACTTTCACATTATCCTGGGACATTAGTCCTTGTTGGAGAACTAATATGATAGATATTTGAAAATTCAAGGACTACTTATGCAATTAATTTAGTTTGGGGACTGATTAGGAAAGAGATAACTGGTTCGAGGATGAATTTGAGGGTTTATTAAAAAAAAAAAAAAACTAACCTGGTGCAATATACCCGTAAGTACCAGCAAGTACTGTTCGAATGGTGGAACTAGAATTGAGAAGCCTTGCTATGCCAAAGTCAGAAAGACAAGCCTCCATTTCTGAATTCAAGAGAACATTCTTGGTTGTTACATCTCTGTGAATAATTGCTGGCTTACAATCATAATGAAGATATGATAAGCTATGTGCTATGCTTTTCACAATGTTAACCCTTTTGGTCCAATCTAACTCCACAGCTTCAATGTCATTGTGTAAAACATAATATAAGCTTCCCTTTTCCATGTATTCCAATACCAGAAACATGCATCTGTTGTGCAAACAGAATCCATAAAGCTTCACAATATTTCTATGCCTAATCTTTGTCAACATTCTCACCTCATTCTTGAAAATCTTACGGATTTCTGGTTCATTGGCTTCTAAATTGTGGAGTTTCTTTAAGGCCACTACTCTACCACTTGGTAGCTGTGCTTTGTAGACACTACCATATCCACCAGTACCTATGCAGTATTTGATGTTAAAACCTTCTGTTGCTTCAATTATGTCTTCATATGCAATTTTACCATCATAGTTCCATATTGAGAACAAGTCACCATTCTTTATTGCTTTTGTATGTGACTTGGATTTCCTAGCATTGTGCCATTGGAGGAACAAATACAAAGAGCATAGAAGAGCAAGAAAAGCTGTGAGAGGAAGGAAAATCTTCTTATGTGTCCTGACTCTATTATTTGTTCTAGCAAAAGAGGAGCAATGAGTAGGAAAGGATCTGATTTGGCCACATAAATGGTCATTGCCAATGAATGCATCAGATGCAAAAGAATTTTGGAGACTAACTGGGATCTCACCCTCTAGAGAATTGTAGGACAAGTTTATCATCCTCAGTAGTACTAGGGAACTGGGAATGGTTCCAGTGAGTTGATTATAACTGAGATCCAAGACCCTTGTGTATTTCACATTCCCTAGTTGGTAAGGTATTTCTCCACTGATTGAGTTATGACTCAAATCAATTAAATCAAGTTTAGCAAGGTCACCAATGTGAGAGGGAATGCTTCCTGTTATGTTGTTATAGCTCAAACTCAATACCTGCAGGTTAGAGCAACTTGAAAGACTGACAGGGATTTCTCCAGTTAACATGTTTCTAGACAGGTCTAGAACCAAGAGTTTGGACAATTTCCCAATCTCAGGAGGTATTACACCAAAAATTTTGTTATCTGAAATATTCAGATGCTCAAGTTGGGTCAATTGGGTAAGCTCACTTGGGACCATACCAGAAATCTCATTGTTGGACAAGTTTAGTTCAGTCAAATTGGTAAGATTATGCAAAACTGAAAGTATCTCACAAGTGAGATTGTTAGTATTAAGATCAAGAAAAATAAGGTTTTTCAAATTCCTTATTTCTAAAGGTATAAAACCATTCAACTTGTTGACACTGAGGGACAGATATGTCAAACTGTTCAATAGACCAATCTCCACAGGTATTTGACCAATTAAACTATTGTTATTCAGACCCAACTGAATCAGATTTTTCAGCCTTCCTAACTCTGGAGGAATAGACCCACTAATTAGATTGGTATCAAGAAACAGAGAGGTCAATTTAGTCAACTGACCAACAGAAGATGGAATTGAACCATTAAGCCTGTTTCTGGCCAGATTCAGGGTTACCAGATTCCTTAGATTCCAAATATTTGATGGTATAAGACCCTGAATATCATTAGAAGAGAGGTCAAGATAAATAAGTTTGGAAAGGGTACCTAGTTCATAAGGGATGCTCCCAGTGAGTCCATGTGAAGCAAGATTGAGGTGAACAAGGTTTGGAAAGGAAGAGAAGTTGAACCTTCTGAACTTGTCTCCCAATTGAATTTCAGCTGGCAAAGTAATGTTTGTAATGCTTCCATCATTATTGCATGTAATACCTGGCCACTGACAACGACTTGGAACATGATTAGTGTAGTCACTCCACCACTCACTTTCTAGCAGAGCTTTTGCTTCTATGTCTAGTGGTGATGATTCAGATTTAATTGCAGTGCAGAAACTAGTCCAAGAGATAATAACAAGTACAATGCACCATGCTTCTAACACCATATAATTGGGAACTGCTAAAGCCATGACAAACAGATTGATAAAATTTTTTTCTTTTTGTTTCCTTTTGACATATAAGGTTGATTTGATCCTCAACTTTAACATAAAAAGGTTTATACTTTATAATTTATTAACACGTTTTAGATTTTAGAAGTCAGATTTTGAAGGTCAACACGACTTGAATTCATTGACCATAGATATTATGGAAAAATAACAAAAAAATTAGAGACTGAACTCCCAACATGTGTGATTAATTAATGCTTTGGGTATTGAAAATGATTATTATGATTAGTTTATACAGTTTTTAAAAAAAATTAGAATTTATTTTTAAGAACTAATGTGTCGGCTACTGAATATTTTAAAGATGAATTTGAGAAATTATTTAAAAAATTAAAATATTTAGGTTGATTCAATAATTGTGAAAATTGACTAAAAGGACAAATCCCATGACAAGTGCACATGGTGTCTTTCCATTATTGCGCGTAGTCTATTCCATGTCCATCATTGTATCATCGAGATCATCACCTTTAACTTTGATTAAGATCACAGGAACAGCTGCTTCTAAATCAAGTAACAAAACTCAAACTTGTTGCAGAGAAAACACAAAATTGTCTCTGTAAAAAACTCAAAATTGCCTTGGGAGGGATAATCAATCTTATTATCTTATTGTTTGGGTACTCGCAAATTGATGCTGCAGAGATATGCATAATCCACTTAATATCTTCAAACAGTCAAATTATTTGTTCCGTTCATATATATGCTAATTATTTATTGATATTATTATATTATACGAGGTGAGGTATATATTACTTAATTACAATTTAATTCTGGTTTTAATTGGAGCAATATTTTTCAACAACATACATATTTTTTTTATGAGAGATAATCATGCTCGAGTAGAATATTACTTCAGTAGCAAAATTAGAGCAGTTTTATCCATACAATTGTTTATTAAAACAATTAAGGATTAAAAAATGAAATATATCATTTGATTAATTTTTTTCAGTGATTAAAAGTGAATCTTTAATTCACATTCCGGGGATTAAATAAACTTTTGGACTAAATAAAACTAGAGAGAGAATTGCTCTATGTAACAACAATAAGGGAAGAAGAGGCATTGGCGCGAAATTCTGTTAGTAGAGAAGGACACGTGGGAGTAAGGCAAAGCACAAGGATGAGAAGAGAGAATATAAGGCTGAGGGATTACTCGTTTTGAAGTTGTTGGAGGTGAATCTTCTCTCTGAACCTTTTCTGAATATTCCCCTGCTACCTTCCGTTTCTTCCTTCTTCATTCTGACCTTTCTCTCCAAATTCATTTTCTGAAATTCTACAGGTGTGTTACTGGAAGGATTATCAGTGAATTCTGCAACAGTTTTATAAACTGCATTACCATATACATTTCTTGAATTTTTTTGTTCCCTGTTAGCTTGGCAATTGTAGAGGATTTTTTTAGTTCATTGGAGAATTATACATCGTTTCTGTTTGATCCGTTAACTTCTGTTCAATTGGAAATAACTGTTTCATTGGTGCTTTCATTGAACTTCCATGGCTGAGAACACGCGCTTGAAGGAATTGCAAACAGAAATTCGCACTCATTCAGAGGATATTCGTCGTATCGGTCAAACGATGGATTTGCGTTATCAAGAGCAGAATGATAAGATGCTCCAAATCCAAGCTTTTATGGATCAGATTCAGTCGGTAATGACTCAGTTATTGCAAAATGCTTCTCAACCTCATGGAAGTGCTTCGAACAATGGTTCTCCATTGGGGACACCGATTAATGCTTCCTTGCCTATTAAGGAGCTTTCATTCGGATTTCCTCATTTTGATGGATCGACGCCGGTGATGGAATGGATTTTTAAGGCGGAGAAATTTTTCACATATTATAATACTCCTGATACGTCTAGAGTAGACATTGCTGCGATGCATTTTGATAAAGATGTCGTTCCTTGGTTTCAGATGTCACGGAAACTATCTCTGCTAACTACTTGGCCTGACTTGATTCGTGCCCTGGAATCTCAATTTGGTCCTTCACCATTTGATTGTCCAATGGCTGAGCTCTTCAAGCTTCAACAATCAGGTTCGGTTTCTGATTATTATCTCAAGTTTATGTCCCTAGCGAATAGATCTTTGGGATTAAGTGATGAAGCCTTTCTGAATTGTTTTATCAGTGGTTTGAATCCTGATATTAGACGTGATGTGGTTGCTATGTGCCCTCCTACCTTGTTGCGTGCAGTTGCCTTAGCTAAACTTTTTGAGGAAAAATACAGTTCCGTTTCTAAGCCAAATTCCAACTCCTATACTCACAAATATTCCCAAATTTCACATAACCCAGTTTCTATCACTCCTGAACCAAAATCACAAAACAAATCTCATTTACCTCCACTTTTAACCACTCCACCAGGGCCCCCACTTAAACCTTCTAATGTGAATAAAATGACTCCTGCTGAAATGCAATTGAGAAGGGAAAAAGGATTATGTTATTTTTGTGATGAGAAGTTCTCTTTTAATCATAAATGTCCTAATCGAAGACAATTGTTGATGTTAGAAATGGAAGAAGCTGATAATGACAATTCTGTTCGTACAATTGTAAATCATAATATGCAACCAGCTGAGTTAATGGAACCGAAGGATCATCATTTGTCCTTAAATGCCTTGAAAGTTGGTGCAGGTGTGGGTACTATTAGATTCATGGCATATATTGAAAAATTACTCGTGACTGTATTAATTGATGGTGGCAGTTCTGATAGTCTTTTGCAACCAAGGGTGGCTAAGTTTTTAAAATTACCTGTGGAACCAGTTGCTCAATCTAGAGTAATGGTTGGCAATGGTAATTACATGTCAGTTGAAGGATTGATTAAGCAATTGAAGATACAGGTCCAAGGTAATAACCTTCAGCTACCAGTGTTTTTGCTTCCTATTTCTGGTACGGATCTCATTTTAGGAGCCAGTTGGTTGAAAACAATAGGCCCTCACATTGCTGATTATGATACATTGCAATTGAAATTTTTGTTGAATGGCAAGTTTACTACATTACAGGGAGATTCTGACTTGGTACCTGAACAGGCTCAATTACATCATATAAGAAGAATGGTGGCAACTAATTCTATTGCTGAAGTTTATAGTATGCAGTTGATGGAGGAGAATGTTGTTCCTCAGTCTATGTTAGACTTACCTGCTACTATGGAGCCTGAGTTAGCCTTGTTGTTGCACACTTATAGTGTGGTTTTTGATACCCCTACCAGCTTACCTCCTCCGAGGTCCCACGATCATTCTATTCCCTTATTAGAAGGTTCTCAACCTCTTAAGGTTAAACCTTACAGATATCCTCATAGTCAAAAAGAAGAAATTGAGAAATTGGTGTCAGGCATGTTGGATGAAGGCATCATACAGCATAGTAAAAGCCCCTTCTCTTCTCCTATTATTTTGGTTAAAAAAAAGGTTCATGGAGAGTGTGCACGGATTATAGAGCTCTTAGTGCAATTACTATCAAGGATAGCTTCCCTATTCCAACTATGGATGAGCTGATTGATGAGCTTTTTGGAGCTTACTTCTTTTCTAAATTGGATTTAAGATCGGGGTATCATCAGATTTTGTTAAATCCTGATGATAGATATTAGACAGCATTTCAGACCCATCATGGCCACTATGAGTGGTTGGTTATGCCATTTGGCTTGACCAATGCCCCTGCTACATTTCAGAGCCTTATGAATGACATTTTTGTTGGCCTTCTGCGAAGATTTGTCCTAGTTTTCTTTGATGATATACTGGTATATAGTCATTCTTGGCAGGATCATCTACGTCATCTAGAGGTGGTTTTGAGTATCTTGAAGCAACATCAGTTATTTGCCAGGTTTTCCAAATGTTGTTTTGGAGTGCAGCAGATTGACTACTTAGGCCATACCTTGTCAGGGTATGGTGTAGCCATGGATGCATCTAAACTTGAAGCTATTCTGCAGTGGCCTGAGCCTACAAATTTGAAACAATTGCGGGGATTTTTAGGACTCACGGGTTATTATAGAAGATTTATCAAGTCCTATGCTAGCATTGCAACCCCTTTAACTGATTTGTTGAGAAAAGATTCTTTCAAATGGAATACAGTTGCAGTTAGAGCATTTCAGCAACTCAAAACAGCTATGACATCTGCTCCTGTCTTGGCTATTCCGAATTTCAAGGAAATATTTGTATTAGATACTGATGCTTCAGGTAGTGGAATTGGAGTTGTCCTTAGTCAAAACAAACATCCTATTGCTTATTTCTCTAAGAAATTGTCTTCAAGAATGCAGAAACAGTCAGCTTATACTCGGGAGTTTTATGCTATTACTGAGGCTTTGGCTAAGTTTCGACATTATCTCTTGGGTCATAAATTCATAATTAAGACATATAAGAAAAGTCTTAAAGAGTTGTTAGAACAGAAGCTACAAACTCCTGAACAACAACAGTGGCTTCCCAAGTTTTTGGGATATGACTTTACCATACAATATAAACCAGGGAAAGAAAATATACTTGCTGATGCTTTATCTAGGAGTTTTATGATGGTTGTCTCTAATGCTATACACTCTTGGATTACTAAGGTGATTGATTTGACTCAGACTGATCCTCATTTATCCAAGATTTATCAAAGTTGTTTGACAGGTCAGTAGTTATTTTCTGATTATAGTATTCAGAATGGTTTAGTATTGTTCAAAGGCAAGATTATGTTACCTTATGATTCAGAGTTACTTCATCAGATCATGACAGAATTTCACAGTTCCAAGATTGGGGGACATGCTTGAGTGAATAGAACAGTAGCTAGAATTGCTGCTCAATTTTATTGGAATGGTATGAGGAGTGATATTGCCAAGTTTGTGCGAGAATGTGCAATTTGTTAGCAAGCTAAGGTTAATAATGTACTGCCAGCAGGATTATTACAACCTCTTCCCATTCTTCAACAAATTTGGGAAGACATAACAATGGACTTTATTGTTCAATTGCCACCTTCACAAGGGTTTACTACCATTTTTGTGGTAGTGGATAGGTTGTCCAAATTTGGATACTTCATTCCTATGAAATCTGAAAATAATAGCAAGGTTGTAGCTGAAGTTTTCATTAATAACATAGTCAAAATTCTTGGGTTTCCAAAAACCATTGTTTCTGACAGAGACAGAATTTTCATCAGTTCTTTTTGGCACCAATTATTCAAAGCTCAAGGCACAACATTGGCCATGAGTTCTTCATATCACCCTCAGTCTGATGGACAAACGGAGAATCTAAATAAGACCCTCGAGATGTACCTAAGGTGCTTTGTATTTGAACATCCTAAGAGTTGGGTTGCTATGCTTCCTTGGGCTTAATTCTAGTATAACACTTCTTTTCATCAAAGTTTGGGTATGACACCTTTTCAAGTAGTTTTTGGTCGACCCCCACCATATGTAATGCATTACGAGCCTGATCCTAAAGATCCTGTTTCACTTAAGGAGTCACTGCAGCAACGTGATCAGCTTTTAATCAAGCTCAAGGATCATTTATTAAAATCTCAACAATACATGAAGATGCAGGCTGACAAGAAAAGAAGAGATT